>OV816031.1:119546667-120746667 GCA_929113105.1 Agrypnus murinus
AACATGGAAATACAAAATCTCGAAAAATGTCAACTTTTATCTAAAATAATAAAATAATATATAACAAACAATAAATTATCACCTTTTGGGAAAGTTTTAGTTTGTTTATTGTTTTTATTGATTTTCCTACAAAATAAAATGTTGTTTAGGTGCCACCTAAATATTTACATTTGGCTTTTTGCAATTCTCACGCTACACTTTTGAAAATAAAAATTATTTTATTGAGGAAATCATTAAATAGAAAATTCACCAAAACAACAGACTCCCACAAATTTTACACTTTAAACATTTTATTTAATTTACTTTTTCCCAACATAATTTAGAAATTTAATTAAAATTAATTAAGAAATTAAATCATGCTCACGTAAAAGGATTTGAATTAATTTGTAGTAATAAATTTGTAGAAACTTATTGAATATGCAGTAGTTTGTAAAATTTTATTTATTCGAATTTAATTTATCTATATTTTACAACGACAAATCTCATGTTTTAAATTGGTTGAAAAAGTTGCAAAACCAGTTGTTCGTTCCTTCTGTTGATGTTTTTTAATTTAGCTGAAAAAGTTAATGGTGTTCTTTTCTATATAGGTGATTGATAAGTTGTTTAAGAATAAACAGTTACAGTTAAATGAACTGCAATAAAATATTTGCTTTATTAGAAACAGAATGGAATTTCTATATTTTCTTTACTTAAGAAGGAAGTTGTTATACCATAAATGTTTTCATTTTTCAAGTTGATAGCATGGTTGTTTATAGTAGTAAAAGCAAGGTTAGATAACCTAATCTAATAATAGTTAAAGCAACATTTTCCTTGCTTTTTTAGAATGACTAGTAATTTACAGTTATAGCTATCTTAGAAGTATACTATATTATTAGTCAATGAGAGATTTTACAACATTTTAAATTAATTATACTCATGTACTAAATAATATAGCGGTAATATTATACAGGGTGTAACTAATAATAATATAATAATATTAATAATTGCTACAACCCATAGCCTGGAAACCAGACCCCAGAAGCTATAAGCTTGTGCGGGAGGGAGGGGGCGATTATTATTATTACGTAGGCCATAAGTGCGGCTGCAGCCGACTTACAGATGGAACAGCGCAAATCCCACATTTGTGTCACAGCTAAGGAAAACTGCCGAAAACCTTAACCAGATCTGCCGGCACCGGGAATCAATCTCGGGCCGCTTTGGTGAAAGTCCAGCACTCTAGACATTACACTACCAAGGCTGTGTAATATAAGTGCAAACCTCGTAATGGGGGTAGCTTGGAATGAAATTGCATTTCAACTACCAGGAAGCGACCACATGTTGATAAGGAAAATATGTTCTTAATCATTTCAGCTCTTCATCCTCCATTACGAGATTTGTACTTTATAATTAGTTACACCCTGTATATCTGGCGCCTAACGTGGGTAAGTTTTTATTTGAAACATTACTGGTGTAGTAAAGCTAGCAAAGTTAATGCATCAAAGTTCAGAAGTTTAGACAACCTTTAAAATTCAAATTTTGGAATTCTTTGGAAGCTTTGTTATCCAAGCTGCATTAATTATAAATTATATTCTAAAGAATTGGTAAAGTCGAAATTGAAAGAATTTGCAGGATAAGGTACGGTGAGTAAATGTAAGATAAAAACGGTGACAAGTGTTTAAAATATATAACTTTTTTAACCAATGACTTATTCAACTCATTTGAAAAGGAGTTGATCGAATATGTAAGAATCTTAACCTAGTAGAAGCAAAATGGGATTAAACAAGATTTGGGTCTGCTGAACATGCTCAATTGAAGAAGCTGGATAATGTTAATGAATCTTTACAGAACGATGAGGGCTACAAAATAGAAGAGGCTAACCAATGAAAGAGACGGGGACTACACCAGAGTCTTGGAGAGTAGCATAGATATTAAACAAAATTATCAATGCAAACATATTACATAGGTAATAAATTCACCATCTCAATCATGCTAGAGGTGAAACCCTTCCAAAGTCTAAAACTGATGCTGACCACAGAATCATAATTAAACTAACAAAACAGTTGTGGCTGTTAGTTAGCCTGTTTACATACGGTATTTAGCAGTATTTATAGTATGTTGATGTAAGCAATTCGAAGATACTTGCAAGGTCGCGGCTAGGCGTGTGTTGCAGAGTAGGCTGTTCACGAGGTGTGCAAGGAAAAACCAAGACTTAGTCGAAGCACGTATAGTGGTGTGTTAAGAGATAGTTAACTTTGGCTATTTATAAATATCATTAGCTCTACACTCTACACTTAAGTAGCGAGCTAATTTATATAACGCTTTAATAATATTTCAGTATGAAGCAAATACCATTCGTGATAATATGTATTATTTTGTAGCCCTTGACGAGTTGATGATAACGCTGAAAAACTATTCGGATGAGATGTACTTTTGTGAGATAATTGAGTCTGAAATTAACGTTGAAGCGAAATTTCTCTTTATCCATTGAGCCTTGCGATACAATTTGATCTCATCGTCCTAAATGTGGTTTAAATGGGACACTTTTTGTAGTCTAATGATTTTGGTTTTAGAGACAAAATGTATACTTATTAACACCTTCCTACCAACCATAAAATGCCCTTTCTTCGTGTAATCAATACTTAATCAATGCTCAATAACGGGGAGCTCTTAAATTTTAGTGAAGACACTTTTACCAATTTACCAATTGCTGCTACTTGGTTGAGATTTGCTAACTTTTCGATCAACTCAATTGGTAAGGTATTATGTATACCTGTATGACTGAAACGTCTCTGAGTGTTGACAAATAACTTTTACTTCTAGTGTGTTTTCTAATGTATTGCGTAACAAACATAAAACTTGAGTAAAAAGTAAACACCGATATTTTTCAGCCGGCAACATCAAATCCATAAAAACAACGAGATTTGGAGAAACCACATCAAAATCTAAAATTAATATTGTACCAGCGTTGTCATTAACTTGAACGTAGGGTTACCAAATAGCCCAAATAGAAAGGTAGGGCAATTTCGAGTCAAAACTATTACCAAAGTAGGACACATGTTTTAGTAAGATAAATTCAACAGTCAACTAATACTACATAATTGTTCTTCTCTAAAACGTCTAAGACGTAAAACTGCGATATCACAGCGGATAATGACAAGATAGCAAGTGCATTTCACATTATTCCTCTACCATCGTCCCGCGACTTACATAGGTGATAGGTTGATATATAAAAATACCTTTAGTTATCGAGATAAGACCTTGGTCTATGAAACCATCAATTCCTCCCCCGAAGGTCAAGTTTAGACAGAAAATCAACTGACGCCCCAGAACGTATAAAACAAGGATTCAAACCAAAATTAGTAGAGTTTGCATAGCTTCGAAGCACCAGACGTCAACAGTAAAAGAATAGTTAAACTTCTTGCCAACTGTAGGATTAATTTGTCGACCATTGGTTTTGGCAAATTTGTATTTTTCTAAATAAAAATACTTTATTACAAAGTCTTATTCTGATCTCCAAGTCATTTAAAACATAGCTTTTGGGACCTGGTTCACAGGTGATGGGTTGTAGGAATTATAATTATTATTATTATATTATCATTCGCGCTCCAGACCCCACTACCGAATAAATACATACTATTGTCGAATACAAATAAAAATGCCTGTTGCTAATGTTCTGGGTCGCATTATACAGACGTCGTTTACTTTTCGCAAACGAATAAAATTTCATTACAAATCACACAGTTTAAACTAAAATCTTTAAAGTAGCACATTCCTATTTTTTCTTCACATGAAGTAGGATGGAGGACATAATGATAAATTACAGGACATAAGCGTACCGGAAGGAGTTAATATTAAATCATCGCCGAAATACATTCTTTTTAGTAGAAAGGCATTAACCATTATTAATAATAAAAACTAAATGTCCTGGAGTAATAGACGAGAACCTGTAAGTATAACAAGGTTCTTGATTCATGGCTCAAACGTATTATGACTAGAAATAAATCATTAATTGAGTATAATTCTATTTAATTTGAAACTTTTACTGTAGATTTATGATGAAAGATCTAATTTCCTATCTAGACCCTATCAGGAACATCCAATTCCATCACCTTCTTCAATTTAATTTTTTTCTTTAGATTTGAGTCCATCTTTATAATACAAATTCCAAAGAGCTATCTACGATCTCTATCTATCAATCAATTTTGAACCTTCAATATATATTTTTTCATTCAGTTCATAATTAGTTATGCATTGTACCTAAAGTAATTTTGAAATTAATATCCCACTTTTTATTATTATCGGCCTTGAGTATAATTTTGTTCGGCGAAAAGGGGACCATTACGACCTAAAAGTTGGCAAATAGATTAGCATCGGATATGAAAACATGTCCTGTATTTTGCATGACTAATTCGGTAACGTTTCACACGTCAAGCTTTCATGTTGTGTGTCAGCTCAAAAGAAGAAATTTATAAAAAGGCTATGGCGATTTTAAAGGCGAGAACTCTTGCTGCTGCCATCCAATTCTCAACTTCTCGAGCTTTTTCTTTTATATAAAACTCCTTTCAGTGCAATGCCACTTAAAGCCGGGCATAACATTGGTTTTTATGGATGTTAGCTCGTTGCTGCACTCTGGTTTGAGTTCTTTCTTTCTTTCTCTGTGTATGTTTTTTTAATTTTTTCCCCGTGTGTTACTGAAAGCGTAGCAAGTATCTCAAATTTCCAGAGTGTCAAAATGGCTTTTACCGAACAAATTATAACCAGAGTGTAAATTGCATCGTAAAAGTATGAAAATAACATTCGTCTCATGCGTGTGAGGTCCGGTAATAACACGATATGCATACTAAACTGCGATCACATACACGTGCATTTTGTAGTCCGACTTGTCTGAGGGTTTTATAGTTCTTAGCCAGCAAGCTCGATAAATCTTGGTAAAAGCGTAGCGATATTTTTCACGGCTTAATGCTTGGAGAGAGAAATACAAATAACAAAGAAGCGGCATCTATGAATTTTACATTTTCCTTACTTTTTGTAACAATATGAATTTGTTTGAAAAATATAAATTATGAAGCAACGGTTCACATTTTTTGGATTATTAGCTTAAAAAGGGTATAATCTAAAATTTCTACACATGCCTACCGTAGAGTTACCTAGAGTATTTAATACCTATAATATAAGTACGCATTAGTGGTCCAACTTCGATACCTGGAATCCCAATCTGATCCGAGTCGGATTAAAAGCGGATTCAAAGAGTATCTGAAAGCAATCCGATTGTACGAAAAGTATCCAAAATATAATCTGATTATTCGAAAAAGATTCAGAATTGTAATTCAAATCCGAATATTAAAACTTAAAGTTGAATCCTTTAAACGTGCTTTCACTTTCAACAACCCGTACATTCTGATGTACAATTGTACATGTGCGTCCGGCAGTCAGGCCCACCGTCATCTGTACTGATGACGCAAAATTTACATTCATTGTGACTTATTACAGTAAATAAGTTGTGCCTTGTAATTTTATTTGTATTGACTGTATTTCTTTAGTTTGTGTTTATCAAAATGAAATGAATATTATTGACTTCATATTGTCTACTCAAATGTTAATTAGGAGTATTCGAATATAGCAAGAAAAATACTTAAATGCAATTAAAAAAATTCATTTATAAAAATTAAAACTATGAAAGAAAAACGAAATTAATATACAGGGTGAGGAAAAATTAACCCGGTATGGCTATAACTTTTTATCGGTTTAAAGAAAATGTTTGAAACAAAAGTTACTAATAGACAAAAAGTATTTTACATACCCGTGACCTTGAATTTCCCGTCATCATAATTTCAGACCTCTTGTGGAATTACTACAGATTATTTTCGTTTGCTTGAGTGGTATACAATGTGGCACTAGTTTATATAATTCATTATGTTATTTTTTAATTTTCTGTTTTTATTTAGTAAATCAAGATATGGTAAGTATACCATATCTTGATTTACTAAATAAATATACTAAATAAATATGAAGCAGAAATCTAGTAAAATTTCTGCTTCATAAGCACAAAGCGAAACTTGAAATTTATTTTATTCCGTCATTAGGCATACAGCACAATTATAACACTAGACATACGAAAGCGTTGATTTCCTGTGCATTTAGAAAAGGAGTACCAGACTTATGTCACATTATCGGCGTAGCCCATGGTTACTGTCGCCCGTCCTCCGCGCAGCTAACTGCAGTACACCAGCTGAGTCTTTTAATTTATTATTTATTTTTTAATCTCCAATAATAGCAAAAATAAAGGGGTAGTCTAAATAGTTTTCAGGAACTGGTGCATGAACGTCCAATTTTTATACTGGTATAGGGTGTTCAGTAGTGGCGGACAATTGGACAAAACAAATTATAAAAATATTGAATGTTCTATTGTATGTTAGATGCGAGATAGATGAACTTTAAGTGTCGGTTTCCTCGTAGTGTAGGCATAAAATAAAAACAACTAAAATAAAGACACGTGACTTACAATCCCTGTTATAACTTAATAAGAAAATTGACTCAAGTTACAGCCGCATATAATCACATCATAATAAGATTATGATACTATACATATATTATCTCATCTTATAGTGATAAGTTGGGATTTGACCTGCTTTTCATGCAATAATTTGGATTTAGATCGTTATTCCCGAGAGGTTAACCACTATCTCAAATTTTGTTCACCTATTTCTGTTTTTGTCAAAATTATTCCCCATACTTCCCCTGCACATTCTCCCCTACTTCACCGTTCTTTGTGAATCGTCGTTAGATTTCACATCCATTCGTATTTGATTAAGCTCCAATACATTGTAATATATCCTTGGATAATTCCTCTTGCTTTCTTGTACTTCATCGCTACATTCGCGTAATTCCTCATACTTCCCCGTAATTCCTTAATACTTTTTTGCAATTCTTCAATACTTCCCTACTGTTTAGGTCATACTTCTACAGTAGTTTATCCCCGGTTATTGCAAAAGGGACCATTTTACCCCGTTCTCAAAATTATTGTAACAAGAGAGAAAAAGAAAGAACCCCTTCTTCAGCAGCGGATGGAGTATTCGGTGGCATTCGAGAGAATGACGCATAGCACCAACAATGTAAACGAGGCACTGTTTATCTAGCACCTTCTAGAAATACATGGTAGTTTCTACCGGCTTCTGGAACGTTTATAGGATGGTATAAAGTCGGCGTCGCGGAGAAAGGGACCAGTCAATAGCAAGTCATTAACTGTGTATTACAAAATAAATAGTGAATATAAATGTTGTATTAGAAATTCATAGTCTGTAAATAATAGTTTTTAATGGTTTATAATCATAGCGTTAATTTATAGTGTATTCATTAGTGTATAGGAATAAATATTTGTTTGTGAATAGACGATTTAAACAGCACTTGTGTTATTATTTTTAGAAAGAACGTTACAGTGGTGTTACAGGTGTGAGGTTTTAAAATAAATAAAATCGCGTAATAATTAATTAAAGTGCTGTGAGAATAAAATTTTTGGTGTTAAAACATAATTTCAACAAACGATTAAAATGGTGATGAAACTGTTAAAAGATCTCAAAGTAATAGACTTGAAACATGAACTTGAAGAACGAGATTTAGATACAACGGGCCTTAAAAGTGTGTTAATAAATCGGCTAAGAGAATGGCTTTTGGAGCAGCAAGAAGACCCTGAAAGTTTCCTCTTCGAAATACCTGGACCCGTAATGGATACTAATTTGTTATTAAGTAAAATAGAAGAGAATTCTAGAATGTTAAAAGAGGAATTACTGGAAAAGTCGGAAGAGAATTCTAGAATGCTTAAAGAAGAATTATTGGAAAAGTCCGAAGAGAATTCTAGAAAGTCTGAAGAGAATTCTAGAATGTTAAAAGAGGAATTACTGGAAAAGTCGGAAGAGAATTCTAGAATGCTTAAAGAAGAATTATTGGAAAAGTCCGAAGAGAATTCTAGAAAGTCTGAAGAGAATTCTAGAATGTTAAAAGAGGAATTACTGGAAAAGTCAGAAGAGAATTCTAGAAAGTCCGAAGAAAATGTTAGAATGCTTAAACAAGAATTACTTGAAAATACTAAAGCACTGGAAGAAAATGTTAAAATGCTTAAAGAAGATTTACTGGAAAACTCTAGAACGCTTAAAGAAGAATTATTAGAAAAGTCTGAAGAAAGTTCTAGAAGGCTTAAAGGAGAATTGTTGGAAAATGTCAAAGCGTTGGAAGATAAAGTTTTCGAAGAATTTTTGGAGAATGCCAGTGCGTTAGGACTATTGGAAGGTAGATTGGCGGAACAAGATAGGGTAATAAAGATGGTAGAAGAGAAAATAGCCCAAATGCAATTACCACCAACAACTAAGAAAGACGATATGGCCGAAATGCTGGAAGATAGAATGAGGCAACTACGGTTTCCCTCAACTTCTGAGTGGCCGTTTAATGAAGTAAAGAAACAAATTAAAGAAGAAAAGGTTCCTGCCGTAGGGATAAAAGTAAAACCACCCACGTTCGATGGAAAGATACCTTGGTCCACCTACTACAAACAATTTGAGGCGGCCGCTGGGGCCAACGGATGGACAGGCAAGGAAAAGGCCGTTTCTTTAACTGTGGCTTTGCGTGGAGACGCGTTGAACGTCCTGCAAACAATCCCAGCAGGACAGGAAAATGATTATCAATTGTTAGTGTCTAGATTGGAGATGAGATATGGAGACGCGCATCTTCAACAAGTGTATCACGCGCAAGTGAAGAATCGTATCCAGAAGAATGGAGAAAGCCTGCAGGAGTTTGAAGCCGATGTTGCGCGGCTTGTCCGATTGGCGTACCCTACGGCACCCGATTCATTTCTGGGACAGCTCGCTGTGCAGACCTTCATTGATGGGTTAAGAGACGGGGAAACACAACAATCATTGAGGCTAGCACGACCAAGAACAACTGATGATGCGCTTGCTCACGCCTTAGAATTTGAAGCTGCAAAACAAGCGTCCCGAGGTCACGGGCGTGTTCGGGCCGTTGTGGAGGAAGAAGAAGGTTCTAAAGATCACCTAGAGGAGTTAGTACTGAGAGTTCTTCGGAAGGAAGAAAGCCGTAAGAAGAATCATCAAGAAGTTCGAGGGCCTCGTTGTTGGAATTGCGGCGAACAAGGTCACATACGACGTCGTTGCCCTAAACCAAAACAGGTTCAGCAGTCGGAAAACTAAAGAAGGTCGACGAGTGGGGGCGAACGTTGACCTTGAGTAGAGATGCCCCGAAGATCACCATCCATGCCGTAACATCAAACAATAGTACCAGCAGTTTGTTCGTAGATGGGAAAATTGCTAATCGTACTGTTCCACTACTCATTGATACGGGGGCGACAAAGTCCATCATACGCCCTAACGTTCTACGAACAAGTATGAAGCTGTTACCAACAACTACTCAACTCCGTACAGCAACAGGTGAAGTGATACCAACACGCGGAGTGGTGAAGATGAAGATTGGCATTGGAAGTGAAGAACGTGATCATGAGGTGCTGGTAGCCGATATCACTGATGACTTCATCTTGGGAATGGACCTCCTGAGAAAATTTGGTTTTACGTTGGATTTGAAAGAGGGTGTTTTGAAGGTCGGTAACGAAGAACTTCCGTTGCACCCACGAGAAGATCCGGTTGTAAGGGTTTTGCTGACTGAAGATGTGATATTGCCGGGTCAAAGCGAGATGGTTGTCGAGGCGGGTTTGGATGGAGATCTTCGGGTAGGATGTGTGCGAATGATGGAGCCTGTTTGTGATAAGAAGATCCATAGTGGCATACTGTTGGGAAAAGCGCTGATCAAGGTTGGAAAGAGAGTACCGGTGAGAATTATGAATGTTAATGTGGATCCGGTGACATTGAAGAAGAGTACCCTTGTGGGACAGTGTGTGCCAGTATTTCGAGTAGCCAGGTGTATGGCTGATGTTCCAAAACCAGTGCCCAAAGACCATGGTGGAAAATTAGTGGGTATGGTTACTAGTTCGTGCGAAGACCTTAACAGAACGGAAGTGAAAGAGGTACAGGGTTTGGTTCACCGATACCAAGATATCTTCGCTCTTGACGATAGCCAGAAGGGACGAACAAATATAGTAAAACATAAAATCAATACAGGCAACTCTATGCCTGTCCGTCAGCAGCCGAGGCGTCTACCTCTAGCAAGGCGAGCAGAAGCCGAAAAGATTATTACTGATATGGAAGAACAAGGGGTCATCGAGCCATCCAGCAGTCCATGGGCATCACCGGTGGTCCTGGTCAGTAAGAAGGACGGGTCAACGAGATTTTGTGTGGACTATCGGCAGCTTAATGACGTGACCAAGAAAGACAGCTATCCCTTACCACGCATCGACGACACGTTAGATACCCTGTCTGGTTCACGATGGTTTTCGACTTTGGACTTGAAGAGTGGTTATTGGCAAGTTGAAATGGAACCTGAAGACCGGGAGAAGACCGCGTTCACTATTGGTTCCGGACTATGGCAGTTTACGGTTATGCCTTTTGGTCTATGTAACGCTCCGGCCACCTTTGAGCGTCTAATGGAGACCATCCTGAGAGGGCTGTCGTGGAAGACCTGCCTGGTATACCTAGATGATGTGATTGTAGTCGGAAAATCATTCAACGAACATTTGAAAAACCTAGAGGAAGTGTTCCGAAGACTACGTGGAGCCAATTTGAAACTGAGTCCGAAAAAGTGCCACATATTCAGAAGGGAAGTGAAATATCTCGGGCACGTCGTATCACAAAATGGAGTGGCAGCCGACCCCGATAAGATTCGTGCAGTTCAAGAGTGGCCAACACCGAAAGATAAACACCAAGTTCGTAGTTTTCTTGGGTTATGTACCTACTACAGGCGTTTCGTTCCTGGGTTTGCCAATATAGCGAAACCTCTGACAAGGTTAACTGAAGATGGGCGCGAGTATGTTTGGAGCGGAGAGTGTGAAACAGCTTTCCAACAGCTGAAGCGTGCCCTGATAACAGCACCAATATTGAGCTATCCACGGACAGAAGGGAAATTCATACTTGACACAGATGCAAGTAATCTGGCCATTGGGGGGGTACTTTCTCAGATACAGGATGGACAAGAAAAGGTCATCGGCTATTTTAGTAAGGTTTTGTCGAAAGCCGAAAGGAATTATTGTGTGACCAGAAAAGAACTATTGGCCGTCGTGAAGTCCGTTGAGCACTTCTACAAATACTTGTACGGACGGAAGTTTTTATTGAGGACGGACCATGCAGCGTTGAAATGGCTGTTACAATTCCGTAATCCTGAAGGCCAGGTCGCAAGGTGGATCGAACGATTACAAGGATACGACTTTGACACCGAACATCGAGCGGGCACTAGTCATCGAAATGCCGATGCTCTTTCAAGAAGACCCTGTCCAACGGATTGCCGTCATTGCTCTCGTTTGGAAGAGAGGGTTTGCCAAGTATTAAGGACTACCATCGTCAACGACAATTGGTTGCCGGAAGAATTGCAACGACAGCAGAAGGCTGATCCCGAACTAAAAATGGTACTGGAATGGAAGCGCGTGGGAGAAAGGCCTGCCTGGGAGGCCGTCAGCCCTTTCAACAGAACGATCAAAGCATATTGGGCCCAATGGGAGTCCTTGAAGGTGGAAGACGATCTCCTGAAGCGAGTACTGGAGAGTGAAGATGGCACCACCATTAGGTCTCAGTTCGTGGTTCCAAGAAGCCGAGTGGCTACTGTATTGCGACATCTCCATGACGGTGCCTCAGGAGGACACTTCGGTGTGAAAAAGACTTTGGAGAAAGTTAGGGAGCGTTTTTATTGGGTCAACTGTAAAGAAGACGTGAAGGAGTGGTGCCGGAAATGTGAACTATGTGCCACTGGTAACGGACCCTTGGGGAAACGAAGAGCACCTATGAGGCAGTACAATGTGGGTAGTCCTCTGGAAAGAATAGCCATAGATATTGCCGGACCATTTCCCGAAACCGACGATGGGAATAAATACATATTAGTGGCAATGGACTATTTTACCAAATGGCCAGAAGCATATGCCCTACCAAACCAGGAAGCTGCCACTGTTGCTGACGTACTAGTCAAAGAGTTTTTCAGTCGCTTCGGAGTGCCCATGGAGCTGCATTCGGATCAAGGCCGCAATTTCGAGTCTGTACTCTTTGGAGAAGTCTGTCGATTGTTGGGCATTCGCAAGACTCGGACCACACCGTTACATCCGCAGTCCGATGGAATGGTAGAACGCATGAATCGAACAATGGGCAAATATTTGGCCAAGGTCGTCTCCGATCATCAACGAGACTGGGACCAATACCTGCATCTGTTCCTGATGGCTTATCGTGCATCGGTCCACGAAACAACCGGTCAGTCACCAGCGTCTGTGATGTTTGGACGCGAGTTACGGTTACCGTGTGATCTAGAATTTGGGTCTCCACCTATAGAGCAGGAGGTAGCCGGGAATGATTATGTCATCAACTTAAAGAAGAAGTTGGAGGATATTCACGACCGAACCCGAAATAATAGTCGAATCGCGAGTGACCGGATGAAGGCTACGTACGATGTGAGAGCCCAAGAAGGAGGGTTTCAACCTGGAGAGCTTGTCTGGTTATACAACCCGCAAAGACGTCGTGGCTATTCTCCAAAGTTACAGCGAAATTGGGAGGGCCCATACCAGGTGAAGAAACGAATAAATGACTTGATTTATCGCATCCAGAAATTGCCAAGGGGGAAACCAAAGGTGGTACACTCCAATCGTCTGGCGCACTATGAGGGAAATAATGACGTAGTCCCGGATCGGAAAGATGAGGCCGAGGTGGCTATCAATATCGTAAGGCCTGAAGATGATCAGCCAACCTTTAGAGAATTTATGGCTGCGTTTTCTGGAACTAGAAAAGCGCGATTCGGAGTCACGACTGAGATGCAACAAGATCTCTTCCGGGTCCCTGGTGATTATTCCATTGCCCACTGTGTCTCCGAGGATCTTCGTATGTCCAGGGGGATCGCAGTGGTGTTTAGAAATAAATTTGGACGGCTGAATGAACTTCGAGAACAAAATCCCTCTGTTGGTAAATCCTTACGCTTGCCTGATCATGACCGATCCATTTACTACTTGGTAACCAAGCAGTTTTACTACCAGAAACCGAGTTACGCCGACTTGTGGAGGGCACTATGGAATTTGAGAATCGAGTTGCTTACCAGGGGAATTAACAAATTGGCAGTTCCCAAACTCGGCTGTGGGCGGGACCAGCTGGATTGGAGAATCGTTAGAAACATGCTGGAAGTTATCTTTAGAGGTACGGACGTCAAGATCTTCGTCTGCAGTTTTGACCCACAGCCCGCATCAAGGCCAACGAAGAGTGTAGACTGCTACTTCTACCGTAATGGAACGTGTAGTCGAGGTGAAGACTGTCGATATCGTCATGACCCGTTCTACAGGAACCAGAGCATAAAACCTGTTCTGGGACAGAACAGACTTGAAGAGGGGGGCAGTGTAACAAGAGAGAAAAAGAAAGAACCCCTTCTTCAGCAGCGGATGGAGTATTCGGTGGCATTCGAGAGAATGACGCATAGCACCAACAATGTAAACGAGGCACTGTTTATCTAGCACCTTCTAGAAATACATGGTAGTTTCTACCGGCTTCTGGAACGTTTATAGGATGGTATAAAGTCGGCGTCGCGGAGAAAGGGACCAGTCAATAGCAAGTCATTAACTGTGTATTACAAAATAAATAGTGAATATAAATGTTGTATTAGAAATTCATAGTCTGTAAATAATAGTTTTTAATGGTTTATAATCATAGCGTTAATTTATAGTGTATTCATTAGTGTATAGGAATAAATATTTGTTTGTGAATAGACGATTTAAACAGCACTTGTGTTATTATTTTTAGAAAGAACGTTACATTATTGTACTTGTGCACACCCTAATAAAAAATGGTTGTGTCTCTATAGTACTCATGCGAGGGTGTTTCCACACCAGAAGGGAATTATAAACATGGTTCCTATGAACAATCCGTACATCCTAAATTTTAATAGCTATAGACTATAGACCCATTTAACGTGTCACATTTCTACTAAAATTGAACTCAACTGCAACATAAATTTCAAGTTCCATTGACTATTATTATGTCATAAATATAAATATATTTTGAAGACCACGATTGATGTATTTTACAGCCAATTATGGAATTTTGAATATTATAAAAAATAAAACGCTTGAAAGACTAAAGGAATGCAAGAAAAATCTGTTTTAAATTAGTATTTCAATTTCCTCGTCCTTTCAAACGATTTTTTCCCTCCTGAAACACGAGTGTCGTTAATAATAAGCCTCATTCCAATTTCCTTTCACTCTAGTCAAATAACTAATTAGCAGTAAATAAGAATTTGTTATGGCATGTGAAACGTTATGCACGCGGGAGTGAGTGCATTTTAACTTTTTAAAAATAAGTAATGATCCTTCAAAAAGCACGTTTTCAGTTCGTAAAAAGGAACCACGCACACATGATCATCAGTCTAATATTTCTCATTCATGACGTTTTCATATAAAAAGCTTTTCTTTGACGCTCCACAAGCTTTGTGTTAAGCTAGAAAATAATTTATTGACTTCGAATAATTTTCTTTCCCTCCCCTTTCTGAATGATAGTGGTGTGTATATTTATGTGTGTGGGGATATATCGTGACTTTTTGTAATTACTTTTCTTTTTGATTGTAGTTAGACGACAAAACTTCTTCAAACATATCGAATTTTTTTCTCATTTATAAAATAAGGAAAGCAGACGTTTTATTAATTTATCGAAATGGTTGGTTATGAAACGGAAACATTAGGGAAAATAGAATAAGTGTTTGTTCGTAATAGTCATTAATAATCCAGAAAAAGCAAAAAAAGTAAGTCCTATTAGACGTCTCAAGTTTAATGCAAATATTTGGCTGGAAAAATGCTATGGAAAAGTATGACAAGCATCTAAAGGGCCAATTTTATACGAAACATCACAAATACAATATACACGTTCATATATTGCAGATAACATGTGATGCATGCTGAAAGCGCCAACGAGCATTATGTCGTTATATTTCGTTTAGTTTTTCATTTTAAAATTTTCACGCTACTAAACTAAGCAAATGGTTGCGAAATATAATTCCCAGAACTATCGAAATTTTATATTAAACAAAATATTCCATATCCCGATAATCTCAAGAAGAAGGAACATACTACGGAAAAAACCTTATTTTTAATTATAATCTCATATTAAATAAGAATAAATTATAACAAAAACAAGGAATTTAGAAGCAAGAACACTACACCAGTTTTTAATACTTGCCAAAAAAAGAAAGGCGAGAAAACTTAAAAACGCTTACCTCTCGCTGTCAGTTTTTACGAAAGAAAAATCATCTTCTAAAAAGTACAATATAGGAAATCGTAAATTTTAATAGATTTTCAGTGGTCATGATATTTAATACCCTGGTAAAACTGCAATTTTTCCTTAAGCTGTGACACAAATGTGGGATTCGCGCTGTTCCATCTATCTGTAAGTCGGCTGCAGCCGCACGTTGGGCCTACGTAATAATAATAATCGCCCCCTCCCTCTCGCACAAGCTTTATGGCTTCTGGGGCCTGGCTTCCAGGTTATGGGTTGTAGCAATTATTATTCATACCTTAATATTTGCACTCGAAGAGTAGTATCTAAAATAGTTGCCATCGTACAGAAGATCCCCTTAGAACATCGCGAATCGCCCAAATGTTTTTAGAGTTAGGGTTCTTCAAAAGGATGCTTTTTCCTCTCCTTATGGTTCCGTCTATCAGTTGGTACTGCAGCCAAGAAGTATTATTGTACTGTTAAAGAGATGTTGCTTGTTTTTCGTGTTTCGTCGAATCAATTACAACTAGTGAAAGCGAATTGCAAGTGAATTCACCGATAATGGTTCTACGATGGTTTCATATTTGCGGCGTATATAGTGTTTGCTGGTAAGCGCAATAGAACATCTTGATACTTGTGATTAGTTGGCCTGTGTTATCTGCTTTCCAGTTTTTAGCAAAGACTTTTTGCTTTAATATCACCCAAAAATCTTCGATCGGCCTGGTTTCAGAGAAATTGTTTCCATGGCGCAAATGTTCAATAACAGTTCGGAGGTAGCCAAATCCGGCCAAAATATATAATCGTCGTTAAAATGGTACTTTTGTGAAAAAGGAATTAATCTAGCCTGAATACCCTTCAGGTGCACGGGATATCCCTTTTGGACTAATAGCGACCAAAACCAATACCTATTCTGCAAATTTAGCTTTGGTTTGAAACTTTTTATCGGAGTTGTGGTGGGGTCACTGGAATGAAAACCATCGTTACCAAGAATCTTCGAATTGCTTGGGGTGAAACATGACGCGTCATCCATAAACACATGTTTAGAGAATTTCCTCTAAAGACGGTCACATATAATTTTTGAAGCAGTGATCTGCTATCCTATTCCTTTTAGAATATTGTTTTCTTCTTCCAGAATTTGATGTTTGTCTTCTCGCGTATCGTTTTATGTATACAGGGTATATAATAATTAAAGGGACCTACGTGGTTGGCAGATAAGTGGAATATAATACAGCAGATTTTCCTTATAAAATTTGTTCCTTAGATAAATAGTAATAGTAAGCCTTGTAACACTAACCTACCGTAATGCGTGGAACTTAGCTGCGTGCGTACGTAGTTTTTATAAACTATTAATGCTAAATTGCAGACATATTGATGACGTCTTTTACGTCGTATTTTAGTTCGGTATTATCATCAATTTACAGTAATTAGGCGCAATAGAATTTGATAGAAGTTGTATATTCCTAAAATTCTTAACATAAAAATGTTTTCATAAAAGAGAATATTTGTGGAATTTTTGTAAAAATGCAGATTAATAAACAGACCGTGAACCTGTTCATATAGGTCCTTTCAAATCCATAAATAGTAATACTTTTTTTACATAGAAGAATCAAACCGAGTCACAGAGCAGGACGGATTTCAGTTTCCCACATTTTCCTGGTGTCTAGAAAATGTAAGTGAAACTTTATTTTTGAGATAATGCGACGATTTTTTGCCATCTTCATATATTCATATGTTGCCCATTAAGGGGAATCTATTATTTAAATACACGTTGTATAGCTTTTGGATACACCGAATTTTTTGACTGTCAGAAGTCTAGAAATTGTTCTCGAATTGAAGTTTTAAAGTATGCAAACATCGTTGATTTAGTTTAACAGCCTTTCGTCCTGAAGAAGTAAAGCAGATTCTTAGCAAAGCTGACATTTTCTTACGTATCGAAAGTTCGTATTACGTATCAGCAATGATTTAATCATTCTCGAGAACAGTCAAGACTGAAGCAAGACAACGAGCAACATCAGAACAACAAATTACTACTACGATTGCTATGTATACTTTGACCATGTAATGAAAAAGAAACCTCCCTCAAACAAAAATCGATTTTTGAAGATTTTCTTCGTGTTACAAAGACAACCTCTCAGTATTAACGAGACAGATATGAACATTTAACTGTTGTTAAATTATTTGTATTACTGATTAGGCACGCTTGCACTATTTAGTAGATAAATGGACTAAAAGAAAAGACTATCTTCAGTTGGATGTTTTGATAATCGTGTTCATAATTAACTTTCAGAATAACAGACCGTTTTTAAAATAATCTCTTGATAACAGGAAGAAATGATCTATCTAGCTTTTATGGCATGTTTAGAATTTCTTCTCTCTTATTATCGCAATTGCTATTGTTATCGCATTGAGAAAGATTGTATGAAGAATAATTTCACTTGTTGTTTTCAGTTACCTTATATGGAACTGTCGAAACAATTGAAGCCCAACATAATGGAATTTTTGCAGAAACCTACGAATTAATGTCGGCTTGAATCGTTAAATGTGGATTTATGAGTCGTTAATTTAGCAATAATGTTTCGATTTAATCATCACAATCATTAACAGCAAGTTGTTTTATATTCACATAAGTCTTTTAATACGCGCAATGTTGAAATTGTTAACAATTGCAATGGAGACATGTGTTGTAAGATGAAGATCTTTTCTTGAAGGAATCATAAATTAAATAAGTACTAAAGATATAGTATGTAATTTTATACAATATAAATCACATTCTTTTCAAAGTTTACAGTGTTTTTCAACCTTTCGTTTTATCACAGTTGTCCTTAAATATTTATATCATCAGGCGTTTATTATTTTATTAAAATGGTAAATCTTCAGTGAAATTTAGGATTTACATAATAGTATTACTCAGTTATTAACTATTAGTACTATGTAAATATTAGGTTGGTTAGGTAACTGTGACATGTTAAGTAAGAATTATCGACTGGTCATAGATTTGTACAATCCAATATTACGTGTTTAAAAAATTATACGAAAAAATTAACACGTATAAAAAATTACATCTCCAATCAATCTTCAGCAAATTAATTACTGTTATTTAACTTTTAGAAGAATTTTATTATTATATTAATACACCCCTCGCATGCAATTACCTCAGTAATATAATTTTAATTCAACAATATGCGCAATAATTCCAGCTGTGTATTCAAACCGTTCATATTAATTGCTTCTAATACCATAGTATCACCCCCTAGAAAATTATTTATCATGAGTCATCCAGATGTATTGTTTCTAATGTGACCCACATCCCTATATTTGGTTTACATACACACGTGTGGTAACGTCACGAATAATAATTACTATTATTAGGAAGAAAACATATGCTCCTCATGAATGTTAAATGATTTTTATTGTAATGTTTCTATTCTATTCCAAAAGAAACGCAGTCATTACGGGATAAAATTATCATTAATTAAAAAAAAGAGAGAGAATCGTGGTTACTGTTGTTTAAATTTAAAACTTTTAGTGTGCATAATAAATGCGCTTTAAAAAGGGTAATTGAGTTTCGTCTTCGAAACTCACTTGAAATTTTATTAAAGCAGAAAACTCAAATTAATGAACGACAAGAAGATACAGTAAATGAGTAAAGACTTTTTCTTGAGCGTAAGTTTTTTTTAGTCCCTTCTCTTTTAACTTTTAACCTTGGATGATCAATTACGTCTAAGAAGTTTCTTAAAATGCAATTAAAATTGTGTTCATTCCGAAAACTAAGCTAATAAAAAGAAGGAAATACGGAACGGTGGTGGTAAGAAAATTTGTCTTCAACCAAGTGAGCGAGTGCATAAATTGCAACTGTATAATCCATGGGGGGTGTTGTTAATTGAAGTAGACTGAATTGGATTATTGTTTTTGAAAGGATCTGCAGACGACTTGGTTCAAGTGTTTTGGAGCGTAAGACTAATCGTTTCAATTACTGAAATCCTTACGCCCACTTGCTCCACTCGTTAGCGATTTGTACTATTACACTGCCGACTACGACGATAGAGGGGTGCGTAATTGACTTACACTGGATTTTAATGAAAGATCTAAAACCTATTTATTTTCAGCACAACTACACTTTCACCCATATCATATATTTTGCTAAATGTCAAAAGAGTTTTATTTTAGGCCTGTAATGTAATTTATTACTGCATGATGGTGGTACCACCACCACCACAGACAAACGGATATGGATGTGGAAGCGAAATTTAATTTGTCTCATAAACGATCCCATCCATTAAATTTATATTAAATTTATGTATAATTTGATTTTTTGCTGCTTGCAAATACAAAATATTACATTGAAAATATCGTTAGGGCTTGTAATGTAGTGGTCTTCCAACGGCAATTTCTCATGTTCGGAACGTGTTTTATTATTCATCGTGTTCATAAAAAAAAAATCTGTAATTTTTTCGACAGTCATTGGGAAACACTAACAACGAACAATTTATCAAGTTTTGTCATCAACATTATGTAGAATTATTTAGTAGCTGTGTGAATACAAAAATTCATGCTGTTTTGCATAAATAAAACAGCTAACTTGATCATTAATCAACGTTTGCTAATGCATAGGTATAGTTTATCATAAGAATGGAAACAGTTGGAACAAAATGTTGCAGTAATTGAAATGTCTTTATTTAACAGATATCAAGATATTATTTGTAATCATTAAAGACATGCATTTTTAGTAAAGCATAAAACCACTATGTCAACGGAGCAAAGCAATTTAAACTACAATACTGCAATATAACACAAGCGGACGCTTGAAAATGGTGGGTTTGGAGAACCCTTGCAAAAACATAAAGTATAAAGGGGTCTATTTAAAATAAACAACTTGTATTAAAGAAATTGTCAGTGTCGTGGCAAGTTTTATAAACTATCCAAAAATGAATAGAGAATTTTTTCTTTTTTGTATTTTTTTGAAATTCTAGTTTTAAATTTGTAATGAAATGTATTACAAATATACGTACATATACACTTATTCAAGATTTCGACTAAATTTTTCATACGTAGGATCTTTTATTAACAAGAAATGTTACAAAGTAAAAAATGCAATATTAATTAAAAAATGAAAACGTGAAAATTAAACATTAAAATTAAATTTTAATATCGAGTATAGTAACCCCGGGCATCTCTTATGGCTGTACACCTTTGAGGCATGCTCATTATGCAATTGTTTATGTGATCCTGTGACACTCTTGCCCAGCACCTAGGTAAAATTTCCCTGAGGTGCTGTATGTTCACAGGAGGTGGATTGTGCCTATCAAGCTGTTCCTGAAGTCTATCCCAAATATGCTCTATTGGATTTAGATCAGGATAATATGGTGGTAAAGCCAAATGATTAATACCAAGGTTATCAATGGCTCGCATTACAATTTGTGCTCGATGTGGCCGCGCATTATCATCAATAAATACCATATTTTCCCCCACAGCTTCTCGAAAATCAACCACGTATTGCTGAATAATGTCATCTCGGTATATCTGACCGGTGACATTATTATCAAAGAGGTGAATGTTATAACCATATATAACAGCTTTCGTA
Organism: Agrypnus murinus; assembly: GCA_929113105.1. Lineage (NCBI taxonomy): Eukaryota > Metazoa > Arthropoda > Insecta > Coleoptera > Elateridae > Agrypnus > Agrypnus murinus. The sequence continues at coordinate 119,567,563 of OV816031.1, forward strand.
TTTGTAAACTATATGTCCTATAACTTGTAGCGACGGCGCTTATGAAAGATGAGCTAATCAAGGGTTTTTTCAAGCGAGGTCAACTAAAATGCACGTCTCTAGTAATCATATTTTAAATAACATATTGGTTCATCACCTAGAATCGTTACTTATTAATTATTCTATCTAATAATATCTTTTCATTGTTATTAAGTCGTTGTCGTGGAAGACCCACAACTTCTTTTATGATAATTACATGCTAACAGAGAAAACTAGGCTAAAACTAAGTTATGTCATGAGCTATAGCACTGTGCTGTAGCGTTGAGTGAGACAATTCTCTCACTCAACGGCTGTAGCTTATATGAGAGTGTTCCAATATTCCAATCTATAACTAGGATAAGTTACTATGTAATGACTTTTTGGCCGAACTTTGATACCTAATAATTAGTTTGATTACTCTACACTATTAGCTATTTGCTTTGGGATGCTTCCTGGAAGAATGGTCCTACTAATTATGTGGATGAATTTAAGAAAATTTAATTAATTTATGATGTAAAGTTTCCATGAAACATCTTTCAAATGATTAATAATTAATTATATTTTTTTTTTAAATTCTTATCCTGATGTTGGTAATTATTGTTTAAATAGCTGCTTAACGGTTAATGTTATTTCAGGAATATTCTTTTTTCTTGTTTAGCAGCTTTAGACGTTTTTTCAAGTTTTCACTAGAAACTAGTTTAACTCTGCGAGGGTGTTAGCAGCTTTTATGCAATATTTTGGCAGGTAACTCGAATAAAAATAAAAATATCAAATCCCACTTGTGAGATACCATCGATACCATCCATAACTCTCGCAGACATGCATCAATTGAACCAACTCTGAGCATTATTTACAAAAGTCTGAATACGTCTTAGTTCGACTAACAAGGAGACATCGCATCTATATCGAGAATCGAAATGCCATTTTTAATGAAAATAATAATAAATATAAATAATTTAAAAATCCCTGTTAAAAATGTGGGATGTGTTTTGAAATAGATAGAAAAAAACGGAATAAACCAATAACATTTAAAAATATAATTCAAATAATTAATTAAATAATAAATTGTTTTCAAAATTAACAAGTTAAAAAAAAGATTACCGAAACGGGGATCAATCCTGCGACACACACGTTACGAAGCAAGCACCTTACACATCCAGGACCATATTGTCGGAACTGCGGGAACACAAAATATAAAAACACAAAAACGGGAATCACAAAAAAAAGGCATTTCGATTATCGATGGATTGGTTGTTCTCTTGTAAGTAGGTACTCCAAAGTTAATTTGCTCAGTCCGTGAACAAGATTGGTAAATTTTTTAAACAACATTTGATGGTTTTTCAAAAAATATTAAATACGAGTAATGTCAAATAATAATTATAGAATAGGAAGTCTAAATATTTTTTAAAAATGTTTTCAAGAAAAGTATCTAATATGCCAAAATATTAATATCAATCAATCAATGTGCTAATATTAAAAATTGAAATTCAGGTGTTGGAAACAAATAGTATATCTCCTATTTTTGATTAAATAGAAAATAATTACAAAAAGAAAAAAATAACGTAAGTTAAATGCATGCAACTTTTAACAGGATGGTGCTCAACCAATAATTCACTACACGCTTCAAATATTTCGTACTGAATTCTTTTCGAATTTCATCGTTTACATACTGACAATGACATTATAATTATTGTCAACAATCCTATTATAATAAAACTAAACTAAATTTGATATAATGATCGATTCCCTTTTTTGCTGCGTAAATTAATATTTTAATTAAATATATTTAATCTATACAATAACGGAAATTACTTATATAATTGTTTAGATTTATATTATATTTGATTGATTATAGATTAATTAGTGCTAGTAGAATTATTAATATCAATAATCAAACAAACTGATAGCAATAATTTACATAATAACATAAATTAATGTAATTCGATTAAATAATTCTATTTTCATTTATTTTTTAATATATAAAAAGTTTAGATTAAATATAATCAATTAGTCATCATTAATTACTTTAACAAATTAAATTAGATTATAAACCTTAATAATAAAACTAACAAAATCGAAGTTATTTTTAATTTCTAGTTGAAACACAACATTTCCAATGAAGAAATGAACAATTAAATTTAATGAATACATAAATCGATGAAAGAATGAATAAATAAATTAATAATATGAATTTGAAGGAGGAAATTGGGTGCAATGACCAGATAAAAATGAATACAAACTCAAAAGGAAGGAGAGATGAGATATTATTACTATTAATACGAAAAAAAAAACAAATTCCTTCATTCTATTTTCTTTATGCATATTCATAAAAGATTAAGAAATTGAATTATTTTTTATCATTTTAAATAAAACATAACACGAAATTATTATGTAAAAGAAAAGTTTTATAAAAACAAAGGATTTTATGTTTTAACAAGCTGGAATTTTGTTGTCGGAACTTTTATGATTTAAAATCTCTTTAAAGGAATTTTGTAATATTAAATCACTGAAGTTGGTTTTTTGTTTCTTTTTCATTCGTTTATTACCTGAATAACTCTAGAATAACGGGCGTTGCAGAAAAGTTTTCTCATACGATACGTGATATATTTTAATTTCAAAATTAAAATTTTAAGTAAAAATTAAAATTAAGTTGCGCATGAGAAATTACTTTTTTAAGATATTTTCGGGTTAAGAATTGATGGTACTTAAAGAAGTTGCTATATTTAGGAGTAAGTGTTTAATTCTTATATAGTTCACTACAGTTTGACGACAGCAGGTGCTACATGTCACTTTTGATGAACTTGGATGAAACTTGTACCATAATGACAGTTATAACTCAAAAGCACATTTTAATGAAATGTTGTGAGAGAAGTTTCTAGCAGTGCATTCATTTAAAAATAATATGTCTTTTAAAAAAGCACTTTTTTAACTTTTACGATAATTACTAAATTAGTTTCACTAAAATTTTAAATCTATTTGCAATTTATTTCTTATTAATATCATTGGATATTCTAATAATTATTAATGCAGTATCTATATTTATATTTATTAATCTAGACACTACTTAGTTATATTTATTTATCTATAAATTCTACGTATGCTGCATGATACTATCAACTTCCTTGTACCCTGGCTTATAGCATATTTCTTACTTGTACCCATAATATAAATATTTCTTTTCATTAAATATATCAGTGTAAACAAGCACAGAAAAATTAATTAATAAAATAAATTAAAAATTTTTCATTGATGAATATGTGTGGGCAAGTCATGTATTTCATAATTAATCTTTTCGGTTTTAAAATAATCCAATTTCCTGTTTTCTTGTCTCACAAAAGGGATATTAAAAATTAATTCCAATAAAGTCTAGCAAGCTTTATGCATTTTCTGTTAATATTTCTCTATAAATAACCATTACGCTCTTATTAGTCAATTTTAATTTGTTTGATATCTAATTCCAAGTTTCTACAATGTTTCAGATAACCTAAGAAAGACGAGTTTATTGCTGCAAAAATTAATTAAATTCACTTATAGCAGAAATTCATAGAAGTTAATTTGGGAAAAAATAATATTAAATTACAGACATTTCTTCCCAAAAATCCCAGATGTTATAAATCATCCCCGTTTGGTCGTATAAAAATAAAAATCAAATTTAGGGCGTATCCATAAAACTCTGGAAAAATCCAGATGGTACAAAATTCAGCAAAATTACGTTAGTGAGAGCAACTCCGAAAAACGAAGCGTGACGAGACAAATTTTGCCTAATTTCACTTTCAATTAGGCACAAGTTTAGGGTGGTGTATAACATTCATAAAAGCGGCAAAACTTCAAGGCCTAACGTTTTACAGCTTTATTGTGACTGGGAGCGAGAGCAAAGTGAGAGGATATTGGAACATGTTGTAAAATATAGGTCGGATTTTATGGGGTGTAAACGTTTTGCAGTGTTTGTTCTCAAATGTTTACAACTATTCCTTTTGAAATGCTACTAACACCAAGGTTTTATTGTAAAAAGTTTTCTTTTTGTACTGGCAATAAAAGCGTAGCTTTTACAACTTTTTCTTCTTTAGATAAACAAACAAATGACTGGGAGGGAATATAAAATTTTGTTGACCCTAATCTTCTTAGACGTTTTTAAGTTTCCGCTTTGAATAAATTTTTATTATGACCTAAAAGTTAAGAAAAAGAAGTTTTTGAGTTTTGTTGGTTCTATAAATTTTTTCAGCCATCGGAGTTATAGTAAAAAGTTTGAAGTGCAATTTACATAGGAAAGGAGGACAAGGGAAAAACAAAATTTGTTTTCAGAGATTTGAAAAGCAAAAAACATGGTCACTTCAGCGGAAAGTGGAATTTAATATTACAGGATATAACACAGAATCATAAGGAATTCTATTATGATTGCAGTAAAAGATACTCCAGCAAATATCTGGTGAATTCATTATGATCCAAACACGGTACAGAATTAAATGATGAATACTAAAGGTATTTCCTAATGAAACTTCTTGAAAATAGGTTTAACGAGATCGTTACGTTTACTTTCGAGATATAATTCAAGTTGTCGATTTTCCTATTGGGAATTCTCCTGACATGTAATATCATTAAAAAGAAACACAAAAAAAACTGTACGTACACAGATTAAAATAGGAATTATTTACGATGCAACGCCGTTAATGAATGTTTGTTGTTTGCTCAGAGTATTAAATATGAACAACAAAACGAGGGATATAACACAAACAGATACATACGTCTTTCTTTGTTCACGAATGCAAGGGATGATGATCATTATCTAAAATCAACGTAGCGTGGGCTTCTTTGTAAAGAGAAAATAGGGAATATATAGAGAATTTTGAGATTATATGGGTTGGTTTTCAGATTTATATTATAGTATAAGGGTTGTTGTCGTTATTCTATTGTACACTTGGTTTTTGTGGTTTTCTATACACAATCGGGATTTTAGTAAAAATGTTTACTGAAATATCCATCCCGTATAGCTTTCCATATATACGAATTAAATTCTCCGGGAACATTTCGTTAAAAGTATAGAATCTGATAATGCTGACACATACATGCAAAATGCATTTCTTTGGTTTAAAAAAGTATTTTTCTGAGTTTATACGCACGAATTGAGAAAGGCCCACTTGAAATGTTTAGGTTGCTTTTCCACTTGATACGGAATTACATCTAGGAAAGGCCAATAACATGAGCTCCATGATAACCCCATCGAATCGCAGCAATCAATCTTCAGTTTAATAACAGAGACAGAACTAAACAAACATATTTCTCAGAAGTCCCAACAGTCGTCCCACAAGATCAGTTCGAAACTACCGTAAACTAAGACAATTTAAAAAAAATAGATTTTGGAGCAATCTCATTCATTGGTTGTAACGAAACCGTGTCAGAGGTGAAATCCTTCTAAACTAACCTTATGCTAATAATACCTATATATACACACGTACCAGGCTTGCCACTGAATCATTGTTGGACGAGTTCAACAACTGAACTGAGCTAGATCAAGGCCTAGATATATGCATGCGGAGTAAAATACAAGTATTTGTGCCACTTTAAATACATTTGGCGTCTCCCAGAGCATATACCAGCACATCAGAGTCTAGTAAGGCTATCTAGGACTCTCTGAGACTCTAAGCCGATCTGTTGACGCGAGTTTACAATCTCTCAATGTCACATAAATCCGAAAAAAACAGCTCAAAGGTAGTAAGTACAGAATTAGTTAATTTTTCTTCTTAAATAGAGTCATTTCCACCAGCTTGACCGGTTAATAATTTGTTAACGCAAGTTGTTGCAATATTGACAGTAGGTACACAATTCACACTCCTCTTACCACAAACGACAATAAATAGCAGTTAATTATTGTCTATCCTCTAGTAGAAACGTACCTGAAACAAAAAAGGAAAATTAGTCATCGTAGCAAAAATCGAATAAAACCTTATAAATACTATTAAACAACAATTTTCTAACATCAGAACCATTTCTTCCAACTAATCTAGAATCTAGATAACTTAATAACTTAATTAGGTGTTTTTTTTGTAAATTCATATTTTTCCTTATTTGGGTGTAAACCTGTAAGGAAATAAAGACATTATTATTATTATTATATGCATTACATTCGTGCGACAATAAAATTTTATGGTGATAAGCGCTGTCCCAGTATACACCTTACAACACTTAACCATCAATTTATTTAAATTTAAAGACCACTATCACTTATGTTTAGTGTAGCAAGGCAAACTGAAAAGTTGTACAGAAACAAACACCACTTACCTTTGTGATGAAAAGAACGTTTGCTCCGGCTATGATTTTAAAATCCAAAGACAAGCTCAAGAAAATTACATGAGAAAATTAATTTTGTCAAATTAATAATAAAATATTGTTCAACTTATACCTGCGAAATTCTATTAATGGACACAAAACAAGAAAAATACACAAATGAATCTGCTTTTAGAACTTAAAATATTTTATTAATAAACACATGAAAAGAAAGAAACGAAAACAAAAAAAATCCTTATTCTCTAAAATGGATTCAATTTAATTATTGGTGCCAATTCGATTCACCAAAATAAGAATCAAGAGACAGTCTTAATGTTCTTTGTCTTACTCAATTTTTATTTGATCAATCCCACAATCTTAAACCATAATTAAAAAAAATAAACGAAATAAAAACAAATTTAAATTTTGTAAATAAATTTTTAAATTCAAAAATTTTGCGCCATTCTTGGATTTTTGCACACACTATTATTATTTGGCAGTTCTCTGTAATAGTCATTAAATTTACCTGCTTATTTGTAGCGTAGGTGAACACGCATTTCCATATAATTCTTCTTTGGGTCTTCTTTTGTAATTTATTACAACTATTAAATATTGAACAATTTACCTCCAATACGTGAGTACATACATCAATTGTCTATTTTCCAAAAATTCTTATTACATCCAGTTTTAATTTGCTTTCATCCAGAAATAAAGTTATAATACGTTTTCAAAAAAATTTTCTTCTGATAAATAAATAGTCCAAACACCAAATTAACACTTCACTTTACTTTTTATTTAAATCACTTTAATTGTTCAATGTTATTTTCATTATTAAACACTTAAAAAAATCAATTTGTATGACATTTGACATAACCTCACTTTTTTGACATCTCATTGACGTAAAATCTGTCACACATAACCTCAAGATTTTAACAATCTAACATGGCTTCTGCTTTATATGAAAATCAACAAGCCAGTAACCAGATTTTCGATCTGCTTTTATGTTTTTTTGTAAAACAAATGACGAACGTCATTTCTCCACCAACAAAATTTGGTAAGTAACTAGAAACAATTGAACATCTAACCTAACAAGAATTACATAACCAAAATATAGTTGAAAATTTAAATTAAATGTTTAAACAAATTACATAATCAGAAAGAGGATAATTTCCTACATTTTGGTATATTGCATGTCTAACAAAAAGCAAATTTAACTCCAGGATTCAATGGCAACCATCTTGAATTTCCTGACAATACATGGTTTTATAAAATTACAAATAACATTTTCACACATTATTACTTCCTTTTCTAATTATTAACTGAATCCACATATTCTATTTCACAATATTTACATCAATTTTGGCACCAAACTTTAAATATTAACAGAGTTTTATCATTTTAGCAGATAAGGTTGAACCGATACAAATTATAAACTTCAACAGGCTAAACCATTTCTATATAGAGCTGCCCACTTGAAAATTATATTGCTAAAGGTGCACTAGAATCTAATTAAGAATATTGCAGCAAAACATTTTGGCTGCAAATGCATAGATTAATAAAAATTATACATTTATCATGGATTTAGATGAATCGTTAAACCAGCATAGGATTTGCTTGAAATTTAACAACAAAAACTGTGAGTATTGTGATGATTGCTTGCATACACCTTTCCATCTATGCCTTTTATAATTTCCAGGTGAAACTACACCTTACAATGGCTTCAATTATGAAAAACCAAGTCCAACGACCTAACGATATGCAAATCGTAACTTGTCAAAATAATTTTTCAGTTTTAAGTGAAAAATCCTTTTAAGATCTACTTCTTATTATTATCAAGTGCTGTAGAGTGTATCCTTTACCTTTTAAGCAACAATTAATTTATTTTTAAATAATATTTGGGCAAGTTCAATCCAAACCCCTAAATTTATAGGCAACCCAAATGACACACTTAATCATAAGTGCTGGAAATCACAGCACTATACACATAATATAAATGATTTCTATTATTTTTAAATATTACACAACTAACAAAATTGAAAGCAAAAAGAGTTAAAAAAAAAGCAGATAATAAACTGGATTACACATTATTTCTACCAATTCTTATAATTTTCCAGTTTGAATATTTGATTGAGATTGAATATTTGTCATTTTCTTAAAACTTCTAAACAGGAAAAATATGGTTAAGTTAGGAAAATTTATATCTGAAAACTACATTTCGAATAATTTGATTTAATAAATTCATTAGCTGTGGGTTCTACCAATTGTGAGAAATAAAGTGAAAAACTTTTTTTATTCCAGCAAACGCATTAATTTCTGCTAGCCGAGAATTGCAACGACGGACAATATTTCTTTTGGGATATAGAAAATTCCAAAGAAAGTCTTCTGCTCACGCATTTTTTTCACTTATTTATTGCCTCATTCTTTAGAAGTAGTAGCTTTTCATATATCACTCTAGATATTTACAAATGCTACAGCTTTTTCCGGTGGGAAAGAAAACAACATTTGTGAATAAAACGATCATTTCCTATTTTATTTATATACTTTTTTAAGAAAAAGTTTAAAAGATCCTTTTTATTAAGTTCTCTTGAAATTTATCAAGATCAGGATATTTCCAATTTTTCGCTAAAGAGAAAATTGGCCAATTACAACTAACAAGCTCTATGAGTTCTAGGAAGAGGGAAATCATTAAGATTAAGAAGGGTTCATTTCTCTGTTTTAACAGCTTTCTGTGTACAGCAAAATAAAAAAAAAATTCTCCCACACTACATGAAACTGGATAACCATTCATAAACATATATTGTAGACAAATAAAATAAGTAATAAAATTTGAGCTACTTCGATTAAAAGGAATATCCTTTATGCTTGAAGAAATACGATTGGTTGTAAACTTTTGCAGGCAATAACTTCAATTCAAATATTTATAAAAGCACAGAATTTATTATTAAAGATAAAATATTTTATTTTGTAAATTGATAGCAATGCTAATTCTTGTCATAGTATAGTATGTACACTAACTTCGGGAAGTTTGAAAGCAGTATGGAGTAATTCCTGTTTTTTAATTAACTTTAATTTAACTATGAATAATTTTGAATTATAAAAATCAACATTTTTAAATGTCTGTCGCATTATTCATTATTAAAATCTGGTGCTTTTGTGCATGGTGAATGACTTAATTCAACGTACTTGCAAATGATTTCCAGCTTACTTCCGTGATAAATATCACTTACTTATACACATAATATAAATATTTCTATAAGGTTTTGGATACTACCTAATAAATTGAGATTAGTCAATTGAAGATAATTCATTATTAACAGTGTGTGCGCAAACTAGGAAAGTCTATAGTCCAGACATTATCAACTTATGCTGGAGCTTTTAAGTGCCGATTAAAGTATTTTTTCTACTGAAAATAATACTAGTTGTATAAATTATGCAAGATTTTCAGGTTAAGCAAGTATCTTGACATCTCGCAAGTTGGAAAGTTTATGAAGAGAATCTATTGTACAAATATCTTTATATACAAAATCCACATGTAGAAATCATTTACACTGCAAAACACCGCTAGCTGATTTCATACTTTCTAGAGGTAGTGTAAATTCCATATAGTAAAACTTAAGAAGATAATAAACTATGAGGGCCTTATTTTATTCTCCCCTCTTCCTTTTTTATTATTATTTTAAAGATTACATCGTCTCATCTCGCGTTGGTATTCTCCTCCAACATAAGAATCGCTGTTTAGTGAAAAACCTTTGCATAACAAAACCTTTAAAATTTCAGAGCAAGAAATGTAAATTCTAATTTAATCTTAAGCGCGTTAAGCTAAGTTACTATAAAATATGCACCCTACCCCCGATAAATATTCAAGATGGCGACGTGAAACGGGTTTCCCCCCATGCCACACAATGACACTAAGCGATAAAACTCGATTTTTGTACAATCATGCAACACAAATCAACCTTTAACGAATTATCAACTGTCCACGTCACTAATATATTCCTAATTCTTCTACTATAAATTTCTTCGTCAATTGGGTAGATGACGTTCAATTAAAAAGCGCCTTGTAGTTAGTAATGGCGTCTTCTTTTACTTCTTCTTTTTGTTCTTAAACTTGTAGTAGACGATTTTTTTGGCGTGTACTGCTCATCAACACGCCGCACACTGTAATTATCCGTAATTCATCTCGGAAAATTACAGGTCTAGGAAGGGAAACGAGCACTTTCGAATTAGTTTGTGCTTGAACAGGTGTAGGTACAACATAAGTAATATTGAATTTTTTTTATTGCCATTTTATTAAGTGGCTAAAGCACGCCTTGTAATCGTTTTTGGCAACCTTTTAACTACCTACCACACTTTTAATGTTTCCCAAGTTAGTCATTACTGTTTTTTACAGACTTAAACAAAATTCGACCTTCATAAAACTAGAACAGCATAATAGTAACCTAAAATTCTATAGGAGTCCTTTTCAAGACTTGCTTTCAATTTCATTGGAGTCTAAAAGGGTGATTTATAGTAAAAACACTAAACCCGAGAAGAAAACAATCCTTGTTTTAAAAGTGCTTCTAATTCATTAGCCACTTCTTTTCTCACTTTTAGAAATGTTTGTTGTTATTGTCTTAAAGAGGTTTTGTGTTCCTTTTACGAGACATACAAAAATAAAATAACCCCTAGTACCCCGTGGTCAAGTCTTTAAAGAAAGTTAAGGGACAACAAATGGATTTGTTGTTGCTCTGAGAATACATGCAGCTGTCGTTTCTTTCAAGGACCTTTTTTTAAAACAAAATAATCTTTGAAAGGTCTTTATGAAGTTTTCAAGCTCTTTAATGGAGCATAGATGGTGAGTGAGGGTGAATTCTGTGGCTACCAGAAATTTAGCCTCAGGAATGATTAGGGTTCGGTTTTCGAATTCCGGATAAGATTCAATAAGAAAGTTTATTTTCGGATATGGGTCAAGGGAATTATTATTAAGCAGTCCTTATACAGTAAGAATCTAGATTTTCAGACCTGCAAGTTTAATGCTATGCATGTTTGCAAATATACATAACAGAGGTTTTCAAACAGGCCGAGAGCGTTTGCCAAGATGTAATAAAAGACCAAGTTTGTCTAATTTATAGCTCAACATCCGGTTAACGAAGAATGAGGGTTCCTTTTGGTGAATACAGCCTTAAAGCCGTTTTACGTAAAGGTTAGACTTGCTTGGGTTGAAAGATTGTAAAAGCAAGGTGTACTACAACGATTTTAATGTCTAGAATTATATTCTAGCTGCTAGGAAACATAAACCTGTATTTTATATAGAAAACAGAAAAATCTAAATGCAAGCATTGATTTTCTTGTAGTTTTAATATCTCTCAATTAAAGCGCAAGGCAGATAAAAACAGTCATTTCAGTCGTTTTTATTAGTGCGTTTCTTGAGAAAAAGCTGCAATCTAAATTAACACAATTGTCGAGAAATTGTAAATTAAAAGCAAAGTGGATATTTCCTCATAAAAGATACACACTGGAAGATAACACACGACGGAAGATAATACATCACAGATAGGAAAAGGCTCATAACTATTTGGCGTTAATATTATCTCGAAATGAGCCAATTCGCTTAGAAGGATCATCACTGTTTTTAAAACTCTTGTCCATATTTGTCTTGCACCCTATACAAAACTTTTAGGACACTCTGTACCGAGCCTTTTATATTGGTTCTAATTGTTCTGATCTTCAGGATTTTTTTAAACAAATTTTATAGTATTGTCATTTGGTACCTTAGACATCAACGGTATCGTCTTCTATAATTAATAATGCAAGATAAGATAGAAGGAAATAAGGATCAGGAAGCTAGAAGGCGGAAGAAGAAGAACGTCTGGACTGAAAAACCTTCGTGAACGGTATGCAAATGTTCAAGTGCCCAGAGTGTGCAGGTTAGCTATCATAATCATTAGAATAGCTAACCTCCAATAGCAGATGTACAAGAAACAGAATTTCAAAAAACTGAAAGTTTCAAAATACTGCTACATCCAACTCTTAATGTTTCGTAAGATTAGTGTTTTCACAATTCAGTTTTGGAACTCCAAAATTCCAGAGGCGCGCTGCATCAAAGTTTCATAGTTTTAGAATGTTGTAATTGCATGTTTCATAGCTTTAAGAAAAACTGTTATATTTAAATGTTTCCATAAATTATGTAGAATACCATCTACACGTGTTTCGGTTTGTTAGACCTTTTTCAGGAGATACTCGTAAGCTTCTGTTGTAAACTCTAAAATGTCAAGAACTTGAAACACCTAAGCTTCATAATCTCAAACTTGACCAACAGCAGAATGACTTGATGATCCGTCAATTGAACAATTTCTTCGGTTTTAGAGGCTCGTTAAAATCATTTATTTTCATTTGGTTTATGACTTTTCTAATAAAGGCTGCCAAACTACCCAATTTTGGTATTTGGCCAATTGCAGTAAAGGCCAGTTCCCAACTGTCTGTTATTCTTGGTTGCAATTTTTCTAGAGTTTCAATTCAGTTTTCTTTAGAGTTCGTTCAAGCTATAAACCTGATCACCTAATGACAGAAATGTCCGTTGCCATCACTGATGCGATCAATACACGAAACTGTATTTCTGTCAAAATAATCAAGCATTTATGCAAATTGTGCATCCTACAACCACTTACACTGGTTCGTTTGAAGTCAACTCACCGGATAATCGTTGAATTATGACCAGTTTGTTCTAAATAGAGTAAAGCTACCTTTTTTGTAAATAACCCAACTACCATTTGCGTGAGTATTGGTGTTAGTGGGGTACCTTGTTGGAAAACTAACTGTATTTCTTGTTGTCATGATTTAAAAAAATTACAAAACCGACATGAAACGAAGACGTTCCTTCCTTTCTGTCTATTTTCTTACTCTAATTCTCCTAGTGCAAGCTGTGAACTTGGGTTTTCATTAGTCCCATGTCTGCGTGTCCAAGTATGTACATCTGTGCCTGGACACTAAAGACGGATCCAATTGAAAATTGTTTTTCATATATTATGTAATTTACATTCATATAATTATACAGTGTCTGAACCCCGTAGTACGTATGTCTATACAGTCCGCGACTTGTTGCATTGCGATAGTTCACTTCACTCACGCTTCGCCTGTAACATGTAAGTACTACGGGGTTCAGGCATGCTATAAGATTACAATAAATTATATTATGCGAGTTAGTGTAAGTAAAATATTCAATTAAATGTAAAAATGCTACTTCCTAATGACTTGCCTGGTCTCCGTTACTACCTCAACATCCAATCGCTCACTTTGTCACTTTTCTCCGAAGCTGCATCACGCTTCATATCAGCTGCTATAAACATGAACGTGTTAAACTTCGATGTATTATTTTTATTAAGTAGTGCAAGCCGATTTAGAGTATTCATTGTCAGTCGTGTGTTAACACGATAACTAGCTTCAGTCTTAATGAATTTTCATCAAATTTGGCATGCATTTAAAAAATTATATTGTAAGTAGGATATTCAGTTAAATGTCGAAATGTTACTTTCTGTAAAACAACGCGCTGCGTTCGGGTTTGCCTAGTCCGTGTCCCCACCTCAAGACACGATCGCGCATTTCACTTATCACCGTAGCTGAATCACGCTTCATCAGAGTAGCTGCTGGAAACATGAAAGCGTTAAACTCTGATGCATTATTGTTATTAAGTAGCGTTAAGCTGTGTATGCCTATGTATGTGTCCGTGTGTGAACACGATAACTCGCTTCAGAATGGATGGGTTTCGCGAAATTTGTTGTGAAGGTTCCCTAGGAATCAAAGACAAACCACCCTCACTCTAGCAATTAAAACAAAGTGTCCGGCCACGAATAAATTGTGCTACTTTGTTATAGCGGTTTCAAAGTGTTTATTATTAATTAGTTGATGCCTTGTTTGCTACATTTTTAGACTTGTCCTATAAGATGTTTTTCTCGCTTGGTAAAGGGTTCGATTTGGATAAAATCGAATTATAATACATGGAAGGCCTGATTGCTTACTAAATTTCGTAGATACTAAACTTGCACTTGGCCTGTAAGGATACTTTCTAGTTTACCGAGTTTCGTTCATACAGGTTTCTAAATTTAAAAATCTCGAGATGAGATCTGCCGTTCTGGTAAACGATTTGAAAAAGGTAATTGTAACTGTAATAAATTGTAACAGCTCGTACGCTATACATCAATACATGAAAAATGTCTACCGGTCACATGTCAGTATCCACATCTGTTAGAATTACTTAATCTTCCTCTCCTATTTCTGTTACTGCATCGATTAGGCGTGTAAAATAAATCGAAAAAGCAGAAAGTGCTACAGTTACTTATAAATGGTCGTACATGACGAATTTTCCAAGTATGTCATAAGCATAGTAGGCCCATTTGATTGCGAAATGCATGTGGAACATTGCACCTCGAAAATTGAAATCGGTGTTGATATTTGACAGGAGATCCTTCACTTATTTACAATAAGATCAATACAAACCGTGTATTACAAAATTTTAAATTTACTCCTTGCTGTTTATAATAAATATAAAATTAATCTGATTTAAAATTTATTTACGACCCCATTTGACACATAGGAAAAGTCGAGATAAAAATATTAGGTGTGAGAGGAGAAACTATTTATTTCTCATTGGTTGACCATGACATTAGCAAAATATTCTAGAATCTTTGATAAATTTCTCTTCGTGCAGAGGGTGGTGCATGTGCGCTTAGAAATCGTTCAGTCCATTCTGCGGAGATTGTTTAAAATTCGTTTTGAAATTTAAAATGATTTCTGAGTTAAACAAATTCTTGCCATATCGTCTGAAGGTTATTAATGTAATTCAGTGGTGAACCTTTAAAATATTTTTTAAGTTTAAATCCTGTTAAATTCAAACAATTCAAGTTAGGTGGAAGATCTGATAAATCACTTACCGAACATTCCCGAACTGGTTTGAAATAAATTCCATTTTGTGGGAAAATCTAAGAAAAGTGGTTGATCTAGTTTTTATCCTGATTCGGTTAACAATAAAAATTTAATGTTGCCAGAGGGCCTGTGAATTCGGTGAAGCTGTTTGTGAATTGTACAAAATTTGATACAGTCCGTAGTATTTTATTGATTTCAATGCATGAAATCCACCTTCTTATTCTTTAGTATAATTGTAATTAAAACTATTGTGTTGCAACGAACTGATATTGTTTACAAATTTTCGTTACAAATGCGTTCTGTTCGTTTAATTCTTAATGGTGTCAACAAGGGCTAAAGTTTAATGTTTAAGTGTTTATAATCATAATAATGCGATGTTTGAGAACATCAAATTGTTTGTCGCACAATTCTTGAGATGCTCTTAGAATATTTTTTCTGGTCTTATACCTAGTTAATTTAAGGATCGATCACGGTATCAACTCTTTCCAAATTGTGGGCAGATATTAATTTAACATCATTTTAATTACGATCGTGTACATACAATTTGATGGCGACCAAAACATTTTTTTTAATAATTCTTATTCCTTTTTAAATCTGAAATTAGTTTTCAATTAACACCTACAATCTGAAAGTAATTTGCTTAAAAGCAATAGTGTTTTAAAATATTTTAAATTTTGTCTTCATAACGTTGTATACTATCTTTTCAATAAGGGATCTTACATAATTTTTCTTTATTAAGATTCCAGGGCTATGGGGTAATAATTATCGAATTGGGAGTGCTCTATTTAACTAAGGAGTTTAGCCGTCCAAGCGGCGATGATTCTTGGCTTCCAATATTGGAAGGTCTGCTATGTAAGACTGCTTCTGATTCTAGTCTAAAATAACATGGACGATAAATCAAAATGTAGTAACTGTTCATCTAGTAGATACTATAGGAAGGATGACGTTTATTCTTCTAATTCAATAGGAATCTGATAATGGAAATACATATAATGATTTATCGTTTCGCATCTATAATCTAAAATTTATAGCCTCGGAAATGTTCGATTTCTTTCATGCTCCATCTCTTCTAATTATAGAAACGAAATAACTGACAATACAAAACGTAACCTTGGAATACTTGCAGTTCCTTTTGTATGTGTATTTCTATAAATTATCTATTTTTCTTTGACCTCCTTACTATAAGATCTGCAATACCCAAGAAATAATATAAATATAGGGAATAGTAAAGACAAAAATTTACACTTGGATTGCTCTAAATGCCTAGACCTTTAATGATTTATACACAATCTCCTTGTACCCTGAAAGGCCATAAAAACGACTTTTTCACATCTGCTCATTCTTGTTCAAGGTAACCGCAGACAATAACAAAGCGCGCTTTTAAGTTTTATTAACACAAAAAGTCTTTTATACAAACGAAAACTCCTCTATTTTTTGTATCCTATCTAAAAATAGATAATGATTTCAAAACGTTACACATCAAAATAGAAACGGTTTCGTCAATCATTTCGACCACCCACAACCAATTCTTCACTATCGTCGAAATTAACTCTGAGTGAAAGGTGCGTGTTGATATTGTGAAAAGAGGAGAAAAACAAAAGGAAAAAATAAAAAATAAGCACTTCGTTATAATAAAATGCAGCACTTCAATTTTTCGTATCCGCCCTACCAGGAAATGAAACTGGGTAAACGTGGTCTTCAGTGTATATCCGGTTTCCCCCCATTCGCTCGCGGATAATATCTCATATTTTATCAATATTCCTTCGAACCCGCTTCATCCACACAAAATAACCACCACCAGTAAGTTTTTCTCGTGAAAACTAAAAAATTTATAGCACGTAAACTTTTTTTTAAACTTCATTGAAAAGTTGTTTGAATTGTTTTTTGGAAGTATAGGGGGAGGGAATATTTATAAAAGGATTTCAGCACAGAATACTAAAAACGACGATTAAAAATTATGCGCCGACTGTTTTCCTCTTTTTCCCTTACCGTTTTTAAATTTTTACTCATCCATCAATTTTAAAGCTGCAAAAATGGCAATGACAGTGATTAATATATTTTATTATAGGACTTTAACCTGAAAACGCGTTTTTTACGTGGATTAAGCCCCCGGTTAATTCTTTTGATGATATAAAAACGGTAAATTATTATTTTTGTTATTGATGAAAATGGTATTTATGTTGTTAGTCTGTATTTTTAGTCTCTGGTCCCTTTTAATATGATATAAGAATTTAAGAAAATATTTTCAGCAAAATGAAAGCATAGAATAGCTCTTTCATTATTTAGTAACAATTGCAGAAATCTGAAATAACTTTAACAGTACTTCAAATTCGTCACTATCTGTTTTAATTCCTCTAAATTTCTGGCAAATTCCGTTTAATCTTCTACACGGTTTTTCTATTTCTGGAAATCTTCTTTGAATTTTCTACAATTTATTTGTTTCTTTTAATTCCTCTAAATTCCGGACAATTTTCTTTTAGTTTTTCACAATTTCTCTGTATTTCTTATAATTCCTCTAAATTCACTACAATTTTTTCCAACCTCTTTTAATTCCTCTAAACCTATTGAAATTTTCTTTTAGGTTTCCTCAATTGCTTCCTATTTCTTATACGTAATTCCTCTAAATTCACTGTAAATTCTTTTAGTTCTACAGATAACCTCTAAACTCCTTGCAATTCCTTGAAATTCCTGACAATCTTTTTTGGTTTCTTATGATTTCTTTCTATTTATTGTAATTTACTACAGTTTCTTCTAATTCGTCATATCTCCTCTAATTTCCTTGCAAATTCCTTCGAATGCGCCACAATTCTCTTTAATTCCCCTTAATCTTTTCCAATTGCTTCGAATTCTCTTCAATTCTTCGTCATTACAATTATCGTAAATTCTATGAAACTTTTTAAATTTATTACAGTTTCTCAACCGATTTTTCACATTTGTGCTAAATTGGTTACATTTATATTTTATTTCCCATGATTTGTGTCTATGATAATCCCATCTACTGCAATAATACCCAAAATCGTTCAATCAATATCGCAAAAACTAAATTCGTTAAGTTTCTTTTAAATTCTAACAATTTCATATTTGTACAATTCAATTTAAGAGTTTCAAGCATTATGCTTTGAAATTTATTTAGATTAGATTTTTCGTGATTCTTACAATCTCCCACAAGTTTTTAAATTTGTTCAAATTCTTTTAAATTTCCACATTTGATTGTATTTCTTCAAATTATCCACTTTCTTCGTATTCTATAAAATTCTTCTAAATTAGACGCATTAGATTTCATTTTTCCAAACTTTATTATTTCTAAATTCTTTCAAATTTATCCAAAATCCTCACAATTTCTATGCATTTTCCAGAATTCTTGTAAATTCTTTGAAATTTATTTAGACTATATTTTTCCAGATTCCTAAAAATCTCCAACTCGTTCTAATTCTATTAAATTCACACATTTGATTGTATTTTTTCAAATTCTCCACTTTCCTCTAATTCTATAAAATTCTTCTAAGTTGGACGCATTAGAGTTCATTTCTCCAAACTTTAGTTATTTCTAAATTCTTTAAGATTTATTTAAAATCCTGACAATTTCCCCTTCTTGCCTTAATTGCCTTAAACTTCCCCTCACAGCCATCTTATACCGTAGATTTACTTTAAATTTCTTCAAATTTGCCCTTCTAATGGTCTAGAATTTCTCTGCAGCAATTCGCTAAAATGTGTAGCAATCGTAGCTTGCTTCCAAATTCGCCATCATTTATTGCATCATATAAATTACCTATAATTCTAGATTCGTCGCAATTACACAGAATTCCCCGAAATCTGTTATTATTCCTTTAAATTTCCTCAAATTGAATTCATAGAATTTATATATGTATCTTAAAATTCGCTTGAATTCTCCTATTTTTCATTGGAATTGATAACAACTTCTTCTAATTCCCTACAATTCCTCTACATTCCTTACCATGCGTTCGTACTACTTAGAACTGTTGTAAATTCTTTTAATAAGTCGTCAAATTCATCAGAATTTCTTATGAATAGTTCGCTATAGTTAATCCACAATTTATTCCCATTCCTTAAAATTTTATCTCGAACTACTATAGATGTTTTACTTTGAATTCCCCGGAAACTTTTTTTATTGCTTAGAATCCCCTCCACATTTCATATAATTATTTTGAATTTATTACATACCAATTCCTAGAATTCTTCTAAATTACTTATAGTTCTTGTGAATTTCATATAATTAATCTGTTCCCGCTGCTTTGAAACCCTTGAGACGCATCTTTAAATATCTTTAGCATTTGCCATTTCCTCCTTGAATTCTCTAGTATCGCTACAGTCGTTTTTAATTTCTCCGTAATCTTTTTATGCATTTTATTTATTTTAGAATTTTACTAATTTCCTTCAAAATTCGAGTATATCCTTCTAAGGCCCCTAAACTTTTTGTTGGGTCCACTGCAACAATTTCCCAAAAAAATATTTCCTTTAAAATTCACAACACTTCTAATTTCTCACAATCTTTCTAGATTCGTTGCAATTCTTTATGAACTTCCCACAATTTCTTCTTATTTCTTAGAATTCCTTTACATACCCTCAAGTTCACTGCAATTTTTTTAATTTCCTACAACTACACTACCCTTCTTTACAATCCTGAATTTCACACAATTTCTATAAGTTCCTTGCAGTTCTTTTGAAGTCCCACAATCTATTGCTAGTTTGGAATGGTCACAATGAGAAAAACAGAGAATAACAGGGTGTAGCATTTTGAGGAAAGGGAGTGCAATTTGGTGTAGTTTTTAAAATTTTCTTACAAAAGATCCTGAAAGGTTTTATTATAATTAGTAGAGGCACGCACTAACTGAGTATCTGTTATAACATAAAAAAACCATATCGACAGTACAACGCCCTTCAATGTCAGTATTCAAGTGCTAGCTAAGGTCCCTGATCGATTGGAAAATATTGTAGGATGGTGATGATGCCTATCGTTATACTCTTGTGGTGAGTTCTTTCGTAACTTTGTTATTTGTGGACCTATTATGTGCCTTTTTTCTTTAGAAGAGTCAAAATGTGTTCCAAATGACATGCATCAAAAATGTAAGTAGCAATCTGCGATGATATTTAAGCCCTGGAAAACTAAGGTGAAGGTGCAAAGTTGCAAAGGCGTACTTTTGCATCTTAGCCTTCAGTTGATGCAAGATCAAGGTGCAAAGACAATGCGGTGTATTTCTAGCACCGACATGAATAGGATATTGAGTGCCTGGTCTCACTCACACGCCCTCATCTATAGGTTTTGAGGCTCAATTTTGGAAAAATAAGTTTGTTTTTATTAAAATAACCTTGTTTTTATTCTAGTTATATCTTTCACTCAACTCAAAGGGAATCATCATCGCTATTATTCAATTATCCACCTTTGTTATGAGATTATGAGAGCATTAGCCTTGTTCATTGAGAGTGAAGGTCTTATTTACAGTTATGTATTTCTTAAACAATCATTAATTATTTATCAAACAGAATTACCTGCCTTTACAAACGCACCATTATTAAATCGAAATGAAATTTTATCCTTGTTTGTTTACAATGAAGGACTTTTTGTACTTATATTTTTAGCTACAGACTTTATTAAACAATCTTTTGAAATAATACATTACGAGCTATTGTTAGTGAGCGCTTTGAAGTAAGTACCATAATATCAATTATAAATCTTCTATTTATGCCTATTATTGAAAATCAATTAACCTACTAATACATTTGATAACCTACACTTAACAATAACATGAATATTCACATCGTAAAAGCGAAGCAAAAGAGTATTGTTAAGGTTAATTGTATAATACTGTATTATACACTCGCACATGCACACACTCCCATATGGATGTAACAAGGGCAACAACCCTCGAAAATGGCATATGAAACGACCCAGTTCGACGCATTCTGAAACCCCAAAATAAAGAATGCCCCTACAGTATTGTAAATGTTGAATTTCTCCGCATCCAACAACTTACACCTACTAACCTAAATTATGTATGAGCAACTCATCGATTCTGCTCTACTCCTTTCATCCCTTTTTTTCCAATCTTTCTAAAAATCCGTTTTCTGCTGGGTGCCCTCATGGGATTACGACAAGCTATACTTAGCACCTCTCGTTGGAACGTTTGCTATGTGTGCGTTGGGAGAAATTGGACAAAATTTAGTTAACATTCTATTTTTTGCAAAAACGACTAAAATAACCTCTATAATACCTTGTAATAGATGAGATTTCGTTGATTATTTGAAAGGTTGTTTAGTTTCGTAATGCAGTAAATCCTATCCTCCGTTAATGGGTTTTCAATCACTTGTTCTTGAAGGTGAATTAATTATCCTATCTTCCCTTGTCGCGTACCCTTATCCTTACCATGACACTAATTAGAGGACGCAATTTCCAAGGTTTCTGATTTTCCTAATTCACGGATGACAATATTCCTTTACTTTTTTTCGCACCTTTATGTCTTTTCGGAGTTGCATTTATAGAAAAGCATTATTGTATTAGATTTGAATAGATCAAGGCTTCGGAATTGAATGCAAAACAAAAAACAGTTATGTAAGAAAGATATGTATAACGTAGTTAATCTCAAATGGAAGACACAAGCAGGGCTGTGCGATTATGAAAATCAATATTAAACTCGATTAAAAAAATAATCGATTAATCAATTGATCAAGTAATCGATTATTAAAAAATAATCGATTACTTAAAAATTAATCAATTAATCGGATCTTTTTTAAAATAATAATCGATTATCCGATTAATGATTGACCGAATTATCTATTATTTGAAAAAATAACCGGAGGCCCGATTAATTACTCGCTTGTCAAAAGAACCAAATTGGCACGCATTTGAAGACACCCTGTATAAAACATGAATTTTCCAACCGATATAAATATACCATGGGCTAAAATACACTGTAGAATCGGTAGAATTCACACTATTAATTACAGTTTTAAAACCATCGATCTAGCCGATACTACCGATCGATAGACCGATGACGCATGCTTCAAGTGGAGACTTGGTAAGCGTGATTGGGCCAAAAAAAGTATCAGAGAAGGAAAAACTGTACTCCTTCCATCGCCCTTACCACGACTTTATTTTCGAATTTCTCGAGTAGTGTAGCAAAATGGTACGCTATTAGGTCTCGATCTTCCTTTGTTTTAATATGATGGTCCTATGTTGATTTTTGGCTATAATAAAATGGGTGGGGGTATGGGTAGTAGCCAATCAATTACGCTATCGATTTATATACTATCGCGTTTCACACTTTAAATGACATTTTTACATACTAAAACCTATCTAGTTGTGTTTGAAACCGAAGAGCAGCAATTGTTAAAGTATTTGGAGGTAATTAGCTTGTACGAAACATAGATTAGCATTAATTAGTCACAAAGCCAGTAAAAAGGTGAAGTAGTAGCGAAAGCTCCAAGTTTATCACAAGCTTTTATAATAATCTAAATGAGTTGTTGTGTCAAGACAGCTTTGAACCTGACAATATGTGGAATGTGGAAGATCACCGTTCAAAGTGCCTAAAAGTGATTGCAGCTGAAAAACCAAAAAGTTCGTTTTGTAACATCAGCTGAAAGAGGACAATCGGGGACGGGTTTAAATAACATCTCACCTTTCTTCATTATTCTAGAAATTAAATTAAATTCAGCTTTTTAAAGCTCTTATTGGTTCAAATGCAGCTAACCATATTTACGGGTCCCAGATCCCAGATGAAGATGCAACACCGAGTTCACCCATAAAATCATTGATAACCCCATGCCTTCAACATTTAGAGAATTTTGTGTTAGTCCTGGAAATAGACTACAGGAGAAATACACTGAGAAGACATGTAAACCCACCCTAGAGCAGGGAATAGGAACATGACAAGTAGATGTCGAAAGACCGGGAGAGAAAGAAACTGAAGATAGACGAAAATGCCCAAATAAGGATATCTTTATTTTCAAAAAAAGGTAATGTAGGGAAAAGCAATATTTTAGGCAACGTGATACAGACTAGGGCTGCGCATAATAATCGATTAATCGGACCTTCAATTAATTTTTTTTTAAATAATCGATTAAATCGATTAAATAAATTGATCGATTAATCGATTATTTTAAGTAAATAATCGTAGGTCGCATTAATCGATCAATCGATTAATCAATCAGTCGATTTAATCGATTGCTTTTTTAATCGATTTTTATTATTGATGTTCATAATCGCACAACCCTATAGTTGCTTCTCAAACTTCGGTTGAAGCGCCATAACAACGACCAAAATTGCACAAATTGTTTTTCAACTAAAGCACAACATTGGTGATGTGTGATGTCATATTACTCGTATTCGCACTATAAGTACAAGGTATGACCAGAGCACTAGACCGGGACCAAACAGAACGTACACTGCACACCAATTGAAGTGGATTTTTAAAAATATAATTTATATGAAAATATACTTTAGCAAAATTACGTAGACGTAAATTTAGTAGATTTTACTATTTATATTAATTCAGAAAGGCTTTATACCCTAATATAGAAGACACGGATTATCAAAACAAGTGATTAATCGATTATATTTTTAAATAATCGATTAATCCGATAAATCGATTAATCGGTCAATCGATTAATCGATCGATCGATCAATGGATTTAATCAATCAATCGATT
This sequence comes from Agrypnus murinus, assembly GCA_929113105.1. Taxonomy (NCBI): domain Eukaryota; kingdom Metazoa; phylum Arthropoda; class Insecta; order Coleoptera; family Elateridae; genus Agrypnus; species Agrypnus murinus. The sequence continues at coordinate 119,591,403 of OV816031.1, forward strand.
TAATCAATCAATCGACTTAACCAATCAATCGATTAATCGATTTTCGATTATTGATTTCCATAACTGCACAGCCCTAATACAGACACTAAAATTTACGACTCTTGACCTTGAGTGCAAAAGCTATCGACAATTCGAATTTGGAATTATTTCCAGAACGAAATTCAGAAATATTTTAGGTTTCAGAAATTAGTGTACACATAATTATGAGTTACTGTGACATATTGTAAAAAGAAGATTAAATAGTTAATAAAGTCAAAAATTTGGCCAAGTATCTCAAACTAACTCTAATTCTGAATAAAATAGTCCATTAACTAACTAGTCTTCATTGGACAAGGCTTTAGCTTCCTTTGATATCTTTGAGTAAGTTGAAAGAGTTCAAAGTTCCTAGCTACTAAAGCAGATCCTTGTAGCATTTAAAATACTTTCTTACTAAGAAGAAATTCTCTTGGTATTGTTGAATTTTTTTAAATTATTTAACGTTTTTTACACATACATTTTTAGAATATTCTTTGTTACTTTAGTAGAGCTTAGAATTGCACATAGCTAAGTTAAAGAGTTAATTTAATTTCAGTGTAACCTTTTTATAAACTCAAAATTCCAAGGTGGGCACCATAATGTTTCTAATTATACATGCAGTTCCCAAAAATGATTCAACAACAAGATAAGTTCATTATTTTTATTTAACAACATCTTGCTCAATTTAAATTAAAAATGCGAAGCACACATTCACTTCAAGGGAACTTTTTAAATTCCTAAGAGTTTACCCATTGTTTACGAGGATCCAAAGCAAATAAGGACGTCCTGTAATGTATTCTTCAAAAACTGCTTACTACGATGTGTGAGGTATATGGATATATTAAATTAGTTGTCACTAGAAGTGAATATTTCTAAGAAAAAGCCGCCTGGACAGGTTCTTGTTATTTATTTTTACATTCCCGTATGAAACTCCTAAAAAACGCGTAGCTTCCCATAAACGCTCCTTATTTAATTTCAAGTGACACAATTACTCGCCTTCAGCAATTAATTCAAGTGCCTCAAGCCCCATTTTCCAATTTAACATTGGCCGCTAGACAGCAGCCAACAACTTATGCCTTCAATATTCCCGTATAAACAAACAATTTTAAAATCCAAATCTCCAAGAGTACTTTCTTGAGCATAATTACAGAGTTAATTAATGAATCGTCTCGGCCCACCGTCTGCAGCTATAAAACAACTTGACACTATCTTACTCGCCTACCAGACGCTAAAATTACTCATCGACTCTCTTGAAAACTTGAAAATTCACACAAGTGTTCACGATAACTTCGTTCTTTATGTTATATATGTTACCAAGATAGAAATTAGATGCCCCCAAGGGTTTTCTTCATATTGTTTCTGTCTGAATTTGACGCCCCCTCCTGCATTATCAGCAAAGTCGTTGATAGCGCAGAGGAGAGAAGATATTGCAATGCAGAATGCGACATGCGATTGGCGTTCCCTCACACGCACTGTCAATAACAAGAACAAAGCCGCAATTGCTGAGTTCGATTGAAGGTTCCCTTGAATTATTCATGGGAGTACAAAAGTAAACGTCCTGAGGATTCAGGATATCACTCTGAAAGATTTCCTTTTGAAATCCTTGATATAGTGTGTGCGTGTGTGTGTTTTCTTTTTTCTATTCTTTTGTAGGTGTTAAAATCAACAATTTGTCATGTTCGATTTTGTTAGGTTTTCAGAACGTTGAAAGTTTTGGCGGAAAGGTCTGAAGAGAGAAAGATTATCCTAATACAGCTATTGATTTACTCTATACTTCGGAGTAGTTAAGTGCATTGTTTTGAATAGTTAACTTTTTCAATAATGAAAGGGTTTTAGGATTTTCAATTAAATTGTTTTCTTCCAAAGACTTTTTCCCGTTAAAGAATTATCCAGAAAATTAAATGGCTTTTTGTTTAAACTTCATGGAGATCATAAATTATTTATCAAACTACTGAATGTCTGATTGAGACAAGCAGGAAATGAATTACAAAGCTGAAGCAATGGAAAATCTAAGTTTAATAATAAAATATACTTATTCAATAGCTTGTTCTTTTTTCAGATCTTTCATTTGTTAAAACAGAAATATGCATGTAACTAACTCAATTAAAGACATAAGAAAACAAAGAAAATTACATATTATTCCGATAGGAATAAAATTTGATTTACTGCAAATAGAACGTTTGCAAACAACCCCACCCAGTATTATATCGATTGCTAGTCTAATCTAGTCAATTTTGTTATTCCCTAATGTGTTAATCAATGGAACAGGTGTAACAATATAAAACAATTGTTTATGAGATTGGCCCAAAAAGGTGGAGGACCATAGATTTTTGGAATGATCTATTTCAAAAACAATCAAAAATGTACAATACGGATATGTATGAATCCATTTGAAAAAGTATGCTTATCCGGAGCAGAAAACTCCCTTACTGTCGAAATCGTAAAAATGGATCGGATGATAGTTTAATCAATTAAAGATTGTAATAACTTCGGATAACCCCGCCTATGACTTTATTTAGTGTTCTATTAAATTTTATTTACTTATAGAATAGTCGAATCACAATCAAATTTGAAGAACACCATTTGTTGATGACTTAATCCTTTTGTTTAAAGTTGCTGGATAGCTACTAAAAATGTTGGACCCAAGAGGGGCGGTACTGTTATATAAGCAGTTCTATATAACGGTTGTTTTAGAGGCGGCGTTGTCTTTTGGTACAGATACTAACTACCTGGACTACTCTGGCTTTCTAATATCTCAATGCCACCGACTACGACTGAAGTGATAAAAAAGTCGAGAAAAAAATCCAAATATTATGTATTTGGGGTGGTTCAGAGGTCACCTTAAGTTGTATGTCCCCTGCACTTGTGATCACTGAACACGCACAGCAGAAATTTACGAGGAAGACGTCAATGCTCTGCAACAGAGTATGGCACTCGAAGAAGAAGAAGAAGGGACTGGAAAGAGTGGTGTTGTAAGATTTCTAACGGACTGCCTGACATTATACCGTTATCCTGTTTCTTGGCGTTGAACAGACACCGCTTTTGAGTAGTAAAGTAGTAATTTTGATTGAATTGCTACCCCAAAAGGAATTCTGGCGTTAATCATTGTATTTGCTACACTTGATGCATTAGGCTTTTTTAGCGGGTGGATTTTCTGCAATGTTGTAAATTAGCTGGAAATTTGAAAAAGAAATAAGAAAATGAAATGTAAAATCCCTTTTGTCCCCTCCCTCCACGTGCATAAAGATGGCGCAATCAAATTTGAGATATCTTAAACTATATTTGAATTATTGATTAAGAAACCTGAATAACCTTAAATTATAAGTTTAATATACAATTTGATTTGATTTGATTTGCTTCCTGGGAAACATCAGCACTACCGTTAAATACAATGTTCAATAAAAAATATAAACTAAATATAAACGCGTTAGGTACATATTGTATGCAACAACTTTTAGCGACTTTTAGTGTATATTTAGTCGGTGAACGCGATTTTATAAACCGCGGTGAATTAACATTACGCAAACCAGTAGATGGCTTACAAAACTTTGATCTGCGTGCTTTCTCTTGTTCAACATAAATAAGCAGAAAGGGTAACAGAACTAAAAGAAGCGTACGCTTGCGATGCCATATCATAAAAAGCATGGGTTAGAGGGAAATAGGAGATTCAAAGTTTTAGGGAATTTATACATTCGGATAGGAATAAAGGGAAAGTGATTGATTAGCTTTAGTAAGAAACTACCGTTACATACAATAAATGGTTAAGCCATTTATTAAGTAAACTTGTGCTTTCTATTCAATTATATTCAAAAAGGATGTTCAGTCCACAAGGAACTAAACTAAATTCTTATAATTTTGTTATGTTTTTCATTATTATAACCAATGTTGCCATTATTGGTCCTATGTTCTCAAAATGCATATATGCTATTTGAATTTTATTTGTTCGCGCAATACGTGTCCAGATTCACGGTAGGTGGCCGTGACTAGCTGCGAAAATAGACTTCTGTCAAGATACGAGAATTAAAAAGACGGTCAGTCGACCATAGTAGAATTATTGAATTACGTCCAACAAAGAAGCTGAAGATTACAGGAAATTAAGTGTTGTGAAAGAAGATTTACACCTAAACAGCAGCAACAGCAGGTACGTCACATTTCCATGTTTTTTGGGCACTTTCGACAATCAATATAAAGTCAATACAGTCCATTATTATCGTTATTCCAAAACTATTAAATTCCGCTACAAAGGATTTCAATTAGGAATTCCCATCTTGTTTATAAACAGGTACTATTATTTTTAAATAGTAGTCTTCCTAAAGACCTAAACAGAATGTTTCTACTTAAAAATTGATATTGGAGTTATACTCTTGATCACGTTAGCAATCAGTTGTTTTCAAGAGATAAATGGTTTTAAGAAGTTTTGAAAATTCTTATAAAGACAATATGTGTTTTTATAATTGTTTATATAATGTATTTTCCTTCTGTAGTACATTGCTGAATTTGTTTCATTTGCCTTAATTTATGACCACTCACGGAACTAGAAATAATAAAAAGTGGTGGGTGCAATACCAGGTATTCTTTTCTAGGATATAGCAGTGCTTTACAAGGATGAATGTATTTAAAACTTTTTTTTATTTTAAAACTTCAAATTGCTTGTCTCATCATCATCTTCCAGGAATAATGTTTTGTAAAAGCTATGAATTATATAAAACTTACCGACAAACAATAAAACACTAAACAGGAAGAGTTTTACCATAAAAGAAAGAATTTTATAATAGAAGAATTTATTTATGTACTGCTGTGCTTTTCATTAAATATAAGTAGTTAAATGTCTTCGAATATTGACTTTTGAGGGAAAGTAATTAAACGATTAGTTACAGCAATTTTAAAAACGAATATTTAGATTTTTGTTAGTTAAGAAAAAAATTCAAATTAAAAATACAAAGTAAACATCAGTATCATCACAAAAACTTAAGGTTAAAACCCCAAGATAAATAAATATAGAAAAACAGCTATATTACGCGGTTATACGTAATCATACGTTATCGTTCAATGCAACAATACTATTATATAAAAATATAATGTTTTAATACAAACAAATTTACCCTGTTTTATCGAGGTTTATTAAAGATTAAAGCTATGTCAACAGTCGTTGAAGTGTTTTCCTAATATGTTGATTTTTCTAATTTGTGGAATTCTATTGATGTGACATAATATCTACCGATTCACAATGTTTGTATTGTAGATATATCGTCTTCTCAGTAATTAACAAAAGTTTCTCTTCCCTCCATGTTTACATTTAATTTTGCATACAATTTGTGTATTTACAGTGAAAGTCGGATTATTATCATTAGTTGATTTAGGATCACTCTGGGAAACGAAGGATCTCAGACAATTTAACGCAGAAATTATTTATACCTATTATAAATTCTCATTTACATTTTCTTTACTAAAAAGGAATTATTCCAGCCTTGAATACAAAAATTTGAATATCAAAAGACAGCTACATACAAATCCTCTTTTGACGGCGCACGATTTACAAATCATAATAATAAAAATAAATAAATGAATTTATTAGATCTTATTGAGAAAAAATACCAGGACCGTATACAGCAGCTTCCAGTGCAGGTCATGCAGTGGTACCACCCACTCAGACAGTATGAACAATGGCCAGTGTGTTCGCTACCGTTTGTATTCACCGTCCAGTAATCCAATATTGCATTATCTTTGATCTGCAGCAACCTCTTTTACATACAGTTTGTGGACTAAATAATTAATTAGGCCTTTGTTACTCAAAAAAATAAATCTATCTCGGTCCCTTTTTAGAGAGCAACCTTAACTTGGAAGCTGAGCAAACCCTATTGTAGTGTCAAAACTTTTTTCAGGTTTAATTTATTGTCTCGAATTTAATTAGAGGGATCCCTTTTATGTTGTTAACTTACTTATGGGTTTTTTGTTGGCTTATCCGAATTTGGTCCTTGTAAGGAAGCTTTTTTTTGTGAATTATGACTCTCGGTGCCTTGGTGCACCTACCACAACTGAAACATGTTTATTCGAAGACATCTTGAAATTATTAACGTGTGGGATTTAATGCGAGTCACACACATTTATATGAGTTTAGATACGGCCGTTTGTAGCTTTTCTAGTTTACGAGGACCGATGTTATTTATCCTCTCATTTCAACCAACGCATTAGCTACATTATGTATTTGTAAGTATCCCGGATACTTTCCATTGTTTAGTTATCTGGTGCTATCTGCGCTTATCTTTGGATGTATCTCACTTGTTCTGTGTAGGTACGGAACATCTCTTTATACTAAGAACATTCCTTTTTATATAATAAAATAGTTGTTGATTTTAATTTAGAAAAACAAAAATAAAAAGCTTTTATTCCTCCCACAATCCCTTTCACAGAGGAAGTTTGTTTATGAATAAACATCCACCCATAGTTATAATCATTACGCACTTTCATTAGCTGCGTCGTAATTGTATTAATCGAAATACCACTTGTAATTAATAACGCAAGATTAGTCATGGAAACTAAATGAAAAGTGAAAGTAATTATCGAGACGTGGCTGGTGTTTCGAGTTGTTTTTAAAATATCAATCTGCATATTACGGCTACTATTCAATAAATACTATTTCTATATATGGCATCGAAAATAAATAAGATCACCATTTAAAACTTATATGGACAACAAACAAGTTGTGTGCATGGCATTCGCTAATGTGCCAATTGCAATGCGATCAAAAAGTCGGGTATTTTACCCTCCTTAATGGCTGTTAAAGGCGCTATTGTGTTGGCTGCCGTAACGTTACATATATGCAGTGTCTCGATTGTATTGTGTTTGTCCATTTATACTGGAGTCATTTGAATTTACACAATAGAGAAGAGGTTCTTCACTGGGAATTCGTGTATTATATAGGAGAAACAACCACGATACGTTTTATGTTTAAAATATTGCATTTTACTACGAATGGCCGACTTGGGTATAAAGCACTCGTGGGTTTTTGTATTTTAGGAGTATTTGAAATGAGTATAATAACTGCTTTGTTAATGAAATCGGAAATAGCGGGTTCAAGTGGAAATTCTCTATAGTTAGAAATCTTGATTACAATTGCCATCTACATGAATCCTTGAGTTACATATTTTAAATTTGTCAGATTTTGATGTCTTAAAATTATATTGTTACAGCTCAAAAGTCTAATTTCTATTAGTTTAGTAACTTTACCTTCCTTCTTGGAACATGAACATTAAAATTAAACTCCATGTTTGCATATAAAAATATGCAATATATAAAGATTCTGTGGCCTATCGAAGGTTTTTTATTGTGTCTGACCGAAGCTACTTAAAACAAAATTATCTCATTATGGGTTCTCAGAGCAAGCATGTAACCTCACTTCTATCTTTTATTTTAAATCGAAAGCAAATTGTCTCAATCAATAATACTTCTTCTAATGTGGAAGAAATAAATATAGGTGTGCCGCAAGGTTCAGTACTGGGCCCCGTAATCTTTCTCATTTATCTTAATGGCATTATTCGATGTGATCAGGATGCTGAGTTCATCTTGTTTGCTGATGATACCACACTTATAACAAGAAATAAAGATCGTCAGAATTTATCAACCAATATGTGTCAGACGCAGTCAAGAACCTTAGAGTGGTTTTCATCAAATAAACTTAGCCTTAATGCATCCAAAACTAAAGCTATGGTATTTACCCTTAGAAATATAATTAACCAAGTAAACCACAACTAAGTACGTTTCTTGGGTGTTCGTATGGACAGTTCCCTTCTATGGAACAAGCACATACATTGTGTGGCGGCATCTGTATCTAAAGCTACATATACTTTACGCAACCTGGTAGGCATTGTCTCAGTTGATGTGCTTAAAATGGTATTGTCACGTGGGGTTTTCGTGACTGGAGGACGTAGTCAGAGGTAGAGAGAAATTAAACACAAGTTGTAAAAAACAACTATATACTAAAGACAATAAAGAGAGTACAAAAGGTTAAGATACATGTTGACATATTGATACATATTGTGAGGACGTATATGTCCTCCAAAACTGGTACAATCAAAGGGAGGTCGGAACCAACCGTTCTAGCACTAAATCTACTAACTAAGCCGGGTAGCCTGGTCACAACTCCCCATAGTTTCGCAGAGAGTGGGCGTTTAAGCGCCACCCACTCAACTAAGCACTAAGCATAAAATAATTGAAAGGTACTCACCAGCTTGCTTGTAGTATTCGAGCCATGGTCACTGACTGGTTTGAAGAGCTCAAGCAAGCTGGTTATATACTGCTGGACGAGGAAGTATTACTAAATAATTGAATAAATTAAGTGGGATACGAAGAACACATGAATACATAATGAGATACAAACTGTATAAATTATTCCAATGAGATATAAACTGTATAAATTATTCTCAAGGATATGCAAACTGTATAAATTATTCTGAGATTCAAACTGTATAAATTATTCTCAAGGCAATGTAGATTGTGTACCGCGCGTGGCGGCGTGTGGGTGGCTATCGCACTACTCTTGATACTAAATGAATGCAAGTTGAAATGTTACAAAAAGGATTTCATTTAAAATAATTCCGTTTGTGACAGTATACCACTCGTCGTTACACAGTAAATTAAAATATGCACCGATTGTTTGGGGAAATGCAACTTGTGCAATATATACTGATAGTCTTATTTGGTTTGCAAAGAAGAGCCTTTCGTATCCTATGTAAGATGGGATACAGAGATGATTGTAAATAGAAATTTAAAGATATGCATCATATACTTACTTCGCCATGTCAATGCATGTTAGAATGTATGGTAAATGTACTGAAAAATTTAGATAAATATAACAAACGCTCTATTATCTCTACGAGAAATTATAGTAACATAAATATTGATTTCTTAAACGGTCCACCCTCTTTTTGGGGTAGAGAAGGTTCAAATCATATATCTAAAAAGGCAGTTCTTGCCCTTCATTCAATCGTTGGTTCGTTCAAAGTTGGTGTTTTACAAGACAAGAAATTTGGTATTTGTGTACATCATGGTTTTTCCACCTCCTGCAGATCAACCATTTTTTTAAAGTTCATCCTGATTCTGTGGCACCAACACGAGCTACGCCGTTTTTTGCCAGTTTCGACCTGTGCAGCATGGAGCAAAACATCATTCACCCTCATGATAAACAGCTAATTGATACTGGGCTGCAAGTTAAGCTGCCTCCAGGATGCTAAGGTCGCATCGCTCCACGTTCTGGATTATGAAGACTACAGCTATTTAATCATTCCTCACAATATTTTACAGTGCATAAAGGCGATCGAATTGTCTAATTGATTTGCGAGAAGATTTATTATCCAGCAGCGTATGAAGTTTTCGAGTTCACTCCTACAGTTCGAAATACTAACGGCTTTGGTTCCTCCGGTATAAATGGTGTCCTGGAGTCTAGACCATTTAATCCATACGAATTGGAAACATGGCTCTACAACGACCATAACCATTTTCCGGTTCGACCAGAATAAGTATAATATTGTTGCAAACAATATTTGTAATGCTATTTGTAATAGTAATACTTTCACTATTTTTAATATATTTTTTTATTAAATATTTTATAACTTACATTCAGCTTTATATTTTATAATGTTTTATATTGTATCACACTTTTTTGTCTCGTAAAACACTAATTTCAAACGATTGAATAAAAGGAGATGTACTTGATCCGATTTTCTTATTATCCAAACTTCATTTGGCTATACCTTTTTTACATCCTATTAATGTATTTAGACATACTAATGTGCTTGTAACTATTCTAGAGTATCTAGAGGTAAGGTGGGTGTGGTCTATGAGACAAGTGGTCTATAAAGGGGTGTGGCTTATAAAAGGTGTAGTTTGGAGAGGGGGCAAGTAGTGATGGGTTTGGCTTATAAGGGGTGTGGTTTGGAGAGGGGAAAGAAGGTCAATGACAGTTCAAGGTTGTGTGGCTCCATAGTACTCATTCTTACCCTACTTTGATAGAACAAGAAATGGTATTAACTACTATGGCCCCACAACCTACAATGAGCTCTCCTCCACTGTAAAAAATCTACCGATAACCAGTTTTAAGTTATGTTTAAATACATTCTTTATTAATAATGCCATTTACACTATTAGTGCAATCTTGGCTAATTTACAAAGTAGGGTATCATAGCTTTATTTAATAGTACTTCTTGGGGCTTGGAGCACGACGTTTTTCTCGAATGACCACCGTAATTCGATTACGGAATAAAATAAACTGTTGTAATTATATTGGTTATAATTTAACTGAAATTGGTTACATGATTATTGTGCTATAGTTATGAAAAGATACTAAAAACTACACATCTTAACGTTTCTAAAGAAGGGTGGTTTACTCACTCCACGTGATAATTCCAAGGCACCCCTTGTTGAGCAATGGTACTCAACAGTATTATTAATAATATATTTAATTGTATTTTCTGATATTTATTTCAATTGCATTGTTGCATATCTATATTTTGTAATGTTTGATATTTATATTTAATTCCATTTATTCGATATCGATACTGAATGTTTTAGGACACGTGTAAAAATATTGTAAAATTTTGTTAGCAAAATAAAATCTCTTATATTAATTTTTGACATTAATTTAAATCTAATTAAATTTTATAGACAATAGATTCATCTTTTGACATTATACCTAAAGATTCAATTCAATTTTTCTTTTTTTATTTAGTTCTATAACATCTTAATATGTATAACATATAACTAAATTCAAAAGTATTAAATAGTATGAGAATACCATAGATAAAAAAATCAGAAACAGTCATTTAACAAAGAAAAAATAAAGTCATTGTTATACTAATAAAATAAATAAATTAAGTAAAAAGCTGAAAGAAAGAAGAAGAAGAATAACAAAGTACCTTTTGTATTCAACGCAAAAAAGTTATAGAACAATACTAATTAGTGTTAAGCGGAGGCAAATGAACACCTACATGATTTTTTTAACAATAAAAACTATAATAAATAAATCGATTCTTATTACCATTTGCTTTGTTTCAATCGATTATGTTAAGCAATAAAATCACACAAATTAAAAAATACCTGAAAGATTTAAAATTATTAACTTACGATATGTGAATTATAAAAAGAGATCATAGGTTTATATGTATAATTAACTTTGTCAAAAATTAAATATTTAAAAAATTGGAAACTTATGAGTTGCACTTCTAATTTATAATTTATTTTAAAAATTAAGAAAAGTTAATACAAAGATAAATTTTAACTAAACTCAGAGCTGTATTTTTATAAATCAAAAATTCTGTATTCGATTAGTAAGTATTACTTTTAAATTTCAACTAAACTGTAATATGATAATTATTAATTAAATTGTTTTCTGGTTTCAATAGATTACATTATGCAATAAAATCATACAAATTACAAAACACGTCAATATTTAGTTGCTATTAAAATTATAAAGCTGCAATAAAAAATCGTATAAGAAAATTATAATAAATTATAAATTATCTTCATCAATATTTAAACTCGTGTGAACTTAGCACCTTTAATTTCTTGAAACCAAAAAATCCTAAGAGTTCTGAATAAATAAAGTAGAGTTCTAGAGTTCCTTACAATATTAACAATAGTTCTGGTATTTTAAGCTCGGAAATCGAAAAAATGATTTTAGGGTGCTAACTTCACGCAGCACCCTTATTTTCGCAAAAAAGAGTTCTGATGGCATTTTTCGTCATAATTGTAAGAGTTCTAGAGTTCCTGATAAAAAATTTGAATAGTTCCGCTTAATTAACAAATATATAAACAATTAAAGAATTTACTACAAAATTAAGTTTGTCAAAATGACGGTTCTGAGAAGAATCCTGAGTAGCCATCGAAGAGTTCTGTACAGAACTGTAATCAGACCTCTATAATTAACAATAGTTTAATTGTTATAAACAATTTAAAATTCATAATTAAGAAACACGTCATTTTTATTGACCTCGAGCAATAGTTCTGAGCAGAGTTCTGAGTAGCCCTCGAAGAGTTCTGTACAGAAATGCTAACAGAACTTTATAATTAACAATAGTTTAATTGTTATAAACAATTTAAAATTCGTAATTAAGAAACACGTCATTTTTATTGAACTCGAGCAATAGTTCTGAGAAGAGTTCTGAGTAGCCCTCGAAGAGTTCTGTACAGAAATGCTAACAGAACTTTATAATTAACAATAGTTTAATTGTTATAAACAATTTAAAATTCGTAATTAAGAAACACGTCAGAAGAATCCTGAGTAGCCATCGAAGAGTTCTGTACAGAACTGTAATCAGACCTCTATAATTAACAATAGTTTAATTGTTATAAACAATTTAAAATTCGTAATTAAGAAACACGTCATTTTTATTGACCTCGAGCAATAGTTCTGAGCAGAATTCTGAGTAGCCCTCGAAGAGTTCTGTACAGAAATGCTAACAGAACTTTATAATTAACAATAGTTTAATTGTTATAAACAATTTAAAATTCGTAATTAAGAAACACGTCATTTTTATTGAACTCGAGCAATAGTTCTGAGCAGAGTTCTGAGTAGCCCTCGAAGAGTTCTGTACAGAAATGCTAACAGAACTTTATAATTAACAATAGTTTAATTGTTATAAACAATTTAAAATTCGTAATTAAGAAACACGTCATTTTTATTGAACTCGAACAATTGTTCTGAGTAAAGTTCCGAGTAGCCCTCTAAGAGTTCTGTACAGAACTGTTAACAGAACTCCATAATTAACAATAGTTTAATTGTTATAAACAATTTAAAATTCGTAATTAAGAAACAAGTCATTTTTATTGACCTCGAGCAATAGTTCTGAGTGATGTTCTGAGTAACCCTCGAAGAGTTCAGTACAGAACTGTTAACAGAACTCCATAATTAACAATAGTTTAATTGTTGTAAACAATTTAAAATTCGTAATTAAGAAACACGTGATTTTTATTAAACTCGAACAATAGTTCTGAGTAGAATTCCGAGTAGCTCCCGAAAAGTTCTGTACAGAACTGTTAATGGAAGTCCATAATTAACAATAGTTTAATTGTTATAAACAATTTAAAATTCGTAATTAAGAAACACGTGATTTATTGAACTCGAACAATAGTTCTGAGCAGAGTTCTGAGTAGCCTTCGAAAAGTTCTGTAAAGAATTGCCTGCGACATCTTCCATTTACGGTACGTAGTGTAAAATTGGTTCCTCTAACCAATAAACCGAGATTGGTCTAATTCACTTTTGTTTCGCTTTCCACGCACCACAAACGCATTATCACCTTTTCTTGAGAACGGATCGTCGCATCCACATGGAATTATCCTCGGATAGCATCACGTGTTTCTTAATTATGAATTTTAAATTGTTTATAACAATTAAACTATTGTTAATTATGGAGTTCTGTTAGCATTTCTGTACAGAACTCTTCGAGGGCTACTCATAACTCTGCTCAGAACTATTGTTCGAGTTCAATAAATCACGTGTTTCTTAATTACGAATTTTAAATTGTTCATAACAATTAAACTACTTTTAATTATGGAGTTCTGTTAACAGTTCTGTGCAGAACTCTTCGAGGGCTACTCATAACTCTGCTCAGAACTATTGTTCGAGTTCAATAAATCACGTGTTTCTTAATTACGAATTTTAAATTGTTTATAACAATTAAACTATTGTTAATTATGGACTTCCATTAACAGTTCTGTACAGAACTTTTCGGGAGCTACTCGCAATTCTACTCAGAACTATTGTTCGAGTTTAATAAAAATCACGTGTTTCTTAATTACGAATTTTAAATTGTTTACAACAATTAAACTATTGTTAGTTATGGAGTTCTGTTAACAGTTCTGTACAGAACTCTTCGAGGGCTACTCAGAACTCCACTCAGAACTATTGCTCGAGGTCAATAAAAATGACTTGTTTCTTAATTACGAATTTTAAATTGTTTATAACAATTAAACTATTGTTAATTATGGAGTTCTGTTAACAGTTCTGTACAGAACTCTTAGAGGGCTACTCGGAACTTTACTCAGAACTATTGTTCGAGTTCAATAAAAATGACGTGTTTCTTAATTACGAATTTTAAATTGTTTATAACAATTAAACTATTGTTAATTATAAAGTTCTGTTAGCATTTCTGTACAGAACTCTTCGAGGGCTACTCAGAACTCTTCTCAGAACTATTGTTCGAGTGATAATGACGGTTTCTTAATTACGATTTTTAAATTGTTTATAACAATTAAACTATTGTTAATTATAGAGGCCTGATTACAGTTCTGTACAGAACTCTTCGATGGCTACTCAGGATTCTTCTCAGAACCGTCATTTTGACAAACTTAAATTTGTAGTAAATTCTTTAATTGTTTATATATTTGTTAATTAAGCGGAACTATTCAAATTTTTTATCAGGAACTCTAGAACTCTTACAATTATGACGAAAAATGCCATCAGAACTCTTTTTTGCGAAAATAAGGGTGCTGCGTGAAGTTAGCACCCTAAAATCATTTTTTCGATTTCCGAGCTTAAAATACCAGAACTATTGTTAATATTGTAAGGAACTCTAGAACTCTACTTTATTTATTCAGAACTCTTAGGATTTTTTGGTTTCAAGAAATTAAAGGTGCTAAGTTCACACGAGTAATATTTAAATATGTATTTAAGAAATTGGAAATCTTTGAATTGCACTCCTAATTTATTTTTTTATTTTAAAATTAAGAACAGTTTATACAAAGATGATTTTTTACTGAATTCCGAGTTGAATTCTAATTTCTGTATTTTTTAAAAATTCAAAATTTTCTGTTCTATTAGTATAATAATTATTATTAAATAAATTGTTTTCTGGTTTCAAACGATTACAATATGCAATAAAATCATACAAATTAAAAATAGGTCAATATTTAGTTGCTATTAAAATTATAAAGCTGCAATAAAAAAATCATATTAAAAAAAATTATTATTAATTATATTCATCAAAATTTAAATATGTATTTAAGAAATTGGAAATTTTTGAATTGCACTCCTAATTTATATTTGTTTTAAAATTAAGAATTAAGTTTTCTTTTACAATCTGAATCTTGAATATCCAATTTCGAATTCTAAATTTACTAGTAGAATAGATATAAATTCAAATACAAATTCTGATTTTAATGTCTGATAAGTTACTGTTGAGGAAGTTGAGTTAAATCCTGGTCGCGTTACAAGAATCATACTGCAGTAGTCAATACCCCAAAAGGGGTATTTTTTGGATGAGGTTGTCATTTGATGCAAAAAGCTCGCTTTAATCGACAAATATCCTAAATACTTAAAATGAGAACGTAGATGTGTGTACTTAAAGAAAGATCCTACTACAAATTGTGTATTGTTCTCTGAATGCCTTTTGTTATTACATACACTATCAAACGGGGTCAGTGCGCTTAAATTGCAGAAAGTCATAACCTTGTTTATTACCTTGACCTTTCATACTACGGAATACTATACTTTTGATAACTAATACACATACAGAGAAATAAAATCAATGTTGCCAATGTGATATTTACATTGTCGGTTAAATAATCCATTAACTTGGCGTAACTTTTGATAGTCATTGGTTCACTTTTTGATAATGTTCATTTTCGGGTAAATACATATTTTATACCCCCCAACATTTTACAAAATGTTGCATTCGCGAAATTTAATGACCCCTTAGAAAACCCTTCAAGATGCACTCAAGACCCTTTTAAGAATCCTTGGAATTTTTGATTAATTCATGAGACCCCTTCAGGGAGGACATTCCTTGGGGGTTTTACTAAATTGTTTTGGGACTCACGAAATCTCTATTTTTGATCCAAACTCATCATATTCTTTATTTAACGCGTTTATTTAGATAAATGTAGATAAAAAAGAATAATTTCCTGTATTACCTCATAGGAAATCCCGTGGTGTAATGATAATCTTCAATCCTGAAATAATAACTAATCATACCATTTAATATAATATACAAAGAGTTTTAGTTATAGTCAGGACGTTGACACTATCAATTTCATTTTGATAATGAAAGAGAACGGCGGATCAAAAAAGCTTTGCCCAAATAATAAAAAGGTGTGTTTTGATTTACCTTTTCAGCTAACATCATACCAATGTGGGTTATATTACAATAGGTAACACACGCGTGATATAATAGTGCGATCCGGAAGCGGTCTCTCCCATTTTCACATTTTATTACAATCGATTCTGTTATTTACCTTTACATAATAAAGTTTTGGGGGTACCGTTTCGTAGAGAGAAAAGGTAGAACGAACTGCAACACAGTAGTGTAATTTATTTTACAAACCTTTGATGAACAATCTCACGATAAAACTAACCACAATTCATTAGAGTGTAATTTAGAAAATGCGTTTATAAAAAGATTTTAATCGATTTGACCAAATCATCAAATATATAAGATCTAACACCCTGCGTAATTATAAATAAATTGTGGCTATTAATTAGCAGCTTGTCTTATAAATCGCGAGTGAAAAACTCGCTGGTTCAAATTTAGCTAAGGCAATATTTGTCATGTAAATAGTTTTCGATTTAATATTTGCTTTTAAAATTTAAACGAATGAACATAAAAAAGAATTTAATACAGTCCATTAATTTTACGTTTATATAAATCGTATTCCGGGCTTAAAATGATAAATAATTATAGATTCGTATTTGAAACTGCTACGGTGCAGCCTTTTCTAAATTACATGTCGCAATAATAACTCTTAAGATTTTATAAAGTACTGCAACATACATTTTTCATAAATTTTTCAATAATAACGACCTTAATGCCACGATTTAAGCTCGAAGAAAGCTTTAGTGAATTTATGATGCAATTTATTGTGCCATGAAACGCCAGCGCACATATAAAAATAACACTCTCCATCTATTGTTAAGTGGATATTTTATTTTTGTTTAAGTCTAGACATTTCGTGTTGACGGAAGCTGTTGATAATATACATTATCCTACAAAAATAGTGCATGCCTGTCACTTAACAATAGGTAATTACTCCGCGCATTTTGAAATCGTTAAAATTGAATCAACAATCAAATTACAAAATAACAATTTCAGGTGTAAGTAATAAAAATTTAAATTTTCAGCACATAAAAATGTTAAATAGGGTAAACGTGGATGGATGCATTAAAATGAAAATAAACGACACAAGGAAAAATTTATATAATAAAATTGTAATACAAATGTATTTATCGAGTGTATGTGTTGTTTTTATTGCCTTTAATAATAAAATTCATCCTAATATATGGATTCAATAAAAATAATAAAATATAGTTTTAGTATGATTCTATTGGAATTCCTATTTTTAGGTTATATGCATTAATTTCACATTATCGAATTCTGAACAAATTTTATGATGAAACATGATCAAATAAAGAAAAGAACATCTGCTTTTGAATTTAACAACAGTCGTAAAAATTGGAGAATATTAATCTAGCAGTAAATGTACTAGTGGAACAGTTAGCTGATTAAAGTCATTGATTAAAATGTAAACGGAATTCAGGAAATAGGTTACGTTATCGATTAAGAAGATAAAACCATCGAATAGTAATTTGAATACAGAATAATAACGTTCTAAATGGGCACATGTTGAGATTTGCAATTTTCGCAACAGTTCGAGTCGACCAATTTCACCGTTACCATATTTTAGTGTTAACAGGAAGTTAAAACAAACAATTACTCAACAGCTTTGAAGTAAGCAATAAGCATCCTTTGTTTGATTTTCGTATTCACAACAATCCACTGATAAAATCTATTCGACTACCTCATCGCAGAGATTTTGAGGGTTATTATATTACCTCATGGCAATTATTTCCGATTGTGAAGCGACAAATGAACGTAAACGCCAGAAGATAATTCGCCAATACATTTTTATCCTAGGGAACCGTTACAGCAGTTTTCACTATTCAGTAATTAAATAGCTAGCTTCTTTTAGTAGGTATAGCAGGAATATAGAATCATCTTATTTGAAAGAAATCTATATATGTACATATATAGAAGAGTTCACAGCAACCTCAAGCATGAACGCCAAAGTCCTGGAGTAATAAACGTGTGTATGTTATACTCCTAGTTGGGTGCAACGAGCGGTATATCTTTCCCTCAGAAATATGCAATCAGAACAAAAGGCTACCTATGTGATGTAAAAACAGTTTTTCTAAATTATATGCGTTGGTTTTTCACATAAAAGATTATTCGCTTGAAGGAAGAAACTTAGTTATCAGTTGGGAAAAAGTTTTAGAGCAGGACCTGCTAAAGCTGGTTTCCAGTTTGAGCTGAGTCTATAAATAAATGATAGTAATAAATTTAGAAGCTTTCTAAAGTGGTTAACGTGGTTAATAATTCCTATTTTTGTTGTTTTAACCAAGAAGTTTGAAGGCTGTTCACTCAGATGCAAATCACAGTTTTATCACCAAGAAGCATCAGAACGAGCATCATTAGCAAGACCTCTTGTATAAACTTTATATGGACTTACTGATTCATTCTACTTGAATATTTATGACTGAATTGTTCCCCCTGCATTGGTACATTTCCAAAGAACTCCGTAACTACAGATTTTATACACTAGTTCAGAATGAACTGAACCCCTTTAGAGTCGAGAAACATTTGGCTGTAATGAACTTTTGAACATTTAAAAGTAATTGCTCTTATGCATAATACTGAGTAGAAAATGAAACTTGACATGCTTTAAAGGTCATTAGTAAAGTCAATTAATAGGATAATAAATATACTGTAAGAATAGATATACAACTGCCATGGTATAAATGAAGTCATGCCATTTGGCTAACCAAGGAATGGAACATGAACATGACACGTATTTTGTGCTATTGTACAACTAGGAGAAGGATAATTATGAAAGTAATAAAACTCTAGAATATTTTATTCTAGGATATAACGCAAAAGGGCTATGGTAGGGATTGTTGTAACGTAATATTCAACCATTTTCCCTTATTAACTACTCAATGGAAAATTGGACTTTCTTTGCGCTACTTCATCATAATTCTTCTTTCATCTAGGATAGTGAATACCCTCACAAGGCACTTTTATAATGCTTTAATCTTTAGTTTTGTACAAACTCAAAAATACATAGCATGCTCATGGAACACCAATGTTTCACGGAATAAGTATTAGGAACACTGGTAATATTGGTTTATATATTTATCATTAAAATATATTACGTCTAGTAATAAGTGCAAAATCTGAAAATTCCAAGAGCTTCGCAAAAGATGTTCATGTACAAAGTTAACCCATATGGTATAACATTTTCCCTGAAAGTATGTTATTTTTATTTGTACTTAGAATTGTACTTAGTATCACATTCTAATGTACTATTTCTGTACTTGCCTGCTGTCTTGTGGGAGGGGGGAATGAATGACGACTGGTGGTTAGGAATGGCATGATTTTCCCAGCCCGGAAACAACCCGTAGCTTTTCCGGTTTAATCCAGACAGTTTTCTCCACATTTTGGACATTCTTTTTCTTTTTAATTTTACCTTCTTATTGAGCTAGCCGAATTGATTAAGCTTTCAGATCTAAGTGTTCTTATTTTCTGCATACTTAACCAGTTGTTAAATTAACCAGACATTTGGAGAGTACCCAAGCAGCATCTAAGTAGCAGTAACTGAAATCGGAAGTTTGATTGAGTTGTTGTTACGTAACTACAACTAAATTTATTTAATTCATTCAGTTCGGAATATTTTAGTAACTATGTACTAGTTGTTTTTACTATTTATTGGAACTAGCTCCATTACTGCTGAGTAACCTTTAAAGTAATTGGAAGTGTATTGCCACTTAGTATAATTAATTTAAAGTTGTTGCAACTTCAAAGTGGTATTAAGATTGTAGCAGTAACTTGCCCAAAGCTACTTTAAAGTTTTTAAAACTTGAATGTAGTACTAAAAGTTCCTGTCACCTGTCGTGAAGCCATTAATTAACCCTTTAAAGTAACGGAATCTTACAGTAATATTGAAAGTAAAACTTACGTTTTTGCTACCCAGGTGAATCACTTTAAAGTGATTTTTCGTAAACTACCCCATCTCCATATTTACTTGTAAAATGTTGGAGGCCCTTAATCAATTTGCAATTTGTTATGATTGTTAATATATGTTTTACTATATAACCTTCAATAAAAATGACAAATTGGTGCCAAATTGTGCCTTAGGAATAATATAAAAATGGTTTCTATCATGTGTGCCAACTTATGGATATTGTTGTCATATTTTATTAAAAAATATATTTTATTTTCCGATCTATCATCATCACATTTAACAGAAAGTTGCATTGGTTTATAATTTTGGCATACTGGAATGATAAAATAATCAAACATTTCATCGCTCTTTGTATTATTAAGTACTTATTACAAATAAAATAGTAATTCGTTTTGTTACACGATCGCAGCATTAGTATAGAGAATGATAGAATATTTGTTAAATTGCAAGAGTAAGAGAGTGTAACCACGCGACATGGTGTGTCAAAGAGAAAAGAAGTTCCCCAGAAGTAGCAATTACTACCCCTCCACGTTCCCGCTAAGTAGCCTAAACGTAACCGAAACGTAGCTAGACAAGTTTCAGAAAGGTTACTGCAACATATCTGCTACCCAAGAATTTTTCCCCATTTTGGTTCGAGGCGCGTAATAAAACCGTAGCAATTACGTGCTTGTGACTAGTGACAAGAATATAATAGTTCCATTGGTAGTTGCTGGTACATATAGCGATGACTCAGAACGCTTCTTGGGTAATGACAAATAGTTATGGATGGTACTTATAGGGTGGATTGTATAAAAGTGAATTAAAGTTAAACAAGGATTAATTCCTTGATAGTAATTTTTAAAAAGAATTGTTGCCCAGGAACTAATACTTTAGTTTAGAACTAAAAATTTATACGACCCCCCACCCTTCCACTCACCCTCCTACAACCCGATTACGAGAGACTGTATTAATTACGACGAAAAGAGTTCACAGAGCTAGTAAAAATAGGTGGAATAAAAGAATTTTAATTTAAATTTAAAATCCATTTTTTTGTGAGGATGCTCGAACTTTTTTTGTAAAAAAAAGGTAAAATAAAAAAGTATAGCATAGAAAATCGATTATTATAGTAAAAATATAATGATTTTTTTAATGGAAAAACCGGATAAAACCGGACGATTTTTCCCCTAGGATAAAACCGAAAAAACCAGGGAAAAACCGACGGGTTGGGGTTTTCGCGAAAACCCGTGTTTTTGCTAACCATGCTGATGGTGTGTAGACTTCTTCGACGTTTAATATCAAAGGTTCTTTTACCGACTGCCGTAGCACCGCACCACTTTTTTCGCGTATGGTAGCTGCTTTTCTATCTGGGCTGGCGTATTTGAATCGGCCAATGGACAGCTGATTTTTTTTACATGTTCTTCGCCTGTTTTATCTGCATATGCGTGAATTTCCCAATTAATCTTGGCAAAGGTAAAAGATGAGCACGCATTTCGATTGTAATAAATGAAATAAAATAAAACAATGGAAACGGGCACTATATGATAGCAAAATATGACAGTTACAGTTGCTCGATGATACTACAAACCTCTACACATGTGCAAATCAAGTCCTGCAGATTATCTAGAGTAATCTTGGAGATTGGGTACGACCGAGGGTACGACTTTCCACACGACCCAATCTGTCGGTAATAATTATACGGTAATAGTAATAACAGGGAAGCAAACATGGGTCCCTGGAAATGCCAGGAAATCAGTATAGCCATGGCGTAAGTATACAGGTGACGCGTTGCACATCTATACCTTTTCAACTTCAATTTCAGAGTAATATGAATTTCAGAAAAAGTAATTTTGATTTCATAAAAAGTAAATTTAATTTCGGAAATGGTAAGTTTAACTTCAGAAAACGTAAATACAAATTCGGAAAAAAATAAATTTATTTCCAGAAATAGTAAGTTTAATTTCGGAAAAGGTAAATACAGTTTAAGAAAAAGTAAATGTAATTTCGGAAAGAGTAAATTTAATTTTAGAAAAGCTAAATTTAGTTTACGTGAATTCAATGAAGTTGTAACAAGTTAAAGAACAAAAATGAAACTTTCATTACCATTTTTATTGCAATCGAATAGTGGCGTGGACATAATTGTAATGGGCGAAAACGTTTTGATCAATGGCTTTCTTTACACTATATCTAATTATGTATTTATTTATTCTATTATATGTTTTTATGAGCTACATATTTCACAATTTCCATGGCAACCAAATTCGCTCTTACAACTCCTGGGGCAATTTTAACACTTATATTTATAAATTATTTTGTGACTATAAATTTTTACGGTATATTTACCAAACGCTGTGTAGAACAGCTCACATACATACTTAATTGAATACAAGTTAGAACTTTATTTCAGTCCCTGCAAAAATGCTATTACTTTAATGTAATTTATACTGTATAAACTGACACTTCTCTTTTGTGACCATTGACTACATTTACCTCAAATATTTGTTTAAAAATGTTTGTGTAATGTGACCATTAGCCAAGGGATTACTTAGAAAGTTATAACTAATCTTCTAGAAGTTTAAGTAGGCATGTACATGTAAATTGCATTCAAAGAATTTCTAAGAATGCATCATAATCCCTTAATAGTGACCAGTTGGGTCCAGGTATTTCCAATTTTTAAGACTTTATTTTTGCTTCTGAGAAATTCATTACCTGCAAACTTTCACATTAGTAACCCTTGGATAGTTTTAAAATTGTTTTATAAAATCAGTCTTGTTTCATCTGTTGATTGAAACCATTGTGTAAATTAGTGCGATCAATATGACTTCAAAAACAGTTTACAAAGAACTAAATTTGCAAGAAAAACAAAAGGTGTTATAGTTTTTAGAAAACCACAGTGAAAGAAATCGATTAACTTTAAATTGGTTTTTAAAAATGAGCAGTGTAACTGCAAGACTTTCTGAATCAATGTTACAAGAAGTAGCATTACAATTTGCTCGGCAGTCAAATTTGCCTAATTTAAAGCATCGTCGGGTTGGCTCGAATCATTTAAGAAACGAAACATTTCCCAGAAGAGTGTAGTTGGTGATGCAAATGAAATTGATCCCGCAACAGTAAGTTATTTTCTTATTCATTTTACAGAGTTTGCAAAGGGCTTTATATCACAGGATGTTTTTAATGCTGACGAGTGTGGGCTATTTTGGGCAAATTGTAGTGTATAAAGAATTCACATTTTTACAAAGTGACCACCTGCTTAAATTGACCATTTTGGGTCAGTCCCAAAGGTGGTCACTTTAGGCAGTTTCTACTGTATGTATTATTGTACCTGTTTTCTGAAATTAAAATCATTTTTTTCTAAACTGTATTTACCTTTACGAAATTAAACTTACTATTTCCGAAATTAAATTTACTTATCCGAAATCAAAATTACCTTCTCTAAAATTAATTAATTAATTAACAGAAGTCTTTTTTTAAGAAAAATAATTAAAAAAATACGCAACCATTTTTAGGTTAAAATTTTTCACACAAACTTCGTGTAGCACGTGTTTCTGTTTGCACTTTCGACCAACTGTGATTAGTTTAGAAAATTCGATCTATTGCGCATTCTTGTAAACGCGGCTTCTCTAATTTTACACCATGGGTAATAGCCTTATTAGTTATTATCCTGGTTAAAAAGAGAATACTGGACTAAAAAATGGTAACTGGAAAGAAAGAATCATTGCTATAAAAATATCATATACTATATATAACTAATAGTATATTATTTTTCTAACATTTTAAAATATATTTGGTAACTAAACGCCCACGCTGTAATAACCAACAAAACAACAAACTGGAGAAAATTGTCCGATCGTTCTATACATCATACATTTTGTAGGATGTCAGGGAGAAGCCGAACTAACTTCCTAAAGAAATTAGACATTATTCGATGCCGAAGCAATGATGGGAGTATAGCGACAGTGAGGACAGCGATAACTATTAGCAGTGAGGTAATGATCGAAAAACACGTGGATCATTGCCCAAATTCGGCAGGGATGTACATATTGTACATATAAATATTTGGTATGCGAAACACCACTTGTATAGGGTCTATGATAGTAAGAATGACAATCCTATAACTAACAGATGAAAATAATGCAAACATGGAACTGATTTAAATCTACATTCAAGCCATTCTTCAATAAAGTAATCAATAATTTAGATTATAGGGCAATATTAATATTAATAACTCTAAAAAGATCGAGCTAAAAAGATTCTGACCTAAAAAAATTATTTTGCAAACAGATTAAAGTAAACATACTTTTGATATCTATGGAAGGACCTTAATTTCAAAAGGATGTGTTAATTCACATTTGGGGTTACTGAAGTTAAAGGTTTTTCAACAACGAAAGATAATTAGGAAATAAAAAATTCACTGACCTTTTGTAGAACATTCAAAACTAAATTATGTAATCACGAAAAACATTCACACAAAAAAATTAAACTGGGATTTTTCTCCTAAACCTTTGGTACCAAAAACATTATTACATCGACTTCTGCGCATAATCCTTAGGAGTGTGGACCTGAGGGGATATACAAGTACGTTACATACAAGCTTATAGTATAGACACTTTTCGACTATTTTGTTCGTTTTGACATCAATATCTAGAAATTTGAAAATTGGTCACTTAGACCCTTTTAAGATTAAGGTCTTCAATTATTATTATCTAAAAGGATATTGCATTTTCAATTCTTCCTACATATAGTATATATTTCAAAAATTTCTTAATTGTTTCTATTATCTTGTTATTGCCATCCTTGGGGTTGCAAAGGTGGAAGTTGTCTCGAAGTAATAATTAATCTTCAAAATAAAGGTTTTCGCCATGAAACACTTAACTTTAAAATTAAGTCAAATTTGCGATGCAAATTCAAAACTGATAGGGTGCAACGAGTTATTTAGTGGACGCTTAACCAAAAATATTGGTTATGAAGGCAGCTGTAACTTTTCGTACATGGATAAATATAACATAACATTATAAAATAAATTAATTTGTTTGTCGATATAAAATTATAGGAATTTGATATCATTTCGGGGTGTCATTGTGTGGTTCTGTTCTAATAAAAGGTGTTTGGCGTAGATCTTTTTGGGGTGTTTATTTTTGTAACAGCATACTACTGGCCGGTTTCACAAAGCTTGATTAAACTCTGATTAAGTTAATTGTGATTAAATTTGAAATCTAGAAATATAATTGGATAAAATTCAAAGTCTGTTAAATCTCAGCCAATGAAATTTCTGAATTTTGAATTTAATGACAATTAAGTTACTTAGAACTTAATCAAGCTTAGTGAAACCGGCCATTAGTGTTCTTTTTATCTGATGACGAATTTCCAAATTGCCTGTTAAGTGTATACCATGTGTTTGTGCATGCATTGGTCCAATACATACATTTTATATCGAAACAATTGCCTGGTAATAAGTTTTTCAACTATGAAACTATTAATAATTTGTTTTATATTATTTCGTGCTTATGGAGTTTCACAAAGTAAGGTTGGGCACAATAAATTTTAACTTTTACATATTTTAAACTAAATCCTGCAATACCTTTCTTCTTTAGCAGCAGACTTTGAAGAGCGCAGGTCCTGCTTACTACTGCAAAATGCAACAGCTGAAAATCTTGCGGCCTTCTTAAGCATAATAAGTTTAGCATCATTAAATGTGTTCTTGAATTTTATGACCAGTTTGGGAAAATTTAATTTCCTCTTAAAAGATGTATCATTTCTACTAATTACAGAACAACTAATTAAAGCAAACATATCATGTTTTAAGGTCTGCCTTTGCAAGGCCCACCTTGATATTGTTTGATGTTTAGTTTTAATTGTGTACGGTTTTCGTTCAAATTTCCTTTTAATGTTTCTATTTGGAAGTAAACATTTAATTAACTAAATATAGCACACGCTTACTTTATAATTTTATTCCTTGTTAGCCCTGTTTAACATTAAATTGCCGGAAAAGAAAACCGTTACATATGTAAAGTATTACAGTAGAAGGTAATAAACCCTATAATTAATATCATAATTACAGAAAAATCTTGAAGGGAACATTTGCACAGGAAAATGAAAAGTTTGTAAAAGTTAAAAATGTATAAATATTTAAAAGAGCGAAATTTATTTTATGGGGACATTAATGTCTTTTCATAATTTTCGGTTGCATAAAAATAATTTAGACGAATGGAGTTTTATAATTTATTAAAACAGAATTAATGAGGCGCCAAATTAAGTTAATATCCCCAATTAATGATTGCAAAAAAGTATAAATGTCAGTAGGTTATTTTTTTAACGTCTTCATTTTTAAGATAAATATTCGATATGGAATCAATCAATTAGACATTGATCGAGAGCAGAAAACATAAACTCACCATAAACGCTAACGGGTGCAAGAGTCATAAAACCCACAAAAACCGGTAGTAAATCCACAATTAGAGCCATATCGTTTCACTAAATTATAATATCATATCACAACACTGCCAAAATACACACTATTTCACTGTAAACGACGGCATATTTACACAAAACTATTGTTGATTGTCAGGAAATTCACTATCGCAATGCTAATGAAAGAGTTCTCACGCCACGGCTATTATTAAATGAGCGGCAACCCTTTGTAATTCATTCCTTCTTATCAGAAAGTCTCTCACATTTAACGCTTTTAAAAGAATGCTATAATCCTTATCACTAGTATTTCAATTTCTCGTTTAAAATCCTAAACCAAAACATAATAAATTATAAAATTATCTCTTTGTTTATTATCGTTTTCTTTTCATGGATTTCAATTTACTCCAGTTGATAAGGGCTACAAGTAATCAGTAAGTTTTAATAAATTAAAAATTAAAGTAAATAACAACAAATCATTATTTAAATTTAATCATCGACTGTCCACGTATTGCGCGAGTTTTCAAAGGCACCAGCAATACAAACTCCTCGACGAAAGGTCTGCGCACGACTAAACTTCCAGCACGAACCACGAACCACGGCGCCAAACTCATCTACTCCAAGCTAAACCCCTGCCTATACAACATACCGCATGCCTGTGGGCCGATCAAAATAAGAAGGCAAATAAAAAAAAGAAGTATAAAAATTATAACTTGTTTCTGATTTATTTATATTTATTGCGGAGGAATGCCTTTATTTAATTACAATGCAGAAGGCGTTCACGAGAGGATAATTATATTAATTATCCTTTATGAATTATAAAGTTTCAATGCCAGGGATAATATAACTGCCACCATCGTGTAATGAACTCGATAGTTTAATAATTTTTCTTGGCGTAATTTTTTAATAATGATGGTGTAATAGATTAATGGTAATTGGGCTAATATTGATGAATCATTTATAATCGAGCTTAGGGCTTTAAATGGTAGTAAGTTCTAAATTGGAGCGTTTAGAAACAATTTTAAAGCTGTTATAGACTTTTTGCTAGTCATTTTCTTTGAAATAATGGGCTCAGTTCGAATAATTAATGGTTATTAATTTCCATGTGCTCTTATTTTGCTTTGGAGTGAGGATAAAGTAAGTGTTGCAAAGGAGTCTGTATATTATGCATTACAACTTTACCTATGAAAAGTTATCTTTTGGCAAAAAATATGCTTTGAGGATAGAATTCATTTAAGTCACAAATACATATGATTTTTGGAGAAAAAGTAAAATAAGTTTATACTATGCAGCAAAAATCACAAGAAATTAAGATTTTATTCTAGATTATTATTTTATATAAAAAAAAGGTAAAAAATGGATTAAACCGTTTTTGACTGTCACATAATATAACTTTTTTATACTAGTTTACTTCACCATCTGTCAGTTCGTCGGAATCGTCATAGTGAGTATCTTCTGCTGCAGGTTCTGGTGGCAGTATCTGTGGCTGTTTTTTTAGAAGGTAAAGGTTTGGTACTATTTAGTACGACAAATACACCATCGTGTTTTATACAAAGTTAGTAAATTTTTTCTTGGTGAGAGATTTGAATTTTGTGTAAGCGTTTGTTAACTGTAACGAATTTAGGTTTATGGGACGTCCTTTACAAAAAATATTAATTTCCGTATAGTATAACACTCTAAATTTCTCTAATAACAAAGCCCCGCGATGGGCAACATTGAAACATACTTATTTTAACACAAAAAAATGCCCCACGATCAAGCGTTATTTATAGCATTATTTTCTTATCACAAAATATTTAATACTTACTATACAACTCATAAATGCTCCGGCTGTTGAGATCTCTCTTATGCGAATTTAAATACAGGAGTGGGTGTTAACCCCAAAAGCTTCTAATTAATTAATGGAATCAGGAACAAATAAAAAAATAAAAAAACATGTTGTGCGCCACCAAATTGATGTTAACAGAATCTAAGGATCTCAATTTGGAAAGATTCTTCATTTAAAATTGACTATATCAACTATATCATAAGATAATTTAATTTGAAATCTATATGTTGAATAAGATAAAAAAAATGAAAATACAATACACAAATGAAACATGTTAGAAAAGTTTTCTCTTTCAAAATAATACAATAGTAATTCATCACATTCAAAAAAATATTTCGGGATCCCAAATCAACTATTAAATTAAACTTACACGAACAAGAACGTAATCCCAATACAAATCTCCTTCATTTTCATAAATTTCTTAGCACAAACAGAAGACTGCAAACTGCAAACTGAAAACTGCAAACTGAAGCGGTAACACTTAATTATTTTAAATTCTGATCTATTTTATCTTAACGAGATTCATTGAACTTTTGCCATAATTGCTACCGCAGTGAATCTAGCAGCAGTAGACTAGCAGTCGGAGTTGATTGTGAACGAGCCTTGCTCCCAAATTGTCAACTTTAGACAGTTTAAAATAAAAAAAAAAACAGACATTGCAATCTGTCAAAGTTTTAAAAGGTTTTTCACAATTCCAATTGTTAATTATTAAACTACTATTAATAAATATTAATTGGAGTTGTGAAAAATCTTTTAAGCAGCTACTAATGCCGTGCACACTTTTGCTATCGGAAGTTTAGTTATTAATAGTAGTTTAATAATTAACAATTGGAATTGTGAAAAACCTTTTAAAACTTTGACAGATTGCAATGTCTATTTTTTTATTTCAAACTTTCTAAATTTGACAATTTGGGAGCAAGGCTCGTTCACAATAAACTCCGTTTAGGCATAGTAATAAATTCTTTATTACTATTTCTATTAGCGGGAACGATGGTTAAGTTACTTGAATGTTGCTCGAAGATAGTTATTTTACTTGTTGAGTAACAAATAACGTATTCTTATTATTAATTTTTCATTAATTAAATGATTTAATGTGTTTAATCCAAAATTCACTGTTGATTAGCATTAAACAAATTCTAATAAGCCAATCAAAGGTCCAATAAACGGAAATTAACACTGCACTTAAACTAAAGTTTCGGAATAATCCTCCACCGGATTAATTTTCTAACAACAAAATCGGTACGTATAACACTTAAAGTAGTGTTGTTCTAAACTGGACTATTATTTAACTGTATAATAGCACGGGAAACAAAATGCTGGGGCAAACTCGCCAGCTTGGGCTAAAACAGCCGCCGTCCGACTGAACGCTATTTTAGGTTACGAAACCCACTGCCCAACTGAACTTTTTATGTGCGAATCTGTACTACTTTTTAAATATTGAAACGAGGGAAGATTTTAAACTAACCTATGGCGAAATAGCGTGATTTTTTTATCCCAATGAGGAACAAGCATTTGAAAGTTTCGAAATGATTTTAGAACAAAAATTTGTCGGTAAGCCACCACAATCCACACGTGGCCGCAAGCTGCACTTTATACGTCTGGGATTGGAAGTTTGTTTATACAAAATTCGTCGATAGACATGCACGGGAAGCCATAAATAAAAGCTTAATGCATTTTAAGAACTGAAATCCTTTGTAGGAAAGCCGGTATTTCTTTAAAGTATGTATAAATTAAATTTTATCAAGGTTCTTTTCTGCGAAATAACTTTTAGAACCATGGGGACACTTCAAGATTAACCTTTGGCATTTTACAAGAACTGCAAATACATTAAAATCATGTCTACGAAATATTTCTAGAAGAAATTTTATTTGTACAAAAACATGATAAGGTGACCCCTGGTATTTAAAAGAACATCAGATAAATCTTAACATCGGCGCACTTTTAACTCGACTAAAATATACTAAAATGTGCAGGCCGCACTAATTTTTTTTTTACCATTTATGCATACAAAATTATATTTTTAATAAATAGAGAATTTCTCTCCGTTACAATAGTGCTGGATTTAATGGCATCTGCTCTCTAGTACATCTAGTTTAATTTTCTGGTACCTAAAGCATGTTATTTTCAACTATTTAATTTACATTTTCCCCTTCTGTATTTTTGTTGTTGGTTGTTAGTATAAGTTTTGCTACTTTATCTTTGAAATCAGGGTATTTCATTCATATTATAAATGCAAATCCACAGGGGCGTCCCCAGACACTTGGCTGCCCTTGTGCAAAGATTATTACTGCTGCCCCCAATCTTTATCTTAAATTTTATGTTAATTTGTAACAAATATTGTAACAAAAATGCGTTTATTAAAAAAATAAGTTTGTGTAATACAATTTAACATTTCTAACTCCAACCAATTTAATACCATCATAAATGATTTTTCGCCCGTCGTCATATAGTATATTAATTTTAAATTCATTTGGCTGCCCTAGAATCTGGCTGCCCGTGTGCCGTGCACACCTTCGCACACCACTGGGGACGCTCCTGCAAATCCATATAGAAAAATTATCACCCTGACTGGGAATCGAACTCAGGTCTATGACTTTCCGGGGATGTTATAACCAGTACAACCTACAGAAGAATGACAATCTTTCTATACGAACTAGATAATTGCAAACATCAAGTTCAATGGACTGGAAGTTCGTCAGCAACACATGAACTATCAAAGCTAATTTAGATTTTTAATAATCTTCTAAGGAAATTCATTTTTAAATTTAAAGCAAATATTATTATTAATTAATGTTTTACATTAAATCATATTATAAATGCAAATCCGAATAGAAAATCCAAACGTCGGAGACCTGAGTTTGATCTAAAATCGGGGTAATAATTTTTCTTTTATTACCAGCTTCTTTTCTTTTTCTATTATCTTGCTCAACAAATACTCCTTATCAATCACATGACTCGGGATTTTTAAGATTTTTAAACACTTGCAACCGCGAATTTTCTCCAAAGTTGTGGATAAAAAGTGTTTTTTAGAATCCTTACATGAAATACTACTTTCCATCTACAATCGCTGTTTTTCAGGTTTTAATTGTTCTTAAAATTCTTTTGCTCATTGTGATCACAACTCCATAAGTTGTTGAGTATAATAACTTGGAGTACTCCGAAATAGCCTCGCTACATTTAAATCTACTCGTACATCGAACACAATTCACTTTTTTTTAGTTACTGCTTCTCAGTTTTTATTTTTTAGTCAAATTTGTCTGTTACTTTGATTGCTCACTTTACTTTTTTTTCTTCTTGATGTGAGGGTTTTACTAAGGGATATTTGTTGATATTTGTTATGACTGCAGTTTTTTGAGCTCAATCTGTTTATCCTCTGAAGCTCTCAGCACCATAGAAAAGAGATCTCGTATGGGCCTCAGTAAGAGATTCTTTCCACACTACACTCAGACGAGTCTGATAGCGCCTTTTTCATCAGGCAGAAGTTCGCTGACTAACCCTAATGGATAGTGCCTACACTTCAAGTTGTCGGTACCAACAAGCACTATTCCATTACTTCGATAGGAGTCTTGGTTGGAAATCTGCTTGATGTACCAACTGGCAACTGTCCCAGGTATCTGCTGCGCAACCCATGTCTTAAGTCTTCGTTCTCTCGTTAAACTGTGTCTTGGAACATCTAAGTCAGGTTCATACAATTCACGTATTTCCTGAGGAATATCACTGCCGGCGGTAGCAAAAGCACTTTTACTGTTGGCGGTTGTTCAAAATGGTCTCTTTAATATGGTAAGTCTTTAACGTTGCGTTCGAGTCACAACATGTCATGTTTTTCTGACAGTTTTAAAAAAATGATATTATCATGTAACGTAACTTGTGACAAAAACTCTACTGTCATATACATATACGAGTATTAATAGGAAAATTACTTTATTTTTCAAAATTAGAAAAAAAACATTACATCTTGCCGCTCAATACAGATCGTTAAAGATTTACATTTTTCTGCCGCCCGTCATTAATTATAATTTCCTACTAAAATCCGTTACAGTTGTAATTTCCATGAAATTCAATTCTCCAAATCCGAACCTGTACACATAAAAAGCGGTCCAAGTATGACACTATGAAATATAAGCGATGCTATTATTCTGATGTCGTTTGGACAATTATTGTAATACAAACGTATAAAACAGATTCGTCATCCGCTACAAAAATAATAAAACAATAACAAATAAAAATAATAAACAAATAATTAAACAAAATTTGCATAAAATAAAAATTTGGGCAGTTACCTATATGTTTATAATTAGATTATGTGGCAGCACTTGATGCAGTTCAATTAAATGCAGTTTGTCTAGAAATTGAGTGTTTTAATAAATCTTACAACAAAGTTTTGTTTTAATAACATCTATTTACACATTTATTACACATTTGTTTAGTTTAACATATTGTAACGTTCTTTTTAAAATAATAACAAAAATGCTGTTTAATCGTCTATTCACAAGGAAGATATAATTTAAATTCACTAATTAAAACACCATAATTATAAACTATTTAATAAACTTAAATGCTAGATATTTAAAAACTTAAAGTAAATTATAAAAGAACTATTTATGTATTAAAAATTATTAAACATTTATTTATTCACTATTATATTTGATTACTAATTACACAGAGCATACTTCGATACGCCGGCAAAACACTAAACTCTGCCAGGCAATTGTGGCTGATATATATCCACACGGAAGTGTGTAGAATGCACTAGAAAGATCGGCGACATTACGCCACACACGCGACTTGGCTCGAATATTGTAGAAGGGCCGCGAATCTTCTCGTGGGTGTATGACGCTCGCTCTGGGATGTTCAGCCGTCCGCATATAGGGATTTCTCTATTGTACTTAACATGTGAACTTGTCTGATCCATGCGTCCAAATTCTTTGGTATATACAGAGGTACTTCTTCATTCCATTCAATTTTAGTCCTCTACAGATTTTGAAGAAGCAGTTTTACTAACGGAGTGGCCGGACAAGTAAAGTCCAATAGGGTCAAAGATATTTTGTGCTGCATATAAAATATATCTCTTAGTATAAATTAATATCAGGTAACGTCGATGATTCAATCTTTATTGTCAATATGTCTGTATTACTATTCTATCTTAGTCCATGACCTACACCATCGCACTGTGGGTGATATTACAGTTAAAGTGCGTCAAAATCCAAAAATAAATTCCAGAAAACATAACATATTGTTATATACATCCTTTTTTATTATAATCATATTTTAAGGTGATTCTTAATTATAGCTTGTTAATCGTTAGATTTTATTATAAAATTGTAAGCAACGTTATTCATATCTTATTTTCTTTGTTTACCATAATTCAGAAATAACTACTATCATTAGTTACATATTAGTAACTCATTAAACTAAACTTTCCCTTCAAAAATATATTAAATTAAATGCTACATTGGACGTAAATATTTAAGTTCAAAGTGAATCATGTTGTTGTCGTTAATTTTCCTTTGGAACATTTTATTTTAATGAGTAAATGATAGTAAGTTTCCTTATGGAACGCAGTTTGTTATTCAGACAGTACAAGAAGTAGATTCATCGAAGAAACATCATACTATATAACTAAGTACGAAATTAATTATAGTTAAAAAGGGGAACGTGTAACAATTTTAGTATTAATAAACATTGTCAAAATTTCCAATAATTAAATAAACATTTAACATCATCAGTGCCTTGTTTCCTTTTCTGGACGAACACAACAATATATTTACATTTTACAACACTTAAAACCTTACTAAAGATGTTTTTAATAAACATTTGCAAGTGCAACTATTGTTTATTGTGTTATCGGTTGGGAAAGTTGGGGTAGTTGTGTTTGTGCAAGTAAAGTGTAAATACATACTAAATGTCTGAAGTTTGTCTTGGATTTAAATTATTTCAAATATATTTTACGATAACAATTTATACTGGCTGATGCTGGTGCAGGTTGGTATTGTATAATTCATTTGTATTAATTTATGTATTTGTTATAATTTCTTAGTTACCACCATCCTATTTAAAGCGAAAGTTTAGAATTACTGTTTTCATTATACAACTTTGTACAAGAAATTCTAAAATACATAAAAAAGCATATTTTTGTTTTTCTGGTTAAAAGTTTCTGCATTCGTTTCTTAATACAGGACATTAATCTGTTTTTGCTTAGGTTTGCTTAGACATTTGCAGCGACAATTTAATGTTAATTATACGCTTATTGTTGTTTCCAGCTACTACCTGTAGACATGTAGAGATGATAGATCAATAGAGATCAATAGTTTACGTGTGGGAGAAAAAAATACTATGCTAGTAATGTTAAAACTGGCAAATTTCGTTTTAGAAATAAATAATTTAAAAGATTTAGCTGATAAACCAATAGGAAGTTTACAAGAGCCGCCCAACTACTGAATGGTTTACATAATGAATCTCGTAGCGATGGAGCTTTATGTGTATTTGTGGAAAACAAGTATACCAGACAGCAATATATGTATTAAGACAAGATCTGCACTTACGATGCTATGCATTCCCTGCGTATGGGAACGTACAAATAGCAAAGTTACGTTGTTATACGAAAAAAGAGTCTATAACAGTTACTGAAGCTGAAGTTCCGAAATCAAAAACTACAAAATTTGTTACATCATACCACAGGACGTTTAATTTCTATCGAAATTCCAAGTTTAGAAACTTTAGGTATGAATACTATTTCAAGTTTAACTTTAATTAGTAAATGGGGGTGCGACGGCAGCTTCGGCCAACCTGTTTTTTTTCCTAGCCAAGATTTTTTTAACGTTTTGTTAATTTCATTTTTCACATATTTTTACTAAAGTAAGCTTATGAAAGTACTATTGTACCTTTTGTGTTTGTCTTTTAAGATTGTTTTATTTTATAGAATATAATAAATATACAAATTTTTTTAATTTTTATTTTATTATTAAATTCTTGGTCTAAAATAACCCCCAATGTGTTCCATCACCGTATTGTACAATATTACAAAATGTATAATAAAAATTATAAAAAATAATTTTGACGCACTTTCAGGGTATTTTCACCGACTGTGCGTCGGTCTGAGGAAATTCTTCCTTCATTCCTGTCCATTCTACGGTCTACGCAGTTCGAAACAAGCATATCTCATCACGGTTATTGCTTCCTCTTTCAAACAATTAAGTTTTCTATAAATGAATTGAGAAAAATTCAATTCTGGCCTCTCCATCATACATTTAGCCAAATGATTTTCAAGAACTGTCCCTAAAAGAGAAACGGACTGCAGCATACCCTAAATAATACATTATAATGCTGCTAAATTACGTTATTATCATCATTTCTTCACCAAGAGAATTTCAGAATCTTTTTCTGCAACGCTGAATTGTAGAATTATTATAGAATAATAATAATAGACAATGGAAGATAATAAAATAAATAGAATAAATGACAGATACCTCTCCAATAATTTTTTTGTTTTTAATTTACAACTTTGAAGTTTCACGATAATTATTTATTATTGTACTGTGATAAAGATCCTAAAACGGGTCGAAATATAGGTTTTTTTTAATTAAATAAAACTGTTTTAATTGAATACCCAAGAAGAGAAAAACATATATAGTGGAGTCAATTTTTGCAAAAAACATGCCTAAGTTCTTATTTTTTACTATCTAAAGATAGAGACTTGAAATCTTTTGTAATGCCTTCAGTACTGGACCAATATAAAATGTTATATGTCTAAAATGGGGGCACGCCCTCTCAGGGGGTTGAAACCCCCATTTTGTACCCCTAATTTAATAACGCAACCAAATTGAGCGAAATTTATGTTGGGAGGGTTCTTGGAGTCGCTGATTATGAATCCAATCCAAGAAAATCGAAAAATTTAAAATGGCGGCCCCAAAATGGCGGTCCTAAAATAACGGCATTTGAGATTGAGAATGCGATTTACGCCGTTTCTATTGATTTTAGAGAAAAACTCAACGAGTCAGAAAGTGTTTAAAATATGATTTTGCAAAGGAATACACTATTTTGGTTACCTTATTATGTAACCCCTTCGCTCTGCCCTAGTAGTAAAGTTAATTTTTGCATTAAGTTCTTATTTTTTACTATCTAAAGATAGAGACTTGAAATGTTTAGTAATGCCTTCAGTACTGGACCAATATAAAATGTAATATGTTTAAGATTGGGGCACGCCCCCTAGGGGGGTTGAAACTCCCATTTTACACTCCCAATTTAATAACTCGGGAAGTTTTCCATCAACTTGAGTGAAATTCATGTTGGGGTTTTTTTCGGGGTTTCTGATTATGAATTCAATGAGAAAATTAAGAAATACAAAATGGCGTACCCAAAATGGCGGTCTTTGAGATTAAAAATGCTATTTACTCCGTTTCGATTTTAGAGAAAAATGCAAAAAGGCAGAAGGTGTTTAGAATGTGATTCTGCATAGGAATACATAATTCCGGTTACCTTATTATGTAACCCCTTCACTCTCCCCTACTGAGAAGCCCACTAGGGGAGAGTGAAGAGGGTTACATAATAAGGTAACCAAAATAGTATATTTCTATGCAAGATCACATTCTAAACACTTTTCGACTCTCTGAATTTTTCTCTAAAATCAATAGAAACGGCGTAAATCGCATTTCCAATCTCAAAGACCGCCATTTTGGGTCCGCCATTGTGTATTTCTTAATTCTCTCATTGAATTCATAATCAGGAACCCCAAAAAAAACCCAACATGAATTTCGCTCAAGTTGATGGAAAACTTCCCGAGTTATTAAATTGGGAGTGTAAAATGGGGGTTTCAACCCCCCTAGGGGGCGTGCCCCAATCTTAAACATATTACATTTTATATTGGTCCAGTACTGAAGGCATTACAAAACATTTTAAGTCTCTATCTTTAGATAGTAAAAAATAAGAACTTAATGCAAAAATTGACTCTACTACTAGGGCAGTTCGAAGGGGTTACATAATAAGTTAACCAAAATAGTGTATTCCTTTGCAAAATCACATTTTAAGCACTTTTTGACTCTTTAAATTTTTCTCTAAGATCAATAGAAACGGCGTAAATCGCATTCTCAATTTCAAATGCCGTTATTTTAGGACCGCCATTTTGGGTCCGCCATTTTGAATTTTTCAATTTTCTCATTGGATTCATAATCAGTGACCCCAAGAACCCTCGAAACGTAAATCTTGCTCAATTTGGTTGCGTTATTAAATTAGGGGTACAAAATGTGTGTTTCAACCCCCCGAGGGGGCGTGCCTCCATTTTAAACATATAATATTTTATATTGGTCCAGTACTGAAGGCATTACAAAAGATTGCAAGTCTCTATCTTTAGATAGTAAAAAATAAGAACTTAATGCAAAAATTGACTCTACTAATATTTATTATATAATAGTATATATTGAAATACACACTGAATATAAACCAGGAACAAGAGAATTTGTTCATAATTTCACAAAAAATGAACTTAACCGGTTTTTGCAGACATACTACATTAAAAATACTGTTCTTTAAATTTAGCAAAAGTCTAGAAGTCTAACAAACAGAAAATTTGTATCATTAAGAAGTAGTTGATGGATGTGAATGACATTTGGAATTAGGGAAGACATACATGTCGAGTTGGGTATAGCTCGTCCTATTCAAGGCAACATTTAGACCCAACAATGGAGTTAATGACATAGCACTTAGTTTTTAAGGGATTAATGTCAATTGTAAGATTGTAAAAGCTTTTCGAATATTTTTTAAAGTTTTGTGTTAGTTACAGTTAAATGTAGACAAATATCTATACACTTACCATGTCTTAAATTTGACGCACTGTTAACTCGTCACATAGACTTTCAGATCTTGTGTTTTTACAAGCTACATACCTGGACCGTAAGCCACTTTTTAGCATATACGTTAAATCTAGTTTTAAGAACTAACTTAACTAAAATTTCATATAGAAAATTGTACAGGGTGGACCATGGAAAACGAAAACAGATTTTCTAGTAATTTAAATTGATTTTTCACACGCCAACTTCGTTTTCGAGGACATCTTTTGCAATAATGCTCACCTGCAAATCACTTCATACCTTCGCGCTGTCACCACAAACCTCAAAAATTCTAAATAGCATGACAGGGCAATTGATACACCTCATTTGAAAAGTCTTCTTTCCTCTGAA
This sequence comes from Agrypnus murinus, assembly GCA_929113105.1. Classification (NCBI taxonomy): domain Eukaryota; kingdom Metazoa; phylum Arthropoda; class Insecta; order Coleoptera; family Elateridae; genus Agrypnus; species Agrypnus murinus. Next base: position 119,629,803 of record OV816031.1, read on the forward strand.
TACCAAACAACAAAAATGTTGAAGTTCTACCAATTTGTGTTTCAAAACATCCAAAATTGCAAAAACGCTCTTATTTATTCAGTTGGAAGACAGTTCGGGTAATTTGTTTTTTCGAAAACAAAGAATTAAATATTTTTACTCAAAAATTTATAACGTTTGGATGGTAAAAGCTCAATAGAATTTCAAGCTTATACTTACGTTATAACAAATTTGACTTTCTGATTTCTGTTATATAGCATACTGTAACAAATAGTAAACCCACATATGACATCATCAAACATTCTAGATGTATGAGTCATCAACTGTATGACTCATTAATAACCCCTGCATGTATGACTCATCAATCAACACCTGCAAGTATGACTCATCGACACGCCTCATCGACGTCACTTATCAACAGCTGCATGTATGACTCATCAACAAGTCATCGAACATTCTAGATGTATGAGTCATCGTATGAAAGATATAAATTGAGTCGCGAGTAGAAGGGGGCAGTTAATATTTGTACGGCGTAGTGAAAAGTACTCTGAGTAATTAGTTAATAATTGTTGTAATACATAAATAGTTTTTATATAAATAGTCCTCAAATAAATTTGTAAATACCTAGCATTTTAATAGTTTGTTAAATAGTTTATAGTTATAGTGTTTTTAATTAAGTGCATTGTAAATAATCTTTTCTTTATTAATAGACGATTTAAACAGCATTTTGGTTATTATTTTAAAAAGAACGTTACAAGACATTAGCCAATAAAACACAAAAAATAACTACCATAATCATATAGTACTATATTAAAATATAAAAAAATATCAGTAAATCAGTCTGGAGCATTAAAATATTAAATGCAATTAAGTCAATACTACTCAATATCAATAATCTTTTTAGTTCAATCAATCATTCAAATAATACAAATCCGTGAAATTTGATTGGATGGATGAGATGATGGATGGAGAACATAAAGTAACTTAAGTAAGTGTCTTCCTATCTAATGTTTAAAAGAATCCAGTAAATAGGCCTTTTAGAATATTTAAGTACTGGTATTGAATGAATTTTATGAATGAGTTTAGGAATAACCCTTAATAGCCGCTACATTTGTCTTGTTTACTAAATTAAATTTCTAATATCGATACAACAAAATTTAAAAAGAATTCAGAAAGAAAAGTTCAGCTTTTTAAGTAAAATGTACAAATTATTTAAAACGTTTTTTTTTTCTTAATAAACACCTACATGGTGTTCGAGGTTTACAACGTGTTACTAAATATTCAACAAAGAGAATAAGAAGGAAGTTATTAGAAGCTATACACTCTTATTAGATACCAATGGTCATTCATTATTAACGCATCTTACATTTTAATACCTACTATTCAGTTAATAGTTAAAAACGAATTTCATTTGGAATTTCTAATTGTGTTTAGAAATAGGTAAATGATTGTTATAAATAAAAATCCTTTTACAATATGCTGGTGTTTGATAGTAATCGCTTTAACTAGTAGAAGGTATTAAATCGCAATTTTCCTGAAAAGTGACAGATAGTAGTAGCTGAAAATTAAGAAGGTCCATAGTACATCTTTTATGGGTTATGTGTTTAAAATCTGAGTTTGTTGGCAACTGACGATACCTACTAAACACCTTGCTAAAGTTCAATTTCTACTTGACTGTACTAATGTCAGAACAATAACAATATAAAAGACCCTGAAACGTAACTTTTTTAACACAAAAGAATGCCCACGTTGGCAAAGCCAATTGAAACACTAGAAAAACAAACAAAGTCCCCCGATGGGCGACACTGAAATGTTAGTTATTTTCATCAACTAAAGTTACTTTATATTCTTACTCAAACTGTACAATTCAAATATAAAAAAATACGTTGCACGATGGACGTCTAAAACTCATAAAAAACTTCAAATTATTTAATACTTACTCCATAACTCAAAAATTGCACCGGCTGTTGACATCTCTATTATGCAAATTTAAATACAAGTGTGGGTGTTAACCCCAAAACCTTCTAATTAGATAATGGAAATTAGGAACAAAATAAAAACATGTTGAGCGCCACCAAATTGATAACAAAATCTTGGAATCTCAATTTGGAAAGATTCCTCATTTGAAATTGACGTTAGATTAATACAAAAAAGTATCAATCGATACTACTAAATTTTAATAAAAAAAAAACAAAACATCAGCAATTTGTTGGGCCAAACCATATCATACGATAAATTAATTTGAAATCTGTATATTAAAACATAAAAAGTTGAAATAATAACAAAATTAAAAATACAAAGTTATCATTATCAAAAAGTTATCATATAAAAAGTAATTTAAATTTCGGGATCCCAAATAGACATTACAAAAAAACTTAGTTAAAAAATAGTACCCTTGTAACACACTATACTATTCTTATCTATACTTTTCTGCACTTGTAACACAATATACTATTTAACAACCAAACTGCTGACCTGGAAAAAACCAATGCAGGAACAATATTCTGAATTCTAAACAATATTTATTTTATTTTAACGACAAACTTCAACATACGAAAATTTCCGATAAATAATAATTCTTTATTAGCACTTTCATAACTGGAACGACAATTATGTTAACTTGAATGCAGCTTGAGGATGGTTATTTTAATTTGTAAATTTAACTGAAATTACTGAATAAATCTCTTCACAACTCTTTCACTAAAATCCGGTAAACTGAATTGTTTTTGCGTTAAATCCATTAGCATTTAAAAACGGTAACTTGAAGCAAGTAGGCTTCCTATACGGTATGATAATACACAAAACTGCATTAACACAAATAATTATTACTTATCAAACTATAACATTGAACACACCGAATATCATAATAATTTTGGCCGGGGGTCTCTCTAAAGAAGGCACAGGCCTCCCCCACGTGTTGAACGCCACCTTGCTTGGTTGTGGGAGGGCGAAACTTTAACCAATCCAATAGAAAAGTGGCGGGATACTCAATAGCCAATAAAATATATTTACGTCATTTTATTCTAGCAAAATCTCGATGGATCTTGAGGGGATTCCCTTTTGAATCTATACACACAAAACTGAAGCTAATAACACACACATGGTGTCTAGGCAACTCGTTCGAGAAAATTCCTTTTGGCGGTAAATTATTTACTAGTAAAATGTTTTAAAGCTATGAATTCGGACTTTCATACATATTTAACTATAAGGGGATTTTTGTTAAGGCTAATATTAGATTTTAGCCCTTATAAGCTCGGAATTAAAAACAATTTTGTTTTTCTAGAACCTGCTATTTCTCGGAAAATAATCTTTTAACACTGTAAAAGCGATGCTTTTAAAAGGGAGTCTGCAGATTTTTCTAGAAACAAATTTTATCGATCTGGGAATGTTCCTTTTAAATGATCCTTGATATTTTAAAAGACTTATTTTATGCAGAATACCAACGTATTTTTAAATCAAGAAAAAAATATATGCATAATATGCACTAAGGGTTTTTTTTTATCAATTATGCAAATAAAATTGCATTTTTCGGAAGTTAAAAGAATGAACCGTTACAACCCAACCAAGAATATTCCAACAAAATCGATAATCATATATACTACAATGGTCTCTAGTCATAATAGTTTATTTATTTTACAAATTAAAGGGAAATTTACAAAAAGAAGTACCGTTAATTACACAGCCACACAAAGAAAAAGTGTCCGAGCCAAAGCACCTAACCGATATATTCCCATGTAATTTTCAGCGCTGAATCCGAATCCGGGGTCAGAATCACCGATTTACCTCAGGTTTTGTACATAACCTCAAAAAATGAGCAAAATGAGATTTAACGTAAAGATTTGAAATGTCTCCCTATTCTCATGTATTTTGATGCGCTGAAACCGGATATGATGATGAGAAATTCCTCTAACTAGCCAAATCAACGCTTTCACCCCATTTTTCCCCCATTTCGCGGTAGAAAATTCATTTATTGTAAAAATTTCAAATGTCTTCCTATTCTCATATATTTTGATGTGCTGTAACCGAATATGATGATGAAAAATTCCTTCAACTAGTCAATTCAACGCTATCACCCCATTTCATCACCATTACACCCCCATTTGGGGATTGTAAATTGGATATTCTTCGCCATTCTTATGTGTTGTGAGGCGCTTACGAGTTTCTGAAACCGAATGGATGAATGACTTAATTCATATTTCTACATTAATTCATAATTCTACAATTTTTGGTAGCAACAATTTAACTGAATTTTAAATGGTTTTCTTTAGCAGAAGAACTTTGACATGGTTTTCTAAAGGTTTAAATATTTCAAAATTGAAGAAAAGCATCGTCATGAGCCCCAGGGTGTTCATGCCGCAGCGAACGTGTTAACAAATCGCTTACGAGACTTTGCTCAAGAAGTCAAAATTTTTTCACTGCATTAAATTATATCTCGGTTTATCTAATTCTTTCAAACGGTCGTAGTTTCAGTTTTTTTTAAGTTTTTCGTACTTACGACCAGGGCACCTCCAGGTGGTAACGGTGGGCAACAGATTCCGTCTGGCAAAGTCCCTGGGTAGAAAATTGTAGAATTATGAAAAGTCATTCATCAATTTGGTTTCAGAAACTCATAAGCGCCTCAAAACACATAAGAATGACAAAGAATATCTAATTTACAATCCTCAAATGGGGGTGTATTGGCGATGAAATGGGGTGATAGCGTTGAATTGGCTAGTTTGAGGAATCTTTCATCATCATATTCGGTTCCAACACATCAGATACATGAGAATAGGGGGATATTTGAAATTTTTACGATAAATGAATTTTCTACACCGAAATGGGGGGTGAAGTTGGGTGAAAGCGTTGAATTGGCTAGTTGAAGGAACATTTCATCATCATATAAATGAAGTTTCTACCGCGAAATGGTGGGAGAAATGGGGTGAAAGCGTTGATTTGGCTAGTTAGAGGAATTTCTCATCATCATATCCGGTTTCAGCGCATCAAAATACATGAGAATAGAGGGACATTTCAAATTTTTACGTTAAATCTCATTTTGCTCATTTTTTGAGGTTATGTACAAAACCTGAGGTAAATCGGTGATTCTGATTCGGATTCAGCGCTGAAGATTACATGGGAATATATCGGTCAGGTGCTTTGGCTCGGTATCTTTTTTTTTGTGTGGCTGTGTTATCATAAAACGAAACAATAATTTTGGTATTCCCTTGATACCGACTTTTGAGTGTTGATATTTCATACTAAATTAATGAAAAATAATAAAAAAAGCCACTCTTTATAGAGATTGATCGATTGCTATATTTACATGTATCATTGAAGTTAACATTTTCGAAAAAGTATTTTTTCCGCAGCCGAACCAGTGTGCTACGTTACCTTACCTCTTATCTAACCTTCAATATAGCTCCTAATCAAACTTCTTATCTAACCTTTTTCCTAACCTACTTAAAACTTATATTAAAATATTTAGTTTGACAAAACTTAAGGCATGAAGAACCTCCGCCTTTTCGCGTCAGGCTCAAAGTCAAGTTTTTAAATTTGTTTCATCCTTCTTGGGTGCCCAATAAACCTCAGGCTAACCTCCAATTTTGTGGGTCATCGTAAGTACGAAAGAAATCTATGGTCAAAGTAATCGGTGTCATGAGAGACTATGGAGGTTCTGCCATCCCGATTCCTCTACGAAAACGAACAAACAAATAAGCACTAATCAAATTGAATTAAAATTATAAATAAAATCCAACGCTTACTGCCAAAACATGCTGAAATCGGCGATCTTTACCTGTAAGGTCCCTTTGTAAGGAATTATCGAAACGTTAGGGTTTTTCGATAATGCTTAAATTCGTGCGGCTATTGCCTAAAAACTATTCATTTTATGAAAAAATGTGTAGGATATATTATTTTTTCTACTCCTATTAAATAATACGTTAATTATAAATGCTTTTCTTAATAAGTAATAGTATTCATTACCCACGGGCTATGAGTAATAACTTATTACCCACGAGCTGTGACCAATCACAAAAATGCTACGCCTACATAAAAGTTCATTTACTTAAATAATCCAAACGGTTCGCTGTCATAGATGAGAGAGAAGAGATATACAGATATCTCTTCTGTATACAGATACAATTTGAACAATAAGGATAAGACGCATAAGCACGTGCGTGGTTAGCACAAACCAGCCGGTCCCATACATGCTGTGACGCAGCGGGATATTCAAATGTTTAAAATATCTCCTATGGGTTCACTGTGCAACGGCCCCATAAGATTTTACAATTTTTCGTATTTTATTGAAGACATCCAAGTAACAAACTCCTGAGATTGCAAAACATTCAGACTTTCTCCGATTGGATCCTAACCATCCACTGGACAAATAAATAAGTTTTGGTGAAATGGATAACTCATGTATTTTTTGTGCTCATTAAGAAAAACTAGGCGTTTGATAATCGTGTGTGTTTACACTATCAACTAAGTTTATAGTGTAAACTTTGTTATAGTCTTAACTTTATTAAAAAATTAATATTTTTTAAATCAAAACAGAATACTAAATAAACGTAAAACTCTGAAAGAACGAAGCCGCGATTTAACTTTTCTTGACGTGGAAAAGCGTTTTTTAAAATAATACTTTATTTAAAAACGGAAAGACGGAGTCCAAATTACAAAAATATATCCAGTTTACTGTTAAGTACAATAAGTAGTTATTCGTTGTTAATATACAGTATGCACTTGCAACTTAAACACTATATAGTTTTAACTTTAAACTAGTAATAATGCTAAGAAGATCGAGGTAAACAATATCCCTGGATACCAGTTTCTACGGTTTCCGAGTCTAGCTTGAAAGGCAGGTAAACAGTATCCCTGGATATCAGTGTCTAGCCTTCAAGCTCTCGTAACTTGAAATGAAGTATCTGGCCAAGTCGCGCTGTTTATATACTCTCTTGTGGTCGTAAAATTTTTCAGTTGCGCACACGTGGCGATAACGTTTTGCTTCCGCTAGCGCTTTGTGGAATGCATTTAGATAAAGTTACTTAGCATTTTTCAGAATGCATTTAGATACACTGCACTTGTGGGCGGTATTTATATCGCAGATTTTGCGCGTGGTAATTCATAACGAGGTCATACTTCTCTTATGTGTATAACTTTACTTAATGAATAAATGTTAACTCGCGTTCTTGCATGGTATTATATTTTTTTCTTTCGTTTTTATTTTACATTATTATTTACATTTATTCTACATTATTATTTACATTAGATCTTGCTACAGCGTTTTTACGTTTGCAGTATTATTTTTATTGCTTCGTATTAACGATACCAAACATAAATTTAATCATGTAACGGTTGATATTTTATTTTGGTTTTAGTAATTAATATCTAGATATTGTACTGCTAAAGCTTTAAACGAATATAAGAGCGCATATTCATTAAGAGCAAATACATAAATACCATAGTCTCAACTTCCGAACTAAAGCGTAGCAATTAAATGCGTATTGGATGGGTACTTGCAAACTCGGCGGCGTTCATTACATAACGCTAGAGAGCTGGACCTGTAGGTATAGTAAGCATTAATAATAGGGTAAACTGTACTACTGATAACGTTTTTTATCGTTTAATGCTAACCCGTGTCATGTGGAACAGAGGAATACTATTCATAAGTCCCCGTGATAAAAAATCACTGTTAAACATCACGTGAACAACAATAAATGGTGCTGTACAGGATCGAGCCTGCAAAGTCTTATTTGTTACGATAATCATCGAACATCATATATTCTGTTCAATTTTTTAAATAATCTAAGATTTAACTGTCAATGCTATAAAGAAACTATTTCACAATAATTTGTATTATTGGAAAAAAATCAGTATCAAAAATGCAGACGTTTTGAGCTCTTGAGTTTTGAGTTTGAATGAGCATAGCCAAAAACTACGGGGCTAAAAATAAAAGTAGAATGTGTTTTTGATAGACAATTGCAGGCTCAATTACATACGAAAAAATAGAATTTATCAATTAGACTTTTTGAAAGCTATAATTTAGAACACTGAAAAAAGTGCAGCTTTCGAGGGTGTCGACAAGAATACTTAATTTTAAATATTAATAACTCTCTCATCGTTGAAGTAATATACTTAAGATTTATAATACTGACAGACCAATCGTTATGCTTTCATTTGACGTAAATAAAACGGAGTTTCATTTAATTATTTCTCAAAGAAAAAATAAAATATGAAGTTATAGAAATTCAGGTATCTTATAATAAAATTCGGTTTACTTTAAAATATAACTAAATATCCGTAAAACAGTAATATTAAATTTACAGTATTCATGCAATAAAAAGAACTATAGACATGCTAGGGGAGACTAGTTTTAATTATTTAAAAGGTTACATGCTAGATTACAGATAGATCTATAAATTTAAAAAGAATTTATAGGAGTAGGATGTTATCATGCATACATAATCTTATTTTTATAAAAAGGGATAAGTTTTTAAAAAAGGAATATGTCAGTTATGTAGTTTTATAATAAAACATGCTTTAGGTAACACAAGTTATAAGTTTAGGATAGCATTTCAACTTTTTTTGAATGTTTTACTTTCACACTAGATTTGAGCTTTGACGTTAGTTAACGCAGATGGGATTTTTTCTTTTCCCAGAAAGCCAAGTCAGTTTCGGGTAGATGTTTCAATGGAAATAGTTAAAACAAATCATTTACTCGAAGTCCTTTATGCTACAATTAACTTAGTTATCTCCATATCTGCTTATAGTCATGTTTTATGTAAGAAGAAAACGATGGTATCGTTAAGTTATGTTTTTGAAATTATTGATATTAATATGATGTTTTTCCCCACTGTTTTGATTAAGTCACCTGAAGTACTGTATACTGGACGAGAATAGTTGTAGTTTTGATCAATTTGTGTTTTTATCAAGACAGGATTTGCATTAGCATCATTTGGTAATAAACCGTATTGGCCAGATTTTTAAGTCAAGTTTTTCTCTAGTGGTTAGTTGTTATGTTTGTAAACTCCATATGAATAAGTTACCTTGAGTAACAATGTAAATATTTCATGTACTGAGGTAGCTGGAACTTGAGTAATTCAAATGTAATTGACTTTTAATGAGATTTGTGACAACTGATCGTTTTTGTTAATTTTCTTTCTAATATTGATCTTAGACCATAAGTGCGTTATGTTGTTTTAATTGGCATTTTGCCAACTATCTTTCTAGCTTCATCTATCATACAATTAGAGTTAAGGTTCTCGTTACTTAAGATCATATGTTCATTTTTGTGACGTCATAAAAAAAGTGATGTTTAGTAAATTTCTTGTTTTTTCGATTGTTTTGGCCAAACATATAAAAGGACCTTCGAAAAGAAACAGTCGTAGTCAATAAAAGTTAAATGGTGAACTTGTACTCGACTCCGGATCAAAATCTGTAAAATAAACTAGGGTTATTGTACCCATATGGTTTTAACAACAGGCAGACGTCAATAATAATCACGAATGATGCTTACCTTTATGGTTCATGGAACAAAGAGGAATTGTATTTACTCTTAAACACAATCACAGGGATTTGTGATTTGAATTATGTTATTTCAATTAAAGATGATATATTTTTTTGTATCATCGAATTTTATTTCAATAGATTTTTATGGGCAACAGCTGAGTGTAGATCAGTGTTAGTGCGTTGTTACTGATTGTGTTTCAGAGGGAAATATTTTAAACAAGTGTAGCGACACGTATAGGATTAATTTAACATTACAAGAGTAAGTTGTCTTAAAATTTATTTTGTGATCAGAAATTTATGTAATCACTTGGTATTCAGTCTTTGTTTTCATTTATAAAAAAAATCATTTTAAGAACGTAAGCCTCATGTTTTAAGTTATTTTTAAATAATTTTGTTTCATGTTGGTCTGTTCAACTGAAACTTGTTATAACCCTCATGTTAGGTTATTAACAAAATAATAATTCGTTTGAACAAACTTAAGAGATGTTTTCTAAATACAATTGATGTGTTTGTGATCATCTTATTTTCTTTATTTCTAAATAAATAAAATCTGTGTTTAAGATTTCAATATTTGTTTATTATTAATTGTGGTATGCAAGTATCCATACATTTTTTAGTACAGAATTTAAATTTATTTCTCGTCCAGAAGCTGAATTCCAGGTATGGTTTGTAGTAAGTTTTTCTTTCCAGATATAGTGACTGGTAAAGTTAATTGTGGTATTTATGTAGTTTCTTGCTCAATCAAATTTATGTTTAAAAACATTATGATAAAAATTTATGTTTAAATAAAGTATACCTTCAACATTACACAGACTTACAACAACAAAATAAAGCATTTCAGATACTCCCGACATAGAATGACATCAGAAATCGAGAATTTTGCCGCTTGCTTTAAATGAACCTTTACTACTACTCCTACCGCACGTTTTTAACATTTGCATTGGAGACGGTGCATATTATTTAAAGAATTATTTACTATTTAATTCGTGAATATTTTTAAAATTTTTTGATATATTTGTTGTTTTATTTAAAAATGCCACTTTTTGTAAAAAAAGATTTTGATTAAGGCACCAGAACACCAAAATGCATTACCTTCTATTTCATAGAATAACTTAAAAAATAATCCATATATCAAATTACGAAAATTACCACATACACAAAACACCGTTAGCTACTTGCATATGATTCTGTAAAGTAATTATTGAAATATTAGTTATTAAAAGCACGCTTTATGTCAAAACTCGCAAAAATAGGACTTTTTGTAATATAATTCGTGAAAACTCAAAAACCATAAATCCAGATAGTTTTACAATTTACTATTTTATACAAAAATAAATTGTCTATCTAGCTATTTTTGTTTGAATTAATTTGAGCTGTTCAAAACTTCTGCATTTGATAGTAGGAGTATTTCAGAATTTTAAAAAGATACTATTTTTATTTATGGCTTTTATATGAATGAATTATATGAAATAATTATTTGTTTCAAATAAAAAGTTTTTAGTGCAATATTTAACTTGGTATACTTTTACACAATGTCAATACCCTTTAGAATAAAATCGAGAGCACAAAAATCGAGGTTTTCATCAAACCTAAGTAACTAAATATACCTTCAAAAGAGATTAAATATCAATTAAATTTAGTTATACAATAACAACCAATATCAATTTTCCTTAGATCAAGCAAAACACCAATATAACTTTCTAATTAAATAACTTTCAGATTTTCATAGCAAGTTTAGGCATGAAACTTTATTAAATAAACCAATTTCCTTATAGCATATATACTAAACTAGATTTATTAGAAATTGATGAAACGGCATTTTCTCTTTGAATGAAAATAGGTTTTAGACCAACGTAAACTTAAAATACTTCAAAATATAGTAAATGTCAAATCCCTCAAAAATTAAATTAATTAAATAAAACTTCAGGATTTGGTAGAGTTTCAAGGCTGGTAAGTGGTGTTATTTATAATTTTGTTTAAGTTTCAGAAATAAACGTTTACATTAAATCAAACTTTCATTAAGAAAGAAAATAAACGTTCTGGCACGTATTATACAGTTCCCATAAATGTAAATTAAATTGTCGGAATTTAAAGATGATATGGGTTGAAACACCTCTTGTTATAGTGTACATTTTTTGGGGGGAAGTAAATTTAAAAAATAGCTTTGTTTGAATAGTACAAAAATGCACGTTTTGTGACGAATAAGAAAAATTCCGGAGGACGCGTTAGCGGAATCTGACATGCTTATGAGTTGATGATTATCATAGCCTACCTGTTACGTACAAATTCTGCATATTAGTCTCGGAGTATTCACAATAGTATATTGTGTTACAATTTCTCACGAGTGTGAAGAAGTTTCAGTCACACGAGTGTAAAATTGGCGGTTTTGCACGCATTTTACACTATACTTTATCTACGGCCACAAAAAAGTAATAAACCAACAAAAGCTAAAAAAAATATTTAACCTAGAATTTATACCCACATTCATATTTTTTTCGTGAAATCTCTGGCAATAAATTAATATATGTAATGCGAGCAGCTTCCACGATGTTTGGTGGTGTACAAGTATACACTCTACTTTCCCATAATCGGATTCACTCATGATAAATCTAGAATTTCGAAATCGACAAAAGTAAATATTAAGTTTTTAAAGACAATAGTACTAATAAGTTTACAATCTGCATAATTTCAGCCAGTCTACTATTTAGTACTTACAGTTAAATAATCATACGTATGTATTCGTTTTCAAAAAGTAATTTTTACAATCACAATTCAATTGTCAAGGTTATTAACACCTTTTCCGCAAAATGTAAACATATTCTAGCATTTCAGGTATTGTCATGACAAGGAAAGATAGCTTGAAATATACCCATCGCGCTTGCATTTGTGAATTATGTAGCAGATTATACAAGCTTTCATTGTTTTTATTGTAATGTAGCAATAATAATGAATAATATTACTTTAACAATTATATAATAATTAAAAAATGAATCAATTTTACGTTAATTGAATAACAATTTTATAAGAACTTTATATGGTAATAATAACTAAATTATGTTAAGTCGCCTAGATAGGTGAACGGTATGAGGTCTAGTAAAAGTATAATCTAGGATCTGCCAAAGGGGTTTAGATCTCCCTAGGTTTAGACTATGTCGAATTCAGTATTACTTACTTACTTTGAGGTTGGACTAGAACATTATCAGGTATGGACAAGTAATGGGTGTTGTGAATAACTTTGATTTGAGTGAATTATTTTGACATTGCAGCCATATTTAGTTAAGTACAAAATTTAGAAATCTAGTATTCTGTAAAGAAGTAATTGAAATTGTACCAATCAAGTTGCTAAAGTAAAATTATGTGCTAGTAAGAAAATAAATTCTTTGCATACCTTACTTAAAATTTAAGAAAGTATCTTTTTCTACTACAATGAACACGTAACAAACCATTATTAAAACATAACCCAAAGGTCATGTCTATTGATTTCACTTTAAATTAAATAAGAAAAGAGACCTTTTCAAAATTAATTTGCTTTAAGGTTCGTGGTTATAATTCAGCTCTCACTTTCCATTAAATCTTTCTAACAGCAAGCTGTCTGTTCTCATACTTAGATATCTAGCAGATTTGGATTTTATGTTTCTGAATCTCATTCCTATAGCAATTTTCAATTATTTCTCAAACAATTTCTGATTTACATCATTCCCTTTGTTGAATATGTCTACCAACTATTAATTTTATCTGGACAAGTTATTAAAGAAGGCGCAAACCACATGATCGGTTTGGAATATATGCATTTTTACTTCCGTAAATTTCATGACAGCGAAGAATATTACTAGTAGGTGGAATTTCAAAATACAATGATACATTTCGAATTCATGCCGCGTTTCATTATGTACCCATTATCAGTGTGATTTATTTATAACTAGGTATAATCATTAATACATGACAGTGATGAATAATTCAATTACAATTACACAATGCTGCTTTAGCATTTCTCTTTATTTTTTCGGATGCTGTAGCCGACATCATACAAAGAGGGTCGTTTATAATCTGACTTTCACCACAAAATGTAAAAAAGTCAGTTAAAACAAAATTTAATGTCTTTTGTGTATGTGTAATCCATTTAGACATTTTTGTGGGATAATAGAAAAGAATTCTTTGTGATTGTTACTGCAAATGTAAATTCTTCGGTCTCGTTAAATGAATTTTTTTTAAACGTTAACTCTAATTATGTTTATATACATGTCCGTGGTTTTGTAACAACATTTATTAAACCATATTTTTTAATTTTCAGAGTAATTCCTGTTGCGTTGCACACTGATGCCTGATAATGTTAACAATTCTAAAAAAAACTTAAGACGAGCACACAACCACATGTACTGCAATGTCTTCTCAGTTTTTGTTGATTAAATAAACCATCTATGCGTTCACAGTAATTCTCAATGCTGAGGTTAGCATCGAATTGCGAAACTATAATAGGCCAGTAAAATAGAATACGTTGGTGGAAATAAATGTTGGAAAGCGGGAGATCGTTTCGATCGCTTTATTTGACTTCAAATATAAGTATCCTAGGTTTGTACGGTTCCTCGATGCGAGCTTACCTGAGGGCATCAAAAGAACCACGAAATCTTCTGGCCCTTTTTAGTTTTTCGCTTATAACTCCAAAGCGGTGCTTTCCAACGAAAACTTCACTGTTACAAGAAGAGGGCGCACCAGGCCTATAACTGGGAGATCGGGTTGGCGAACCCATTTAAAAACCAAGTCCCGCCACATTTGAGGTTGGATTCGATCGGGCAGTGGCCCCAACTCCTGTCTCGGGGAGGAACTTGTGAAGGTATGAAATACGACTGGAGGGTTCCCTCTATCAACTGAGTTATGTTGGGGGAATAGTCCTATTACTGGACTAGCAACTTCGCCCCGTATGAAAGAGGACGGGAGGGTGCCGGCGGGTGAGCACGTGTTAAGTCAATCGCTCCGGTACTAGCCTGGATAGCTAGTAGAGGGTGGATAGGCAACCTCGCTCCGACCAGTGAGCAACTGGGAGCAATTGCTATGCAATTCGCGCGCTGATTGAGCGTATCTCAATTACTTCCTCCTTTGGAAGGAACGTGGGGGTATGTTAACACGGGAACCCCACGTAAAACATTCAGATAATCTCTTTTACAAGAATTAAAGAGCATTACATTCTGCGTCGGATGAGTATCGAACACTTTAAATTCCGTCTAGTGGTATGGTTGAAATCGGCGGTCGAAAACGACAATTTTACAAATTTTCGATTTTCGGTCAGACCGGACGCCCAGAGGCTTTCCGTATAAAAAAAACCGTTGGACTCATTCTGATTGTTAATATAAGTCGAGAAATATATAAGCTTTGATATTATAGAGGTTGCCGGATTAAATTAATGGCCATTTCTTTGTCATCCCCCATCATAGCAATTAGGATCAATCCATATGAAGTGGTGCAGTACTGATCGCTCTATCATTTCGAAAAAAGATAATTTTTTGTGTGTTATCACCCCTAAGTATTGGTAGATCATAACCACTGTTATTTTTCTTTTATTCCATTTGATTGAAATATGGAAGCCACATTTGTTTCGTGGTGCACGTTTCTTGCAGTTTTTTTTAATGTAAACGTAAATCTTGATATCTCAAGAACGGTTGATCCTAGAGACCTGCGGTAAAAATCATTGTATTGCTAAAACATAATTTTTGTGGGACGCTTACTTTTGGGTGTGATTTAATCCCGAAGATTAACGTTTTTACAAAAATCTTAGGGCTGACTTTCTATTTAAACGTACACGGTTAGAGGTAGTTTATGTATAAAATATTTTAAATCTGAAATTTTACTATTTTGGTATATATGGGCTTTGGAGTTCTCGTTATGATACGTTATATCGCAGAAAACGGGTCCGAAGATTTCGTGGTTCTTTTGATGCCTTCAGCTAAGCTCGCGTCGAGGGACCGTGCAAAGCTAGGATACTTATATTTGACGTCAAATGAAGCGATCGAAACGATCTCCCGCTTTCCAGCATTTATTTCCACCAACGGTCCCCATTGGGTTTAATTTTACTAGCCTATAACTTCACTTCGGTTGAAAGTTTCGAAAAAATTAACTCTTTTATAAAGACTTCTGATAACTGTAGGTGAGCATATTCGGTCAAGATTGTTTGATAAAGATTAACAGCAGATTGTTCTAGGGTTGATTTGGACAGTAAAATGTTCATGTTAGTAGAAGGCTTTCTAGTGTATCTTCTCAAAAGGAAATCCTTCAATACGGAAAATGCGTTATCAGCAGGCGGAAACATCACTAGAGATCGACATTTCACTAAAATATCAAATGCTAAATCAAATTTCTGATTTTGTGTGACTATGTTATTAATTTGAAAATAACGTTCTGCTAAGCTAAAATAGAGTTTCCTTCCTCCCATCTGTGACAGACGAGCCTTAGTATATAATGCCTATAAGTGGAAGTAGACCATATAAAACATATAAACACTTTAATATGAATATAAACATTTTTGGAACTTAGTAGTTGAATTTATCCTTTTATTATTATTAAGCACAAGCTGCAAGCTTCTTTATTGTGCACGTTGCGTATTTAAATTATATTGATTATATTAAATATTCATACAAATTGCAAATGAAAAAAGGGAAGATTTTATATTTAAGAGGTACCTAAAAATTTTGTAAAGGAAGTGAATTTTCAACAAATAAAGTTAAAAAGGTAAATTGCAAAACGGCTTGCATTGCTTTATAGACTGAAATTTACTGATTAAGAACATATGTTTTCAGTCAGTTTTTCTTACCATGAGCGCACGGTCCAATGTGTTTGATTTTCGAAATCTCCCGTTCAATATTTTTAAGATTGTTCTCCGCAAGCTAATTAAGTATATTCAACAGTATCGTATACAAAACGTTGAATTGGTTTTTTCCTCATACGACGTACGACTAAGCTTGGTTTTAAAATTATTCATGACTATTCTGTAAAATCGGCCTAATACGTAGATTAAATGCAAAATACTATCAAATGTTACGCTTAACAAGCACTGCAGTTTCTACAACAAAGAGAGCTAATTGCAAAAAGCAATTATATATAAATGCGAGTATATCGGGTATTTGGACAATTGTGTAACAAATATGAAATATTTGTTCAACCTTCAACACTGCAGAAGCAAGTAAACGATTACCAACATTGAAAACGATTTTAGCTCTGATGTTTACTATGCTGTAAAGGTTACCATGGACGACAACACTTCCAAGTAGGTAAATCAGATGGCCCAGTGCTCAACGGTTTACAAACTTTATTTTTAAACCGGTCACATTTATTAACAATAATTACGTTGGATTTAAATTTGCAAAATGCATGTTTATAGCATTTTATTCATAAATATTATTAACAAATCTTTGGGCTATTGTGTAAACAAGCATACTTAGTGCTAATTTTTAGATTAATGCAACATTATTAAAAGCTATTGAAATTCCACCAGTGAAGACGAGGACGTTAGAATATTATCGAATTACTTAATGGGTAATTCAATGATTAATATTTTTTATTTTCAAAGGAATTGACTAAGCAATGACGACACTTAAGAATAGTAATATTACAACTAGACATAAACTATGATTTTCATTTGTCATCTAATAAAATAAATTCCTACGTTTCTAGTTTCTAAACGTGTTATTTATTTTATCTAACACACTCAATTAAGTCCTTAATACATAATATACTGTTATACCCATTTACTTTCATAATAGTACTCAGAGACATGTTACGACTTATAACAGTTCTGTTACTTGCTTGTTGTCATAGCAACCGGTAACGATTTGGTAACATCAACTATTAGTGTTACTAATACTTGGAACTATTATTTTCTGTATAATTAGCTTGAAGTGGTGAATTTTTGGCAGATATTATTAAATATTAGCGTAGAATAATTCACAATTTGTTTCTTCATATTTTTAAAACTATAACAGAAAGAATTTTTTACTATTTTTCTTATACTCAGGGAGTGTCCCTTAATAATGTACTGTCGAGTTAATCCAACATTTTTGCAACATCCTGTCTAGTAAAAATATTAAATACAATCCACCATAATGCTTTTATGTATTTTTCGTGTAAACAAGACTTATCTGTAAATAACTTGCGATTAATTGGTTTGTAAGTACCTACATAGATATTGTTTATTGTTTCCAGCCTTACTTTGTGGAACTCCATAATCATGAAATAAATAAAGATTAGTAAAAGTTTCACAGTTTTATTAAAATATAACCTGACAATATTGTTTCGACAGCTATGCTGTGATTATCAAAGGTAATATAATTATAAACAAACAGGTCGCTAAGGTAGATACAAAAATAGGTAACTAGATAAAATAATAATAATAATCAGAATTAAATATCTAATACTTCCAGTAACGGAGAATTACTGAGCTCAAGTTGTTCATTCATTAAAGGTACCCTGAGTTTGTGTTTGTATATCTCAAAGGCTTCTAAAATGTATGTCTAATTTGCGTTTGTTATTACAAAAATGTAGGAATTTAATATCATTTTGAGGAGTCATTGTGTGATTTTGTTCTAAAAGGTGTTTGGCATAATTAGATTTTTCAGGATGTTTATTTTGTAATGACGTACGTGTTCTTTATATTTTATGTCAAAATTTCGAAGTGTTTGCCCAATATATACCGAATTACAAAAAGAACAATTTAAACGGTAAATGTCCGATTTCATGATATCATGTGTTCTGTCTTTAGCATTAAATAAAAATGAAAAAGTGTTAGTGTTGGTTTTAAATGTTATTTTATAATTGTTGGTTTTTCTTAGTATATGTGCAATTTTTTCTGATATTTTGCCAAAATATGGTATAGATATGTAATTTGTGTCTTCTGTTTGATTGTCAATGATTCATTTGATAGCTAACCTATAATCTTTTTGTTTAATTAATGTGTCAATCATGTTCGGATTGTAATGATTTGCATGTGCTAGTTGTTTAATGGTTGATATCTCTTTGCTAAAATCTGATTTTGTTAGTGGTGTAACGTTCTTTTTAAAAATAATAACCAAATGCTGTTTAAATTCGTCTATTAATAAAGAGAAGATTATTTACAATGCACTTAATTAAAAACACTATAACTATAAACTATTTAACAAACTATTTAAATGCTAGGTATTTACAAATTTATATGAGGACTATTTATATAAAAACTAACTATTTATGAATTACAATAATTATTAACATTTATTTAGTCAGAGTACATTTCAACACTACGCCGGTTAAATATTAACTAACTCCCTTCTACTCGCGATCTCAATTTATATCTTTCATACGATGACTCATACATCTAGAATGTTCGATGACGTGTTGATGAGTCATACACGCAGCTGCCGATAAATCACGTCGATGAGGTGTGTCGATGAGTCATACTTGCACGTGTTATTGATGAGTCATACAGTTGATGACTCATACATCTAGAATGTTTGATGACGTCATATGTGGGTTTACTATTCGTTACAGTGGAATAGTTAAAGCCCTGTGTACTAATGATCTGTAGGCTGCTATTTTATGTGTATTATGGTGACAAGATTCATTTGGTATTGTTATGTCTGTTTGTGTTGGTTTTCTGTATATGGAGAATTCAAATAGATTGTCTGCGTTAATCTTGATATTTAAGTCTAGAAAGTTTATAGCCCTGTTTTGTTCTGTTTCTTGTGTAAACTTTATATTAGGGTGGATACTATTGATAAGAATTAAAAATTCATTGATAACCTCAAAAGAACTTTCAAAACAAGCTAAAATGTCATCAACATAACGAAACTAGAAGATAATGTGTTTAGAGAGGTTTAATTCAAATATTTGATCTTCGAACTTGTCTATAAATATGTTAGCTAATAGAGGACTTAGAGAATTACCCATAGGTAAACCATCCTTTTGTAAATAAATTATGTTATTAAAAGTGAAATAATTTTGACTTATACAAAGGTCAAATAATTAAATTAACTCTAATCGTTTAACTAATTCTATATTAATATTGATCAAGAAACTATCTAATAAAGGAATACATTCTTGTGGGGGTATTCTGGAGAACATGTTGCAAATATCAAAACTAACAAGTTTTGAATGTGGTGGAACAGGGCCGGATTAACCGTAGTGGGGGCCCTGGGCGGAATACTAATGTGGAGGCCCTTCATAAAAAATATTTTGCCACAAAATTGTAAATGTGTTAATTACCATAAAAAAAGTTAAGACATAGAGAAAAAGTTTAATTTTGTTGACGTTTAAGAACATTATTTATTAACAGTAATCAATATTAAGGCGCAATACATACATTTTGATAGAATGATAATAACCTTAATTTATTCATATATAAACTTTTCGCATTTTCTTCCAGAAAACTTGTTAATCGTGTAAAATATTTTTATGAAAATTAACTAGAACTTAAAAAAAATAATGTAAAAAAAATCTTTTATGTGGAGGCCCTGGGCGAACGCCCCTTCCGCCCATCCGTTAATCCGGCCCTGTGGTGGAAGATGTATGTTTTGCAGCTTATCTACTAATTCTAATGAAGTTCTAACAGAGTATTTCGATTTGTAACCTATCGTGTTAATAATCTGGTTCAGTTTTTTGGATAAAATGTTATTAGGTGCATTGATGTATAATAAGACCAGTTGTATCATACATCAATGCACCTAATCACATTTTATCCAAAAAACTGAACCAGATTATTAACACGATAGGTTACAAATCGAAATACTCTGTTAGAAATTCATTAGAATTAGTAGATAAGCTGCAAAACATACATCTTCCACCACATTCAAAACTTGTTAGTTTTGATATTTGCAACATGTTCTCCAGAATACCCCACAAGAATGTATTCGTTTATTAGATAGTTTCTTGATCAATAATAATATAGAATTAGTTAAAAGGTTAGAGTTAATTTAATTATTTGACCTTTATATAAGTCAAAATTATGTCACTTTTAATAACATAATTTATTTACAAAAGGATGGTTTACCTATGGGTAATTCTCTAAGTCCTCTATTAGCTAACATATTTATAGACAAGTTCGAAGATCAAATATTTGAATTAAACCTCTCTAAGCACATTATCTTCTGGTTTCGTTGTGTTGATGACATTTTAGCTTGTTTTGACAGTTCTTTTGAGGTTATCAATGAATTTTTAATTCTTATCAATAGTATCCACCCTAACATAAAATTTACACTAGAAACAGAACAAAACAGTGCTATAAACTTTCTAGACTTAAATATCAAGATTAACGCAGACAATCTATTTGAATTTTCCATATACAGAAAACCAACACAAACAGACATAACAATACCAAATGAATCTTGTCACCATAATACACATAAAATAGCAGCCTACAGATCATTAGTACACAGAGCTTTAACTATTCCACTAACAAAATCAGATTTTAGCAAAGAGATATCAACCATTAAACAACTAGCACATGCAAATCATTACAATCCGAACATAATTGACACTTTAATTAAACAAAAAGATTATAGGTTAGCTATCAAAAGAATATATCCCATTGACAATCAAACAGAAGACACAAATTACATATCTATACCATATTTTGGCAAAATATTAGAAAAAATTGCACATATACTAAGAGAAACCAACAATTACAAAATAACATTTAAAACCAACACTAACACTTTTTCATTTTTGTTTAATGCTGAAGACAGAACACATGATATCATGAAATCGGGCATTTACTGTTTAAATTGTTCTTTTTGTAGTTCGGTATATATTGGGCAAACACTTCGAAATTTTGACATAAGATATAAAAAACACGTACGTCATTACAAAAATAATCATCCTGAAAAATCTAATTATGCCAAACACCTTTTAGAACAAAATCACACAATGACTCCTCAAAATGATATTAAATTCCTACATTTTTGTAATAACAAACGCAAATTAGACATACATTTTAGAAGCCTTTGAGATATACAAACACAAACTCAGGGTACCTTTAATGAATGAACAACTTGAGCTCAGTAATTCTCCGTTACTGAAAGTATTAGATATTTAATTCTGATCATTATTATTATTTTATCTAGTTACCTATTTTTGTATCTACCTTAGCGACGTGTTTGTTTATAATTATATTACCTTTGATAATCACAGCATAGCTGTCGAAACAATATTGTCAGGTTATATTTTAATAAAACTGTGAAACTTTTACTAATCTTTATTTATTTCATACCTACATAGATACTTTTAATATTTAAAAACCTTTTTTCGTTTTTCTCAACTTCCGAAAAGTGCAATTTTGTTTTCAATTTCAACTAATTTGATTTTTTGACATAATTGAATATGACTAATAATTGAATTAAATTTAATAGATCCGACACCGGTTTCTGTTGACAAGTATCATATTATTTTTTTACGTAATTCCCGGACTTTCCTAAACAGACGGCGTCCAAATATACTTATTTTTGACTATAACCAGCCCTATTCCTTCTTTTTTATAATTTGTGAGCTATGGAAACAATACCCGCGTCCTGAACTTAAATTTGCATAATAGAGATCTCAACAGCCGGTGCATTTATGAGTTGTATAGTAAGTATTTTGTGTTAGAAATAGAGTGTTACAATTGGCACCCAATCGCTGGGCCTTGTTTTTAAGAACGTTACAAATCTTATATTTTCTACTATAAACTAATATTTTTAAATAAATACAATGTATTGTTGGTACGATTTAGAACATTATTACTAGCGAGAAATCTCATTTAAGAATAAAAACATCATATTAATTTTGAGTTACAAGTTCAGGTATCACAATGATGTTAATTACGATATCATTATTTCAATGTGTAAAAAGCAGTTAGAGACAGGGATATACTGGCAGAGACGTTTTCTTTACCTTCCATAAATAT
Organism: Agrypnus murinus; assembly: GCA_929113105.1. NCBI lineage: Eukaryota > Metazoa > Arthropoda > Insecta > Coleoptera > Elateridae > Agrypnus > Agrypnus murinus. Next base: position 119,652,157 of record OV816031.1, read on the forward strand.
GTATTTAACGTTTTCCTACAATGTCATAAAGTACATACATAACTGCTTGTGCATTTTATTTTTGTAATAAAACAATATGTATGAATATAAAGTACTCTGTTCGTAATCACAGACCCGAGAATTAGAAAAAAACCTATCAGATCCAGACAGTAACATCCTTGAACGCCGTTAGCTACAGGTATTGCAGCTTTAATTATGAATACAATACGGGCATGCTAGCAATGAACAAGTTTTTCTATTTCAATTATTAACTATATCTAGTGGTGAGCATAAATATTAAATTAATATCTCGAAAACAAGTTGCAAGAAGTATAATAAATTAATACATACTTTAAGATAACAGGTATTTTATCCTGTAAATAACAGTAATTAACCGATAACAAAATAACGAACGGCCCCCTTTTTTAGAAGAAAGGAAAAGGCGATAAAAAGGTAACACCCACTTGTGTTTACAGCGGTGTCGATTTACATGTATGTTCAATGTTAAAAGGTCTCTCTCCATGATCTGACTGTTAATTCTGAGCCAATTTATGAAATGGTTCTATATAATATATGCAAAACGAGCTCGTCGGCGCCGTCTTTGACGATCACTGGCACCAGTGGGTGATGTTTCGCAGCTCTTTGTGCGAAACGGTTGGGGTGCTGATTGATATATTTAATTTAATATTACCATCAAAGGAAATACTATATGAATAGGTTAGTGTTGATAGTTTTCAGTTTAAATATGGACGTAAGTCAATCATTCTGTAACTGGTACTAATTTATTTGCAAATGGAAAATTCGAAATTATAATCGGTTGGACGGATGTTCTGTCCTAAAGTTTGTTTATATTTATCTTTTACAATAGCAGCATTAGAAAACACTGCAAGGTGGACTCATCTATTTGTTAATGTAATCCAAATGGTATAAGGATGGTCATAAAATTAGCATTGTTTGGCAATATAGAAAACAGTTACAACACATGATTCATTATGCATAAGTATAGTTATCTTTATTATTATTCTGATAACAGATTAATGATATAAAAAGAAGATATTTGGCCTATCATCGTAATCACCATGGTGCAAAATAAACCTTACCTCCCCTTCTTTTTGAAATAACAGCTATATTATTTACTAAAGAATCATTAGGAACTTAACAGTTTTTTCTTAATTTTCCGGAATTATTATAATCAAACCTTTACTGCACCCAGAACTATCCAGAATCTGTTATTATAAATATTAATAATTATTTATATTTCATTAACGAAGGAGAAAGATAAGAGGTAATACTAATAAGTATTGTATTATTGAAATAAGGGTGAAATGATTTAATTGACAGCAGATACATAAGTTTACCTTTCTGTGAGGTATACAGACCATATTATAGAATAAAGTGATTTAAACATATCAGTTGCAAGAGTGAAAAAAACGCAATTAGTGTTAATTGACCATGTAACCATTGTGATATTTAGGTTTTGACTGAGAGAGAAACAAAAGTAGTCTGCATCAAAAGGAAAGATATACGACCTCGTCTATAATATAATATAAAGCTTCTTCTAAATTTGGATTCCTTGGTCGGTAGTCCAGCACGCAAGTAACTGAGTCACAATCGTTCTCTAATATAAAGCCATAAAATAAAATAAAATGAAATGAGATGAGATGAGAAGTGTAAGTGTAAGTGTAAGTGTAAGTGTAAGTGTAAGTGTAAGTGTAACTGGAACTAAATACAATTGGGTAGTCAAGTTGTCTCAGACGAAGAGTAGTAATCATATCTATTATCAATGGTAACTGCCCAGACGTTTACTTTTTCTGTCTAAGTGAGTTCGACTCCCACGAAGCTATGCGTTTGATGCCCAGTACCGACAATTATTCCGATTTACTTTTCCATTAAGTGTATATGTTGACTCATCTGGCATGCAAAAATAGTCTAAATCTATCAAATTTCTGTCCAAGTAATCTTCAACTAGTTCTTGGTTGCATTGCAATACAGCTAAAATTTATTTATTAAGTTAAATCCTATCAATTTCTTGTTTTGTAGGAAACTAAATACAATAGGCAATTTTTATCTATCCGGACATTAGAAGCCAATATCATCTATTTTGGCATACAAAATAGATTAGCCTTAGCTGATGGTGACAACTTTTAATTGCAGAATTCTCTTTTAGGCTTTTTCTACGTTACGTGTTTTCGTTACGCGTCTTTGTTACCCTCACTATAAGTTTCCTTCTACAAACATTATGTTAGTGTCTTTGACTTGCAAATATTTGTTGCGTTTATACAACTACAAAATTCAATTTAAATCTAAAACCACCTCTACTGCAGAAATCGTATATGTAAGTATTATAATTTTCTGTTTAGCTCTAAAATAACCCCAAGCAGCATTTTTAGTCATCGCTACGTACCAGCAACTACCAAAGGAACTATTAAGTTTTTGCCAATAGTCACAAGCACGTAATTGCTACGGTTTCATTACGTGTCTGGCACAAAAATGTTGAACAATTCATGGGTAGCAGATACGCGATGGCGTAGTAATTGCTACTTTCGTGGAACTTCTTTTCTCTTCTCTTCTTCTCTTTTCTCTTTGACACATCGTGTCGCATGGTTACTCTCTCTTACTCTTGCAACTTAACAAATATTCTATCATTTTCTATACTAATGCTGCGATCGTGTCACAAAATTGATTACTATTTTCTTTCTAATTCGTACTTAATAACACAAAGAGCGATGAATTGTTTGATTATTTTTTCATTCCAGTAAACCAAAATTATAAACCATACCAACTTTTCTGTTGAATGTGATGATGATAGATCGAAAAATAACAACAAGGTGACGCAAGTCCTTCAAGGTGACTCAAGTGGTACTGATAAATGTTGCCAACTTCAGGTTACATACATAACAACTTCCAAGGCACAATTTGTTATTTTTACTAAAGGTTATGTAGTTATTAAAGGTTATGTAGTAAAACATCTAATAACAATTATAACAAATTTCCAAATTGATTAATGGCCCCCAACAATTTACAAGGAGTAGTTTACGAAAAATTACTTTAAAGTGATTCTCCTGGGTAGCAAAAGCGTAATTTTCACTTTCAATACTACTGTAAGGTTCCGTTACTTTAAAGGGTTAAGCAATGGTTTCAGGCAGGTAGCAGGAACTTTCAGTACTACTTAAAATTTTAAAAACTTTAAAGTAGCTTCGGGCAAGTTACTGCTACAATCATAATACCACTTTGAAGTAGCAACGACTTTAAAGTAATTATACTAAGTGGCAATATCGTTCCACATACTTTAAAAGTTACTCAGAAGTAATGGAACTACATAGTCCCAATAAATATTGAATTAAATAATTAAACCTTGTTCTAGTAAAATTCTGATTAATTTGACTCCAATTTAATTGACTGAATGATTTAAAAAAATTATTTTAGAATTGTAAGAACTAGAATTATGGAATTGTTTTAAGTGCTTTTATTGCTTTTATTTTGATATTTAGCTTCTGCCGTTTGTAACATTGGTAGATATTAGTAGACTTTGATTTCAACATAATAAATCAGTTTTGGTTGGATTATCTTTTAGTTTAAAATGGTTCAGCTTTTGCACATAGTTTCACAAAAATAATCCATCTTTCGTTAATTATTATTGACATTTTGACTTCTCCATTTAGATTTTCTTTTAACAAAATAAAAGCTAATAATATAATTTTATGGAGTGGAAACTTGTATATAGCAGGAACATAATTAGAGAAAAGTGTATAAACAAGATAACTACTTGATAAAATAGAATACTTAAATTCAAATATCATTTTATTAACCAGGAGCCTGTTATACTGCACCTCTCTACAACGAGTTCCGCAATGTTAAATTACATCCATAAAACCCTGGAAAACCTTGATTTATCGGTTGTAGTACCACCGAAGTAAATCTGCTGGGAAAAATATGGTTTAGAAAACATCAATAAAACACTACCTACCGCATTCTTATGTTTATAGATATTTTATTTGAAATTTATAACTTCCATAAAAAGTCGTAACAAAAAATAAATAAATAATAAACACAAAGAAGTCGTTAACAAAGTATTATTTTATTGCAATTGCATAGACAACGAACTGTCTGCATATAATTGAGCATAAAACCAAATACCGGAGGCAACGCCAGCCAAGCACATGCAGATTATCCTATTGTTTCCCTGCCTAAGTGTGATTGTGCGATATCGACCACCACATTCCTGCTTTTAAACTTTTATAATTACACAGAAGGGAAACAGGTTCGTTTTGCCACTAGTCACTGTGCAGTTGTTCTGCTATGTTATTACACCTTCGGCTACCAAGATGGATGTGAATTGTATCGCAAGGAGTTAATAACTCGCTTCAATGACTTGACGGTGGATATTTCCGTAAAACGATACCAGAAAAGATATTAGTACTGCACGCTTCAGAAAATAAGACTACCATCATTGTTAGATCTTAAGCTTTGCTTAAGCTACTTAGAATTCAATAAAACTTCACATTTAAATCGCAAGGCTAAATATAGCAACAGAAAACAACAAAAAAGGTCTCTAATTACCAGTGCAAACTGTCCTAGACGGTTCTAATTAATCTTTTATAATTTACCCGAAGAAAAAATGCATTAAACTAGTTAGTAATCATTATCAGATGCATTTATATTATTGCATAATGGAACATATGTCTCTTACGGCAAAGCTACATGTTTTTCTAGGTTAATTTGCAAGATCACGTTTTTTATGATAAAAATGGTAGTTGTAAGTTATAACCGCAAAAACTTGTATATTCATATTTCTAACATCATTAAAAAACAGAACTGAAATAACGGTAAACGTATAGATTTCAGTAATGTAGTAGATCACGTTAGGGCAATCAATGTGTAAAGCAAACGCCTCTGTTTCTGAATTCATTTACTTCACTACTTCAAGAAGAACACAAAAAGACATTACAGAATAAAGCGGAGAAAACACCACAGATCTATGCATAAACTGAGGTAAACCTTTTAACTGTACTACAAATATAAATCCAGAAATTAATAGTAAATAATGTAAGTAAATAATAGTAACACAACTCAATTTCGGTCAAAGATTAGACTACAGAAACCAAATCTGTATATGCAGCAACCGTCATATCAAAAGAACCTCACGATAATGATAAACAAATGATTTAGTTTATTGTGCGAGTAAAAATAAATAACAAATAGTATAGTTACCTGCATACGACTACTTTTTCATTTTTCGTTCCAAATAATTGTATGATAAGAGCGCGAAACAGAGAGGGATCTACCGAGATAAATGATAAGCAAGATGCTCGCGTTGAGTGGTTAATATTTACTATTAGTTTATATAATTAGTAGATATATGTAATTGTTAATTTAAACATCACAAAACCTGGAACGAGAACCTAAATAAACACTGACTAATGTAAGCTTGTATTTCTAGTAAAACTATAAATGCTATTTATCTATTGCACATAAATAAAAGATGATATTATAAAACAGGACATGCTTTATGTTTGCTTAGATCTGTGGTTCCCAAACTTTTTCGATTCACCGTTCCTTTTTCAAAGATAATTTTTTAAGCGCCTCCCTAAGAGCGATCTTTATTTTAACTAATAAGCGTATTAGCTATATCTCTTGTATCAAATTTAAAGAATCCATTTTGAAAATAAAACAACTTGAAACTGAGATTTTAAAGCAGCTGAGAATTAGTTAAGGTTCATCAAAATTTTGATCAAGTTTTTTTCCAGGATTAACATAAAATTATATCTTGATGACATCAAACAAAGTGGTCAAAATGAAATAAAAATCAAATTCTTCATTTCAGGGAAAATGACAGAGAATTACTAAGCTCAATTTGTTTGTTCATTAAAGGTACCCTGCGCTAGTGTTATTTCGAAAGCTTCTAATGAAAGTTTGTGTTTGTTATTATTATGATGTTTCTCCCAATTAGTTTAGAAATAAGAAACTTTCATCTCAGAAACATCTCGTTTGTTAAAATTTATATTGATCGAAATAATGATAGACTGAAATATCCCCAAATCTCGCAACCAATTCTCATAACATTCCTCTTAATCCGATTGCATACACAAATAGCTTTTTTATTTCCAATGCGAATTACTTTCAATTTTTAAGTCGAAAAACTACAAAAATTACGCTTTTTTCACATAACTGTAAAATGACGAACCAAAACGTTCTAATTAAAAAGCAAGGTGTGTATTCGTAGTGAACGTGATGGTGCAGGCATGGCATTCATTCTGTTTAGTAGCGCTAATTTCTCTAGAAAAGCTACGCTGAATGATTCTACAAAGGTATATCTTTTACCAAGGGCACTACTCACCGTTTATAACGTAGCCGTCATTGCAACATCAACTGAGCATTTTTGCCTGCATCCATGTTAAGAAACTTTAATCCATATCCGTAGCTTCCCAATCCCAATCCCCGGCCAATCCCTGCTTCTTGAGACTTGTATTTCTGTCTTGAGAATATAGCCCCGCTTAATTTTTACGAGTATCTGCTCATTATCAACTCGGTCCATTCCAAGACGGAATATTAAGTTTCCCGTCATTTTGTTCCAACAAAAATAATCGATTACAACCATTTTCTCTTATTCTCCACGTCCATTGACTTATTTAAATTCCAAAGATGTTTCATACCGCACACGTTCTCTTTAAGACTCAGTGGAATCCTTTAACACTCCCAACCATCTACAGGTTCAGGGAAATTAATTCATATGATTGCTCAACCTGTATCACGGAGAATAAACGGTGTTTTGCCAGATGAACTGACCATATAAATTAGTCCAGTATACTCTAACACCTAAAACCACAGATACAATCTTCAGTTTGCTGGTGATAGTACACCCTAGTGTAGCCTGCCCTTGCTGGTATTCAAGAGCGACCTAGTGTTCTTGAATATGTATGACCTTCTCCGAAGAAACCCGGCTTATGACGATAATGTGCTTTCTGTAAAAAACGATTGTAACTGTTAAGTAACGTAATTAGGTAAGTTGAATTGTGACGAATTTTTAGAGCTGCTTTAAGTGCAAAACGCGGTTGTTCTAAATACGTCCTATATATTGTATACACGACTATTGACTCGTACGTGTGCGATATGACGCGTTTGTCTGCACTGTATTGTTGAACGGCTGCATCGGATGATGATAAAGCTGCGTTGTTGTCTTATGGGAACTGCTAGTAGGTAATGTCTTAGAAAAATGCAACGGTTTAAAAAAATTAAATTTATTTTGAGAATCGTATAATAATAAAATATATTAAAAACAAAAAATAAAAAAATATATTAAAAATAAAAAATAAATTATAAATAATGATAAAATAGCGAGACAGTTGAAACGTCAATATTTCGTAGCTCTAAATTATTCTGAATACATAACATAACATAAAATAAGTCACGCGATGGCGTCACTGTAACCTCTATAAAAATTCAAATACTGAATACTTTCTGCAAAACTCAGAAATACGATACTTACTGACCTTACTGTACTTTATAATACTCCGGGTTTAAAGATCTCTCATTCACAAATAATCTCACAGGCGTAGGTCTAATTTCGATGACTTACGATGACTTATTGTAAAGAAAAATAAGAAAAATAATTGAATAGCTTCAGTTAATGATCTGTCCATTATCATCATAACAGAATTTAATTTAAATATTAATTTATTTGTAAATAAATGCATTTGCTTGTCTCAAATGTCAATAATAATAGTTTTGTTAGTAATGACCTAATAAGAATTCTTATAGGGAAGAAAATGTTTACATAATTAACAATAATTTTACAAGAAATGTTACAAATAAGTTCGGTCCTTTAACTCTCACAACCTCACTTTCACAATAATGCCCTTTAAATAGAATTTACACTTAACCAGAGGTACACAATACCTTACTAACTAAAGAAGGAAAACCTAGAAAGTCTGATCGTCGATGCAACGGTTAGACCCTAAATTAACGAACTGAAGTCCACAATAATTGTTTCACAAATTCACATTCATTAATAACCCCTTAATGAAGAACTAAAACCATATAAGTTCAAAAAATAACTTCCGTTAATTATAAAAATTACCAAAAAAACCACGAGGTTACGTCTGCGGCAAGACAGAATCGGGAAGATTAATTCTTTATTTTCAAAATTAACTAACTTTTGAATTATCCTCATGAAACTTAGGTTATAACACGTTGGAATGATTTTATTTGTTCTTAAAACAATGCAATAAGCTTTATACTTTAAGCTTTTTCTTAACTTTCGATATTTTACTAGAAATACTTTAGTTTATTGGTTAAATTCATTAACTTGACGAATTAAACGGTAATAACAACCACTTGTTACACTCGACGGTAAATTCACGGGCTTTCTTGTGTTATTCATTCGGCAAAACTTAGTTTAAGCTTTGCGTGCGGTTCACTTAACGAAATCTTTCAAACTTTTACTAATTACTTTTCTAATCGTTTGGTTAGACTACTGTACTGTACTGAATTAACGTTAACAAACCCCTGTACTGTATTCAAATGCCTTCGGCTAACTTTAATTAATTTTTAAGACGCGTCAAATTTAGCGACTTGGCTTTAAAACTGTAATACCAAAAATACAACTAACACCAAAGAAGCTGAGGGCTATCGCCCACTACTCGAAGCCACAGCTTGGCTCGAAGCCGGTATCAGACTTGACTCTCTATGTGAGACTGATTCTCTTGGGGTGCGAAATTATTGTGGCGTTGATATTCTTTGAAGAAAAGGAAACTAGCCTATCCAAATGAGACTAACACTTTTTAAACCAATAGGAAACATCACGTAAAATCCTTCTAGAACATTCTATTTAATTTCGCGGGACTTTACCGCCTCAAAATCTGTTTGCAGGGCGAAACTCGATATTTAAAAATGTGGCTTCAGACCGTTTTTTATTTGTCTGGGTTCAGAAACATCTATTCATACAAATTGCAGATAAGCAAGTACAGGAACTATAAATTTGAGCTAAATGTCTTTTTCGACATTATATTCCTTTGTTAAAAAGACGATATTATTTCTGGATATTTTATAAACTGAATTTTATCTGTATTTTCTTTGCCAGAAAACAATTCGTAACCGTGAGAACACTTTGGAAATGACCTTTGATATTAAAGAAACCACCATTGCCTTGAATATAAAGTCTGCACTTTTAACCAACAAAAGTGTATTGGAATATACAGGGTCGTACTAAGGTTTTTCACCATTAATGCATTTAAAATTGTATTTGTATTGAATCAACAATTTAAACACGTTACACAGTATGGAAACGCTGATAACTTAGAAACTGTGCAGTTTTGAAATAAGATAGTATGTTATATGAATTGGTAGAGAATTAATAATAATAATAATAATAATTGCTACAACCCATAACCTGGAAACCAGGCCCCAGAAGCTATAAGCTTGTGCGGGAGGGAGGGGGCGATTATGATTATTACGTAGGCCCTACGTGCAGCTGCAGCCGACTTACAGATGGAACAGCGCAAATCCCACAGTTGTGTCACAGCTAAGACAAACTGTAGAAAACCTTAACCAGATCTGCCGGCACCGGGAGTCGATCTCGGGCTGCTTGGGTGAAAGTCCAGCATGCTAGACATTACATACCAGGCTGTTAAAGAAGAAAATTAAGAACTGAATCATATAAAATATAAATATACAGGATGTCCCATTTGAAAAAAATGAGATTTTCATGTTCAAACATTTACATATTTGGTCTTTGCCAATAGGAGATTAAGCATATTAAGCAACAACAAATTTATAAAAACACGGTGACTTAAATATTTACAAGCATTGTGTATATAATTAGTTAAATATTGTAACAAGAGAGAAAAAGAAAGAACTTCTTCTCGAACAACAAATGGAAAATTCTACAGCAATCGAGAGCATTACTCATCGCAAGAAGCCTGTGAAATAGACGCGGTTATTCTAGCAATATACCGGTATGTTCGAGCGATTTCTAGAAGATTTGTATGGTGGTATAAAAGCGACTTTGCGGATAAAAAGGAGCAGTCAACAGCGAGCCATTAACTGTGTTTCACGAAATAAATAGTAACTGTAAAGATAAATGTTATATTAGAAATTCATAGTCTGTAAATAATAGTTTTAATGGTTTATAATCATAGCGTTAATTTATAGTGTATTCATTAGTGTTTGTAAATAAATATTTCTTATTAATAGACGATTTAAACAGCACTTTTGTTAGTATTTTTAAAAAGAACGTTACAGTGTTGTCAGGTGTGGTGTTTTAAAATAAATAAAATCGCGTAATAATTAAATAAAGTGCTGTGAGAATAAATTTTTAGTGTTAAAATTAATTTCAACAAACAATAAAATGGTGATGAAACTATTAAAAGATCTCTTAGTAATAGATTTAAAACGGGAATTGGACGAGAGGGACTTGGATAGTAATGGAAAGAAAGAAGTTTTGATAAATCGGCTAAGAGAATGGCTTTTAGAACAGAAGGAAGATCCTGAAAATTACCGCTTCGAAATACCTGGACCCGCAATTGATACTAGTTTGTTGTTAAGTAAAATGGAAGAAAGTTCTAGAAAAGCCGAAGAAAATTCTAGAAAGTCCGAAGAGAATTCTAGAATTTTAAAAGAAGAATTACTGCAAAAGTCCGAAGAAAATGCTAGAAAGTCCGAAGAGAATTCTAGAATGTTAAAAGAGGAATTACTGGAAAAGTCCGAAGAGAATTCTAGAAAGTCCGAAGAAAATGTTAGAATGCTTAAACAAGAATTACTTGAAAATACTAAAGCACTGGAAGAAAATGTTAAAATGCTTAAAGAAGATTTACTGGAAAACTCTAGAACGCTTAAAGAAGAATTACTAGAAAAGTCTGAAGAAAGTTCTAGAAGTCTTAAAGGAGAATTGTTGGAAAATGTCAAAGCGTTGGAAGATAAAGTTTTCGAAGAATCTTTGGAGAATGCCAGTGCGTTAGGACTATTGGAAGGTAGATTGGCGGAACAAGATAGGGTAATAAAGATGGTAGAAGAGAAAATGGCCCAAATGCAATTACCACCAACAGCTGAGAAAGATAGCGTAACTAAACTGTTGGAAGAGAGAATGAGTCAACTACGGTTTTCCTCAACTTCTGAGTGGCCGTTTAATGAAGAAAAGAAACAATTTAAAGAAGAAAAGGGTCCTGCCGTAGGGATAAAAGTAAAACCACCCACGTTCGATGGAAAGATACCTTGGTCTACCTACTACAAACAATTTGAGGCGGCCGCTGGGGCCAACGGATGGACAGGCAAGGAAAAGGCCGTTTCTTTAACTGTGGCTTTGCGTGGAGACGCGTTGAACGTCCTGCAAACAATCCCAGCAGGACAGGAGAATGATTACCAATTGTTAGTGTCTAGATTGGAGATGAGATATGGAGACGCGCATCTTCAACAAGTGTATCACGCGCAAATGAAGAATCGTATCCAGAAGAATGGAGAAAGCCTGCAGGAGTTTGAAGCCGATGTTGCGCGGCTTGTCCGATTGGCGTACCCTACGGCACCCGATTCATTTCTGGGACAACTGGCTGTGCAGACCTTCATTGATGGGTTAAGAGACGGGGAAACACAACAATCATTGAGGCTGGCACGACCAAGAACAACTGATGATGCGCTTGATCACGCCTTAGAATTTGAAGCTGCAAAACAAGCGTCCCGAGGTCACGGGCGTGTTCGGACCGTTGTGGAAGAAGATGAAGGTTCTAAACGTCGTCTAGAAGAATTATTAATGAGAGTTCTTCAGAAGGAAGAGAACCGTAAGAAGAATCATCAAGAAGTTCGAGGGCCCCGTTGCTGGAACTACGGCGAACAAGGTCATGTAGAACGGCGTTGTCCCAAAATAACAAAAGTACAACCGTCGGAAAAGTTAAAAGGGGCTGGCAAGAGAGGGCGAACGTTGACTGTTAGTAAAGATGCCCCAGAGATCATCGTCCATGCCGTAACATCAGGGAATAGTACCAGCAGTTTGTTCATAGATGGGAAAACTGCGAATCGAATTGTTCCACTGCTCATTGATACGGGGGCGACAAAATCCATCATACGCCCTAACGTTCTACGAACAAGTATGAAGCTGTTACAGACAACTACTCAACTCCGTACAGCGACGGGAGAAGTAATACCAACACGCGGAGTGGTGAAGATGAAGATTGGCATTGGAAGTGAAGAACGTGATCATGTGGTGCTGGTAGCCGACATCATTGACGAATTCATCTTGGAAATGGACCTCCTGAGAAAATTTGGTTTTACATTGGACTTGAAGGAGGGTGTTTTGAAGGTTGGTAACGAAGAACTTCCGTTGCACCCACGAGAAGATCCTGTCGTAAGGGTTTTGCTGACAGAAGATGTGATATTGCCTGGTCAAAGCGAGATGGTTGTCGAGGCAGGTTTGGATGGAGATCTTCGGGTAGCATGTGTGAGAATGATGGAGCCTGTTTGTGATAAGAAGATCCATAGTGGCATATTGGTGGGAAAAGCGCTGATCAAGGTTGGAAAGACTGTACCGGTGAGGCTTATGAACGTTAATGTGGATCCGGTGACATTGAAGAAGAGTACCCTTGTGGGACAGTGTGTGCCAGTATTCCGAGTAGCCAGGTGCATGGCTGATGTTCCAAAACCAGCGCCCAAAGACCATGGTGGAAAATTAGTGGGTATGGTTACTAGTTCGTGCGAAGACCTTAACAAAACGGAAGTGAAAGAGGTACAGGGTTTGGTTCACCGATACCAAGATATCTTCGCTCTTGACGATAGCCAGAAGGGACGAACAAATATAGTAAAACATAAAATCAATACAGGCAACTCTATGCCTGTCCGTCAGCAGCCGAGGCGTCTACCTCTAGCAAGGCGAGCAGAAGCCGAGAAGATTATTACCGATATGGAAGAACAAGGGGTCATCGAGCCATCCAGCAGTCCATGGGCATCACCGGTGGTCCTGGTCAGTAAGAAGGACGGGTCAACGAGATTTTGTGTGGACTATCGGCAGCCCAATGACGTGACCAAGAAAGACAGCTATCCCTTACCAAGCATCGACGACACGTTAGATACCCTGTCTGGTTCACGATGGTTTTCGACTTTGGACTTGAAGAGCGGTTATTGGCAAGTTGAAATGGAACCTGAAGACCGGGAGAAGACCGCGTTCACTATTGGTTCCGGACTATGGCAGTTTACAGTTATGCCTTTCGGTCTATGTAACGTTCCGCCACCTTTGAGCGTCTAATGGAGACCATCCTGAGAGGGCTGTCGTGGAAGACCTGCCTGGTATACCTAGATGATGTGATTGTAGTCGGAAAATCATTCAACGAACATTTGAAAAATCTGGAGGAAGTGTTCCGGAGACTGCGTACAGCCAACCTGAAATTGAGTCCGAAAAAGTGCCACATATTCCGAAGGGAGGTGAAATATCTCGGGCATGTCGTATCACAAAATGGAGTGGCAGCCGACCCCGATAAAATCCGTGCAGTCCAAGAATGGCCAACACCAAAAGATAAACACCAAGTTCGTAGTTTTCTTGGATTGTGTACCTACTACAGGCGTTTCGTTCCTGGGTTTGCCAATATAGCGAAGCCTCTGACAAGGTTAACTGAAGATGGGCGCGAGTATGTTTGGAGCGGAGAGTGCGAAACAGCTTTCCAACAGTTGAAGCGTGCCCTGACAACAGCACCAATATTGAGCTATCCACGGACGGAAGGGAAATTCATACTTGACACAGATGCAAGTAATCTGGCCATTGGGGGTGTACTTTCTCAGATACAAGATGGACAAGAAAAGGTCATCGGCTATTTTAGTAAGGTTTTGTCGAAAGCCGAAAGGAATTATTGTGTGACCAGAAAAGAACTATTGGCCGTCGTGAAGTCCGTTGAGCACTTCTACAAATACTTGTACGGACGGAAGTTTTTATTGAGGACGGACCATGCAGCGTTGAATTGGCTTCTACAATTCCTTAATCCTGAAGGCCAGGTCGCGAGGTGGATCGAGCGATTACAAGGATACGACTTTGACACAGAACATCTAGCGGGTACTAGTCATCGAAATGCCGATGCTCTTTCAAGAAGACCCTGTCCAACGGATTGCCGTCATTGTTCTCGCTTGGAGGATGTAACGGGTACATTTTCCACCGGCATTTAGTACATAGAATTTGGTAGTAATTCTTGTTAAAAATCCTAAGTTCGGTCCTGTGGACGTCGCTTAATTTAAACTAACCTGTCATCGGATAAACATCTTAAATAAAAAGCACCTTTTAGGAAGGGAATGTTTAATACTTGCTATAATGAAGTAATGTAACGTCATTCTGTTGTCGTTTTTCGTATCTTGCGACCTGGCATTCTACAAAAAATAATATCAATTTCTTCAAAAAGAAACCTTGAAAAGAAACTATGAGAAGCGCTTCGTCATCTCATTTATTAAAATATTTCGATAAACCTTTTGAGTGTATACGTTTCGTAAATACACTTTCCTTTGTCTGTTATTTGCGTTTTAAAAATTTTAAGTCAAGGTGGCGTATGAATATTGTCTATAGCCAGCGTTTTAGCTCACACATGTGTTTTGGCGGGTAGAATTCTGGTGTTGCTTTTTACACGTAAGGTCTAAAATCCTATAGTAGGCCATGTAACAAGCGCCCTTGCCGCCTAATAACAGATGTCGGTCACGCGGAGCAACGTTGAGCCGAGCTAATATAAGGCGAGATGATGTCGAGACGAAGGCTGTCTTCCAAAATCACACGCCGAGAGCGTACGTTCGATCTTGTGTTAAAAATGCCATTTTGTTGTAGTAAAATGGAGTTTGAAAGAAAACTCTAAATTCAGTTTTTCATATTGTTTGAACAATTACCGGCTTTCGGATGGCCGGTGCATTTAATTAAAATCAACATGTAATAGTTCTCGTTTAAATCAGTGTTCGGAAATTAACCAATAATTCGTGGTTAACAAAAGTTACAGTTATTCCGTTAAATATTTTTGCGGACGTTTGTGCTTCAGAAAAGTGGGAAATTTAGTTTCCCTTATTACTGTGTAACATATGTTATGACAGTCTACAGTACCGTACTTTCGTCTAAATAATTATTGTTCAGAAATAAGTTAATAATTACTGACGCTTTCTCTGTAACCGAAATTTCGGTTAAATAATAATTCGTGCTGTGTGCCTTCTAAATTCAGTTCAGAATTAATGTTTATGTGTATTGTTTTATTGAAAACAATAAAATTATAAAATGGTTATCAAAACTAATAGCCAAATCTTTTATGGAACTCTTTGGTTGCATTTTGTTACTGCCGTTTGGGGTGAATTTGCAAATTATAATTCGCCATATCCAGTTTCTACGAGGGTTATCTCGTACATCTCTAATGTATGAAAGAAAAAGCCCAATATTCCAGTTTCCAGTTGCTGTGACGTTGTCGTCAAATTTTATGCAGTTTATCGTTGATTTTGGTTTGTGATTTACCAAAAATAAAAGGTATTGTGACTATTGTTTTTAGTGTTATTCATTTAGATAAATTTCTTGCTTGAATTTGCAGTCATTTTTGTTATTGTTTCTCAATTAATAGAAGTTCATTATAAATTTTTGCTCATTAAATTCTATTATCAATAGAACTCTTGTCAGCTGTTAAAAAGCTTTAAACTTTAATGTAATTGCAATTCATTTGTTTTGATACTGTTGAACTGATGTAATTTGTCTAATCTCCTTTAGAGATTTGTTTATAAATTTTGTCCAGGAAAAGCTCAGTCAATACAAAGGTTAATATTTAAATTAAATTGTTTTGAATAATTTTTATGGTTGATCTAATCGATTCTTTTGAAATATTTTGCGATCATGCTCAGTCAATGTAAATTTCTAATATTGGTAGTATGTGTTTTGAACAATTTTGTGGTCAATCCGAGTTTTCCTGTTTGTTTTCTTTATTAAATGAAATGTTCTTGGTGATTTTTTTATTGATTAACTTTTGGACATAATTATAATCCAATAAATTTAGATTGGATTAGTAATAAATATACAAGGTGTGTTTTATTTGTTTATCTTTGTATGTGTATTTTACCCATTCTTTTGTTAATAAATGTTATTAATTCAAACTGATGGATCTACAAAACGGAACCATATTGGTTATGAATGCTTAAGTTCATTTCTTCAAAATTTTAAGTAAACAAAATTTTGTTTTAACTAAATATTCTATTCATTTTCTGGTTAATGAATTTAATAAATTTTAATGCTTATTCAATCAACATCTTTGAATGGTTAATAAATCATTAACTAAGCTCAGAACCAGATGGCGCCCTTTTATGTTTTTATTTGTGTTGAACCCTTATCTATTCCTTTTCACAATTTATACAGCTGTGGAACCAATACCTACGACTTGAATAATTAATTTGTAAGAAAGAGTTTAAATCTCAAGCTGTGGCAGATATTTTTTGAGTTTTCAGTTACAGTAAGTATGATGTATTTTCATGTATTTTCATAACTTTTTATAGCTTTTATAGTTATATTTTTGTGGTTTTATCTCGGCTGAAAAACCCGTGTTTCATTGGCGCCCAATCGCGGGGCCTAGTTTTGTTTGTGAGTAATTTAGTTAGTTTATTGTCATTTAGTCTGACAGAATAACACGCGTTTCAAGGAGAGGGTTTGCCAAGTATTAAGAACTACCATCGTCAACGACAATTGGTTGCCGGAAGAATTGCAACGACAGCAGAAGGCTGATCCCGAACTAAAAATGGTACTGGAATGGAAGCGCGTGGGAGAAAGGCCTGCCTGGGAGGCCGTCAGCCCT
This sequence comes from Agrypnus murinus, assembly GCA_929113105.1. Classification (NCBI taxonomy): domain Eukaryota; kingdom Metazoa; phylum Arthropoda; class Insecta; order Coleoptera; family Elateridae; genus Agrypnus; species Agrypnus murinus. Next base: position 119,668,896 of record OV816031.1, read on the forward strand.
TTCAACAGAACGCTCAAAGCATATTGGGCCCAATGGGAGCCCTTGAAGGTGGAAGACGATCTCCTGAAGCGAGTACTGGAGAGTGAAGATGGCACCACCATTAGGTCTCAGTTCGTGGCTCCAAGAAGCCGAGTGGCTACAGTATTGCGACATCTCCATGACGGTGCCTCAGGAGGACACTTCGGTGTGAAGAAGACTTTGGAGAAAGTTAGAGAGCGTTTTTATTGGGTCAATTGTAAAGAAGACGTGAAAGAGTGGTGCCTTAAATGCGAACTATGTGCCACTGGTAACGGACTCTTGGGGAAACGAAGAGCACCTATGAGGCAGTACAATGTGGGTAGTCCCCTGGAAAGAATAGCTATAGATATTGCCGGACCATTTCCCGAAACTGACGATGGTAATAAATACATATTAGTGGCAATGGACTATTTTACCAAATGGCCAGAAGCATATGCCCTACCAAACCAGGAAGCTGCGACTGTTGCTGACGTACTAGTCAAAGAGTTTTTCAGTCGCTTCGGAGTGCCCATGGAGCTGCATTCGGATCAAGGCCGCAACTTTGAGTCTGTACTATTTGGAGAAGTCTGTCGATTGTTGGGCATTCGCAAGACTCGGACCACACCGTTACATCCGCAGTCCGATGGAATGGTAGAACGCATGAATCGGATAATGGGCAAATATTTGGCCAAGGTCGTCTCCGATCATCAACGAGACTGGGATCAATACCTGCATCTGTTCCTGATGGCTTATCGTGCATCGGTCCACGAAACAACCGGTCAGTCACCAGCGTCTGTGATGTTTGGACGCGAGTTACGGCTACCGTGTGATCGGGAATTTGGGTCTCCACCTATAGAGCAGGAGGTAGCCGGGAATGATTATGTCATCAACTTAAAGAAGAAGTTGGAGGATATTCACGACCGAACCCGAAATAATAGTCGAATCGCGAGTGACCGGATGAAGGCTACGTACGATGTGAGAGCCCAAGAAGGAGGGTTTCAACCTGGAGAGCTTGTCTGGTTATACAACTCGCAAAGACGTCGTGGCTATTCTCCAAAGTTACAGCGGAATTGGGAGGGCCCATACCAGGTGAAGAAACGAATAAATGACTTGATTTATCGCATCCAGAAATTGCCAAGAGAGAAACCAAAGGTGGTACACTCCAATCGTCTGGCGCACTATGAGAGAAATAATGACGCAGTACCGGATCGGGAAGATGAGGCTGAGGTGGCTATCAATACCGTAAGGCTTGAAGATGATCAGCCAACCTTTAGAGAATTTATGGCTGCGTTTTCTGGAACTAGAAAAGCGCGATTCGGAGTCACGACTGAGTTGCAACAAGATCTCTTCCGGGTCCCTGGTGATTATTCCATTGCCCACTGTGTCTCCGAGGATCTCCGTATGTCCAGGGGGATTGCAGTAGTGTTTAGAAATAAATTTGGACGGCTGAATGAACTTCGAGAGCAAAATCCCTCTGTTGGTAAATCCTTACGCTTGCCTGATCATGACCGATCCATTTACTACTTGGTAACCAAGCAGTTTTACTACCAGAAACCGAGTTACGCCGACTTGTGGAGGGCATTATGGAATTTGAGGATCGAGTTGCTTACCAGGGGTATTAACAAATTGGCAGTTCCCAAACTCGGCTGTGGGCGGGACCAGCTGGATTGGAGAATCGTTATAAACATGCTGGAAGTCGTCTTTAGAGGTACGGACGTCAAGATCTTCGTCTGCAGTTTTGACCCACAGCCCGCATTAAGGCCAACGAAGAGTGTAGACTGTTACTTCTACCGTAATGGAACGTGTAGTCGAGGTGAAGACTGTCGATATCGTCATGACCCGTTCTACAGGAACCAGAGCATAAAACCTGTTCTGGGACAGAACAGACTTGAAAAGGGGGGCAGTGTAACAAGAGAGAAAAAGAAAGAACTGCTTCTCGAACAACAAATGGAAAATTCTACAGCAATCGAGAGCATTACTCATCGCACGAAGCCTGTGAAATAGACGCGGTTATTCTAGCAATATACCGGTATGTTCGAGCGATTTCTAGAAGATTTGTATGGTGGTATAAAAGCGACTTTGCGGATAAAAAGGAGCAGTCAACAGCGAGCCATTAACTGTGTTTCACGAAATAAATAGTAACTGTAAAGATAAATGTTATATTAGAAATTCATAGTCTGTAAATAATAGTTTTAATGGTTTATAATCATAGCGTTAATTTATAGTGTATTCATTAGTGTTTGTAAATAAATATTTCTTATTAATAGGCGATTTAAACAGCACTTTTGTTATTATTTTTAAAAAGAACGTTACAATATAAATCTTATTTTAATTAAGAATTTTGCATTCTTAAAAAGAATCGAAGAGATTAAATTTACTCAAAAACTGCGATCTTCCGGTATATGTATTAATTAAAAATACTTGTAATGAAGTGTAGTCCAAAAATCGTAAAAATATACGATTAAAAGTATGTGTTCCATTAAAATAAAAAAGTTGATAGTAGCCTCAGCAAACCGAGGCACGCCCTGTGTATACAAAAATATTAAAAAATTAAAATTTGTTTCATACCAATCAACTTTGATTCTAACTCTTATATTTTGCATGATGAGGTGCAGGGTTATCTTATGTGAGCCACCCTGTACATGTGAATACAGTTACAGTAGTCGTTATTGTAGTATTTGACAAAGTGAAAAACCGACCGTAGTAAAACGACAATGAAAGTAGACAGCAGTCTACTAACAGTTGCTCCTGGAAGCACCAGGACCAACTGTTAGACAACTCTGGTATTTTATGCAAGAGCTTTTGAACAAGATCAACTTTGTTTTTGTCTTACGATGCATATAAGTTTTCTTTTTTAAAAATCAAACAATTGCACTTTCGCATTTAATGTTCGATTTCTCTCTTAATTGTAAGATACTGACCCCAAGGCAACTTTATAGTAAAAAATAGATAACTTTTATATGCGAGCACCGTTAAAACCTGAATACCCAACATTTTCGTCATAAGCCGGGTTTCTTCGGAGAGGGTCACGTATTCCGTGAGACAGTTCTGCAAATTCATCAAAGATACATTTTAAACTGTGATACCTTCAGAATATTGTTGAATAAATTTAGCTTAATTTATCGATGGCATCTTCCTTTGATGGATCGGTTGATCACTCATAGTGGTTCAAACAGAGTTTTGCCTAAATATAGCCGATTGGTATTGATTCGACTACATATGTTATTACCACAACAAATTTAAAGAATTAATCTTAGTGCGAATTAGTTTGAATTTACCCTCAAGTTACTTTTTTAAACATTTTAAACAAATAATTATTATGTAAAAAGGGACCACTCCTGCGTTAAATACATTTTCAAATACTACAAATTTTGGGAGAGTAGCATGAAGTGTCCTATCTTGCAGGACGTTATATTTTTTGAAGAGGTCTACAATGGTGATCAAGATTTTGCGCATCAGAAACTTCAACAATTTTGAGCCGTGTGGGTTGGGGGACTAGTGCGAACTTAAGGCGTCGGATTTCGGAAATATTTAAAAATATGGTCAATGACTGTTGAACATACAATCCTAAACTCACTCTATTTGATACTTAGGGACATCTAATAACTGTTGTTTTTAAAAATAATAATAATGTCATATGCTAATCAAACCTTGCTAACATCATTCCTATGCTAACGTTCCACGACACAAAACAAGTAAATTTGAAAGTTGTTTCCAGTATATTGCTCCTTCATTACTTAATAATAATATTGATCTATTTGATACGAACCTATCGTTTACTCAGTTCAAAAACAGGTATAAGAAGTCTCTGTTAGATGTCCAGAACAATACAGGCAGGGACGAACCTAAAGAGTTTTTTTGGAGGGGGTTAACCTTAAAATTGCCAACTTATTACAATGAAAATACCAACTACTAACGTATGTCCCAAAAGTTTTCGGAAAAAAATCAAATAAATTTTTTTAACGAAATATATTTTTCAAATTTTAACCGTAATAATATCTTGTTCCTACAACTACTGTTAATCTCTATGCATATTTATAGAACTGATAACGGCCCTCGTTCTTCTATGGCACGTAATTTGGTTACCACATGTCTCATGAGTGTTTGGACGGTATTAACATCGACTTCACGCATTTTCTGAAAGATAGGATAGAAAGAGGGAAAGATAGAAAGATAGATATTAGTAAGGCAGTGTCGAATATATGTATCTGCGTTGATTGCTTCACCGCGAACATGTCCGACATAAGGCTCGGAAACACCAGCCTCTGATATGTATGGCACACCACACCAAGATTTTGTCTTCAAATTTCACCTTTCCTTTGAATTTAACATTATCAGGGGTTTGTTGCACATCATCGGTGTAGAAACCATCATTGCCTTTAATTTCAGAATTGGTCAACGTAAAATATTTCTCATCATCCATGATGAGAACTCTACCGGGAAAATGAACCCGTCTCAGAGCGCGACAACATCTGGGAATTTTTTCCAACTGAGCAGCGGTATATTTTGAAGCCTTTTTCCGTTTTCGAAAATAAAGACCATTTTCGGCGATAATTCTACCAACAGTTGAGCGTCCAACACCAAATCTTCGAGCTAATCTTCGTACTGAAGTTCCCACTCTATTTTTGGCTCTTTCCAGCAATCTTTGTTCTGTAGCCCGGCTTAAAATTCGTGGACGTCCACTTTTTGGTAAGTTTACACATGGTAAACCTTCCTCACACTCCCTTATTATTTGATAAATGGTTGAAATGGAGATATTCTGGTTTCGATAAATTCGTACAATATCCCGTTTCGGTACTTGTCCAACCAGCTGATATATACCTTTACGAATCTGGAGCTTGTATGACATGATTATCGTTTTGTTAAAAAAAAAATTGACACGTCAACTGAAACGTCAATTAATTTGCTACATTTTGTTTACAACGACGACTCGATTCGGTCACGTTTACTATGAATAAATTTTTAGCGAAAATTTTCCGAAAACTTTTGGTACATACGTTAGTAGGAAAATTTTTTTATTTGTTCCTAACATTATATGAAGCAAAATTAGTATTTTACACAAATTTTATTTTTATTTAGACTCTCCAACGTGTATGCAATTAGATTAAATTTTAAAAAATAAATTGTTTTAGACACATTTTCTTATCTTCTCATTTTTCTCAAATTGTGAAATTGCCAACTCTCGCTCAAAATTATCAACTTTGAGGGGGGAGCTTCCCCTCCCATCCCCCCCATAGGTTCGTCCCTGAATACAGGAGGCAACTCTTAAGATCTATTTTTGCGAGTTGTGAAAAACAGCTTTGCCGAACTTTCTTCCCTTGAATGCAATTTAGATATAGTTAAATTAAGTTAGCTGTCTATTATAAATGTATTATAAATATACAATTTTTTTTATATTTTCATTCAATAAACACTATTATTATTATTATTATTATTATTATTATTATTATTATTATCATTTATGTTAATCTTCTGTGTATGTTTATGTTTATGAGTAAATAAACATTCAGCTGGTTTATATTTAATCATCTAATGAAGTGTTTTAATGCTTTGAAACGAATAATTCAATAATGACGATTAATAATTCAATTTTATGGGTGCTGCTTCTCGCACTTACAATCATGAAGCTCTCGGGTCTGTAAACAGGTTAGAGTACAATATGTTGATGTTTGACTTATATGCTTTAAGAGTCTTATGGAATACTAGTTCGTCTACATAGATCCTGGACTGTAAATCAAAATATTCTGTATAAATTCTTTTAACAGGGAACACTTCCTAAATATATCCTCTAAAGGTATTCATCATGTTTCCATGTACACGCCACACAAGTCATAGCCTATGTCCCTAGTGCTCTTTATGATCTCAAAATCCATTGCTGCGCGATCGCTTCGAACCGTATTCAAAACTTTCAGTAAATATATCAAAATAGATTCAAACGTCAAAGTGCCAAGTCTTAACAGCTAGAATTGTAGATTCTTACAGTTTATAAAATTTCAAAGAATCGTTTTTTAACTCTATGTCTTCTATTTTAAGTCCCAGATATCCACCATGTCTGGCATTATCACATTTGCAGTTTCGGACATTCAAATATTTTAAATCGTTATGTTCGTTCGAAGTTTCAACGCAACAATCATTTTGAGATAAAGTAATCTGAATCAATTAGTCAATCGGAACTAATAGATGTAATAAAATATAATATAAATACGAATCAATTTCAATTGATTACGATACAAATAACGATAATGTAAGAAGAAATCGGTAGAATTACTGAGAAGTTGAATTAGTTCACGGAAACTGTTGAGCTGGGTCTTGAAAGATCGCAGGGCTGCAAAACAAACGGTTAATGTTTTGACAGTGACAACCAGCAAACCACTAACCAATATGTTCTTATTAGCTAGTCATTATACCATCAACTTAGAATGGGAGTTAATAAAGTTAATAGCTTCATTTCGTATAAAAAATCCAAAGTAATACTGAAAAAATTTTGCTTTTAAATTTAAAAAATTGCAGGTAACAACAAAACTTTTTACTTTCAAGAATGCTCCAACAAAAGTATTTTTTAAATTTAAAAGTAGCTCTACTTTTGAGAGTGTTTCGAATTTTTAATTCAATGTAGTGTGTGTGCATTTAAATCAAAAATTTATTTCGGGGGTTGATTTAAATAGTTTTATTGTTAATTGCACAACATAAAACACTTGTTGCGAATATCCTTCCATTTTGTTCGCTACTTAAAACAACAACTAACTAATTTAACCGTGTGCACGTTTTAACGATATAAATGAAAATTCCAAATTAACTCAAATTAAAAGAATTGCTGTCAAAACAAAGCCAAATATCTTATTTCAAAAACATTTATTTGTGCATGTATCAACTTTTACTTTTATTTTAAAACCACACGCACTTGAATTAAAACCCCATATTTACTTTTAAAAGTAGTTATTACTTTTATGTATAACAAAGAGCACGTACACTTTAATTCAAATATTTTCTAAATAAATCAAAAGCAATGCAACTTATAATTTAGAAATATGTCTAATAAGTCTTGATTTCAAAGCAAAACCAAATACTACATACCTTGTTTTAAAAACGTATATTTTGTTTCGGAAGTAAAACTTCTTTATTTTAAATACTACCTCTCTTGAAACTTAATTTACTTGCATTTAAAAGAATACATTTGCAGTTCAAACAAGGAATTTATAATTAACATAAAAGTGAAAGGGATTTCAAATTAACAAATCAGTTGAAAGTAGTAAACAAAAGCAGAATCTAGCCATTTCGATCTAGCCATTTAAATCTACCTGCATTTTTTAAACTCTATAGTAAATGCATTTATTTGAACATCGAAAGTAAGGATTTTTGTTATAAAAACTGAAAGTTTTCAGTGTAGAAATATAAATGTTAAATTTCCTACTAACGAAAAATTAATAACTAAATGAAAATGTTAAGTGTATATATCTAGAAGAGGATTCAAATATAAATTAAACAATTCTTCAACAAAGTAATATTATTCAATTTCATACATGTTAACTATGTATATTTGCAGAAAAAGTCAGTTAGTGTATGTCTTTAAAAGAGCAAAAAATGCATCCAATTTCAATTCGCTACGGTTAAATTCATTTTATGTAGCCATACAGTACCGTTGTGTTTTTCTATTCAAATTGAATATTGAAATCTTGAATAAAAATACAAGCACATACGAAGTTTCAGTTGAAAGCAATACTATGCAGGAAATTCAAATTAAAAATGAAATCGAATGCCATTACTGAAGGAGACTGCACTCTATGAAAATTAAATTAGATATGTATTACGGACAAATGTTTTTATTCAATTAGTTTCTATTTGGAAATGTCAAGTGTGTAATTTACCAATTATAACTTTCGTATGCTGTATTATTTCATTGTATTATTTTACTGTACTAGTTATTCATTACGTTATTAGTTTGAGGATAATTTATATATGTGTAATTTAATTTAGGAATAATTTAATGTGCAACATTAATTTATATTTAGAGAATATTTATTTAATTGAATAGGTATTAGGATGGTGTTGAGATCCTCTGGATCTCTTTAAGAGACGGATAAGGTTAAGAATTTCGAAACCTCTAAAAGTGTAGAATCCAACTCTTCAATTAATAACCCAATAATTAGCTGTACAATCTTGATGTGTAAATCCGGAAGCTCGAAATGCAATATGCAGTCAGCATTGTCCGTAAAGAACTGTGTCTATAACAAAAACGGTCGGCTGACAGATAAGCTAGTGCTCTGAAAATCAAATTATACTTTCTTTTACTGATGAGTTAGAAATTTAATGAAAGGATCTAAGGGTAATATCGGGGGAAAATGTAACATTGAAGAAGTCCTAACACTAGGTTTAGATGTCTATATCCAGGCCACGATGAAGATAAAGCAAATAACTTTATTTAGATTTTAGATTTTTACCATGCAATATATGTAAAGCATACAAAAGAGCGTGCTGTATCATTGGTTGGTGTATCATTGACTCGATTATTTTCAAATGCAACATGCGGAAATTACACACATTGCAATTCAATTTAATAGCGCTGTATAGGGCGACACATCGTAATATACAAATTTTGAAATTTTGTACATTACTATTACAGAAAAAATAAATAATATCAGTAATTACTCGTTATTAGAAGAAATATGCGTGCAAGTATATTATTTCCAATTAATTGAGATACTAACACTTTCCCTATCTTGTTTTACGGTTTTCTTTATCGTTACGTTTCAAAACGTCTTCTAAACTTGAAAGTTCTAAAATTGGTTATTTTTTAAATGTTTTAATTATTTATTAAAAAGAAGCTTTGTTTTTCATGAAAAGGTTTCTTTATGAATGTTCTTATACATACAAAGTTTGCATCAAGCTAAAAAAGAGAAAAGAAATTATTAATTAGTGTTATGATTTATAGACATGTTGTGACAAAACGTCAAAAAATACAAAATTTGAGGTTAGGGGGATTGTTTAGTAGGCATAGAGATTTAATCTCTTGTATCTTAAAAGGTAACAAAGTATTAATTAACTTTCGGTAGTCTCGAAAGGAGTAAATAATGATCTCCCAAGAGGATAACACAAAATGGTAAATAATAAGAGACTTTTCATAAAAACAAAAGGGATAAAAAAAATTTGTTAAAGAAAATTTGATAAATACTTATAAAATGAATATTATGTGTTATATAATGTGTAAATATATTGCATGATGAAAAGAAAATACTTATACAAACTACCCTTTAAAAGTGTCTCAATTATTATTATTTCGAGAAAGAAGGATAAATATCTTCTATATGGCTAGCAGAATCCAGGATGATTCAGTTTTTCTTAAGGTACAAGCCAATTTCCGTGATCAAGGTAATTATCCAGCTGAGCTAAAAGAAGAAGGTGAAATTGGAGAATTACTACATATTTATTCAAGTAAACATAAGTGTATCTATTAAAAGCAGAGCAAACTGAGAGACAACCGTTATAATAAAATTTTCAGAAGGAGCAGAAATTACTTACCTAGATAATCATTTAGAAGTTGTGTACTTATAACAACATAATTCAAGATTTGTTCGGTGATTTTTAAATGTGTTCAATAAGTAACTTATATAATAATAATAGAACAAAATTAAAAATTGCAAAACTTACCCGACGAAGTAAGGTTGTAATTTTTTAAAAAAATTGATAATTCTTGTTAAACAAATTTCTTTCTTCATTTGTTGATAATAAATTAATAAGAGCTAGTAACTTAAAGAACTCATCAAAAACAATAAAGTTATTTATTTAAAATCATATACAATATTAAACGAGAGGTTGGAGTCTTTATAATAAAAATGGTAAAATGGTATGGGTAAAATATTATCATCACTTATGTGATAAAACAGACATATAATATATAATTTTATTCTTAAATTAAGAGAAAGGTAAACTTCAAAGTTTATCTACCAAATTGTTTAATAAGAAATTTATAGGCTATTCACCACAGTATATATTTGTGTATGGTGGTATCGTAAAGCTCACGGACTCTACTTCTTGTGACTGTCTCATCACAATTAAAGTGTGCTATTTAGAAGGATTATTGAACATCCCTAACTTTTAATCTTAACAGCGCAGGACATTATAAGTCATTGCTCCCAAGCTGGTTATCTGCTCATCAATCTACCCCTTGGCTTCGTAATATTTACATATATTAAATGTGAACACGCGGTTTTGTGACCTTGTGCTAAGACCACTCTGCAATCTTTACAATGAGTGATACATTCGGGCAACGTGCAGTTGCATTTACAACTGCATCAGATTTTGCGTAAGGTGATCAGATTCCTTCCCTGGTCTTCCCTTGGTGTGCGTTGTACGTGCGCCACTGCTGCTTGCACCTACCATTTCCCCCACGTTTTCGAGCACATATAAAACAGCGTGCGCTGGTCGGAGTTCAATACCATTCCCCATCTCAACGAAAGTTCTAGATTCTAGACGGAGTAGCCAGCAACCAAACCACGGTTTAGCAAGGCTAACAGTATGTTCTCTTTTACGTAGTACACATTCCCTTCTCGCTACTCCACGCCGTCACGCTTACAGAACTTATCTGGATGTACATATAAGAGTCACCAGCTCTCTTAATTGGTTGGAACCAACAATGGGATATTCCAAAAGATTCTCGGGGAAAACGGTCTTTCAGGTCTTGACACTTGGATCAAAAGCAGAAGCATCTCAACGTATGCCTAATCTCTTGCCATTTCTCCTGGTATCTTAAAATAACATTAAAACTGAATGGGCGTTTCTTTAGCACCCTAGATAAAATCCAAACGGAATTCCGGACGGAATAGATCCGGCAGGGGTATATTCAGGCATGCAAGAAGCGCTAAGATGATTATTTCGGGATGGTGGTCAAATTTAAATAAGGTAACTTCTCCGATACTAGATACATTTTTTCAAATGAATTCCTACTGGTGGTAGAAATGACGACTATCAAGTCATTGTCTTTGTTTATGTTTTCTTAGATCAGGAAAAAAAGGTTGCATTCTATGTCTGTCAAAAGACATGACAATTACGTTTGCACTGTCCTTGTTAATACCATTACACGTTTGGGAGGAAATAAGTCAAAGCCCCACTGAAAAATAAATTTTTGATTTTTTAGAACTTTTAAAAATGCCTTCGGTGACGAAATAGTTAACCTAGTAAATCAGTAGGATGGGACAACTGGGCGCGGTTAAAAAGGTCCAGCAGTTCTGGGCAAGCGACAAGTGAGTGGCGCAGGGACAACTTAGCGCGAGATAAGTAGACGCAAAGGCAACTGGACGCAAAAATCTATTAAAATATGTTTATTAAATAATCTAAAATATACTATTGTAACGTTCTTTTTCAAATAATAATACAAGTGCTGTTTAAATCGTCTATTCACAAACAAATATTTATTTCTATACACTAATACACTAGAAATTAACGCTATAATTATAAACCATTAAAAACTATTATTTACAGACTATGAATTTCTAATACAACATTTATATTCACTATTTATTTTGTAATACACAGTTAATGACTTGCTGTTGACTGCCTTTTTTTATCCGCAAAGTCGCTTTTATACCACCATACAAATCTTCTAGAAATCGCTCGAACATACCGGTATATTGCTAGAATACACTAGAAGGTTGAGTGCATTGCGCTGCCGCTCCGGAATGTTCCACGACCCATTGACGGCCGGACCAGACGACGCGTTGCACTCGTTACACTGCCCCCCTCTTCAAGTCTGTTCTGTCCCAGAACAGGTTTTATGCTCTGGTTCCTGTAAAATGGGTCATGACGATATCGACAGTCTTCACCTCGACTACACGTTCCATTACGGTAGAAATAACAGTCTACACTCTTCGTTGGCCTTAATGCGGGCTGTGGGTCAAAACTGCAGACGAAGATCTTGACGTCAGTACCTCTAAAGACAACTTCCAGCATGTTTCTAACGATTCTCCAATCTAGCTGGTCCCGCCCACAGCCGAGTTTGGGAACTGCCAATTTGTTAATTCCCCTGGTAAGCAACTCGATCCTCAAATTCCATAGTGCCCTCCACAAGTCGGCGTAACTCGGTTTCTGGTAGTAAAACTGCTTGGTTACCAAGTAGTAAATGGATCGGTCATGATCAGACAAGCGTAAGGATTTACCAACAGAGGGATTTTGTTCTCGAAGTTCATTCAGCCGTCCAAATTTATTTCTAAACACTACTGCGATCCCCCTGGACATACGGAGATCCGCGGAGACACAGTGGGCAATGGAATAATTACCAGGGACCCGGAAGAGATCTTGTTGCATCTCAGTCGTGACTCCGAATCGCGCTTTTCTAGTTCCAGAGAACGCAGCCATAAATTCTCTAAAGGTTCGCTGATCATCTTCACGCCTTACGGTATTGATAGCCACCTCAGCCTCATCTTTCCGATCCGGGACTGCGTCATTATTTCCCTCATAGTGCGCCAGACGATTGGAGTGTACCACCTTTGGTTTCCCCCTTGGCAATTTCTGGATGCGATAAATCAAGTCATTTATTCGTTTCTTCACCTGGTATGGACCCTCCCAATTTCGCTGTAACTTTGGAGAATAGCCACGACGCCTTTGCGGGTTGTATAACCAGACAAGCTCTCCAGGTTGAAACCCTCCTTCTTGGGCTCTCACATCGTACGTAGCCTTCATCCGGTCACTCGCGATTCGACTATTATTTCGGGTTCGGTCGTGAATATCCTCCAACTTCTTCTTTAAGTTGATGACATAATCATTCCCGGCTACCTCCTGCTCTATAGGTGGAGACCCAAATTCCAGATCACACGGTAACCGTAACTCGCGTCCAAACATTACAGACGCTGGTGACTGACCGGTTGTTTCGTGGACCGATGCACGATAAGCCATCAGGAACAGATGCAGGTATTGGTCCCAGTCTCGTTGATGATCGGAGACGACCTTGGCCAAATATTTGCCCATTGTCCGATTCATGCGTTCTACCATTCCATCGGACTGCGGATGTAACGGTGTGGTCCGAGTCTTGCGAATGCCCAACAATCGACAGACTTCTCCAAAGAGTACAGACTCGAAATTGCGGCCTTGATCCGAATGCAGCTCCATGGGCACTCCGAAGCGACTGAAAAACTCTTTGACTAGTACGTCAGCAACAGTCGCAGCTTCCTGGTTTGGTAGGGCATATGCTTCTGGCCATTTGGTAAAATAGTCCATTGCCACTAATATGTATTTATTCCCATCGTCGGTTTCGGGAAATGGTCCGGCAATATCTATGGCTATTCTTTCCAGAGGACTACCCACATTGTACTGCCTCATAGGTGCTCTTCGTTTCCCCAAGGGTCCGTTACCAGTGGCACATAGTTCACATTTCCGGCACCACTCCTTCACGTCTTCTTTACAGTTGACCCAATAAAAACGCTCCCTAACTTTCTCCAAAGTCTTTTTCACACCGAAGTGTCCTCCTGAGGCACCGTCATGGAGATGTCGCAATACTGTAGCCACTCGGCTTCTTGGAACCACGAACTGAGACCTAATGGTGGTGCCATCTTCACTCTCCAGTACTCGCTTCAGGAGATCGTCTTCCACCTTCAAGGACTCCCATTGGGCCCAATATGCTTTGAGCGTTCTGTTGAAAGGGCTGACGGCCTCCCAGGCAGGCCTTTCTCCCACACGCTTCCATTCCAGTACCATTTTTAGTTCGGGATCAGCCTCCTGCTGTCGTTGCAATTCCTCCGGCAACCAATTGTCGTTGACGATGGTAGTCCTTAATACTTGGCAAACCCTCTCTTCCAAACGAGAGCAATGACGGCAATCCGTTGGAAAGGGTCTTCTTGAAAGAGCATCGGCATTTCGATGACTAGTGCCCGCTCGATGTTCGGTGTCAAAGTCGTATCCTTGTAATCGTTCGATCCACCTTGCGACCTGGCCTTCAGGATTACGGAATTGTAGAAGCCATTTCAACGCTGCATGGTCCGTCCTCAATAAAAACTTCCGTCCGTACAAGTATTTGTAAAAGTGCTCAACGGACTTCACGACGGCCAATAGTTCTTTTCTGGTCACACAATAATTCCTTTCAGCTTTAGACAAAACCTTACTAAAATAGCCGATGACCTTTTCTTGTCCATCCTGTATCTGAGAAAGTACACCCCCAATGGCCAGATTACTTGCATCTGTGTCAAGTATGAATTTCCCTTCTGTCCGTGGATAGCTCAATATTGGTGCGGTTGTCAGGGCACGCTTCAGCTGTTGGAAAGCTGTTTCACACTCTCCGCTCCAAACATACTCGCGTCCATCTTCAGTTAACCTTGTCAGAGGTTTCGCTATATTGGCAAACCCAGGAACGAAACGCCTGTAGTAGGTACATAACCCAAGAAAACTACGAACTTGGTGTTTATCATTCGGTGTTGGCCACTCTTGAACTGCACGAATCTTATCGGGGTCGGCTGCCACTCCATTTTGTGATACGACGTGCCCGAGATATTTCACTTCCTTTCTGAATATGTGGCACTTTTTCGGACTCAGTTTCAGATTGGCTCCACGTAGTCTTCGGAACACTTCCTCTAGATTTTTCAAATGTTCGTTGAATGATTTTCCGACTACAATCACATCATCTAGGTATACCAGGCAGGTCTTCCACGACAACCCTCTCAGGATGGTCTCCATTAGACGCTCAAAGGTGGCCGGAGCGTTACATAGACCGAAAGGCATAACTGTAAACTGCCATAGTCCGGAACCAATAGTGAACGCGGTCTTCTCCCGGTCTTCAGGTTCCATTTCAACTTGCCAATAACCGCTCTTCAAGTCCAAAGTCGAAAACCATCGTGAACCAGACAGGGTATCTAACGTGTCGTCGATGCGTGGTAAGGGATAGCTGTCTTTCTTGGTCACGTCATTAAGCTGCCGATAGTCCACACAAAATCTCGTTGACCCGTCCTTCTTACTGACCAGGACCACCGGTGATGCCCATGGACTGCTGGATGGCTCGATGACCCCTTGTTCTTCCATATCAGTAATAATCTTTTCGGCTTCTGCTCGCCTTGCTAGAGGTAGACGCCTCGGTTGCTGACGGACAGGCATAGAGTTGCCTGTATTGATTTTATGTTTTACTATATTTGTTCGTCCCTTCTGGCTATCGTCAAGAGCGAAGATATCTTGGTATCGATGAACCAAACCCTGTACCTCTTTCACTTCCGTTCTGTTAAGGTCTTCGCACGAACTAGTAACCATACCCACTAATTTTCCACCATGGTCTTTGGGCACTGGTTTTGGAACATCAGCCATACACCTGGCTACTCGAAATACTGGCACACACTGTCCCACAAGGGTACTCTTCTTCAATGTCACCGGATCCACATTAACGTTCATAATTCTCACCGGTACTCTCTTTCCAACCTTGATCAGCGCTTTTCCCACCAGTATGCCACTATGGATCTTCTTATCACAAACAGGCTCCATCATTCGCACACATCCTACCCGAAGATCTCCATCCAAACCCGCCTCGACAACCATCTCGCTTTGACCCGGCAATATCACATCTTCAGTCAGCAAAACCCTTACAACCGGATCTTCTCGTGGGTGCAACGGAAGTTCTTCGTTACCGACCTTCAAAACACCCTCTTTCAAATCCAACGTAAAACCAAATTTTCTCAGGAGGTCCATTCCCAAGATGAAGTCATCAGTGATATCGGCTACCAGCACCTCATGATCACGTTCTTCACTTCCAATGCCAATCTTCATCTTCACCACTCCGCGTGTTGGTATCGCTTCACCTGTTGCTGTACGGAGTTGAGTAGTAGTCGGTAACAATTTAATACTTGATTGTAGAACATCAGGGCGTACGATGGATTTTGTCGCCCCCGTATCAATAAGTAGTGGAACAATTCGGTTAGCAATCTTTCCATCTACAAACAAACTGCCGTTACTATTCTTTGATGTTACGGCATGGATCGTGATCTCCGGGGCATCTTCACTCGCAGTCAACGTTCGCCCCCTTTTGCCAACCCCTTTTAACTTTTCCGACGGTTGTACTTTTCTTATTTTGGGACAACGGCGTTCTACATGTCCTTGTTCGCCGCAATTCCAACAACGAGGCCCTCGAACTTCTTGATGATTCTTTTTACGGTTCTCTTCCTTCTGAAGAACTCTCATTAATAATTCTTCTAGGCGATCTTTAGAACCTTCATCTTCTTCCAAAACGGTCCGAACACGTCCGTGACCTCGGGACGCTTGTTTTGCAGCTTCAAATTCTAAGGCGTGAGCAAGCGCATCATCAGTTGTTCTTGGTCGTGCTAGCCTCAATGATTGTTGTGTTTCTCCGTCTCTTAACCCATCAATGAAGGTCTGCACAGCCAGTTGTCCCAGAAATGAATCGGGTGCCGTAGGGTACGCCAATCGGACAAGCCGCGCAACATCGGCTTCAAACTCCTGCAGGCTTTCTCCATTCTTCTGGATACGATTCTTCACTTGCGCGTGATACACTTGTTGAAGATGCGCGTCTCCATATCTCATTTCCAATCTAGACACTAACAATTGGTAATCATTTTCCTGTCCTGCTGGGATTGTTTGCAGGACGTTCAACGCGTCTCCATGCAAAGCCACAGTTAAAGAAACGGCCTTTTCCTTGCCTGTCCATCCATTGGCCCCAGAAGCCGCCTCAAACTGTTTGTAGTAAGTGGACCAAGGTATCTTTCCATCGAACGTGGGTGGTTTTACTTTTATCCCTACGACAGGACCCTTTTCTTCTTTAAACTGTTTCTTTACTTCATTAAACAGCCTCTCAGAAGTTGAGGGAAACCGTAGTTGCCTCATTCTATCTTCCAGCATTTCGGCCATATCGTCTTTCTTAGTTGTTGGTGGTAATTGCATTTGGGCTATTTTCTCTTCTACCATCTTTATTACCCTATCTTGTTCCGCCAATCTACCTTCCAATAGTCCTAACGCACTGGCATTCTCCAAAAATTCTTCGAAAACTTTATCTTCCAACGCTTTGACATTTTCCAACAATTCTCCTTTAAGCCTTCTAGAACTTTCTTCAGACTTTTCTAGTAATTCTTCTTTAAGCGTTCTAGAGTTTTCCAGTAAGTCTTCTTTAAGCAATTTAACATTTTCTTCCAGTGCTTTAGTATTTTCAAGTAATTCTTGTTTACACATTCTAGAATTCTCTTCGGACTTTTGCAGTAATTCTTCTTTTAAAATTCTAGAATTCTCTTCGGACTTTTGCAGTAATTCTTTTTTTAAAATTCTAGAATTCTCTTCCGACTTTCTAGAATTTTCTTCCGACTTTCTAGAACTCTCTTCGTGCTTTTCCAATAGTTCTTCTTTTAGCATTCTAACATTATCTTCGGACTTTCTAGAACTTTCCAGTAACTCTTCTTTCATTTTACTTAACAACAAACTAGTATCAATTGCGGGTCCAGGTATTTCGAAGCGGTAATTTTCAGGATCTTCCTTCTGTTCTAAAAGCCATTCTCTTAGCCGATTTATCAAAACTTCTTTCTTTCCATTACTATCCAAGTCCCTCTCGTCCAATTCCCGTTTTAAATCTATTACCTTCAGATCTTTCAACAATTTCATCGCCATCTTAATTTTTTGTTGAAATTATTTTTAACACTAAAAATTTAATCTCACAGCACTTTATTTAATTATTACGCGATTTTATTTATTTTAAAAAAAGCCTCACACCTGTAACACCAATGTAACGTTCTTTTTCAAATAATAATACAAGTGCTGTTTAAATCGTCTATTCACAAACAAATATTTATTTCTATACACTAATACACTATAAATTAACGCTATAATTATAAACCATTAAAAACTATTATTTACAGACTATGAATTTCTAATACAACATTTATATTCACTATTTATTTTGTAATACACAGTTAATGACTTGCTGTTGACTTTTTTTTTTATCCGCAAAGTCGCTTTTATACCACCATACAAATCTTCTAGAAATCGCTCGAACATACCGGTATATTGCTAGAATACACTAGAAGGTTGAGTGCATTGCGCTGCCGCTCCGGAATGTTCCACGACCCATTGACGGCCGGACCAGACGACGCGTTGCACTCGTTACACTATATTCAAATATTTCTGATCAGAAAAAGTAAAAATATATATTTGTGGGATGAAAATAACATTGCATACAATAAATACAGATAAAGGCTTAAAACACATAATAAAAAACATATTTAGGAAGCGAGCGACTGCATTTGAAATATAATCCTTGTCGTTATAAAACTTATTTACACATTTACATTAAGTGAATGAAATATTTATGTTTTCATTTGTTCATTCTGGGAAATATCTGGCAAATATTTCATCAAATTATTGTTACTGATCTAAAATCTATATTCGTTGAAGCGGCATGAGAACATTGTGCAGTATTACTTGTGTACATTATACAGTACACGTACGGAGTGGTTAATCCAACTAAATTAGAAACAAAGTAATTTAGTAGTAGAACTATTTTGTTTTACATTAATACTGCACTCTACTGCAAAAGTACGTATCGTCGTGCATATATTCAAATACATCCGCTTTCTAAATACATTTTGAGTTGGCATTTGTTAATAGACATTTATTATGTATTGAAAGCGATTTGTATACGTATTCGTTTAAATGCTGTTATTTTGAGTCTAGGAATATTATTATATATCTTTATGTTTGCTGATTAGAAACATTTTAACGTTGCATGTACATTTAATAGATTTTCGTGCCCAGTCGGCTTAGAGTCCACTTATCTCGCGCCAAGCTGGTCTGCGTCCAGTTGTCCCTGCGCCCACTTGACCGCGTCCAGTTGTCCTAGGGCGATAAATCAGAAATTCCCCGGATATTTTTTCTGGATAGGAAAGCGTTCTACAAAAAAAGTGACAAACGTACTCGAAAAGTAATAAGCAACTTTGCTACCTTAATTTGAATATTGACCGTTTACTGATAAGTGCGAAATATTCCATATAATTGAATGACCCTTTCACATGTAGAGTTATTGGTTAAAATTTCTTAACATTATTCTACTTTTCTAAAAAGTTATGCTTTTAAAAAAGAAGAAACGCTTAAAGAAATTCAGACAATAGTTTGGTGTGTAAAGATTATGTACAAAAATAAAAGTCAAAACACCTGTCACTAACCTGTGAGAGAAATCCTCATTAAAATATTTTTTTGAAGCATTTGTAACTGTTTTAAACTTTATAGCGTACAGATATCCGTTACCTTTAAATTCTTAAATACCAAAACAACATTCCAAATTACCTGACACAATAAATAATACCTTCTTTTGTTAGCACAAAGGATTAGCTGGATGTTTGTCAGATTAATTTAGAGGCTTAAAAGATGTTATATAATATTTCAACAGCTGTGTTGATCAAACTAAAATAAAAAAACTTCACTAAATTAAAAGTACATTATGAAATAATTTTAGTATGCTATATCTGTTGGCGTTCATGTTTTGCAGAAACACTTCCTCGTTCGTACAATTTATTAAGAACATCTCACCCTTGATGGTATTTATAAAAATCATATCAACTAAAGCTTACTTAGCCTACGCAAGACTATGATAAGCCGATTTACTTCATCTTTGAGGTGGAAACATAAACAATCACTAGAGCTTACATTAACAACCCTTGCCTAAATCTAGCAAGGGTGAGCTTAGTGAAGAGGGTTATAGAAACAACGTCCTCCATTCTCGATATTATAAGCGAGATAAATATAAGCGGAACGTTGACGAGAGTATCTCTTACTTTTGGCTTAATCGCGTTTTAATCAATTCCCTGTCAATAGCAGATCTGAGAGGCTCCGTACCCAATTCGCGAAGCTTTAAAGATCAAAGAGCAATAGATTCAACTCAGAATCACTAGTCTCGCCTCAGGTCTACCATCTGATTAAAGTAAAGAAAAAGCGCTTGTTATTTTAATTTCCAATTACATTTTAAAGCTGTATTTGTTCAGGGACGATTCCGTCTTGAATGGTACCGATAAATGGATAGATTGGCTCCTAAAAACCATTTACATGAAAAAGAACTTGAGTGACGGAATTGCGTGTGGTAATGATATCGTTTTAATACCCCACAATTAGTGACGTTTGAAAGTGTGATTTCCGTTTGAGATAACCTTCAATAATTTGTTTCATCTTTTTATTGTAGTAATCCTTCTTCTTAATCTCACAAGATGTTAGATATCGAATTTAATTTTAATAATAACAATAATTTAAAATCGTAAAACAAAATAAAAGGAGAGTTAACTCATACATCACTCAACGTGTTTCAATGTGTACACGCCAAATCAGATACATTTAAATTGAAAATTAGATTTTTACCATAGACATCCAGCAGTTTCTCTCGCCTCCACCCACTACCTTTTATATAGTACATACGAAGTATCATTTAGTTTGTATTCCAGTGTAAGATTTAACGCCTATCATTTGCATTTTGGAATATTTATTTCGACTTGTCAGAGCCGTTAGTCTGCCCTGTTTCACTATATCACACCTTGCCCACGGTATCGCAACATTTTCTTTTGCATCTTTGATTTCTCTCCTTCCATTCCCATTTTTGGAATCTGATACTGAAATATATAACTTTCTTGTGGCTTTGCTGTACGGCTACTTATGTTAGTTAATACAATTTTATAATTTATGTGGCCGAAGCACAGCTAAGACCACGGTGATTTGTTGTTGTGACTAAGGAAAAATTTATAAATAAGAATTATGATTGCCATTAATAATATCTTTTAAAACAAAACCTTGATCATATATAATTTATGATATCACTGTTAATAAAAATATTAAAAGTCTCTAGCAGAAATGCAACCGTGATTTATACCTAAACGAATATTTATGTATCTTCTATTATTATTAATTTTGAAAGATGTCTACAGATGGTGGACCAAGTTACATAACAATGGAAAACCAACAAAAGGAATTTATAACCGCGCGCTTTCGCATTACCTACGCCCTTTTCATTATAAAAACAATTATTCTTATACATTAATATTAGCAAATGCTTAATTCAAGCTTCTCCTATGATGTTTAGAGTGACGCTGACTATGGCAAGTCTTCACAGCGCACTGATGTATCAGAAACGTTTCGATTTTCAAAACAAACAAAAATTTTGATTTTCTTCGAATATCTCAAAAACTAAGGGGATATTTTGTATCATATTATTTAACCAATCTCTTACCGTTCCCAAAATCTTAATGGTGATCATCGAATTTGAATCAGCCTGATTAAAGTAGAAGCAAAGGAAAGCAAAGAAATTCTTACTCTTATTGAAAAAAATATGTTAAAAATGGATTTCAAAAGATGCGAACATAAGGTTTCGAAATTTTGTAAGATTGGAAGATTGGATGAATGGAAAAGTATTATAGGTGCATAGTAGTAATTATTGTGCCGTATCTGGCTAACAATGGCATAACGATATAATGAAGAAATGAAAATTTATTTCTGAATAGAATTTTTGAATAAAATTCATTAGTGACAGTTTTGATAAACTTTCAAAAAAATCTGCACGTACATACAGTGCACCCATTTTATAGTGTAACTACTAAAGAGCAACACAGATTACAGTTGACATGATTCCAGAGGCATCTTAGTGAACTGCATATTTTCTAAATTAATGAAAATCAAGGTTGCTTATAACTACAAATAAAACTTATTTTAAATACACATGACATAAAATGAATACAACAAATAATGCAAAATTGTATGTTACAAGATAAAATGGGCAGATTGTATACATAAAAAAGTAAGAAGTAAGAAGAAACAAACCAACCAAATGCAATATGGCGTACTCTTTTGCACGTTACATATTTCCCCATTTTAAATTAAAACAACAGGTAGAATAGTGTCAATAGTAGTAGTAGTAGTAGTAGTAGTAGTGTCCAAAGAAAAAAAATGAATGGTAATTCATCCCAAGACAATCAAGGTAGCAAGTAACCGAAGAGTCGGCTTACAATTTTATTATCTTCATTTCACTGTGCCACAACCACAACAATGTTGATAAAGTTATTAGATTTGCTCGACTCCAACATCTTTCTTTTACACAATGCAAAACAAAAACATCTTTTGCCTTATCATCCTATTCCGAAATAATAATTACAGTTACTTTTCGTAACCTCCAGTTTAATTTAAAAAAACAGATGATCCGTTTAAGTAACAGGTTGCCACTGTTTGCTAACTAGAATTGTTGTTGGTGTCTAAGTGGCTAAGACTATTTTAACTAACTTTTCAAAATTATCGTTTGACAATAGTAATTCATTATTTAATTATAATTATTATTAATAATTATTTTTTAATACAATACTCTGTTTTCAGGTGAGTTTTCTCCAAACTCCAAATACCCTTTGACAGTACAAAAAGTGGTAAGTTTATTTGTTAAATATTTATTAATGTATTGTTGTATTCGATGTTGTCGCAGTGGATTTTGAGGGCCAAAACCATATGGTACTTTTATGTTAGAATCAGATTAGAATCATGTAGTTCGGAATATACGATACAATAACGATAAGTTCTCATATAGTCTTTTTCATGAATTTTCGATAAGTATTTATTTCATTATCATATCATATTACACTGAAAAAAAAGTTCGGTTAAAATTTATTTATTTCAATTAAATATTTAGTTAAATCAAATAAAATTTTAGTTTTGCTAACTAAATGTTTCGTTGAGTTAAATAAAGTTTTGACTATATTTTTTTCTCAGTGAATTGTTTTTCATTCTTCTGGCGATTTTTATTTTTATGATTGCACTTTCCATCGTATCTCATAACCTTGTAAGATTTGATATTCTCGTTTTTTTCAAGGAATACATTACGCTGATAAGTATTCTTAGGAACTGTAGTTTTACTTACAGCTGCTATTATCAACAGAGCGGATTTTTTATTTCGCGACTTAAGGATTTTCCTGTATATTAAAGTTTATTGAATTTAACTTTCCTTTTGCCGTATAAAGACTTCAAAAGTATATGCTACTTCACTGATGGATTCACATGAATGTATTTACCGTGATAAAATAAACCTTAAGATAGATAAAGATTTAAGAAAATTCGCCATTTTAATTACACCCGTGGTTGTTGTCATTATTGTCATTATTATGGATTTACGTGACATACCTGTTACATACTTAGGTTTCTGCCACGGCCCCCTTAGGCTGGAATTGAGATATGCTCAATGCACGCCCCCTATGATACTACTGTCAGTTATCCTTGGTGGGAGCGAGGTTTCTAGCCAGCCTCTGCTAGTTCTCTGGGTTAGTTCGGAGTTATTTGCGTGCTCACTCGTCGTGGTTCACGTAACATTACAAATAGTTCGGCATGCGGACTCTTCACTACCCCAACGACTCCATTCCAAGTATGGACTGGGCTTGGATAAATCGTGGTAATCCTGACGTACCAATTAAAGGTCTGCTGTGTCTTCCCACAAAGCTCTGTCCGACTTTACCTAAAAGTAAGGTTGTATATAGGGAGGTTGGGACATCATGTTCAAGGTCATAGCCCCAAATATGGCCGCCGATGTTTTTTCAATTTATAATTGAATAAATTTCGTCTTTCACGCTCACGTATGGGAAATCGAAACAATCGGAAGCCCTTTGCAGCAGAATTACAGCAATTCTTGACGCAACAAGTCGGCATCTTTAATTTCAAATATTTGAAATTTTGCCTGACAGTTGTCACCTTATGACAATTGCTGCAATGCATCATGGGTGGGGCTAGGATGTCCCAACCTCCCTCTATACAACCTTACCTAAAAGTAGAGACCTGGCATTACCCTTATTGAAGAGGCCTGAGCAAATTTAAATAAAAAACGTACATTATTTTTAAATAGTCCAATTATTTAGAAAATAATGATTTTTCACGAAAGAGACATCTAAAGATCATACATTTATTTTATAAATTACATATAATTTACTTACCGTTCAGTTCTGTCAAAAACAGAAACCGGTAAGTAATTACTTACCGATGCGATTTTGCTTAGTAACCAGTAAATATAACCTACTGTTCTAAAACCAAGTATGGTAAACAATCCGAAATAGCATGGTCGTACAAAACAAAACTTAACAACTCATTGCAGGAAAAATATTTCATTACAATTGTGATGCTCTAGTTAATTTTGTGTGAGACTGAAGCACTGAACTACTCCTTATGGAATAACTAATATATAAAAGTACCGTGTATGATAGGTAGATCTCATCTTGCAGATTCTTTATGAAATAACACATAATATATGTACATAGTTCATTCGGTTTGTTAACTACAGAACACAGTATATTTGGCAACAACTTTTTATTTCTTCTATTATGAAAGATATTTTAGTAGAATTTTTCTATAAAGAGAAATTTTTACCTAAGTATAGTAGCAAAAATATTACATTTGCCTTAAAATCTTTGGGACACCTGGTATGGATGATGAAAAAAAAAGTAAAATAGCATCATATTAGCTTTACTGCCCTAGATCATTATGAAATCAGTAGTACGTTCTCTCCTAATAAACCTCTCTCTATAAACCATTTGATTTTTGTGTCCTTTTGGCTTTTTATAAATCCAAGTAGTATCTTAAAGTGCATAAAATAATCTTAAAACAAGAACAAAACAAACCAGTGAAGGACCATTGACATATTCAGTTCACTTGGTATGGCTCGTACATATTGTTATGATATTACGGGGGTTGGTTTTAATTTAGGATACTATTATATTTTACTCTGGATGAATTGATTATTAATAAAGAAAAAACAAATAGATCGATGATGAATGATTATTGATAACTTGTTAAAATTAAATTACGATTGGGAGCACCAACAAATAAAACAGACTTTGTAAAAAGTACAGTAGAGACATATACAAAATATAAACCACTTACCTTTACCATCAAAGAAAAATGCACCGGCTAACTAAATTGTTTGTGAAAGTGAGTTCTTTACATGAATGAGACTTGTCCACGCGGGGCGCTTTAATAGGGCACTAAATACACCACTTACCTTTACCATCAAAGAAAAATGCACCGGCTAACTAAATTGTTTGTGAAAGTGAGTTCTTTACATGAATGAGACTTGTCCACGCGGGGCGCTTTAATAGGGCACTAAATAATATAGATCTAGAAAACATTATTAACTCCACACACAAATAAAATAATAAACCAGAAGTAACTTTTAAAACGTTCTAACGACAAATTTTATTCAACATAAAAAAAACAAAATTAACAAACTAAATCAAAACTGAAACGCTTAAAATTAATGAAATAAAAAGAAAACTGGATATCAAAAAATTTGAAAAAAATTTAATTCTAAGACTGTATAATTCTTTTTATCTTGAAAATTAATATTTCTATCATTAATCTAACTACTTTAAAATAAATACCTTACATTCTTTACAAAATTCAAATTATTGGCGCCTTTTTAAAAATTACCGACAGAAATTAGCAGTAATCTGCAAGATTTTCTGCTTGCATAAGGTTCGATGTCAAAATGGTAGATGCCACAAAAATTCACCTATCTTCATGAAAAAGTCTTATATTGTTAAATAAAGTTGAAATTATTTAAACCAGCTGTATCTCAGACATAAGGTAAATCCATTTAAATTTATAAAATGATTAATTTCCATATTCCATCCTAATTCCAAGGACCATTATCAAACTTTACCATAAAAACTATTTTCAAAAGCTTATACTAACATGTAACAATAAGCTTAGGATTGAATGGCAACCAAGTCAATTTTCCAATACATATAAATTTACATTAAAACATGAATGAACATATTAATACCCTTTTTAACACTTTTTATGATTACAAATTACCTTATATCCCATGGATCAATAATTACATAAATTTTGATATCCAAACTCCTAACTAATAACTAAATTACATACTTTCAGAATACTATGGTTAATCACAGACATATTTGTTTTTCAAATGCTTCTACAATTAATGATCTCTATATTAGCATGTATGTCTAAATTGTCCCAAGAACTTGCGTGACAAAACCACACTAATATATTAAAGTTCAAAGACTTCTTAATATTGAACACTAACAAATTTAACATGAAAGTACTCAAATCGTTGATTAAGAAGAAATTTTTTAATTTTTCAAAAACAAAAACAGTAGATAAAGCAATAAATATCTGCATACATCTTCACAACCATACCCTTTATATGTTTTAGGCGACAACAAGACTTGAAATGGCTTTATAACTTAGTTATCTATAAAAATCATGTAGCGATTTCGCAACGTTGGCTAACCAAGAAAATTTACCAAATTTCACAGAAAACTCAACTTTTAAATTTATCCTTTTTCTATTTACTGTGTTATAGAGTGTTTCTTTATCAAAATGAAACATTATTATGAATTTTAAATAAAATTCAAATTAGTAAAAATTCGATATTTCTAAAAGTTATGCAACCCATGCCAGCATGCATGTAAATGTTGTCCCTTAAATTTTCTATTGGCATGTAAATAACATGACAATATGTTAGTACTAAATCCGTTCAACTTGAAATTGAAATTGTTTTCTGTTGAATAGCTACGTTCGGCGACACAACGACTGATCAGACATAATCTCTTTTGGTAACATTGGCCACATTATCCGTGAATCACTTTTAACATAGTTTCATCCAATATTGCATCAACTCTGCTGGATTCACCTCTGATATGGTTTACTTGTCGATTTTCCGTGTTCTTAATTTTATATGCCATTTGTTTCGGCGTTTGTGACGTTTTTATCCGAATATTCCCTTAAGCGGTTTATCTATTTTCTCCCGAAGAATACAATTGTAGGGGAAAGTCTTTTCTATTTTTCTACGGTCACAGTCTCGGTAGTCGTTCTCTGTCCGTTTACCGTTAAAATATGTCAAAAACTGAGCACTGTCTAAATCCATTCATTATTTAAATAATAGAACAGTATCGTCACTTTTTTCTAGAGCAAATAGTGGAATCGTACTAATACATTTCTTCTTACAAACGGGGTATATTTTCTATTTCTTTAATGTTGCTTTGGTACTGCGATGAGGAATCAATAATAATCACATTGTGGTTGTAATTTCACAAACACAGATGATCTGCTGCATTTAGCTGCATTTAGCGTGAAGGCCGGGGGGTTGGAACTCGGGGCTACAACAAGGATCTGTAATTCTGATACTTTCTCTCGGTCTGTGCAGGAATTCCACTCCATCATATGTCTAATACTAATAGCTGTACTGTATACTTCTAAGTAAAGGGAGACGAGATTTTTTTACCTAGTTGAAGGTTACTGATGAACGGTAGAACGAATTAATGTTTATCAGGAATTTATTAAATTAACAGGAATTAACTATATATTAAGTAATTATTTAAACAAAAAACAAGTTGACGAACAAAAACTAAACGAGTTTCAATTTGGCTAAACAGTACAGAATGAATGTATAATCTACTAACATACTAAGAAAGTTGCGTTTCAAACACCAAAAGGGCATCCTTATTATTTTTTTTATGGAAACAAAGACCGCGCTTGGTATTCTAAAAGGAGATAGAAGGATTTTAAAATTACTCTTTCTCAATGTAGTAACACGAGAGAAAACAATAGTCGCTCGAAATAAAGAAAAGTTTGATTTTTTTTTGAGAAGTAGGTTTCAAAAATTTTGTTGTTGTGTGTATTATATAGGGTGTTTCACTAAGATTCGTATCCTCTGGACAGGTGATAGACAAAAATGCAACAAAAATCATTAGTGACTAGCTTTCATAATAACCGAGAAAAAATTGCTTTTGAAAAGTGGGTTGATGGTTTAAAGATAGCAGTTGGAGCTGAATGTACACCTAACTGCATCATTTTCAACATGACATCTAATACATTGATGCAGCTTATGCTAGGTAACACCACAGTTTGTTTTTTGACTATTATTTCCAGCAGTTCCCAAAAGTTGACCCTTTTAGCAAATGATTTCGATGTGTGTAAAATCAAAAAATTGCTTAAGGGTTTTTTGTTCCTATTGACGAGTACTATCACATGTCCAGAGGATAGGAATTTTAAGTGAAATACCCTCTATTTTAAGTTTTTAACTGAGTTTTTTTTATCGCAATACCACTTCTTTTCCGAACATCCAACCGATGCTTCCTGGAATATTCATAAATTTAGTCACTGTGTCTGGTCTGCGGCCAGCTCGATTTAGTGGAAAAACTTGAACCCGATCGCACAAGCAGGCAATAGATTGGGCAGATATACCGAAATATTTATTCTAGCGTTGGGGGGGGGAGGACTTTTTAGAACTTCCCGGACTGCAATGTCCATGGCGCCCGGTGATTATTAATAATATCTCAATCTTTGCAGTTAATTAATCTTTTGTGAGACTGACTGAATTTACTGATTGCTTAATTAGCTTTTTCTGAGATTAATCACACAGTATCATTTCCCCGAGACTGTGGAATACTTGCAACCAGCTGTTAAATAAGAATTATAAGTCTAATGCTAAAATGGGCTTCCCGATTGAAGCCCGTGTCCGCTCGGACTCGAAAGGCGGGCTACAATATTCTATATAACCGCAAAACCGGGCATGTTAAGACCATTCAACGGGCACGGACCGGCTGGCAGTTCAAAAACTGATGTCCACTTGAATGAGTTTTGGTGGAATGGATGTTTGATGTTTTCTGTCTATTTTACTGACAAAGTAGTGAGAGCTGTTTTCGCAGACTAGTCAGTTTGCGTATTTATCACTCTCCGATGTTATTCCACTCTGAGAAAATTGACATATACTAAGGGACATCAAATTTCTTAAAAAAAAACAGAAATCTTGCATTTTCTTCTACCTCCATCGTCTTGTTTGGTTATTCAAGGCACTCATCCTCTATCTTAGGAAATCAACTAACTAAATAAGGGGCAGAGGTGTTAAGTCCTGAATGGAATTGTTGTCAGATCAAGATTGTTAGAAGTATGACTGTTTTGTGTTCTTGTTGCCCTTTCACGCCTAATAACAAGAGCAATGATATTCATGTCACTGGTAGGGCATTACAAGCATCAGGTAGATATTTCAAAGATCCGATCGTATTGAAAAAGATAAACTTCATATTTGCCACATTAGAATGAATTGAAATTTCTGAAGATTGGAAAGTAGCATAAATTCTAACTTTACAAAGTACTATAGGTATAGGTGGGTTGAAGAACAATAAATTTCAAAACAAAAGTCAAGGAGCTTTCAATGTGAGTCATATGGCCTTATTATTATTAGTCAAACATCCTCAGGTATTTTTGTAATATAAATTTAGATACTTTCATAAGTTATTCTTTATAGTGACTGTTAAGAATAAATATGCAAGGAAGTCGTATAGGATCTCCGAAAATGGTACAGTGAATAATAATTTTTAAACCATTGACACCTCAAATAACCCAAAACTTTACGTGATATCTACTCTTTACTGTCACATTTATTTTTTCTCTTTAATTTATATTCCATACACTTGATTTGTGTGTTAGGTATAAATCAAAATATGTTTAAAGACTATAATTTATATG
Source organism: Agrypnus murinus (assembly GCA_929113105.1). Lineage (NCBI taxonomy): Eukaryota > Metazoa > Arthropoda > Insecta > Coleoptera > Elateridae > Agrypnus > Agrypnus murinus. The sequence goes on from OV816031.1 coordinate 119,698,344, forward strand.
TGAAAGATGTATTATCGTCGCGTGATGATAAAAGTCAGCAACCTTTCACTATTAGAAAGAGAACATAAGTAAAACCTTTAATAGAAGTGGTTAGCATTTAAAAAGAAGAATTATACTAATGTTAACATAAAATTATGACAAGAACTACAAAAACTCTTGTTATGTAGTGGAATCTGAAGAAGCCCAGATCGATAGCATGGACACAACATTTTTGTCACTTATCTGAATGGCATTGTTGGATATCCTCTAAGGATCCTTTTCGGAAGGGTCATATTTGTACCTAAGAATAATACGAGACAGCATGAGGTCCCCATGTAGGCTGCTCTACCCTGACGGACCGCACCTTTTACGCCAACTCCCGGTGGTATGGAAACGCTCAGCAGGATTTACTACTTGTCCCCTTAGACTTATACAATCCAATCGATTTTTACGTATCATCTTATAGAATTCTAAATAAAAACCATCAGATACGTAATAAACATAGAAAATTGGTTTCACAGTTTGAAAAAAGGTGAACATTGGTAGATATTTATGGGAGAATTCTTATTTTTACGTAACCGACGATGATGCTTTAGTAACCATTTTTCTTTTTTTTCTGAATAAGAATTGAGAACATAAGAAAACGCACTTTATTTTGACGCATCGGCCATTTATAATTGAATGAGTATTACGATTTTTGATTAAATTCCAATTAATTGGGATGGCAATAATTATGTACCAGCAAAAATATATAATTAAAAACTTTAATCACCATGTCGATGAGAAAAGGTAAGTAAGCGAGTTTCTAAAAATATTATGTTATGCTTATTATTGATCCAACATTATTTAATAAGTCTCATGTAAAGGATCAATCAAGTGAAAAACGAAATGTTTTTATTTTTGACCTCCCTACTATGTAATTTTCTTCTAAAATTGTTTAAATAACTCAATTCACACTAAAAAATGTGATATAAGGGAGTTTCTGTCGTAGACAGCGTCAATCTGTGTGCTTTCTACACTCTTCATATATTTTTTTAATTAAACTATAACAAAAATATTTTCAAAGGCATTAAAATATCTAAAAAAGGCGCAATTTAAAGTAATATTAACACCTTTGTAGCAGACGTTATAAATTTTAATTCAGCTTGGATATAATTTAGTGCAAGTTGTAGGAATGACACATGGAAAGAATGAAGCTCTATATGCGAAGATATAAACTTGTCATTTTAAACGAAGTAAGGGAATAATACTTTATTGTACAAGTTATATTTATTATTTCTTCGTCTAGACGTGTCAATTTATATGACTTATAATGCTATGTGGAAAACAGAACAAGAAACAATTATAATAAGTCGTAAACATTGTTCGTTTTTGATTTCCACTTTTTGATTTTTATGCATAATTAACCAGTCCAGTGCCGGATTTAAGCATAAGCTGTGTCACTACTTAGGGTATCTGATTATAGGGGGTGATTAACTAAAAAGAGGCGAATACAACATATTAAAGAATAATGTTTATCGTATAATTAACATATATTTAAAAGTTAATTAAGCAACAATGCTGAATTTTGTAGGTGTTGCCGCCTAATAAGGTGATGTTCCTGGCTAAAATAGAAGCTATTTTTCATCTATAACCGGCTAAAGGTTCATGTTCCTTTCATAAATAATATCTCTAACGTGCGCTTCAAATAGTATAACAAAGTATTAGTTTCATAAGACACGTTTTTAGCGCACGCGTCCGAGGACAAGTGCGCTAAAACGTGTTATGAAACGAATACTTTATACTATTTTTCTATTTGCGTTAGTTCGTTATTAAATAATTAAAAAAATTACTTAGTTTTAAATAAAATTTGTTGGGGATATTTTGGTAAGTAGCATAGCAGTTTGGCAACACTAGAAGTTATGCAATTTTGTTTTTTACATAACCTTGCTTAACTTTAGGTAATCCGCGCGACGTAGAAATTTCCATTCTTATCTCATACACACAACGCCCGCTAAGCAGCAGGACCTCGTTCAAATTTGCCAGGTGTATTATACGTACTGTTGAAAATTATTATAAATTCAAAGTAGAATGTATGCCAATATATTTGTGACATAAATAATTGCTACTTAATGAATTAAAAACTTGGATGAAATAAGAATAATTATATTTCATTTCATAAAATAAACACCTTGTTTGTTAAAGGAATTAATGAGGTAACTATAAATGCAATGGTATTTTCAGCAAAGAATGATTGTTGTTAACCAAAATAATTATTCATTGGATCTTTTGGATATTATAACTTATAAGGTAAAGATATATGTATAATTTTATAAAATTTAATTTTATTACGTTAAGTTTATCGTGAGCTATTAATTGCAGATACACAATGCATCCTTACGATGCCAGTATCAAGATTTACAATTTCGTTAATAATAAAGTAAAAACTGTTACGCCCTTATTAAGACTAATTATTATTCGGCGCTTTTATGTAGCCTGCAATACTAGTTTCGCAAGCGTTGCATTCCAATTATAATAGTTCACTGCGTAAATAACATAAGTTTGACATTCTAAGAACAGCTGTCTAACAGTGATATCAACTTTAAAAAATAAAATGTTACTGTTTCCAGTATTCTAAAAAATTTCATTAGGACATGAAGCCATTAGGACACGCAAATATAAAAAATTCTTTACTAAATTAGTCCATCCGCGTCTCAATACTGTTGTTAGCGCACGAGCATTCATTATTCCAGAGTTTTCTGATCTTCATTACTAGCTAAATAGGCCTAGGTAAATAGAGTCTGTAAATAAATGTCTAAATGTAAATAAATATGTCATATACGGGGTGTAATTAGGTCCAGAAACTACAGTGTTTACAGAAGGTCGGACAGTGGCACACATAGTCTTGCTATCAGATCAAGACAAAATGACGATGACGTATTTGTTCAGTTTGACATATCGCATTTGCAACATTCAATGCATGCCTAATGGTGCATGAACAGCAATCCTTAAAATGAATAGCATTACGTCTTTTGCTGTAGAATCTTAAGATATCACTATTGAACATCCTCACGGGAACTGATGTCGTAGAACTTTTTTACTAGAAACATCTATTGGAAAAAATTAATCGAAGATAAATAATAGTGTAAGTTGCTTTGCTTACGACGTGGGGCAAAGTGGTTATTAAGGCCAGTTATTTTAACATTGTATGCTCCACGGATCCAGGTAACGACTAGTGGAGAAATAGTAATCCAGGGAACTGCTGGGGTTGCTGAAGTCAGCCCAGTCTGGATCATTTTACCTGTCCCTAAAGCTTTCACAAAATAAGAGGGTGTTAATGCTAACAAATAAAACACACTTTAGCAAGCGTCATTCTCTAAACCTACACGTTTACGGTTATCTACGGTAGCCACAGCAAGAAGGGTGCAATAATAAGCAAGCATGCGAATGTGGAGACGGGATACGGGGTCGTAAAACGGGATGTCGGACAATGGCGGACGGACTGGAATAAGGGAAGCGGGAGGAGATACCCAGGCTATGCACAGCGAGATCTCGGAACAGGGTAAGGGATGAAAGGAAGAGACTCCCAGGCTACGCACAGCGTGGTCTCGGAACGAGGTGAGGAGTAATGGAAGAGAGCGGGCGGAAAGAGAATCGGAATGTCGGTAAGAGGACTTACTCTTATATTCCCTGGAACGGTCTGCTAGGCAGGCTGGGCTGGTTGGTCCGGGTGGTGTTGAGTCCTGGACGCGGACCGAATAAATCATCATCATCATGTTCAACGTTATTTTCTGCACTGCGACGCAGGGCAGTGGCTATTATAGGCTTATTATGCCTCTTCAGCCTGGTTTGGTTTGGTTAATTGGTAGGTTGAGCTACACTCTTATCGGTCGCGCTCTCCGTCTGGGCAGCCCCCTCAGAAGGCCCCAAGCGCAGGGTGACAGGCCGGGGCGAGGTAGGCAAAGGTGATGATGGTAGGCTCCTGGATGGTGGTTGTTGGTCCCTGGTGTTGATGGTGGTGGTGGCGCGTGGATGTTGCGGTTGTTTGAAGTTGGTTGATAGGTTGAGGTTTGGCTAAGCAGTAGACGACAACGGTCAAAGGCCGGCGCCCCCGAAGGGGCTGCGACGGCGATCAAGGAAAAACAAACGGCTGTTTTCAGAACCACACTCCCCGCGGCTCGACGCCACTCGGGGGGGGGGGAAGAGGTCTTCCTGGTACACCTAGAACAAGAAAGAAAAGAGCAGAAAGAGAAAAAAAATTGATTAAATAATAATATACAAAAAATAATATTAATAGTAATAAAAAAAATAAGTAAATAAATAAATAAGTAAAATAAAATAAAATAAAATAAAATAAAATAAAATAAAATAAAATAAAATAAAATAAAATAAAATAAAATAAAATAAAATAAAATAAAATAAAATAAAATAAAATAAAATAAAATAAAATAAAATAAAATAAAATAAAATAAAATAAAATAAATAAAAAAAGGGCATCCCCTATGAGACGACCCGAGTAAAAAGTGTATACTTGAGGGAGCACGTTGGACTCTCAATATGGTCGACATCGCTCCCATTCATGGATCACCCTGATTGCTTCCCGGACCAGCTGCATAGGGAGTTGAGGGCTGTTGATTTCGAGCTCATAGCCTGTGGTGTACTAAGGTGTGTAATGTGTATATGTGATGTGTGTCAGGGGTTAGGCGTTTGCACCTCTAAAGGCCAGGGGGTTTCTTCCAAGATTTCCTCCAGCTCGGGAGGGAGTTGGGGGGCGTTTTCGAGCAGAATGGACGGAGGGTACCGAATAAATCGACGGCCGCACCTTTTTACATAGGTGCTCTCGGAGCGTGGGGGAAATGGTAGGCGTGAAATGGAACGGCGCACGCCAAATATCGGTTAGGGAAAGGGCGCGTGGTCTTGCTTGAGTCGGTCGCTTATCCGAGCGGTTTTAGGTTGCACAGCTGATAAGCATTTTCACTTTACTACCAAAACAATTAACTAGAATTCTGTAACTTCGTTACATTAGAAATAGTTAAATTGCAATATACCATTACACGTGATTATTATTAAATTCCTCAATACTTGAATGGTTAAGGAAAAGGGTGTGAAATTAATTTGCCATGCAGGTAGTCTGCACTTCCTTCCACCAGTAGACTGTTTGCTGAAATGTTTGAGGACTGTTAACCAACAAAATACAGAAAGAATATAGTTTCTATTTTGGGTTCAACACACTAATTGTTGTTTGATATTCAATTATGTACTAGTGGGTTGTACCTTAAAGGTCTATAACTCCACAGTATGTTGTTTTATACTCGTCGAAACTGATATCTTCATCAGAGGGTCATAAAAGAGAATAATACTGAATTGAGCAATAATAAGATATAGATCTAGGAGAAACATTACATGCAAAACGCAATCCTCTTTTAAGTCAAGTTTTTTAAATTTCAAATGTGTTTCAAAATTTCAAATACTCAGTTTTAAAAATTCCGAGATTTAGTTACCAAATGCGCCACAGAACACCAAGCTCCTAAAACTTTGAGATTTTCAGAGTTTACAATCTTTTTAGGTAAAATATAGGATATCTAGAGATTAGAGTTTTTAAGTGCCAAACGTCAAAAGTCCTAAAATCGAGATTTCATAGATTCAACAGCTTAAAAGCATCATATCCTATTAAATAATAATAATTTAATATTTAGTTTTGCTTTAAAAGGTAAAACTCAATTTCATGTGCTTTATGTGTAGGCATAGTTAGATACGATATTACTCAAGCAACATCTTATAGGCATATTTATTCAACAAGTAATTTAAAGCGATTACTAGTTACCTTTAGCTGCCTGCCTAGCAACTTAATTTTTTTAATTTTCTTAGAATTCTTCAGTGGCCAATTAAACGTTGTTTGCAGTGTATCAGTTTATCCACCTATGGCTTGAAAATGCAAGTGTATTTTTTGTATTTCGGGCATAGTTGGGCTCTCACTAAATCTGTCGGTATATTACTTTGAGTTTGAGTTATTCCCAAACTGTTGCGGTGTTAGGTTGTAATTTTAAGTAGAAGTAATCATCAATGAGATCGCCACAACAGATCATGTTTCGAAACGTTCTGTTGGTTGGATACCTTTCGAATAAGTGACTGTTGTGTTTAATTTGTAATTAAAATTTTTGAAACTTATAAGCCTAAAGACTCGAGATTTCTTCAGAGCTATAAAGTTTCAAAGTTTCAGATATTCGCAGCTTTTACATGCCAGAGTATCATCAGAACTTGGAATGTTAGAAGCTTCTGATAATTTAACAGATTTATAAGTTTAATAAAGGTTTTAAAATTCCCTAAAGTTTTAATCTCGGATCTCCAAAGAGAAAAATAGTTTAAGCTTCTAAGTGTCAACCATTGCAAGTTTTAAAGTTTGAAGTTCATCATCAGAGTTTTCAAGGTTTCAGAGTGTTAAAATTAAGAATTTAAAAATTCTTATAATAAAAATTAAATACTAGTATTAATTTTGCATAATTATTTCGAGTTTCTAGCTTCCACGGTTTCCTACATTTAAAGTTACGGTTTCACATGTCTGCTTTTTAAAATAATTTTCTTTAAATAGTGCAGAAATTTTCTAGTTAGTGTAAACGAATGTCTGTTGCTTACTTTACCTTCTTGCAGACAGACGATAGATCAAATTCTGAATCGACTGCTTGTGTTTACAAAAAACAATAAGTTCAATGCACGTATAAAGTGTACAGACTGTATGACTTCATTAGAGACTGGAAAAAAGTGATGTACTGGTTTTGGAAGATTCAAACACTTTAAGAACATCCTTACTGGATAAAACGACAAGAAATATTGACGCCAAAATCTTCCATTTCTAACCTTTTAACAGCTGTTTGCTTACTTGACAGCAAAATAAAATGTCAAAACTAAGATATTCAATCAATCTCTGCAATTATCAAATTAATTCAATAAGATAAAGTAATCAATTGTTATTAAATTCCATCTCCATATACTGTTTATTAATAATTGGGGAGTTGATAAATCCAATTTCCACTTATTCTTTTAATTTCCATCCAATAATAATGTTTCTCTTCTTTGGATAATTAACTTTAGATGTTATTGTCAAATTTTTGTTTTTACTTTTAAATAATTAACTTTAACACTTTGTTGAAATTGGTTTAATAACTTTTTAAATTTGACGTTTAAATTATAACCTTAAATATTTTTCAACGGGAGTAAGCTTACTTTCAATTATTTTTCTTCTCAACATAACCCGAGAAAAATCTAATTTGCTACCAAGTCCTCAAGAGCATATTTTCCTTTGGACGTTTTAGAGCTACTTAGTTGTTAAAAAATGTTCCCTCCTTTTTGTTTTCTGATAAAACAATTGGATTTTTACATAAAACAATAGAAAATGACTTTTCTAAATTTCCTATAACCCTATTTAATTTTTCAAATTTTTATTTAAAGAAAAACTATTTATAAGTTCTTGTAGATCACAAAATGACGAATCTGTCGATATATAACACTTGGCATAAATAATAGATTATCCATCAAAATTTTGTTGTCGACGAAACAACATTGTTTACAACTAAAATAATAACATAAATTCATAACAACACAATTTCCCAATTTTCCTTGCTTATAGATCTATGCCTTACGCCTTTTATGATCTTAATTTGCTATTCTTCTAGGTAACTACAAAACACTATGCAGTCTAAATTACATAAAATCACTGCACGTTACAATGTTTGTTTTTCACATATTATTTAAAATTCAATCAATCGATGAAGGCCAATGAATGCATGTGGTTTTTATAGAAATTCGGCGGTCTAGATGTCCATGTTTTAATGTTTAGGCTTACTTTCCACTTATATATTTGTTTATCTTCCGATCTTCCTCTCAACATACTAGAGCCTTTTCTCTCTCCCGCCCCTCGTCCGACTATTTTCTCTGGAATGATGCGAATGATTCGAAACATGCCAATGTCTAGAATATACACTTTTGAGTTACAAAACGGTTAATTCCGCACCTGAACCTGACCCTAGAGTTGACTTTCTGTCATTTGGATCCTTGGAACAAATTGATGGATTGGGTTTTTTTAAGTCTCGTTAATTACCTCAATAAATGAAGAAAATAAAACAGACGAAAAGTAAATAATTTCATTCTAAACAACGTCTGCAAATATCATTATGTTTCCATATATGCACACGGGTGCGTGTAATTACAGAGTATGAGAGGCTCATGCTGCACGCAAGAAGTCAATAATTCCACGACTGCAAGTCTATGAACACCGCCGACTCATCAGGGGGTTTTATACATTGGGTAGCAATTGCAAGCACGAAGTGGTGTGAAAGATCACGCAACCGCCTACATATGTTATTGCAATTACAATAACCCCTCTTGCTGCACACTCAGAAAAGATCTTATCTCAGTTACTAGTGACTTAAATTACTTCTAAATTCAGAGAATATGCAGCTAAAATTACCTTACTGTACAGTTATATTAAGAGATCAAGTAATAACGTTTCCTGTTTGCAAAACACGCCAACTTCATAGTTACTCTTTCGATTTGTTTTCCTTGCTTTTACTATTATTATTAACATTATTATTATTACAACTAGACATTTTTTAATAGCCCTAATCCATTTAAGGCAATCTTGATAAGAACAAAGCAGAGCAGTTGTGCTTAGCAGCGCAGCTTCGGGTTAACACGAGAATTGTTAATACAAAAGCACGCATTTATTTAAGATACCACTGATATAGCATGACAAGCGGGTTTTAGAATTTGCCTTCCGCCATGTTAATATCACATCCGTTTGTTCGTTACTGCGCAAATATGAGCTTAAAATTGCGCCTTTAGCCCTTTTATAATTAAAATTCATAACTGTGCTTTTTTCGTATGAAATGTGAATGACGAAAATTGATTGATATTAATTTTCTGTACTGTCAAAGCAAAATTAGCAATGTCGGGCGATAATTGCATTTTAAAAAAAGGACGCCATTTTTAAAACCACAACCGGTATAATTAGTGTTGAAGGATGAAAAAACAAGAAGCTGTGTCTTATAAAATACAATTAAGCTACTGCAGATCTGCAGGTATGTATAACACCTTTGCAGTACCTTTTACTGTAATGAAAGCCAAGTTGTTATATTAGTAAAATGGTTATTTTCACTGATACTTGTAAATACAACGTTTAGAATTCTGCATAATATACAAACACATAAGAAATTAAATAAACAAGTAGTTCTATAAACACAACCCATTCAATAAACATTTATTATTAATTTATCAGTTATTAAACTTGTTCATTGCTGATCAAGCGGTAAATCTATTGTCTCAGCAAATCTATCAATACGGGATTGAAATTCACCAATTCAGAAAATTTACGAATTTTTTACAAACTACGATGTAAAACGTCCAAACATTTCTTAGATGAAGAAGCCGGAAAAAGAAAACTTATGTTTTAAAAAAGATTTTTGCAAAGCACCAGAGAAAACAATAAACAATCCAAAAGGTGCTAAATGAAAACATAGGCGGGGCAGAAAAAGATTAAAAGGATCTTGTACCAATCCGATTAAAGCTATACAATACAAATATATTAACAAAAAGGAGTAATTTCTTAAGAAAAAAGAAAATAAAGCAAAATATTCTATAAAATGCAACTGTTAGTATATAAATTACGTAATTGGAATTAAGACAGATAGAAGCTGAAGAAATCAACATTTTGTCACGTGGTGTTTTCGTGACTGGAGGACGTAGTCAAAGGTAGAAAGGAATAAAAACCCAAGACATGAAAACAACTATATACTAACAATAAAACAATAGAATACAAAAAGGGTTACACACATAGGTTATACAGTGTGAGGACGTACAAGTAAAACTCCTAAAACTAACACAATCATGAGGGTGATCGGAACCACCCCTACACTAGCACTAGGTCTACAACTAAGCACTAGGAAACAGGTAATAACAGCTAGATTCTAGATATTCCTAGATTATTACAACTAAACGAGAGAGGGCCTTGCACAACCCACTCATAACTAAGCATTAGATAAGTTAAAAGGTACTCACCAGCTTGCTTGGAGATGTTGTGTTGGAGTCATTTTACTGACTGAAGTTCAAAGCAAGCTGTAAGCCTTACTGTATAATTGAATAAATTTCATACAATGAGATGCATAACGAGATGCAAATATAAATGCATACTGTATATATTATTTCTAATGCGATCCAGACTGCATACATTACTTCCAAGAATATACAGACTGTATACATTACTTCTAATGAGATGCAAGCGCGTGTATGTATGTGGGTAGTCATTGCAGTAACCTTGATAATATTTGTACTAAATGAAGACAAGTTGAGAAGTTCTAAAGATTTTTCCATTTGAAATAATTCCGTTTGTGACAATTTACTATCAACATGTTACTAAATTAAGGCGGAAATCAAGCTCAATTAATCAAGCGAATTAAAAATCGAAATGCGTTAAAATCAATAACACTCTGACCAGTAGTAAGATGGTAGGAAACAGGAAATCTTCAAACTACCAATTTTTAAATCAAATCTGACTTGAAGCCAGTGAAAATAAAAGCAAAAACTTGAATAAATTTGAGAAGGTATATGTAACCTAAAATGCATTAGAATTAGATTAGATGGCAGTAAGTAGAAACTTTTAAGTATTATTTGCTTATAAGAAATTTTCTAAGATGTGTGGATCTCTTATGTCTGGATTCAGGAGAAGTGTTTTTCCCCGTGCTCTATTAGTTAACATTAATCGATGTGACCAACAGTATTCTACGTAGTCAACATCTTTTAAAATAGTCAAAACTTAACATAGATGGATTTTTTGGCATGTTCATTATTAGAAATTATTTTACGTTGTCAGTGTTACTCAATATCTTCTGATTATTTCAATGTTTCGAATTGACCGAAGTGACTAACACTGTTGTACAGTTAGTTTCAGTAACATAATCATTGTATGGTCAAGATAAGTCTACTTGGTCAAAGCTAATCGACATGGTCAACATTATCCAATGTATTTACAGACGACTAACCGATATTCTCAACTAAACTGAATTTGGTGGTCAAAATAAATGGAAGTGGATAAATGTTGTTCGGCAAGGGCAAAATCTCTGATGCGATTAACCTTACTCTACATAGATAGAGAACTTGGGAACTGGGAATCGAATAAAACCTACAACCAATAAAATCTAGATCCCGAGCTTTGCAAACTGTTCTAGCTCTAAAAACAGAGTAAAAGCGAAAATGATCATAAAAAGATGTTGCAGTGTCTGCAGATGCTTTTAGTATTAGCATAACTTTCTGGAAAACGACATTTGAGGACCCTGATAAAGTCAAATAATAATCCGTCCTTGTATGGCTATAATGAGTCGAAATTTTGAGCTGCTTAAATATGTGATTTAGTCTGTTTGAAATGTTCGAAGTGATCCTATGTATTAACAAATACGCTTACACTGTATTGAATATTTAATGAAGATGAATAACAAAAATATCTGTATTGTAAGCGGTAAGTCCCCTACAAACGAACCGGTAAGCGAAAGACAATAGAAAATTCCAGACATTTGGGTTCAACAAAACAAAACTATCTGTAGAATATAGATCTCTTAAATTAACCTAACAATTCAAAATATTTGTTTTAAAAGTTGCTTAATTGTCTAGCCAAATAAAATGTAACAGAAGCAGTATTTAGATTATTTAATGGACCGGTTAAAATATATTAAACCCTCGTCAGTCAACCGGTTAAAGCAATTCTTTTTTAGTAAACTATTTGAAGTTTGGACAACAAAGCTGGAATATATCATTAATTGGAAATAATAAAAATGAAATTACATAAACAGTGTCAAACGAAATTTTTAAATTTATTAAACAATTATTTATTAGAATAATTACTGCAGGACTCGACAAATGGCGCCACTGTACTAAAGCTGCAAAAAACAGAAGTTTTTAACGCGACCTTCTGTGTAAGTGACGTTTGCCTTTTTAATCGAGGATACCGCGATCAGATAAATATCTTGATACACAGAAAAATTAAAATTGTCATGATATACAGTAATTTATTTATTCATTTTAAATTTATTTCTAAGCTATAGCCCGTAAGATATTTGTTGAACCAGAATTTCCAGAAAGCTCATGACGTTATATTCTCGGAACGCAACGGTCTGCCACGGCTTGATATTTGCAAGGAGCGGCGTGCCTTGAAACATAGATTGTTTGTAAAAAATATTTGCAATCTTGTAAGTCAAGTGTTTTTATTTCTGGTATGACAATAATTTGTGACTATTATCTAGGTACATGTTATTATACAATACAATAATAAGGAATAAACGAAGAATAATTTATTTTCGTAACGTACTATAGCCCCTAATCTGATAAATTTTCAAAGTCACCCTCATCTCTACAAGTTTCAATCAAATCTGTTATAATATTGATATGAATCTCGTTTTCCAACAGCCAGAAATAATTATGCACTTTAAACACAATACCCTTCGACTTGAAATTAAATTCCTTTCTGTTATTATTTGGCTCCATTGATTTTTTTTAATAAGAAATTACACTGAAAATGCACAGGACAATGCACAGCACAAATCACGGTATGCAAATGCTAACTGCAAGCTGCTAAGGTGAACTGGTGAAAGCCGGCAACGGCACCAATGCCTTACCAACTTGAGTGTCGATTGCAGTTAATTCCGAGAAAGTGATGTAGCGGTCTTTTAGAAATTTTGGCTCAACAAATATCGTATGGACTGTATGTATAAATGGCGTAGCCAGAATTGTTGTTGGGAGGGGGGGGGCAGAAACCTATCTGTCCCTAGTAGCGCTGGAATACAAATTCATGTGAAAATTACGTGCCTCTGTTTGCATGCTACAATTAATATTCTAAAGTGATTCTCAATGGCATGTAATAATTACATACCCCGCAGTACATGTTTGTCACGTAAAAAATTAATATATATCCTTTTCATATATTCGTCATTACCATAACATCCACATGTTTTTGATGAGTAAGTGAATTGAACAACACGTTTGATTTATAAAATCCCTAACCATAGCACAGTATAAATAACATACAGTAACGTGACTCTCGCAAATAGTTACCATCCGCCACGCAACAAGCTGGCATGTGCCGGCAGTACATAGAGAGTAGTTATACTTCATACACGCGACCGAGCACATCAAATTAACCAGTCCCGTATAACTCCAATTGTGCAGTGCAAGTGCCCCCTATTACGAAATGAATAAACACAGAATCAGGAAACGATGCAGAGATTGTTTTAATTGACAAAGATTACCAAACTTCTGATAAATTAGAAAAAACTTTATTCGATATATATGTGGTTATATATAATAATAAAAAATGTTTATCGGTACATACATGCAAACCTGAATTTTATTTAATTTATTATCTCATCGAAATACTTTTTCAACAACACTTCCAAGATATTTGTGTAAATGAAAATGTGGTCAAACGCGTTTTATCCATCTTCAAATCATTAACATTTCTACATTCGTGCAATAATTTTAAATATAATAATAATATTACTATATTATTATATGTAGATGATATACTTATCATCTACACGCTCGACGGCGAGTGTATTACACTTTAAAAGACGTTAACAGAAATTTTAAATCATCCAAAAGCAGTAAAAAGATAATTATATTGAAACATAATTAACAATAAAGCTTTCGTTTTGTAAGTTTCAGTTCATAACAAACTAATTGTTCAAAGGCGTTAATTAATTTTGTTGATTCAAACAATTCTATTTCGTATTTTATTGAATACGTTACTGGATATTATCTGCAGGCGATGTCGACCGATGAAATTCGGTCACTACTTCGTTTATGGGCGAGATATTCGAAGGTGGATGAACAACATCAAAGGTGCCGCACACAAGTAAAGCTACTGATTGTTATATATACCGTGACCATAGTGTCACCGACAAAACGTTTAATCTCATTTTTAGTGCAATGGAACGAAGTAGAAAAATTTATAGTTCTAGTCATTTAAGACGAATTCAAAAAATTAAACTTTAAAAATTTGATAAATTCTAGTGCTCCAGTTCAGGATTCGAAACTGGAGCGCCCGTTTCTTTACTGTAAGTATTGCTACAGATTTGTTGTCTGTGTTTATTAGTAAGAATTCTTTAAATCAATATTTCAGTATTATAAATACGTTTTTGCTAAATAAACTAATTTGAGCTAATATTTACACATTATTGAAAATTCTAAATCATTTAGTTAACAAAAATAAAGCCTATGAGGCCTTTGAAGATCTGTCTCATGGAGATTTGAGATATCATGTAATAGGTTACGTTAGGTTAAGGGAATTTTTTTATTAAATTTCGAAGGGATTAAAAAATGGAAATCGTATAAGAATTCAGTTTTAAAACTTTTTAAACTGTTTGAATAATTTATTAATAAATAAACAAATTATTTTTGTTATTGTGTAAATCTGAGTATTATTTTTTCATTTAATGGTTAAACAGCTCCAAATAAAAAAGAATGGCAAAAATCTGTTGAAAATCATAGAGATAGGTTTTATCGTTTTGGGTTGGGAGTCTCCTTAAGAAGTTGGGAGTCTCATTGAGGTGGGGGGCAATGCCCTCTGTCCCTCCTTGGCTACGTCTATGGCTGTATATCTTCTTTACTTATTGGATAAATGTATTTATGTACGTAAGATGTACTTACAGAATTCCTACATAAATTATAATTAAAACAATTCAAAAAAGTATAATATACCTTATAGTCCCCCAAACTAAACAATATTTTATTTTTCTCTAACCGCACGAATATGACACTATAATATCAAATTATTTTGTATATATAAAGTTTTTATTAAACGACTGACTAAATAAAAAAAAGAAGTAGACCATTTAGGAACTGTTACTAGTTAATAAACCGTGCTAATTATGCTAACAGTTTTGCTAAAATATGTGTTTTAGCTCAAGAAAATTATAAAGTTTTGCTAGAATTTGTGTTGTAAACATTCCCTGCACAACATTGACAACACGGCAAAGCTACAGACGATGATGCCAACCTATAATCATAAAAGTTCCCTTCTTTTTGCGGGACAAGGCCGGAAACAGCTCGTTTCTGGATGCCACAGAAATGTAGAAAGTTCAGTAATACAAGATGGAGATACAAAAAATAATTTTCCCTACGACCATATGAGAAAGTAGCTCATATCGCACAATTAAGTTGCCTAGAAAACCGAACATTACACACTAGTGTGTTTTACTTTCGGCGGTGCGATTTACTTTCGCAAATCTCACGGTCGAAATCTATGCAGTAAATAGCAAATAACATAAATAATAAGAACCTGCTTGTATTTCTTAACTATTTTGATACATTAATCATCTACTAACACAATAATTAATTAATTCTAGCTGTATTTATTTCATGAAAAACTACTGATTGGAATATTTGATAATATATTTTCACTGCACCAATTGTCATTACACCAAATCAACTTTTCACTGCAAAATAAAAATTTTAATCTTGTTTTCCATTTCCAACAATATATTTTAAATTAAATTGCTAATATAAGTTTTAATTCATATTTTTTAGATTTATTGTTAAAAAGTTTTAATAATTAGAGTATAATTAACTTCCAAAAATATTTTAAATAAATAAATAATCAGAGACGGCTTTGTATACTGTTCAATATGCGGGTGATAGTCTCTTGTTTAAAGACGCCATAAGTATAAAGGCTATTTATTATTGTTTGTAGTTAACTGTAAAGTTTTCTTTGGTTTAAAATGTTTAAAATATTGAAAACTCATTTTTACAATCACCTTTTCACAACTCTCAAATTCCAAGAAATTTAACTAATTGTTATAATAATCCCCTTACGGATAAAACAATAACCAATAATACTGACAATATTCAAAACGCACTTACAAACACGCTTTCACGCAATTTACAAACTCCAATTAACTTCACAAATTGTTACAATAATCATACAGTTATAAACTTTATTGGTGCTGAAAATAATGATAAAAATAAAATTATTAAATAAAATGTAATTTTTTTTTGTTAGCATTTAAATAATTTCTTCTTTGAAAAGCTGTATTTTTCTTGTGGTAGGAAAGATAGTGTACAAAACTCGTTAGAAAGTGTGTTTCTTACTCGTGTGATTTCCGTGAATTACTTCGTAAATTTCACACTAGTACGAAAAATGCCACTTTCCTCTCTCGTTATATAATATACTATTTTGTACCTCCGTCCGATTTCATTTATATTCCAGATCCCAAACCAGTCCGGAAACTAAGCGTTTGCTGGCCTAGTCCTGCAAAAGCTAGGAATTTTTATGTTTGTCGGATGGTAACAACTTTTACTAAACTTGCAATAAGTCAAACAGCGTAATGACATTTTAAATTCAAATGTGGTTACTAACATGAAAACAAAAAGAATTCTAATAGTACATGTCATCTAAAGAATAAGTTAATTTTATCTAAGAAAGTTCTGCGATAAAAGACTGTACAAAAACGTGGATCAGATGCACGGAAACTACATTGAAAATACTCGTTAGTTGTAGGCCTCGGCTATCCGCCTCTGCCTGCAATATACTCGTACGCAAACATATAGTTTCTGGCTTAGTGATCCAAATTACTATTAAATTATTCCTTCATTCAAATATAAGACTAAGTTGGCCAATTTGCCATCAGATAAAGTGCACATGTTCAGCGTGCGCCATTGCAACTTCAATTCAAAGATAATGGGTGTGTCCAACAGAGCGCTGGAAATGTAGCGCTGCAGCAGCTTTCACAGCTGTCTCAGATTTGAAAACTACCGTTTAAAATAATATTTTTTTATTATACTTGTTATCTACTGTCAAAATTGATGTTCTGACATTTTAGTTATTGACATTCAGTAAATTAGTCGTCTAGTGTTATTTGTCAGCGCTTCCAGCGTTTTATAGGTATAAAGCGATGATGTATTTCAAGCGATTTTATTGCTTCAGTGGTTTTTAAATCTAAAACGCTTGCGAAAGCTGCTGCAGCGCTGTATTTTCTCTCGGGTGTGTTGGACACACCCTATGACTTTAAAAATATGCGCCAAGACTTGATTGCTCAACCTTTTAATAGAAGATTAATTAAGATTGCCATATACCCGCCCGCTGATAGCTTTGCAAGCAGTACCATAGACTGTGTTTTGTAGTAAATTTAATTAATTTTCGTGATTTCCATATTTGCTAGGTTAGTTTACTTGATTTTAAGTTGGCTAGGTTAGTTTTTGACAATGTTTTTCATTTTTAGGTTAGTTTGTGCCATTGTGTCCTTTTGGTTAGTTTACGTCAATATCCCGCATCTTTAAGTTAGTTTATGAAATTTTACAGTTTTTGAGGTTAGTTTATGTCATGTTACTACTTTTTTGGGTAGTTTCTGTCAATAGTTCGCGTTTTGGTTTTAGGTTAGGTCATTATATTGTACAAACCGTCTAGGTTATGTTACACTGTATCTTGCATACCATGCGAGAATATGGACATCACTGAATATGGAACCTTTTGTAGGTTGTTCCTGGTAGTTTGTAGATGTGCATAAAACAAGGAAACCTTCGCGGTCACATACATCTAACCTGAAAAGCGTTTAAATGGAAGTGCATAAAATGGAACTGCAGGATAGCATGATATGAGACCTTTTCGATGTTGTTACTGGTGGTCTGTAGAAACAAAAAAATGTTCGTGCGTGTCATGAGTGTCTTCCAGTTTATTTTAAGTTTAGCAGTAATTGGGGAAATGCAAGAAAACAAAACAATTGAAATAGATTTTTCTCGAAAACAGTGTATCTCAGCGGCCAAGATCAACGGCAAAGTTGATAAATGGAAAGTTGTCTCACTGCCCTATACAACGCATGTTAAACGCGGACACGGAAAAGAGTAATGGAAGGGGAACATCGGGACGGCTACGTGACGACATTGGTGGCCTTGACTGCCGAATATATCCTGCATTAGTTGCATTAAAGCAGTAATAGTATTATTCTCATTGAACTTTTAGCCCGAAAAAATTATATTAGTTGTATATTTTTGTGCCTTAAAAATAATAATCTTCTATTGAAAAGCCCATTTTTCTAAATTATTAAATTATACTTACCTAAGTTCTCTTACTCTATGAATTCATTTTTGATTAGTAAGAAATAAATATGAAATACTGTTACGTGTTTTACTTATGATGTTAGATGCTTTATTGAAAATACTGTGTATCACCAAATTATTATAGACACGTATAAGTGGTTAAACATGTCACCAGTGACGTCGCGCCATGTTTACAGGAAAAACTATGTTTACAGGAAACGAGGAGGTATTTTAAAGTTAATATTTAAATGTGTTGACCTTTTTGGAGAAAAGTGTTTTAAAGATCTTTGAAAAAGTTCTCTTCTCTGGAATTTGATATTTCCATTTGTCAGGGGAGTTTCTGAACACCGTGAGTCATACATTGTTTTTTTATTATGGCCAATTCTGACCATTTATTAGTTTTTTTATAAATTATTTCTAATGTTTATAAAGGATTTATACAAAAAAGCCTACAAGATTTTGGTGTCTATAGAATTTAATAAAATAACATGAAATTATGTCATTCTTGATGTGCAGATATTTATTATTATCTACTTTACCGACAATCATATGAGAGAATGAGGTTAAAATGATCAAAAAAATAAATAAATAAATAATGAGAAGCCGTTCAAACTACAGTTTAATTAATATAAATACTTAGTTTTTAATGTAATATTTGATTAGCAAAATAAAAGGTAATTAATATAAACCTTAAATAGTCTCTAAATCTAAATAATGCGTCCGAAGAAATTCTGCAGGCCTAGGCCTAGGGTAATCAAAAAACAAAGACCATCCACTCTTCTGTTCCAATCCTAATATTCTAATCCTAAAATATGAGATTTGAATAGAAAAGCGGTAGTAACCTCGGAGCAAATCGAAATACAACTATTTTATCAAGAACTTTACAATGTAGTACCAAAACACCATTAAATCAATCGCAACTGAAGTTGCGGTAATTATACAGGTTCTTTAATATCTCTAAATGGATTTTGGAGGTGCATATATTCTTTTTCTACTCACCAATTCAATCTTAATCGGCAATTTCCTCGACTTATAAATATATAATTCGAAATATAAAGTTTCAATGTTCTGAATTACTTATTCTCCGGAACTGCATAAGCCTGGACTCAGTAAACATTGAACTTTCTACTATAAAACTCTAAACTTTCAGAATTTCGGAACCTCGAATACTTATTACGATCTTAGAATTCGATACTGTTTTGACTATCTTTAATAATTTTAGTAAAATCTTGAATATTTACTTTATCTAATCCTAACTTCTTGTAGATCTTCCAAATCTTGTTTCATCTTCAAGCAGTTTGAAACCAAGATATTTTGCAAACCTTTTCCGTGGTACCTCTTGAACGTTCTAATTTGATTATGTTAAACGTTAAAACTTTTCAATTTAAAATTTTGATTGGTGAATTGAGGCTAATACTTCAGGATTAATTATAATTATACACCTTAATAAGCCACACATCCCTAGAATCTGAAATAAATTTCCCATGTTCACTAGAACTTTGATGTGTTTAAATATTTGTAATTCTTTTATTTAAAAAGACTATTACTTTGCTGGTCAGGTTTTGGATACCTTGGAATTTACACTATAATTCATGCTTTACTTATTATTCCAAATATATTTTAGGATTCAATAGATAATTACTAAAAGCATAATCCTTTTACGAGGTTTCAATAGACTTCATTTTAAACTAGTAATTGTAAAAGAGATAAAGATATATTATTGTCATCCGAGATTGCCAATAAACTAAGTATTATTAAGTAAAAACCCATGCGTAATATTTCCAATAATTCTCTGCAACAGACAAGTGCAGATTGCATCCGACAGGAAAGATGCGATATCGGCTACGTCCAGTCCATACATCCTGAGATATCCCGATACTTTGTTAGGATAAACATAGATTTCCACTTATCCTTGTGGGTCGCTCATCCCACGGATGTGCCTGGAACAGACGGTGCTGGGAAAGATATATATGAAACGATATGATAACGTCCTTTTTATTAGATAAATATTTTTCAGGTTTTATTCTCCTTTTCCCTTTAGAGATTTTATAAAACTTCCACCGCGTTTAAATTAATCACGTTACCGTTATCCTTTTTCATTTTTATTAAAAGAGGCCAGAAGGCAAATAACATTAGCATGATTTTAATCAAAGGAACTCGTTTTATCAATGATGTTTCCTTTCTGTAAATCCTTATGGTTTGCTGGACAAGCAATTTCGTTAAATGAAAAACATGTTACATTTCAATCTTAGGTTTCGTTCTCAAAGCGAACGGGCAGGCAATCGAAATTAAACAGTTTCGTTTGTGCGGTGGGCGTTTCAATCAAAAAAAAGACAGGACTCCTTTGAAATTTTGTTAGGAAACGTGTATGTGCGTCTATTCGTGTGCCTATATAAAGGGTTTCGTTTTCATCGTCTTTTTTCTTAATTTCGACTTCTTCTAGAGAGCAAAAAGCGGTCCAGACTTTGTTATTACACTTCGCTAAACTGGTATAAACAAACCCACATGTTCTTTCGAAAAAACTTCTGTCATCGTACGCTTTGACGGTTTATATAAATATTTTAGAAGGCTCCTTCAGTTATAGAATACAAAATACATACTGGAGCAATGCATATATGTCTAAGATAACCTGTTGAAAGACTTCAAAATGCAGACTGTTTAACGTGGGCGTAGTAAAGCCTGAATAATGAGCGTTACTTGGGTTATTTGTCATTTCAGTATGATACTTTGAATAACACATACCAAGATATTTGGAGTATCATATTGGATATTTTTAATTTACAAAATCTGATAAAAAGGATTATTATAAAATTATACCAATTAAACGTTTAATAAAACCTATCTTTACAAGAATAACATTTTCTATTAAAAATTAAATTATTTCAGGCTTATTTTAGGTTAGGATAAGCGTTCCTAAAATAACAAGTCAAATTTAATGCACCCCCATGTGCTTTAACTTGTGTTTAGTTTGTATTTTAATGCCATATAGTCATGGCATAACTTAGACTACCCTTAGTGTATTAAATCAAAGATTTCCTAAGAGGCAATCTGTAATGAAATTATTATCTATAAGAGCAATAACGTGTTGGGAATTTGTGCCATTAAAGGCTTTCAAGTTTGATACTGTAAGAATATTTTTTCGTAGATAGAGCTTTATTGAATGGTTTTAATTTTCTGTTTACATGCTGTCACTTTGCAAAGTTAAAAATTCTAGTTTTAAAATTGATTTTTCGAATATTAAAAAGTCTACTTCTTAAAAATGCTGGTTGTCGAAAATGTGAAACTTATGTAGAAAATATAGTGAAACTTCCGAAATCTGAACTGTAAAAGTCTAAAAATCGAAAACCCTTAAATTCTGGAATTTCAAAGCTTCGAAATTCTAATTACCTTAAAAATTTGACCCTTCGAGGCTGAAACTCCAAAACCACCGGCAGCACTCGTTGCAACTATAAATATTTGCGTACATTAAATTGTATGGGTGATTCAAGTCTTATTAGTTTTCCATTTTTAAGATAAAAAAGGTCGCTCAAAAAATAATTAAAAAAAATATTATCTGCAGTTTTTAAACCTACCAAACGTTTTTGAAATTAGTATATTGTACAGGGTGATAAAAAAGTGTGCATTTCTTTAATGGAACGCCCTGTATATTTTTCAATATTTGAAGTCCTCACTATTTTCTGATTTCAAATATACATTTATACTTATCGTATATTTGACAGAGTAGTTTTGGATTTGATCGATGGAATGATCGAGCGACCAGTACTGCTCCACTTCATATGGATTGATCCTAATTACTATGATGGGGGATGACAACCAAATGGCTATTAATTTAATCCGGCACCCTTTACAATATCAAACTTACATTAACATTCAGAATGAGTCCAACGTGTTTTTTTATACGGAAAGCCTCTTGTGGTTTATGACGGAAAATCGAAAATTTGTAAAATTGTTTTTTTTTCGACCGTCGATTTCGACCATACCACTGGACCGAATTTAAAGTGTTGGGTGCGCATCCGACGCAGAATTGAATGCTCTTTAATTCTTGTAACAGTGAAGTTTTAGTTGGCAAGCACCGCTTTGGAGTTATAAGCGAAAAACTCCGAAAAAAGTTCGAAGATTTCATGGTTCTTCTAATGCCGTCACCTAAGCTCGCGTTGAAAAACCGTATAAATCTAGGATTTGACTTCAAATTAAGCGATCAAAACTATCTCCTGCTTTCCAACATTTATTTCCACCAACGGTCCCCATAGGATCTAATTTTACTGGCCTAGGAAGAGATGTCTATTTGAGGCTTCTGGAACAGTATAGCGATGCCGAGATCAATCAATAATAAATAAGAGAAATTTGCCTCTATTATGTTTTTATAACGATGGGTTCTAAACATAAAATGTCTTTTTCAGGCTACTAAATTTTATCACAAAGGGTAAATTAAACCGAAATACATTTCTTTATTCTTCAAGTGAGGCCATAAATAAGCTACAAAAGAATTAATTCGGAATATTATGATACAGGGTTCATATATCGTTTATTTTAGCAAGCAAGGAATAAATTCGCAATATTATGATACGAGGTTCATTTAATAACTCCTGGACGATTTAGATTTGTCAATCAAGAAACACCGTCACAAAGTTAGGTTAGGTTAGGTTAGGCCCCAATAAACTCGAGAGCCCCGGGCCTGAGGCGGCAAATTTTATGGGTTGGCAAACTTTTAACGATTAATTTTAAAATTAAAAAACAGAAATTACTAATGAAATTATAAAAAAATAAAAACTTATATTGCAGATATTTATTCGGGTATGTTTCTAATTTAGTTTGGCATAAAAATATAAAAAGGTTGTCGTTTCTGAGGTGCGACAGGCAGCTGTATTTCAAGAAATTTCTATAAACGCAGATAGTTCAACTAACTAAAATTTTTGGTATAATTGAAACCAAGTTAACACTTGTGTAAATAAAATCTATTTACCGCGGGATGGCATCTTGTTTTAGTCATGTATTTTAGTCAGTTTGCACAAATTATTTAAAAAGTCAGCTTGCAGGTAATAAAATTGGGTACAACAGAAATTTATGATGAGAAACTTATTAAGATGATTTCTTGACTTTATGATTTCTCTTTGGCTAAATAATGCCTTATGTTGCATTCAGTTTTTTTAATTTCAAATGTTTATAGAAGAACGAATGGCTTTTGGAAACATAATTGTGTTTTGGGAGACAGTTTCATAGCTGGTAATTGGTTACATTCTGATAAATATTGTTTGTAATTTTGAGTTTAATAGTTTTGTGGAATTTTGGGACATTTCGTTCAGATTATTCGTCGGTAGTTACTGACGTTAAGAATATAGTGTGGTTGGTTGGAACCACTAGCTCCTCATAAGTTTTAGTCGAGTTTGATAATTTTTCCTTTCTCAGGGACAGTCAAGTAAAATTAAGTACAAGATAGACAAGGGCACGGTCACGTAGCGCGACTTGAATAGTTCATCTCCGTTAAATTGGCATTGAAGAAGAATACAGTTAAGCTAGTCCAAGGCTGTTACGAAATTACCGTTTTGTAGGTTTAAACCGTTTATTTGTGAAATTAACATAGATTACGATTGCTGTGTGTTTGTCGTTTTAACAATATTAGTTAAATTGAAGAAAAACACTACATCTTCTAGTGAAACAAATTCAGAATTTGTCTTGATTGGGCCACCACCTTTTAAAAGTTAGTCTTTCTCTGGGCTTATTCACAACGAATTAACTTCCATTAACTTCCATACTTTTCGTATAGGAGTCGTTAATAACTTTGGAGTTAATTGTGTTTTGATGTTGAGTTAAATCATCGCCCAATAATGACCAATCTTATAGTAACACTATATTTCCAAACAGAGAAAGTTTAGGTTTCGAGTTAGGTGTAAATGCCAACAATTTTGGTGTGTATAAGTGTTGTCTGTGAGTATTAGGCTTTTGCTTCTAGTCAGTTTAAGTCTTTATTCGTGAGTGCTTAGGTGGATTGAAGCAATACTAGATTTCGAGTATAAAAGGATTACTGACACACACATATACACGCTGTCTTTTATTTGTTGTCTATGTAACCATATTATCTGATATTTCAGTATCAATAACAAAAATATATGTTGGGTTTTATTTAAAGAATCTTAATGAAAATGTATTTAGAATGTGATCTCAAATTAACGATCATCGTTGATGACAACAGTTGGTTGTGTACGTTTTATAATAAGAAAGTATATTGCAGTGTTGCAAAACGATATTTTTGAATTGTATTCAATATACAAAGTTTAAAACTCCCACCTATTGCTATAATTTGACATGATAAATTGTTGGTGTTCTATTTACAAACTAAATATTGAATTATAAAGAATGACAATAAGTAATAATTAATTTAACGTGAATTAAAGGGGAATCTTTTCCCGAATTGTAGATTCTCATTTTTCTGCTTTTAAACAATAACATCAAACAATTTGGATGGCGCCCTTCTATTTTTTCACTTCATTCCTGCTTTCTATATGAATTTATTAAGCCCTTGCAATCGATATGACGTCTCTGTCGTGAGATATGTTAACGTAAGTATAAGTGACTTTATTGTTTATTTGGTTGCAGGAATTTTAGTAAGTTACAATTGAAGTCCAAGTGTGGGATTTTGTTTGTTGAGATTTAGTGCATGCAGCAATTGTTTAATATCACTTGTTAATACCAATGTATGTAGTTCTTTCAAAGAAGTACATAACAAAGAACGCAATCGCCAAACGTTATCTGTCAATAGCTATTTGTTTTGTGCTAATCTATTAATTAGGTATTTAACTAATTACTTAACTATCTACTTAATTAACTAATTCATAGTTAACTTGGACGTCAAATTTTAAAGAACACCTACTATATACAATATTACTTATTCAGTAAATTACATGCAATCGTTACAAGAACGTCTTTTTTATTAAGGACGTAAATATAAGTGGGTCTATAGGCGGCAAAGGACACAATCCGTGCCTGGGTCGTTGGTTAAAGGTTTAGATATGTTAGATTAGAGGTCAGGTTATGTAAGATGATGGGTTAGGTTAGGTTAGAGGTTAGGTTAGATGCTAGGTTAGAGGTTAGGTAGAGGTTAGGTTGTAGGTTAGGTTAGAGGCAAGGTTAAATTAGCTTAAATTAAGTTACCTTAGAGGTTAGGTTAGGTTAAGTTACCTTATACCTTAGAGCTTATGTTAGGCTATAGATTAGAGATTAGGCAGAAGAGGTGCATTACCAATGATACTTTGCCTTCTTCTTAAAGTGTTCCATGGGGCGATTTGTCTGAAATGAGTCTCAAACAGTTTCTACTCAAGCACTTAACAAAATTACTTTGACTAGAAAGGTAACGATCATTGGGCAGTTTCAATGTTACTACTGGAGAAACTTATTCCAATCGGATACAGGATACAGCCACACAGATGTAATTTCAATCATTCCTGCACATTTACATACATTTTTAACAAAGCAGTTCTATGGTAGCTTCTTAAGTAAATTTTTAAATAAGGATCAGTAATGTCTAAATTCTGCTATCCTTAATATTCCATAGAATTCTGTAGGTTTAAATCCGGAAATGGTAGTGAAGTTTGAAATATTTTGAAATTGCTCATAAAAGCAAATTGTGCAGTTATAAACCACATAAAAAGGGACATGAGTAATTGCGGACGCGTGTTAATAAAATTTTTTGCTATTTTTTGTAAACACATACATAGGTTAGATGAAATCACTGTTTACAGATATCTAATGAACTTTTCTTGAGAAACAAGAAGGATAATCTACCATTTGTTCTATCTCCAAAAAATACGATTAAGCTGATAAGGTTCTAAATCTTTTTTATGTTCTTAAATCAAGGGCACACTTTTTTCTGTTTTCTCTTCATTAAGAGACTATTCGTTTTGGCTCTTTTATTTAAACTTTTATTTTCTAGGCAAGAAAATAAAAATGTAAAACGGAAAATCAGAGGCTACTGTTCATAATTAGCATAACTACAAATGCATAAATAATAAATCTTCCGGAATATAGTATTCTCAGAATGTTTTCCAAGAATTCCAGAAATACCTTAGCCTAGGATTCAAGCGCTACTATGTGGATGTAGTATTTTAGATCATTCATTCACATCTATAAAATTTAGTTTCCCAGTGAATCATTAATTGCTGCAATTTTGTAGATGAGATGAGAGAGTAAATATTTTTAGCAAAAACCACACATTATACTACTATTTCTAGAATTTAATATGTCAATAAAAATACTTAAAAAAGTATTTACAAAAGGCTTTTATTTTTTTATTAAAAGTCGTTTATTACTGTCAGCCTGAAGCTTTTCGTAAAACAGATCTATTTACTTTTTGTCGTCCTAATGATGTTATTTTAAACCCTTGAAATTCCACAAAATGTGACTTTTTATTCGTTTAGATTTAATTTTCTTCAGTAAACACAACAGAAAAATGTTTTATTTAAGACCAAAGTATCGTTACGGGTTTAGGGAGGTCATGAAAATGCAAGACTCGAGTTTAGCAGCTGTTAAAGTATCGCCGTCGAAAAATTTAACACTTTAACTTGGTTCGAGTAAAAGCAGAAGAATCTTTTAAAACAACTTCCAGTGTGCGAGAAAATGATAAAATTTAATCCGTATCTATGATTATCCCCTTGGAAACTTTTGTTAACTTTTCGTTAGTAATTCTTTAAATCATGCAAATGTGTCGTTACCGATGCACGCAATCAAGGAGAAATAGAGAGAAGAGGGAATTCGCAAAATTGTAAATATAAAATAATTAAGTTTCCCTTTGTAAAATGGATTATAACGCAGAAAAGTTCTTGATGTTTTAGAGTGGAGAGTAAGCAAAAGAATTAAAAAGAACGAGTGTGTTTGATTTATTTTAAAGTTAAAATCCCCCAGGGTATTAGAATGTTGAGTTTTTTTTTGTCTGGGGGATTGATTTTATTTGTATTTATAGAGCAAATATAATGTTAGTGAAACTTCTACAAGCAAGAAAAAAGAAACATTTATTTTTATTCCTTTTCTTTCGATGTAAGTGAAAAAAAGTTCAAGCTAATGTAAGAGCTGAATTGTTAAAGATTACTTATAAAGTAACGTATTACACATTGAATATGTGCTGACAAAAATACATATTTACACGGTTTTTCATTCTATTATACAATAAATTATTTTTGATTATTTTTAAATAGTCGTGATCAGAAACGAGCAAAATAGTTGGCCTTGCAACGAAAACACTTTTATGACGTCATTCTCATTGGCGTTACTTTAATACTTCTTGTGGACTTCGATAAGATAAAATTTAGTATGATAATATTGAATTAAATTCATTAAAATCGCAGCCACGCCACTGAATATTTATTCCTTTCAACGCAGGTAGTTCTAAAAACACATTGCATCTTTAAAAACCATTTAAAAAATTATCGAATTACATTTAGTTTATACCGCAAATCTAAGCGAGACGTTACATTTTAAAGCGGGTTTAATTCGAAGTTCATATTATTCATAAGCAGTAATGAATAAAACTTTATGCTCCATAGGGAACGTGGTTTCGTGCTTTACTAAATGTTTTGCTCGTCTCTGGTCATGACCAATGAGCTAAGGTTTGTCCTTATGCCCGGTATCTCCACTTAAACGGATGGACAGATCTTGATGCGATCGTTGTTATTCGGTTCGATGTCCTTGACTAGACCACGCACTAAATCTTATTTAATAGATTATTTACAGGGCGTGTCGTGATTAGCGGCCACCGCCTAATTAATCAAAACTCAATTTCTTTTAATTTTCAATCAGAAAAGAATTTACGCATTGATACAATTTATAGCACCCATATTAGGAAATAAATCAAAAACTAAATTTAGGACTATTGCGGTATAGCGTAAAATACTGCCACAAAGTTGATAGAGAACGGTAGGTAGGTGGTTAAGGCTCCCCTTTAAATATTTTTAGTTCCACTGCAGTGTGCATTCTACGCGCACGTTTTAACTATAGCATGCGCTCTAGATTTAATCAATGTCATACGTATTTTAACTAATGTTTAAATGAAGAAAAAGACACAACTACCACCCCTCCCAAATCTAACATTAATACACCAAATCAAGAAATCTCCAAACTAAAGCGATAAAATAGTTAAATTGTAAACCAATGATATAAATTCATGGTTCCACTGCAATAAACAAGCCTGTTAGGTTTGTTCGGGTAGTTAGTTCAAAATTATTTGAGAACTAAAAACGCAACCACCGTTACATATGAGCCAGCGCAGTAGTGATTTCAAAAACTTTAAAAAACTACTGGACTTGCTTATTGGTTTCAAATTAAACTTCGGTCGCGTTAGCTATTCGGAAAGGTACCGCTCAAAGGTACGCTCACATAATGATGCGTTACCACTTAAGAGTATACGTTCTGACCGCAGATATTTCGATATTTCGCTTCGCGTTGGAGATATCAAAAAAAGTTATTAAAAAAAGTTGTTTAGAATTCAACTTTTATCCTTAGTACCAAGTTTCATGACAAAATACGCATTTTCATTTTTTCAGCATGTTAGCGTTAAGTCTGCACACACTTACAAGTTTACCTTTTAATTCAATCGAGTGTCATGGAAAATAAAATTTGATTGAACGAAATGTCAATCTGACAAAAAAATACATTTAATTTTAGTAAGTATAAGGTAAAAACTTGTAACTGTGTCCAAACAAGGCTAACATACTGAAAAATTAAAAATGCGAATTTTGTCATGAAACTTGCTACTAAGGATCAAAATTGAATTCTAAAGAACTTTTTCTAATAACTTTTTTGATGTCTCCAACGCGAAGCGAAATATCGAGAATTGGCCCTGGTTGAAGAGTCGTGGCAGGCTGAGTTTACAGTTCACATTTAAGTTGAATATCTCAAAAATGCAACTCATGAATATGTATCACTGTGCCAACATTCAAATTTTTACTCTTTAAAATAACAAAACTACGAGAGTGTATTCATGTTAAATGCGACACACTGTATATTAGCGATTGAATCTGGAAATGATTTGATTTTATTGTATTTGTAAACCGTTCACTGAGTGCACTTTTATAAACACAAAATTATTGTACTTGTACGCACACTCGAAATGTCTAGCACCGTCTGGCATATTCTGCACATATTCTGGCATTGCAGGTAGTGTGATGACAAGGAGGTAGCTTTAAGTGTACCCATCGTGCTGGCATTTGAGAATTATGTAGCAAATTATAAAAGATTTCATTGTTTTTATTGTAATTTTGCAATAATAATGAATAATATTGTATAAACAATTATATAATAATGTCAAAAATAATTAATTTTACGTTAACTGAATAACAGTTTTATAATACCTTTATATAGTAATAATAATTAAATTATGTTAAGTCACCTAGATAGGTGAACAATATGAGGTCTGGTTTAGCAAGCAGACGGAGCAGTGTTCGATTCCCTGCCAGAGCGATATTTTTTCTAAATGGATTTGCATGTAAAATATAATTTAATGTAAAATATTAATTAATCTAATTGAATTTACCTTTATCTAAATTTTATAATTTTTATATTTTAAATAATTAATAATATAATATTGCATGTGCTGACATCAATGGCGTTTTAATAGAAATAATTGATAGTGGGAAATCAGTATGGTAACTTTTTACACTACAACAGTCAAATTTCTAATCGTTCGGAGTAAGATTTTACTCTTGACTTTTGAATCTTTTACTTCTACATGGGAAAAACATTGCCTATTTAGAGTGGATTGTTATAAAACTTTTGTATAATTTGTTTTCTATTTAGATTGTAATTTTATAGTGAAAGTAGTATAGTTTCCTATGGTCAAGGTCGATAATAAATTAGGTGATTTATTTATTACATGCAAACACACATAAAAAGTATATACGAGTCCCGTCCCAGTGAAGTTCGCACACTTCTATTTCTGTTGATCAGCGCCTCGCAATTTTCACCCTGGATTTTTTTGGTTTTTCGAAGTAGCTATTTCTTGTTGCTAGAGTAAAGTACTGACCTCCTATATTATAAGTTGTGTTGTTTTATTGTTAGATTTCGTTGTGTATTTATCTTTTATATTTTGAAACAAAGTACACCCCACAATTTTTTCCCCAAAATTTCGTTTGGTCTTCAAAGTAACAGCTTCTTATTGTTAAAATAAAGTATAGATTCTGCACCTAAGTCACGTCATGTCAGGTTTTTTTAAATTTTACTAAGGCAGGGATCCCTCTTACCGCCTCTTTGCTTCCGCAGACTGTTGGGAATTGAAGGGCTGGAGTGAGGAAACCTTTCGATAGCATTTCATGAAACCTAACATGGAATAAGTGCAAAGACAGTACTTCACTCTAACAACAAGAAACAGCTACTATGTATATCAGAAAAAATGCAGGGCATCTTTTAAATAGCAAAAGTAGAGTGTGCGAACTTCGCTGGGACGGGCCTCGTATACGAGGGTGACGCTATATATTTTGAGATACAAGAAAACTACAAGTCTTTTTAGGAAAATGATTTTATCCAACACCTCTAAATAAAGAGGGCTAAATCTTGACGTTTGTAAGCCATTAAAGTTGATGTTTACTCACTTGTGGGTAGAAAGACATTGTTAGCCACTTTAGAATGGTGATTGGCTGCTATTATAGGTAGCAACCAATCACCAGCTTACATT
The DNA here is from genome assembly GCA_929113105.1 of Agrypnus murinus. Classification (NCBI taxonomy): domain Eukaryota; kingdom Metazoa; phylum Arthropoda; class Insecta; order Coleoptera; family Elateridae; genus Agrypnus; species Agrypnus murinus. The sequence goes on from OV816031.1 coordinate 119,729,026, forward strand.
GCATAATATTATTAAAATCCAGTCATCGCGCTAGTTTTAAATTTATTACTGTCAAAACTACAGACTAACTATACAGTGCAAATTTGATATTTAAACTTAAATAAACAGTGTTGGATAAAATTTTGTATGGCACACGTGAGTTAAGGATATTGTCCACTCAGAATAATTAACCCACTCGGGCCCACCGGCCCTCGAGGGTAAATTTTTCATTCGTGGATAATATCTTACTTAACTCACTTGTACCATAAATAACTATTGTTTATGTTCAAAGAAATCACCACCTGTATCTATACAGTTTTGTAACCGAAGTTTCCACAACTTAAACGCTTGAAGCCGGTCATCTTTTGGAATGCTCTTAAAAAATTGATGAATTGCTTCATCTATCTCATCCTCCGTCGTGAAACGTCGATTAAGTAAATGTTTCTTTAGGTTAAAGAACAATCAGAAATCACACATGACCAAATCAAGCGAATAGGGTAGATGTTCAATGACTGTTACATTATTTTCACGTAAAAATTCAACTGTCTGCTGTGCAGTGTGTGACGATGCATTGTCGTGATGCAACATTAACCCGCGAATATTAACTGACTTAAGCACTGCAGGTAAACATTTTGTGGTGTACCAGTTTGCTGTAACTGTACGTTTATCTTCAAGCTTAGTTGCTTTCACTAATCCTGCTCTACGAAAGAAAACTGCTTACATAACTTTCTTGACAGACCTTTGCTTTTTCGCCATTGTTGGTGTTGGTGCATCTTCGTGAATCCACACACGGCTCTCCTGATATTCCTACCTCTCGCGGGTAGGAATATTATAAAACGGTATGTGTTTCATCATCTGTGACTATTTTAGAAAGAATACGATGCCCACCAATATTTAACATTTAACGTTTCCCGCGCGATTCGTACTCGCTCTGCCTTTTAGGAATCGTTAAGCGTATGTGGCACCCAACGAGTAACAATTTTTTTCATATGAAGATGAACATGTAAAATGGAATTTACTGTTGCGGATCCAACACCAAGAGTTCCCTCAATCGCTTGATAGGTGCATCTTGGATCTTCTATCATACGTCTCACTCTCTCAATGTTTCCAACAGTAACTGACGAACAGGGCCTACCAGCACGTACACTGCCGCCCATTTGAAAGTGCACGATAGACCAGAGTTCCCTCAGTTATATTCTCTATAACTTACTCTAACCTGATAAATAAATTATTTTAAACAAGTATGTGAAAATAATAATAAATCTTTCATTCCGCTGTAGCTGTTATAAACACATAGCCCATGGAATCCTGACTTAAACGATGTCATTTTGGAATATTACATATAAAGAGTCGTGCACTTTCAAATGGGCGGCACTGTACCTCATCACCACGCGATATCCGTCCTCTTTTAAATTCGCTATATTAGCGAAACACAGTTGCGCGTGAAGGACTTTCATCACCAAATGCGCGTTGCATCTGTTCAAGGCTTTGTTGTTCACTTAAACCGACCTTGAAATCGTAGTAAATCATAGGGCGCAGATTTCTCTTGACAAATCCATGTCTTGACACGACAAATCGTATGTACCACGTTTACTCTGTGACAGCAGCAACTCAACTGTTGTCAGAGTTTACTAATGAAGGATGGTGGTATTTAACAATGCCGTGTCGCCAGCGCTAACTCTTCTAGTTTCGTGGCATCTCACAATATACAGCGTGGACTTCGTATACAGCGTGGACCTCGTATACCATTAAAACATTAGAACGTATTGAAAAAATATATTTATATGAGCCTAGTTGGAACACTTCTGTTTTGGTTAAAATACACCCCAGAAACTTTACTTCTAAATGTTTTTCTTGGTCCATGGTATGGTTGTTAACTGTTGTTAGCCAACTTTCCATGAAATTGCTAAAGTTTAAAATTACAATTATGATGTAATTTGTCTTTTGTTCTGTGAATTCGATATAATTATAGTTATTGCTGTTACTTACCTAATTTCTTAATATCTTTGTTTATTGTTTGGAAATAAAACACTTAATATGAATTATTGAACAAGGTACAACTCTTTTGGATATCAGTATAAAATAGCTTACTGAAACCTGGTTTTCCTACAGCACATAATATTTGTGTTTATAATAAAAGAATCTCTTCGTAAAATTTTACGAAATTTCCCATAAATAATTTAACAACCTTACCTCTTTCTTTAATTAGGGGATTAAAGCAATTTTTACTTAAAATTGAATGTGAAGGTTTATTCTCTGAATTGATTGGTGGGTTATCTAGTCTATCTAGTTGGCAATATGAATATAATTCACTGAGGTGAGGTTTAATGAATTAGTTGTTACCTTATTACATTAAAAATACTATAAGAAAAAGTGGGTGGGCAAAAACTTATGGCTGGTAGTGTAGTATGTATCATATTAATAGTTGAACGGTATGTTTATATTATTCTATTTATCTTAGTAAACAACGACACATGAAAGACAAGAATTTGTTAACAAACATGAAAGTTGACAATTATATTAGTTATTTATTAGCAATTCTGTGTAGAAAAAGAAAACTATATAGAATACAAAAGGTTAAAAGGTTTAATTGAATGTAAAATGCATTAAATACGACTCTCTTGACTGAAAAGTAAGATACGAAACGTTATTCTCTTCAGTTAGGTGTGTCTACTATCAGATGGTCTTCCATTACCTGGACAATAGTAACCGTTTGAGATAACCGACCTCAGACGTTTAATAATGCATTTAGTATGCACTAAATAATCTACTTTATTGTACTCTCGAATATGACTTTTACTTTAAAAAAATTCTTCATGCCGTTACAATACACGTCTATAATTTTCATTTTCATTTAACATTCAATACAAAAATGTCGATTTATCAATAAATAAATTCAGGCTGTCTATAACTAGGACCCCTCCGGTTACAAAACGAGCACTTTCATGCTCTTTAATCACGTAGTTTCGTCAGTATGTAGTTTCAAAATTAAATGTTGTCTTCATCAAAGGAATAGCTGAAATTGGGGAGCAAATTCCTTTTATACAATGCACGTTTTGTATACAAATTAAATATTAACTCATGCCCTTTGTCTTTACGTCCTCCTGTCCGCTTGATTGAAACAAATTACGTATCACTTAAGTCCTCATATCAATCTTTTACATGAGAGAAATGGTGTCTGCACTGGACACTTACTACTTCTTCTATGACATCACCCTTTTACACGATTAAGTTAAATAGAAAAATTTTCTGAGCACTTACCTACTAGGTTCGAATCGTTAAATCAAGCTTAGTATAAGGTTTCAAGTTTAGTCGCGTTTGTTGATGGTTTCCGCGACAAGAAAAACCTTACGAGAATTTTGTGTGTTCTTCGTGCAATGATGGATACTGGTGATTAAACGCGAGTGTCGGTATTCCCTAACTTGGGGGGTTTTCACACCCTAATCCAGACAACCAAAGAATTCAGATGTGCCACTTTGAGGTTTGAAAGGATACAAAATAAATCAGGTCTACCTTAATACAATTCTGAGAACGTGTTAGGTCGACTAGGGCATCAATTTTTGATAGAAATCTTTCGGGAAGAATCTTTTTTTTGGGTGGAATCTGTCTTATCGATTATTGCTCTTTTGTTTTTGATTTTTTCACGTGCCATAAGTTAAATTGCTTTTAGGACGATAACAAAGACAAATGCGAATAAAATTCTTTTAGCGTAGTTTAAAGTTTCAAATACTTCTTGGAGGTATAGTAGATTAAATATTCACAATTTGGGAATAAAGTAAAACATATAAGAAGCATTTTCGTTGTTTTATTATATGCCAGTATTTATTATACTTTTATTCTTGTTTTATCTACAGATTGAGTTTCTGCGTTGTTCTTTTATGTGCCTACGAAAACCTCCAAGTATCGGATACCATTATTAGGAAAATGTTCCCTTATTCCTCTACCATGACATTAAAATATTTATAATATATATATAAAAAAGCCAGTTCCGATAGCCGATGTCCACCGAAAAATATCTCGAAGATTAGAAGTCTTAGTAAGCTGGAATTTTACGGGCAGCGTGTGTCTTACCCAAAAGGGGTGTATGAGTATATTTTTAATTCTAAAAAACCCAAGGGACGCACGGGGAGGCATTTCTTAAAAAATCATTATGGCTATATCTCTCTTCAATGGCGTAAGCTACAAGCTTCAAGTTTCACAGCTTATACTTGAAGCAATTCTAAAGGTTATTAACTAAATATCGGCGGTTCATCCAGGGGCGTAGTAAGACAACATTCATCCAGGGGGGGAGAAGAGTTTTCCGAAAAATCATTACATATTAGAAAAATCTTGATTGTGAGTAATGTTTAAGAGATACATATATGCCACCACGGACTTTTTTGTAGATCTTCTTGAGACCTACAATTCGTTCGCTTACAATCTGCCTTTATCTGTTACTGTTTTCACAGCGTAATCCGTTTTGTTTTTGTTTAGTAAATTTTCCTGATTATTTATTTTACCTTTAGCTCATTATTCGGCTCTCGAAAGATCGTCTGAACAATCTTTATATAAGAAAAACATTCTCCAAGAAACAAACTATGGAACGGTGAAAACGGCATTAAAATCTGTTCAGTGATATTTGAGACATAAGTTAATTGTAATTATTTGAGTGCGCCTGCATCTACGAATGCACGCAGATTGTTACCAGTTCAACTTTTGTAAATAGATTTCTTTTCTTATTTCATTGATAGCTGACGGGACCAGAAATGAAACGATGATTTTTCAACGGGAGTTATACTAGTATTAAATTATTATTTTAAGCAAATAAAACTGAATCTTGGAATAATAACATTCCTATTATTTACGTTTTTTTATTTATTAGAAACAGTTACAGACTTTAGGCTTCCGCGGTAGGAAAACTAGCTTTAAAAGATGTAATAGTAACATTACTTTTTTTTTCTGTATAAGTAAACTTCCCGGTGATTAGTAACGGTTATAATACTTCAAGATCAGCTTTGCAAATGGTGCTCTAATAAATGCAAAAGAGCAAAAATAAAATAATGTATTTTCATCTTATCATTTCAAAATATTAAGTGCGTTTGTTTTCTAAAGTAGAGAAATTGGGTTTTCAGACATATAACCAATCCGAAAATGTAAAAATATTGGGTTACTTAATAAGAAAATCTCAACCTAGTCTTTTTGGGATGCCTTGTACAATAGCAAATATTTTTAAAATAGGCCTAGTTAATATAAGAAGAAAATCATTTTTAGCGGTTTTAAAGATTTTTATTTTATTACTATTTGGAAAACCAAAGTTGATATTAGCCCAGGTTTTGATACACCCTGTATAACAAAAGATGATTTTTAAAATAAGCACAGGAAAAAATAAAATCGACGGCTCTGACTGAGATTCCTCTAAATATTAAGCGTTTTTAAAATATTGAATTTAGTCCTTACTTTTTTGACCTCACTGGTATGCAATAACAATAATTTTGCTGAACGCAACGATACTTAATTATTTTAGGTTAATATTAACAACTGCCTTAAATTGCAGAACAATTTTCAAAAGATTTCTAGCTGTCAAATTTTATACTTGGATTTTCTAAAGTAACAATGTTTGTACTCAATTTCGATACTTACTATGCAGTGCTTGAATATGCAGGACGAGGTGTTTCAGTTATATTGAGGATTTCCTTTATTGGAGGTGGTGTCTATCATCCCAAGCAGCATTTTTAGTCATCGCTACGTACCAGGAACTACCAGTGGAACTATTAAGTTTTTGCCACTAGTCACAAGCACGTAATTGCTACGGTTTCATTACGTGACTGGAACCAAAATGGAGAATAATTTGTGAAATTTCTGAGTGATCAGGGAGCATTACATACACAATGCATACACTGTACAAAATGTGTGTCCTCCAAGCCGAGTCAAATGGTACTGACAGACGTGCCAGGATTGGCTAGTTACATAACTACAAATAAATGTTGCCAATTTCAAGTCACATACATAACAATTCAAGCACAATTTGGCACCAATTTGTTATTTTTAATGAGGGTTATGTAGTAAAACATCTAATAACAATAGTAACAAATTGCAAATTGATTAATGGACTCCAACATTTTACAAGTAAATATGGAGTTACTTGTAAAATGTTGGAGTCCATTAATCAATTTGTAAATGGAGTAAGTTTACGAAAAAGTGATTCTCCTGGTAGCAAAAACTTAGTTTTACTTTCAATACTACTGCAAGGTTCCGTTACTTTAAAGGGTTAAGCAATGGTTCCAGGCAGGTGGAAGGAACTTTCAGTACTACTTTAAAGTTTTAAAAACTTTAAAGTAGCTTCGGGCAGGTTACTGCTACAATCATAATACTACTTTGAAGCTGCAACGACTTTAAAGTAATTATACTAAGTGGCAATACCGTTCCACATTCTTTAAAAGTTACTTAGAAGTAATAATAATAATAATAATATAATAATAATTACTACAACCCATAACCTAAACCAAGGCCCCAGAAGCTATAAGCTTGTGCGGGAGGGAGTGGGCTATTATTATTATTATGTAGGCCTAATGTGCGGCTGCAGCCGACTTACAGATGGAACAGAGCAAATCCCACATTTGTGTCACAGCTAAGGAAAACTGCAGAAAACCTTAACCAGATCTGCCGGCGCCGGGAGTCGATCTCGGGACGCTTGGGTGAAAGCCCGGCACGCCAGACATTACACTACCAAGGCTGTTAATGGAACTACATAGTTCAAATAAATAGTATAAAAAACTACATAATTACTAAAATATTCCGAACTAAAGTAATTCAACCTATAAAGTCTGAAATTTAGTTGTAATTACGTAACAACTACTCAATAAAAGTACCGATCTCAGTTCCTTCTACTGTGATGGAGGAGCATAATTATAAAATTTGGTAAATTTGAATAAATTGGTTTTTGTTAGAAATTATGGTATTGCTTAATTTTAAATCTGATGTTTGGAAATAATTAGAAAAACACATTATTACAATATGTGCATAACTGCTCAAGTCCAATACATCTTGCTTGAGTAGCATATTTCGTAAGTAGCACGTAAGACATTATTGTTAAGTCAGAAAAACCAAGTAATAGGAAATTAAATTAATTAACTTTAAGAGTTCAAACGTGTAACTAGAATAATATATTCGACGAACAAAAAGTTCGTCTCTGAATTCGTAAAGTCTGTCTGTCGGTCTGTCGCCTTTTTCCCTGTTGACTTTTTTGAATTTTTCTTTTTGGAATCTTATTGTACATCAAATGCTAAGATACTTTTGGTTGAAACAGTTTTTGTATTTCTTCGGAAAAGTGGTCAAAATGACCACCGAAAATTTCGGTAAATTTTTGAAAAATGAAAAATTTTGTATTTTTTAAAGATTTACGAAAAAATAAACATTTTTAGCAACAAAAAAAAATTCGACAAATTTTAGGACTTAGAATTTTAGTTTTTATGACAACTAATGTGTTACGTCAACATTAGTTTTCAAAAATAAATTAGTTCGTCATGGCAATGCTAGCTCTGCGCATTCTCACTAGTTTTGTCTTAAATATAACCAAGAAAATGCAGTCATTGGTATTTGATTTGTGATAACCAAACCTGAACTTTACAGAGGCTAAATTTAGCTAATTAAAATGATTAACTATTTTAATCATTATACTACTTATATAGATGTTGCTTGGGATATTTTGTTTTCCTGCAAATTAAAAAAATTTTTTAAATTTATTTTCTGCAATTTCAACTGTATTTTTAATTTAAGTAATATGATTTCAAAATTCCAAAAGTTTGTAAAATTTATTTTTTTTTAAGTTATTTCTATTGTTGGTATATTCTAAAATCTTTAATTATATTAGTCTTATTCTAATTGTTAGTTACTTACTTGAGTTTTGAGATTTAAATTATTTAAATTGTGATTATCTGATTATTGAATATTTGTAAATTCCTTGCAGTTTCTTACAATAAAGCAATAAGACTTAATGACCTCGATACTATTAAACTAATATGGTTATTAAATGTCAATTTGGAGTCGAATATAGTAATACCTAAATCTTTGGTGTTAGTGTATCAAGTCTTAAGTGTTCAATAAAGTATTCAAGTCTATTTTCAGAAACTCTGTATGTAACTTTATAGGGATTCTTTTTTCTTATAAAACTAGCTTTACATTTAGATGCATTAAGGTGTAACTTTTTAGAAACACACCATTGAGAAGTATGATCTAAGTCATTTTGCAGGTTAACACAATAATCTTGTAAAATATAATATAAATACAAAGATTAGTTAAAGTTTCACAAGTTTTATTAATATCTTAACCTGACAATATTGTTTCGACACTTTGTGTCATTATCAAAGGTAGATAAGATTGATAAACAAACACGTTGCTAAGGATAAATACATACAGAAAATAGGTAACTAGATACAATACATAAAAAAAACTATATATCTAACACTTCTAATAAAGGAGAATTACTAAGCTCAGTTTGTTCATTCATTCAAGGTACTGTGCGTTTATGTCTGTATATTTCAAAAGCTTCTAAAATGTCTAATTTATGTTTGTTGTTGCAAAAATGTAAGAAATTAATGTTGTTTTGAGGTGTCATTGGATGGTTCTGCTCCAAAATGTGTTTGGCATAATTCGATTTTTCTGGATGTTTAAGTCTATAAGAGCGTACGTGTTCTTTGTATCTTATGTCGAAATTTCTAAGTGTTTGTCCAATATAAACCGAGTTACAAAAAGAACAATTCAAACGGTAAATGCCGGATTTCATGATATCTTGTGTTTTGTCTTTAGCATTGAATAAAAATGAAAAGGTGTTGGTGTTAGTTTTATAGGTTATTTTGTAACTGGTGGTTTTTCTTATTATTGTTGCACAAGATATCATGAAATCCGGCATTTACCGTTTGAATTGTTCTTTTTGTAACCCGGTTTATATTGGACAAACACTTAGAAATTTTGACTAAGATACAAAGAATACGTACGCTCTTATAGACTTAAACATCCAGAAAAATCGAATTATGCCAAACACATTTTGGAACAGAACCACCCAATGACACCTCAAAACAACATTAAATTCTTACATTTTTGCAACAACAAACACAAATTAGACATTTTAGAAGCTTTTGAAATATACAGACATAAACTCACAGTACCTTGAATGAATGAACAAACTGAGCTTAGTAATTCTCCTTTATTAGAAGTGTTAGATATTTAGTTTTTGTTATGTATTGTATCTAGTTACCTATTTTCTGTATGTATTTATCCTTAACAACGTGTTTGATAATCAATCTTATCCGAGCTTATCTACCTTTGATAATGACACAAAGTGTCGAAACAATATTGTCAGGTTAAGATATTAATAAAACTTGTGAAACTTTAACTAATCTTTGTATTTATATTATATTTCATGATTATGGAGTTCCACAAAGTAAGGCTGGAGACAGTAAACAATAATCTTGTATGTTACAGCAGAGTAAACTTTCAGATCATCTGCGTATAAAAGTTTGCTGTTGCTGATTGTATCATTTATATCATTAATAAATAGTAAAAAGATAAGAGTGCCGAGGTTCGACCTTTGAGGTACACCGGAACTAGCTCTGTATTTAAAAGTTTGTTAGCCATTGTACGTCACATACTGTTGCCTGTCTAGTAAGTAAGATTCAATAAATTTAATAGCATCTACGTGAAATCCAAAACTAGAAAGTTATCAGAACAAAATGCCATGATCTATTCTGCCAAAAGCCTTGATGGAGTCAGTGTACAGAACATCTAGTTCTAGGTACTTGCTCTATTTATTATTTACCAATTAATCAGCCAAAAATCAGTCAAAGATTGAAATATAATAAAATTTAAATTCACCAAAATTTCTCTAATGTTTCTGGTTAAAGATACATCCATCACGTCACAAATTCGACACTGATGACGTCACAGATTCGACAAAAGATGCGTATTTAAAAATAAAAATCGACGAAAAGATTTTGTTTCCTGTTTACGAAATAGTTCATTTATTCTATACTTTATCAACGTGCTGTATAAAATAATCGAGTGTAACAAAACTAAAATTATAATAAATACACTTATCTTGCTGCCATTTTTACAATGGACCAACGAGTAGCTCGCAAAATGCGGAGATAATGTGAAACACTACAGAAGGTAATGTATTCATAATGAAACGAAAGAATTTCTAAAAATAATCAAAAAGAAACATAAACTAAATACAATTTGTGTATTGTCAAAATACAGACTGTTTATTAAATAATTAATGTTAAATTAAACCTTCTAATAATTTTGGACTTAAAAATTAATGTAAACTATTAATTGATTATTTATTTCAATATTTACCCCATTAAAATATATACAAACACGTTATAGCTGTTTTAAGTCACATACATGTAATCTAATAGGCCGCGTAGATTATAAATTATAATTATTATTTTTAATCATTATTGCAATTAATATTGAAAATGTTCATAATATGGGTATTCATGTAGACAACCCGTCAACCCATGCTGATAAAATAAGTCATTGAAAGTAAGCGGTAGATTAGCTAACTGCTGATACCTCTTTTCCAATATAATTTTCTCTATAAAAAGGCATTTATAGCTTTTCACTTTTTATTTAAATATGTAATAAAATTAAATGGTTGCTTTATACGTCATTCAACAGGTAGCCTGTAAAACTTGACATGAAAAGCATTTTACTATGGTATTTGAGAAAATACAAAAAGCTGATACATCCAATATCACTTTTACTGAAAAACATAGAAAATGGAATCCTTGTTGTAGAACTCTTTCTATTTATAAAATATAATATAATATTAAACTTTCAGGACTTTTTCATGGTTATATTCCTAATTTTCTAATGAACGAAACACATTCCCAATATTTACCTTCCAAGAAGTAAAGTTTCACACTTCTATTTTATTTCCGTGCCACGTTACATAATTTAAGTTGGTGATTTCGCAAGATACAAAGAAAAAGACCCTTCTCTATTTCTGGTCTATTGTATAATTTTGAAAAGACTGGTCGCTATACACGTATGAGGATCACTAACAATTACTTAGGCAACGCTTTAGATCCTTTAGTGCCGGAGATGCCATGTGAGATAGAGTTTCTTTTTACGATGAAAAGAACCATTGTCGTGCCTCCATAACATGGAATCGATTTTAGAAACACCTGACGAGGTAAAGCGGTCTTTACAAGTTTCTTTTTATAAAATCTGCAACGAAGTCCATTTGAGGAAGTTGTAGAACTGTAACGATGTGGCTTTTAAGAATTTAAAACTTGTCTGGTGGAATTTTTATTTTCGAATTTTGTTTAATGTAAAAAGAAAGTCCTTCTTAATATTTATTCGATTGATCATGTGTTCAAGAAACATGTTGTTTATAGTAAAATTTTTGTATTTCCTCACCACTAAAGCGGAACACACAAATTTCATCAATTCGCACAGACAATGGACGATTTGCATACAAAGGTCCATTGTGCCGCTTGTTCCTGGCTCTTTATAGTCCTGACTTTATATCCTGCCAGCTCCGGCCACCGGAAGTGACGTTAATTGTCAGTAGCAAACCCACCATTGGTACGCCTTGATGTGGTTATATCTGTAATACTGCCACATTTCTCACAATTTATCCTTGAACATGGACAACGGTTTTATACGTTACTATAACGGACTCGAACGGGCAGGACGAACGGTGCTAACCTATGTTGTGCTGCTTCTATTTACTAACTCCTTGGACTGTAAATAAATAGGAATTTACTTTAAATGCTGTTGATGACCTTGCAGAATTCTTCTACCTGAGAGATTATTAAGGCTGAATGAACAAAGCTCCTGTTATTAAGGATTTTTTGTGCGTTTGTGTTGTTAATTTAATTGTAAAAAAGGTATTGCTTAAAGCAGGTCTTTTTATGATTTCAGATTCTGGTTAGGACGAATCTAATAAAAAAAGAGTTATTGCTTTTTATTTCCAGAACAGTATAATAAAAACAGCATCGACACGAGGATAAAAATGGTTTATAGACGGTCGACAGACAAGAACGCGCTTTACTACATTCCTATTAATAAAACAATTAAACGCACTTTCGTCCGTAACAAAAAAGGAAATTTTCCTATTATGGATTTATGGAGGTATACCAGTATGCATCTGCAGAAACTTTAAAAAGCCTGATTACAGTTACTCAGAATATCAACTCTGTATTTGATCTTTTTATTTTATTGCACGCTAGTCATTAAAATATTCTATCCATACAAGGTTGTATGCATTTTTGTGATCTTTTAGCTGTGGAAGTTAGAGTGGGCTCGGTGTTCTAATAGCAGACGAGTAGAGAGATAAGGATAAAATTGTACCGCATCCTAAATATTAATACATAATACTCAGAATATGATTAATGTGTGATAATGTAGCCTTAACAGATCCTGGTATTTATATGGGATGCGATTCTAAGACTGCATTGGTGAAATCGAAAAATTGGCTAGTGTTGCGTTTATGTCCAGATAGAGCGTACAGTAACTTTTGACTAACTGAATGTGTAATCAACAATTTGTAGTTGTAACTAAATATTTGTACAGGTGAGATTGAATTGTCCTTGGAGAATTCTTGTCACTGATTTATTTTATTAGTCCACAATTAGCTTTTGATGGCTTAGGAATTTAACAGAACTCAGCATATACAGAAATGGTATTTGGTGCGTTCAGAAAATTGAATTAACTCAATCCCTGAAGATGCTGGTTTATATAGCGAAAATATGCTGAACTAGCGTTGATGTTATTACTTTTCTTTTTTTATTTATTCTCGCATAGCAATCAACTTCTTTGCAGCTGTGCATATAAAGATGTTAATCCTTCAGTTTATACAGGATGTACAGTTTGATAATTAATTATTATAATTTAAACAATTCATTTGTGGCAGTATGTTTCTGTTATAAAACACCAGTAGTTATTTCTAAAGATCTTCCTTTTGGTGGAGAAATGCTAGATTATCCCTGATTGTACAGAACGAACAAAATAAACGCTCAACGACTACATGGCAAATTGTGGTAAACTATAACCGTATGAGAGTTCTAACCCCACAAGCTGTGTTGGACTTAAACCATTTTTTTAATTGTAGAAGAGTGTGTAAATATAAGTTTTATTAATTTTAGATTTTCTAAATTTGACACTTTCATAAATTTCTTACAACGTATTTACAATGTTGGCCTTTTCAGTTTATATTTCAGGTATTTCAAAGTCAACTAAAGTTGGAATATACTGGAGAATTAAAATGTTAATACATTTTTGAGCGGAAGGAATAGCCTCTCTAGTTATTGACTCTATCACAGCTGTAATACAGGGTGGCAGGAGTTAGAACGCGTTAATTTTAAAATTAAAAATAAAAAAAATAAAGGGGTGTAGAAGACATCAAAAGAAACAAAAAAGTCAAAATACAACTTTGTTCTAGAACGAAGTTTGTAACCTTAATATCATTTCGCCGTGTTAATTACTTTAATTATGGGTCAGCAGATGAGTTTCATTTCAAAATTGAATTCTTTTTACAATTAAAAATTCATTTTACTCAATTAAGAAACGTCACAACTCTGTAAAGTTTGTAAAAAATTTACTCCACATTCGCACAAAATGCTGATGTAGGAAGTTTGTTGAAGAATATTTGGGTCAATGCCGATCACAGCTGTGTAAATAATACCCTTTTAGAGTGAGATATTGTTGAGTTTGAAGTTTGTTGACTTGAAAATAATTTGTCAATAAAGCACGACTTTGTTTATTTAGTAACAGTTTTTAATGATTTTATAAGAGAATATTTTATCTAATTTAAATTATGTAATTAGCATAAGGGATTTTGATGACGCCTTGTTTTGGCTACATCTTTAATTTTATGGTAATAAGTGACTTAATCAATTCTTTTACAAAAGATAGATTTTTAATAAAAAAACAAATACGTCAAAAAATTTTGAAAATATTCCTGAAATTAATAAATTTAAAATGTAGGTCAACTATTGTCTTATTTTTACAGTTGGCTTGTTATAAATCAGCGTGTTTTTAAGCAGGTATAAAATTTGTTTACGGAAGAACAGTGACGATTACAATTTTCGTAGAATTAGTCACCCGACTAATCTGCTTCGAATGCTTATTGTTATTAAACAATGGCTGTCATCATCAGTTTGTTAGTCTGATTTTCTAAAACAAGTTCAAGACCCAGCTGTAGACTGCAAGTATACTTAAGCAAGGTTGCCAAATATGCCTGTGGTATTTTCTAAATTACTCGAAAGCTAATTAACATAGAAAAAAAATTATTGACTTTTTTGTTCCTTTTAAAGTCTTCTATCACCCCTTAAAATTAACGCGTTCGAACCCTGTCACCCTGTATAGTCTTAATCTGTATTATAGATCTACAGTATACACATAGACACGCCAACGATAATTTTGTTGGAGAAACCTAAACCTATTTGTCAGTAAAGGATTTTTATTTTCATGGAAACCAACAGATTTGGTTTGTGAAAAAGACGTATTTACATAAATAAGTATAACAAGAATACTATCTTGCTTTTTGAACGTACCTTTAAAGCGACCACTTAAGAGTATGAACGGAGAGACCTATAAGACCCCGACGAGGTTCAGCTATGTGTGTGTACATAAACGTTAATTAACATTGCTAAACCACTGAAGTAATACATACTTGTGCGTGCTAGTCTGTGTAGACGCATTTTGAGCTTTTCAGTAACATGAAGGAGTTCAGTTAAGGCCTCATGTAAAATTCAACCTCACCCACCGTGACAAAGATTATGTTGCAGTAAATCTGGTGATGCGGGTTCTGCTGAGATTTTCGAAGAAAGAGCGAATTGCATTGATGCAATTACAATTGGACACACTAGAGCTATAGTTCTACCTATACAGCGTGGAAGGGAATACGACGTGTTAATTATAGGCGGTAATAGAAGGCATTGAAATGAACAAAAACGTCTTTAATACATTTCTTTTCGATCTTAATTAGCTTTCGAGTCATTTAGAAAAACCCGTTGCCATATCTTGCAATCTTGCTTAGAAAATCGCATTTTACAACTGAAGTCCTTGACCTTGTTATAAAATTCAAATCGTGTAGTCTAAACAAAGCTATCGTCTTTGTTGATTTTGTAATACACTTTGTTGAATGACGCACCCTTGTATTGCTGTAAAACAAAATTAAGTACATTTTATTGCTTTTCATTACAAAAGGGTTTTTAAAAACATTTATTAATTTAATACAACATTCAGTTAGTTCTATAAAATTATTATTATTTCTTTAATTAATTTAATCAGCTAAAATATACCGGATGCCTATGATTTAAAGAGCTTTTTGACAAATTGTTTATCTTATCTCGCCCTCAAACGGTATTATTGATGCAGCTGTGTATTAGGCGTTGATTTAGATTCTTCATTAAATTGTAAGGTATAGACTTAACAGCATAGACAAAAGCGTGCTTTATTGACCAATTATTTCAAGTTCAACAAACTACTTCTTCAGCATTATGCGACATAAGGAGAATGATGAGCAGATTGAATTACAAACATTGTAGAATCTGCCACGTTTGTTAGTCGAATTTTTAAATGTATAATGATCCGCAATTGATCATGAAAAAACATGTTATTACGGTCCTTTGTTGTGCTAAATGAGTTGCATCTGCTTATAAAGTCTTAGAATTAAACTACTATTATTAACGCGACAAAATAATGGTAAAGTTAAGATTTTGTTATTCCTTTTGATGATTAACGCTTCGTATCCGCTGCCACCTTGTCGAGCTATACAACTGAACATCGAATCACGGAATTAACTAATTGCAGGTCTTCAAGTAAGTAAGTAAGTCAGGTAAGTTTTCTGCAGAAAGGCAATGGATTTAGACATTAAAAAACAGCACATAGTTCAGTAACAACTCATATATTTAAGTACGATATTCTTGTTTTACTGCATAGCACACAATTCTAGAAATTACAAGTCCCGATTACCTTAAGTCTGTATGATGAGTAACTACAATGATACTGGGATCAATTGTGAGACATATCCTGAAAGGGGAAAATCCACAAGGGCTGAATGTCAAGGCGAAGTCAAGAAAATCCAATAGATTAGACACCGTCAGTTCTTAGAGTAAGTAATGTTACAATTTAAAATACTTCTGAAAAGGTGGTTTTGGCGATCTTGGTGGTTTAAAGCTATTACTAACGTTGAATCTAGATAAATGAGCAAAAAACGGTCATGGTACTCAGTATTTTCTTTTACGTAGGTTTACATTCGACTGCCACTGTTTCCTTATTTCGCTTAATTTTGATCTTATTTGTTTTGGTCTTTGTAGCCTTTTTCTATGGATATTCTGTTAGGTACTTTGCTATTCTCTACTGAAGAAGCCACATACGACTGTGAGCGAACCATTGAGGTGCTCCATTTTTCTCAATACAGCATGTGTCAAATACAAAAGTAATTCCTTTAAAAGTAGCTCACATCTCAGCTCAACCCATTTTAAGATCTGTCTAATTTGAAAGGTACGTTTGCTTTATTAAAATAATTCCCTTCCGTTAATGACCTGATTATTAAAATAGTTCTCTTACTAAAACGTAGTTATAATCTTTAGGATTTTTCGAATAGTCGAGGTTTTGTTTCTGGAATCATCGAGTTTTTTGGTATTTCCACATCTCTATTCTGGGGAAATAGATTAAATGGTGTAGGATGGACTTTCTGATGTGGGGAAATTATTCTCAATTGATTTCCCTTGAACTTGATTTTGTACTTGAGTACGAGCTAATACTAATCAATCAAGTCGAAGCATTTGAAGTGATAGCAATAATCAGGTATTCGGCGTAGTTTCATCTGGTGGATCTCTTGAGTCAGCTTCGACAAGGTAGCAATTTTGACGATGTTCATAAATTCCATGTATTATTTTTATGGTAATTTACTACAAAACTACAATGGTGGGTTATTAATACAGTTTTATTTATAATTGTTGAGTATCTAACATTTGTAATTGAAATTCAACGAAAAGTAGTTTTTATATATTTTTTTATTTTTATATTATATTTCTATTTATAAGTAATCTATATTTCTTTTTTTGTGTTTTATAACCTATGTGCTATAAGAACTAGAGGATACAACACCAGAACACCTGATTGAGGAGACTTATTGTTATCTATTATAGTTCAACCATAAATACAAGAAATTAGTTAACACAAATCACGTGAAGCGAAATATAAAATGTATTTAGAATTACGCGAAGGCCACACTGTAATCTAAATGATAAAATAAACAATAAATGAGCTAGAAAGATTCAGTTGCGGAACAAACTGATTTTAATTACAAATAAAAGTAAGAACAGTAATCAAAATCTGTTGGTCATAGGGTACGTCAGTGGTCTGATTTTTTCCGACAAAATTTGTCGTTTCAGATATGAGTAGCTTTGCAACGAAAATTACACGAGTCGACGCAGGAGACGAGTGTAATTTTCCAAAAGCAAAAGCTACGAATGTCTTAAACGATAAATTTTGCAAGAAAAAATTAGACCACGAGTTGTATTCGGCTTGACAATCCACCGAGCAAATTTTTATTTAGCGTGTGTAGTTAATATTAATTTAATTAAATTTGACATTTCATTTTGACAAGTGGTTTTTTCTTAGTGAAAAAACCACTAGTGGTTTTTTCATTATAAAACTAATTTCATTGGTCCCAATTTGAAAAATTCTGTAATTTGATTGGTTAAAAATTTTCGATTGTCAACGTGAAATATTAGACCAAGAGCTGGCGACCAAAAAGTGTAAGAGTTTTGTAAAGGCTAATATTTTAATATTAGCTTATATTTAGGGTGTAAATAAATACACCTACACAAAAGAAACTCGGATATGGGGACAGTCGACGTCAGCACAGCTTGAAAGTTGTAACAAGAAGAAGTGTTTTCTAAAAGCTGAAAATTGATCATTAAGCAGTTTATGTAATAAAAAACTGGAAAGCAGTCATTAGACAGCGTAATGATCGAACGCGCTGCATCAGCGCAGGTGGTCGCACGTCTTCAAAATGAGGTCAATGTAAAGAAGTGATTTGAAAAAGCTGAAATTTGGTATAGTGTTAATTTATTGAATATAGTTTCTCAAAAAAACAGTCGGACTTGATTTTGATAGAACCGAGCTGGTCAGCAGTACCTAGAAGTAACGACTGCTTCTAGGGACTGCTGACCAGTCCCTAGAAGCTATAGCTATAGTCCCTAGAGAAACTATATTCAATAAATTAACACTATACCAATTTTCAGCTTTTTCAAATCACTTCTTTACATTGACCTCATTTTGAAGACGTGCGACCACCGCATCGGTGCTGATGCAACGCGTTCGATCCATACGCTCTCTAACGACTGCTTTCCAGTTTTTTATTACATAAACTGCTTAATGATCAATTTTCAGCTTTTAGAAAACGCTTAAATGACACTTCTTCTTGTTACAACTTTCAAGCTGTGCTGACGCCGACTGTCCCCATATCCGAGTTTCTTTTTTGTAGAATATTTATTTACACCCTAAATATAAGCTAATATTAAAATATTAGCCTTTACAAAACTCTTACACTTTTTGGTCGCCAGCTCTTGGGCTATATGCACACTTATCTTATCTCACCCCGGATCGTATTTGTTTATTCCGGTGTGATTACGAAGATGATGCATTTCTTATATTCACGGTTGAAGTAGGTATAGCTATTATTTAAACCAATTGCGCTGGCGCCCATTTCCATAATTCTTCAACCAATTTACCGATACTTCGGTTCATTAACGCCCTAACTTAATTTGATAGAGATTGAGTCATTGCTAATGTTGTTCGAGTTAAGCCGAGGCACGATTAGCAAAGTAAGTATTTGTTTTACTAGTATTACTTAGTAGTAGCTTTTATTGTTACGAATTGACTGCCCTGTCGTGGGGCTCTTGAGTCTATCGATATGTCTTTAGTAGCTTTGATCGTTACAGAATTTAGTTTTATAGTGGAAGACTGGTGCAGTGTAACCGTAACAAGTAAATAAAAATATTTCTATATACATTTAGTTTGATTATGATCGACTTGAAAAAAACACTTGAACTATGAATGGCTATATGATCTTGGAGATTTGGAGGTGTTTGTTATACGTTTAAATAAAAATTACGAAAATGCAAACATACAAATGATAAGATATTTCGACATTCCTGTAAAGATGTAGAGGTAAATATCAATAATTACAATTCTATAAAACTTTTGTACAACTATTTAGTTTCAGCTTCTTCCGTTTTACAAAAATTAACAAATTATTTCCGTTTAATTTGCAATCTCCAAATTCCATAAAAGCTTAAATTAAATGAAGCATTGATTTTTTAGTGAAATCGTTACCTCATAAAAGTAGCCGGTCCTTTTTAAAACCCATTGATTGTCGACTAAAAGGGGTTAATCTAAATGACCGTCTAGTCAACAACCCTAGCGGTGATGTTTGGCTGGAAACGCCTCCAGCAGCAGCCGCAAATAAATTTGATTTAACTAGTTGAATTATTCATGGCTGAAAAGAACATCATCCCTTTCGGAAAGTGCGGTCGAGATTTTAAGATATATATGGGCATGGTCTTGTTTCTTCTTCTCCATTGGGGAAGAAAAATATTGTTTACGATTACTGTATATGTACCGGTGCATATTAAAACGGCCGCTATGTTGTTACTACAGGCTCTATGATTTATGCTTCAGCATGCTAATGAGTCTCGTATGGTTATGACAAGAAACATTGACAAGCAATCACTTGCCGGTAAATTATTGTTTATTGTTCTCGACGTGGTTGATCTGATGGAGTTACGTGAGGAGGAAGAATCGACGATGGATGAATTAATGATGAGACCATTATAGATGATTTGATGTAAAATTGTAATAGGACCATCGATAATACTGAAAAGGAAACTAAAATAAATTAAAAAAGGAATAAAACTTAGAAAGTTTAACTTCATCAAATACGTGATTCTGTCATCCTAGTCATAAATCGAACTGCTGTCCAAACATTTTCCGAACAAAACTAAATCTCCTAAAAAAACGACCTGACAAACACTATATAACTTTCCAACTGATAACAAAAGATTTATAGAACTCTGATAACAAAAGTCTTAAAGTAAACTTGGAATTTTTTTATCGACTTATTGGTATTTAAAGGATTTGTTTAAAGCTATTAGAAAGGTTATATACTTTGATTTTTAAATCCTTGTTGAATTGTGAGGCACATCCAGATTGTAAAAGTTTGGAGTTGTTTGCAATATACATGGCATCGATAACTAGTAGGTAAAAAGGACTCTAATAGTTTTAAATGTTTTATTGAATGAACACGTCTATAGGACAAACATTTTGCATATAAAGTCTCGCCAGTCCATTCCGCATAATAAGTGTCTTTTGTCGGATTTGTATGTCTGGTCAATCAATTTCTAATTTAAAAGCGATCTGGCTGCCGATGACAACTTGTACATCACATTTTATTCAATATCCTGTCTTGGACGTGTTTATAATTTTATTGAGAAATGGCTTATTGTGTGAACTGTGTCTTGTTTCCAATATTTCCAATAAGGATTAAAATAAATAACTTCATAGTCATGCGTTTATGCAAGAATATAAAAGGAAGTATGTTAGAAAAAATCAAAAACGTATCTGCTTGACAGCACGTTTCAACATTTTATGCTGTTGATGAATAAATGAATAAATATACAGTGTGTTGATAAAGTATGAAACAAATACAAAATAAATTTGGAAGATAAGGAATTAAAATTAATTAATAATAAAGATAAACAGTTTGCGGAGCGGTGGTTACTTATATTTAATTTATTAGAGAAAATTCATGAATATCAAATATTTGTAAATAATGTCTCCAAGCTAATTTATGATAAATATCCTAATTTTCTTATTGTTTAGATACACAAAATTCAAAATGGATTATTACAAAGGGGGCTTAATTAACGACCACCTTCTAAATTACATAGTATTTTAGAAACTCTCAAGAAACACAATTAACAAACTTTCACAAATTAACGTTGCTACTGGAAGACCACGGGACAGCGACTGTTGAACTCTGAACTTCTTCATTAAACAAATCTTTCAACCTTACAATCAATTTTATTTGTTTAATGTTTTTTATTAGTTTTTTTGTTATATTGCATGACCGATGAAACTGTTATCAAAACCAATTCGAATCAGTTATGTATTGGTTGGTTTTCACAAAGAAAAGGAACGTTTATTTATGTCCTTAAAACAGCTATTAAAACTGGTGATTATCAAATATTTTCACCCTTCACATTCAATCTTTTACAACTTAGAGGACCGGATCACACCAATAATTTATTGATTATTATTCATTACATCCATAATGCATAAAATTAATACAAACAATAAACGGAAAACTTCAAAATTGAATACAGGAACACTTAATTCTCACCTAAAGGTCGAAACAACAATAAACGGGACGATATGATAACGTTTGGATACATTTATCGGCACAAACTGCTAAATTAAAATTATTGTGAATTTTAACAGTTGGCACTGATTTTTATAATATGATATGTTGATCTACTGTTCTACTTACAAATAGTTTATGCAATTGTCAGTAGACTGATTATTAGTTGTCAAAATGACGTTCAGTGAAAAGAACCGTCGCGAATTAGTTTTTAATTATTGTGACCAACACCCAGATACAAAAAATCAGACATTGTAAAATATTTTCAACAGATGGGATTTTCACGAAAAACGACCTTTCTATTTTGCGAAGGCGTGAAAGCAATATTTCAATAGAAAGAGTCAAATATGTAAGGTCTGATATTCCATTTAAACATGCTTAGGCAAAGCAAAGGCTCAGAAGACTAACTGTTGGAAAAATTGCGAAGAGTTAGCGATCTCTAGGGAAGAAGTTCAAGTGTCACCATAAGACTGTAAAAAAGACTGTAATAGCCAAGTTATAGTATGTAAACAGTGAAGGGATCTTACTGCAATGCAGTTATTGCAAGGGTGACGAGCTGAATATGTAAATGTGGAGCAATTACTTTAGTTTAGTAAATGTAATGTCGTTTCTCTCTTTACATTGATAACAAGACTTTCCAGTTTTTAAATTTGATAGATTTGCATAAAAATTGAAGTCCTATGAATAACTTTTTTATATTTACAACTTATGTTTAAGAAAAATTTAATACAACCCTCAATATAGGCCACAAATGAAATAAACCAAATAAATAAAATATTAATTTATTGAAGCGTTTCACTGCTCAAGCGCAGAGCGAATAAGATCTATTAATAGCCAAGGTTGCCGAATGCAGCTGAGTAAACTGCACTAAATTGAACACAATATCCTATAACAACTCATGGTCGCTCGATTGCCCACGTGGCACAAGTTCAGTCAGATGCAGAAAGTAGAATGAGAGCCAATAGAGAGCAATAGAGAGGATTCGATCTCGTTATGCGCGACCTTGCCTCGTATATTTGAATCGCTGACACTGCAATCCTCACATGCGCCAGGTAGCGTACATTACTTAAATTACTTTGCCAGCACTATTTTGCTGTATAACGTAGCTATCAGCATTCAATTCAATTATGATCCTAGAAGACCTTTCATCTCAAGGTAGCTTCTGGTAAGTGTTTAAACAATTTCTATGTATAATTTTAGGTTAGGAGAGTTTCATCGCCATGTTTATGTGTGTAGATGTGATGTTCAAAACTATAGACTATGCCGAATTACTTCATAATATCATATTTAAATTTTTCTCAGTACATGTAGTAAGCAGCAAACGGCAGTGGATCAACTCCATGCACCTTGCATACAATTTAAATTTCATGACCTAGTCTAATGTAGAATTTAGAGTACAATGTAATATTAATTTACAACCTAACTTCAGTACATATTAAAGTAGGTAACTACTATTATGTGTTTCTTGTTGGAAAATGTATTCAAATGAACCTATAATCACTGAATTTTTTTTTGTAGAAATAATCTTCTCCCAATTTATTATGCTTTTCAAAAGGCATCCATCTAAAGGTACTTATTTGTTAGAATTTATTATTCTGCTAATGTTTCCATTCGTTAATACTGTGCAGTTCCACAATTCCTTCCAGACATGCGATTTGTAAAAGAAAATAACATAGTACAACTTTTATTACAGACATTCCTAAGGTACTCCGATGTATTTTATTTACTCAGCTTCTCTTTTTATACAGATTATATCTCTCCTAAGATTGTTTCCTTTACAATACAATTAAGCATCCAAATATTATTACTAAACAAGCACATCGTTCATCATTTTTATGTTGATAGTATCGGGCCAATACTCATTTGAATTTGAAAGAATTGGCCATAAGTTATACAAGCAAATGATTATAGTTTACGAGATGATTTAAAAGCTTCGGTAGCTAGCTATCTTGCGTGCCAATATCAGTTCTTTCCTGCAAACGTGTTGGAAATCACACCCACCGTCACGTTTATAAGTAGTCATAAATCAAAATGTGGCTGCTGCTTTTATCCATGGTATCAATTTTTGCACATAATGTTAACAACTTTGTTTCTACTACATCAGCCATAAATATTTTATGAATATACTAAGTTGTTGGACGTAGTTGCGATGATTACCAACCCTTTAGAAACTAAAAGGATGAAGAATAAAAATGCTCGCAGTACCATCTACACACATAAAAACGAAAATATATGTGTTTTTACTCTTGGGAATACGTACATATATCTACATATAATGAAAATCTATGTAAATCGACTAGGCTATGTGGGCGAATATGAACTGTCAGCTTACAAGAAAAACCTGTAAATGGTGTTATAAGTATCAGGTTATGTGTTCCCGGGGGTCTAAAAACTAGATCGATTAGGTAAATGCGTTTAGATGTTATTAGCTCTTTGAATGATAAATTGTAGCAGTGGTCCTGAAAAACAGACAAATTAATCGAAATACATGCGATTATTAAGTCTTCAGTCTTGACTTCATTTACAACTTCATAATGTTGAGAAAAAATTCAAAGTAATCTTGTTATGTTTGTTCAAGATTCCATCAGGATAATGATTTTGAAACTTGAACTGATCTATCCAGAACATGGATGTCTTAGGTATTTAATTAAATCTTTATGGGCGTAGGGAAGTCCTGATTGGTTATTTAACTAAAGTATGATTAAAATTTACCATTATCTAGTATGGCTATGAGAGAAGAAATTGATGCCTTTATGAATTTTTATTTTTAAGGTTAGATTTTAAGCGATGGATTTAATTTAATTTTTCTGATGATTGTTAGTTGAAATGATAAGTATACCTGTCTGCCAATAAAAGAAACGGGTTAGCCACTACATTATTATGAAATTATCCTCGAAAGATTCAAATTCTTATGGCGCTTATGATCGCATGCGCATGTTCAATTTATTGATTTATAATTGTCCTTATAATACAATTTATAATTGTCCTTGTTACTTAATAACTTTTAGCTGTTAATTTCTGTATAAACCAGGCATTTACAGGCTCTTATACGTTTATTTCAATATAATATTCCAATAAGATGAATAAAAAGAAATCCGTATAGGACATACTCTTTTTTCTCCTAGGATTAAATACAATGCTCAAGTATTAACAGAATTAAAAATATTTTTAAGTTTAGGTTTAGAAATACTAGTTACCTTAGCAACGGACGTTTCTTTTTCCTTGTTACAAAAACGTCAACTATTCTAAAAATGTCATTGTGTTTTAATCCGACTGGAGAAAAAAAATGAATAATACAATGTGACATGTAAGCCAATGTCAAAGGCTTTAGTTTGAACTTGCATAGCCACACTAAATGAAATAGCGGTTAATTATTTCTTTTCATAATAATAATAATAGTAATTGCTACAACCCATAGCCTGGATACCAGGCCCCAGAAGCTATAAGCTTGTGCGGTAGGGAGGGGGCGATTATTATTATTATGTAGGCCTAAGTGCGGCTGCAGCCGACTACAGATGGAACAGCGCAAATCCCACATTTGTGTCACAGCTAAGGAAAACTGCAGAAAACCTTAACCAGATCTGCCGGCACCGAGAATCGACCTCGGGCCGCTTGGGTGAAAGTCCAGTACTCTAGACATTACACTACCAAGGCTAAATAATAATAATTTATTATTATTTATAGGTCATTATACTGTTGGCAAGGAAATAGTTGATTTAGTACTGGATCGTGCTAGGAAGCTCGCAGATCAGTGTACAGGTCTTCAAGGATTTTTCATTTTTCACTCATTTGGTGGTGGTACTGGATCAGGTTTTGCTTCACTTTTAATGGAAAGACTGTCAGTAGATTATGGGAAGAAATCAAAATTAGAATTTGCTATCTATCCTTCCCCTCCAAATATCTGCATCTGTAGTAGAGCCATACAATGCAGTTTTAGCAACTCATACTACGCTAGAGCATTCAGACTGCGCCTTTACGGTGGATCATGAAGCAATCTACGATGTTTGTAGACGAAATTTGGATATTGAGCGACCCACCCATACAAATCTAAACAGATTAATTGGTCAGGTAATAAGTTCCATTACAGCTTCTTTAAGATTTGATGGCGCCCTTAATGTAGATTTAACTGAATTTCAAACAAATTTAGTTCCATATCTTCGTATAAATTTTCCATTAGCTACATACGCTCCAATTGTATCAGCAGAGAAGGCCTATCACGAACAACTAACTGTAGCAGAAATCACTAATGCATGTTTTGAACCTGCTAACCAACTAGTAAAATGTGATCCTCGCCATGGAAAATACACGGCTTGTTGTGTTTTATATAGAGGCGACGTTGTACCGAAGGATGTCAACGCTGCTATTGGTACTATCAAAACAAAACGTACGATTCAATTTGTAGATTGGTGTCCTACTGGGTTTAAGGTTGCAATTAACTACCAACCACCAACGGTGGTTCCCGGAGGTGACTTGGCTAAAGTGCAAAGGGCAGTATGTATGATGTCTAAATAATAATAATTAATATTAATAATAATCTAAAATGTTTCCTTAATATGACTCAGTGTAGATTTTACAAGAAAGTCCTTTAGGATTATCTTCTTTCTTCAACTTCAACCATACTGTCAAGTTATTTTAATATTAGTAGGTACAGTGTCACATATTCATACAGTAGCGTATTCAGAAATTTAGCTGGGGGAGCTTATTGTTTTCAATATTTGATAAAGGATACTGTTTAGCTAAAATTATTCACACTGACTTAACGTCAACGAAGGAAATAACGATATATAACGATTTAATATTCGTTATTTTCCAATTTACTGCAATGAATGAATAAACAACATACGAAAACCATACTGCAAATCGCTGAGGATCTTTTTTTAAATGAATTATATGGGTGCCAAAAATGGGATACACATATAATAAAGTAATAAATTTTCACGACAATTTGATTTAAGCCGAACAGATATTCTCAAAATAAAATTTTGTGTAAAATTAATGTCGCCGAGTATCACTAATGAGTGGTTTCTCCTAACACTGTCTACTCATGCTGTCGTATTTGCTTAATACTCCTTGTAGAGTAGATTGCAAATTTATAAAAGTTACAAAAAAAATTTTTACTAATATTTTTTCGTACGTTAGAGACCAACTAAAAGTGGCCTGGCCCCCCCATCATATTTGGGTATTTGTGAAGATTGTAATGATAACTTAAATTTTATTTAAAAAATAAAACTCCATCTATTTTGGCCAATATCTTTTTAAGTAATTATTCACAAAAATTAGAATTTATAAAAATCACCGATAAATTCCCGAAAAATGGAAATTTATTTTTTATACTCCAGTAAGTAAAATGCAAGTAAACGCACGTCAAAGCGTACACTGCCTAACACAATTTTGCAAGCTAAGACCTGTTAGAAGCCATAGTCGCTCAATGGGTATGGCACTTGACTACTAATCTTGAAGTCCTGGGTTCGAATCCCAGGAGTGATACATTAGAATTTTTAAATATCTAAGACTTCTAGGTCGACTCAGCCTGTGAGAATGGGAACGTGGGAAATCATTTCCTGGGGTAATAAACAATAGGCAGTCGGTGCGTACGTAAAGCTAGCCATTTTACCACCTTTGAGTACCGAACGGCTCGAATCCCAATGGGCCTTCGTGACCTGCAAAAGGACACTATTATTATAAGACCTGTTACCAACACGTGGCCGGATCTAGCTTTAATTTAACGTGTTTAATGTTAATTTATCTTCGATGTATATTAACCTGTAGGGAACCGAACTTTTTCTCGAACAATTTCTCTATGTTGGACCTTTTTTAAATCAAAATATAAATTCCCGATAAAGTGGGAAGTTCGGGAATATTCCCAGATATATTTCCAGAAATATTCCCCAAAAAATAAATTCCGGGGATTTACCCATCACTATTCACAACTACCTAATGAAGATGAACAATCAAATTGTAATAAACGAAAATTAAAAATCAGATCTAATAAATACATTCAGTATTAATCACAAATGTATTAAATAAATTTAGTAATCGGTGCGCTTTGTACAAACGATGGTTTCCAGAGAAGAGCAAACAGACTCCTATCTCCCACTACCTGTTCATGGCCTGTGCTACATTGGGCATTGTATAAGTGGATTACATTCAAGTGGGATTGCCATCTTTCCCATCATTTTTATACGTAGAACTGTAAAAACGAGTTAAGAAAATTATAATTGATACGATGTAGTTTTTCTTAATAATTATTATTCAGTTCATTAATAATAAAACTCTAAAAATACTAATATGAAGTCTTGGGGGGTGCTTTTGGGGCAAAAGTAAAATATTGCGATGATCATAATATGACATACCTAGCTCTAATAGGCTTTTTATGCAATTTATATTTATTAAAATGTTGGAAAGCATTATTGTTACATCAGAACTTGATAATGCTCTTTTTTGACTATAAAATTATTTATTCATAAAAGGGATGTGTACTTTAAACTAAAGGGATTTATCTTGTTTAAATACAAATTGATGTTTATCCTAAAATAACAAGCTATCAATTTTCTTTTTCCTTCTTTACATTTCATTGAGGTTCAGGTACGATTTGGTTTCCCTCATTCATTCTTTGAAACGTTCGTTAAACGTGGAAGGCTTCATAATGCTAAAACCAACAAAATATGGTATTGTTCATTTATAGGAGCTTTGTTACATAAAAGCTGTTGCTAGGAGTCGATTTTATACATACCTCATTGATTTAAATTTAGTGTATTAACAATCTTAGTTTGATTCCTCTGACGATTTAAATTTTGTAATAATTTATATTATTAAGTTCTGCTATAATCGTTGCCAGGAAAAAAAAATGAAATAAATTTCCATATTGAAAATAATTTTGCTAATGAAACAAAAATTTATAAATATTTAACAAGATAAAGGAAGAAAATAAATACATTTAACAGTATACCTTTTTTATTTCCGTTGTATGGTATAATTTGCAAATTGCATTAACATCAAATCGAAGATATTGGAAATTTATCATTGTTCAAAGCAGGCCATAAAAAGGTTTTCAGCTCATTTACTCTGTTATGTTATTCATCGTATAAACATTGATTTCCCGTGCATTGTTATTAAGTAATATTTATATCGGCCAAAAAGTGGGACTAATTATTTATTTTAGCGTTTAACAGTGCAATATAGTACTTGCTTACTGTTGGTGAAATAGCAAATTAGTCAAGGGTTTAAGGAGCTAGTATACCGGGTGACAATGCAACTGGGGCCAAGCTTACATCTGCTTTAACTGTTTATAAACCAATTAATGCAAAACTTAGTACAGAGATATTAGGAACAATTTTGTATTTACTAATACGTAGATTCAAAATGGCCGACTTCCAGTTTCACTGGAAATACCAATAACCAGGATTTTTTAAACGGAACATAGAATGTATATTTTACATTTTTTGTAATTTACGAGTCCGACTAATCTAACTCTGTTAACGTAGATCATGGTTGGGTAAAAACTATTCTAATTTATTCTAGTAAACCAAGAAAACAGTTATTTCATCTAAAAAGAAGAGTCTAAATATCCACAAATTAAGACCCTCGGTCAGGCGGGTCGCTCCAATAGATATCTAAGTTCTTTTACGTATTTTGGGTCACAGTAATAACAGCTACACAACTAATTTTCAAAATAATAACAAAACTTTATTTTTTTTAATTTAACAAATACCAAATAACAAAAAAACGAAGCAAAATGAAAATTGAAACTAGATATCAGAAAAATCGGTTTTCTTTTTTGTGAAGTAAAAAGATATCCTGAATTATGAATTTATCTTAAATATTTAAATGCAATTATATAAAAACATTTGATTACAAAATTCTTCTCTTTCTAAATCTTTTTAATTCTATCATTAAATTTGTTATATTAATCCGAAAATAGTTCAGTATTCTTCTTTGGAGATTAATACATTTGGTATCATCATATTTCTTAATTAGTAAATACTATTAAAAGCTCATGTTTATATTTTAATTCCTTTTTACATATTTGCTGCTACAAGCTTGCCAACTTTATTTTTATAAATTCCCAAATATCAGCTCTCTGCTTTCGTTCGTCTCGACAAAGAAATCAAGAAAGTGTGTCAATGACCTCTTTCAAAATTTCAACATAAAGGTTTTACTAGTTGGAATTCTAAATCCATTTAATTGTATAATAGTGGTAAGTAAATTGATATCTTTTTAAGTCAAACCCATCTACAATTCAGTCAAAATTTTTCATAAGTTTTCCTTTATTAGCAGTGCATTAGAAAATTTCCATTGTAGAATAAATTAACACTTGATTAACTTGATTTGTTTCACAAAAATAACATTAACCTTAAAATATACAGGGTGGTCGGGTCAAGTCTGCAATGCTTTAAGGGGGTGAAAGGTGACCATATAAAGACCCCAAAATTCATAAAATAAGAATTAAAAATTAAAAAGTTTTTCGCATTTTTCCGTATTTTTTGCAAGACACTAGTCGATTATGGATTGCTTGTAAGATTTTAACCATGAATTAGTGATAAAGCAAACAATGATCTCACATCTGCACTACTAAATTAATATCTGACCTCCGCATCTACCTCCTATCAATTTACAGAAACAACAGAATTGAGTTTCAGCAGCGGTTGCCGAGTGACTGACTACCTTGATGACTTGATCATTTGTTAAGGTCGGTAAATAAAATGTAACATACGTTCATTGACCTAATTGTGATGCAAATTTCATTGCCTGGTGTTTATTTTGCGAATGCCATTTTAACAAAATGAGTAAAACTTACCGTTTAGATGCCAACAATCTTTATAACATGTGTTCAAATAAATTTGAATTTGTCTGTAAATACAAGTTTATGCTAGGAAGTATATCGGCATCTACGCGAATTTATTCTGCGACGATTTCAATGCGTGCGTGTAGCTCTTCCTCGAGATTCAGTTCTGTCCTGTACACTAACGTTTTAAAGTATGCCCAATATACAAAAATCGAGGGGAGTCAAGTCCGGTGATCTCACAGGCAAGGCGAAAGGTTCTCCACGTCCTATCCACCGGTTAGGGTATTCGTTATTCAAAAACTCCCGTACCTGGCGACCAAAGTGCGGTGGTGCTCAATAGTGGGAGTCCCTCGAACACTTTATTGTCCAGAAAGTGTAGGTACCAGTCACCGGTTAATTGTTAGAGCAGAATAAAAGGTCCTATTAAACGGTTCTGATAAATTCTCGCCCACGCATTTACCGCGAAATGCCTGGAAATTATGTCTTCGGACAGCATGAGGATTCTCGTCAGCCCAAATGTGACTGTTGTGTGAATTAAAAATTCCCGCCCGAGTAAAACAGCATTCGTCTGTCCAGAGTACATTTTGTGAAAACTGGAGATTTTCCTGTTTGCGTTTCAATAGCCATTGGCAAAATTGCACTCACGGTATATGATCTGCAGGTTCTAGTAAGTGTACTTCTTGAAAATGGTATGGGAGTATGGAATCTTCTTTTAAAATGCGCCAAACGCGAGTAGAAGGTACGCACGCTAAGAATGGGAGCCTCTTCAACTAACTCTAGGATGTTTTATTCCTCCGCTACATCTCCGTGGTGCGGATTGCGTCATCTCCCACCAGCTCTTGGCATAACCGATCCTCTATGGAACATTCTCTGTATAGCTTGTACGATTGTACGTGGATTTGAATGACGGCGGTTGGGGAACCAAAGAGCATACTCTCTGGCGGTGGCAACAGCATTGCGATGACATTCGCCGTATAAAATAATAAGTTCCGTCCATTCACCAAGCATGTTTGGTTCGGCCATAATTTAAACAGTAACTGACTACAATTAATTAAACTACTTAACACTAACAAACACTTAACACTACCTCACTCAAGTTATTAATTCT
This sequence comes from Agrypnus murinus, assembly GCA_929113105.1. Taxonomy (NCBI): domain Eukaryota; kingdom Metazoa; phylum Arthropoda; class Insecta; order Coleoptera; family Elateridae; genus Agrypnus; species Agrypnus murinus. Next base: position 119,760,319 of record OV816031.1, read on the forward strand.
AAAACGTAATCGAAACTGAAGTTTACCGCCACCTTAACACAAAGAAAGTTGACGACAAACTGCAGATTTCAAAGATCATTATTAGTTATTTACAGATGGTCAGAATGAATGTTTGTTATCATTTAGCTAAAACGTTTTAAAAGCACGTACTTACTATTTTGTTCTGGTTACAATTTTCGAAGAATGAATTTACCCGGTTACCTGCTTGGGTTTATTATGATTATTTTGTTGATGACCTTTAAAAGTATGTACTATTTAATAGGCATAATTTTTATACACTTTTTTGTACGACCATGCTATTTCGAATTGTTTACCATACTTGGTTTTAGAACAGTAGGTTATATTTACTGGTTGCTAAGCAAAAACGCGTCGGTAAGTAATTACTTACCGTTCAGTTCTGTCAAAAATAGAACGGTAAGTAAATTATATGTAATTTATAAAATAAATGCATGATCTTTAGATGTCTCTTTTGTGAAAATCATTATTTTCTAAATACTTAATTTGACTATTTAAAAAAATGTATGTTTTTTATTTAAATTTGCTGTGAAAAATATCCAATAAATAATAGTAATTACAAACGTATCCATGGTAACGACAAAAATAACGTGACATTCAAAAATAAAATTACAAACGTATCCATGGTAACGACAAAACCTGCTTAATGTTTGGTGGATATACAGGGCAAAAATAAATTATTTTAAATCTATTTTTTATCATCTTCGGGATATTTACTTAGTTAATACCTTTGTATTCATAATGGCCGTACAAAAAATAGTATAAGCATCTCAAACAGTAAGGAGTTTACCGATCTCCTCCAATATTGGCGACTTCGCTTCTCTCAGTCGCCAAACATTGTCGTCGATTGGTAAACTGTCCTTACTGTTCTTGATACTTAATATACTATTATCTACTACTTTGCAGTGGCGTGCCTATTATTTTTATAAGGGGGGTTGTCATTTCAAAGGGGCATTTCAGTAAATTGTTAGTAAGATGTTACTCTACACATGTTTCCCTATTGCCCTTTAACGGGAAGGACACATTTTCCAAAACACCCTGCATGACATTGATTTGTTTACATTTTACTCTACTCTTACTTTTACTCTACATAAGGTTGTGCACTCCTTGAAAGGTGAAATTGGAAGAGAGTTTGTTACAAAAATGACCGTGCTTTTATATCTTTTTTGTCATAGCAATTGAATGTGATACAATTTTTGCATGAAACAAAAGAAACTTTGACAAGTCAATTTAACATAACCAAATTATTGTTTATAAATTTTAATTGACACAAAAATTAATTACAGTCTTATAAATAAACAAATTCCCAATCTGATGGTATATTACACCTATGTGTTCGTTACAAACAACTATATATTAACTTAATTACTTAAAAATACCTTTTTCACACCTTCCTATCTTCACAAATTTAAACATTATATCCTAACAAACAGTATTTGTATAATTTTAGGCATCAACAACATCAAGATTCAAGCCAATACAGTATTTCAATATACGACCCAAAAGCACAACATAATTATATGTTGTTTATATCTGATATCTTATGATAATTTATAAAAAGTAGCCCCTACATTTAAGATAGTAACAATCTTGTAGTACAGAAGCAGTTTTACAATCATCTACCAAAATTATTTAACAAAGAGCTATGAAAGTTTGAAATACAAGAAACTTATTACCACTGAGGAATCTCGTTAACATGATTGACACATTTTTCTCTATTAATTGCTAAGGTAAAGTAGTAAATACGTACTTGTATACCTCCCCATGATAATGTCCCTAGTCTGTTTTAGGTTAAATCTTATTTTAGATTTGGCCTAAACTTCATTTAAATTGAAAAATTAGATTTTATAATAAAAACTAAACGCGAAATACAGTGCAATACTTTTTTGAAATTTCATTACCTAGTGTTTTTTTAAATAGAGCATGGTGCATTGAAATGCTTTGGTGTGATGATGATTATTTTTACATAGAATAAAAATTTATAATTGAAAAAATATATTGCATCACAGAAGCTACTGTAGAGAAAAAACGAGAAATTAATTCAAGATATTGTTCTTAATGTATTTTTTTAAGATTTATTTTATGAAAGGTCTATATTTATTGGTATAATTTTAAAAGAGTGTACAGGGAAAAGTGTAAGCCCATAAATAAGCTCATGCAGGCATTTTAAGGCAATAAAAAGGGGAGTCAAATAATATTAACGGTTTTTTCTTGTAATTGTAGACCATTCTATACTATTAAAATTATTGCCTCTGAAAATAATATAAAATTTTCCTAGTACAGACATTGCATTTTTTTTCTACCCCTTATTTCCAATGCTATCAGAACGCACGAACAGTCAAACTTATCCTGTGTGGATTACACACCTGTCTGAGATATTGCACTGTCTGAGATATTGCACAGTCTGAGCCGTGTCTTACACGGCCTTACCGTCCTGTCTTAAGTTCCCCTCACGAGTGTAGACCCTGAAATGTATAAATCTTGAGGGCGATTTCCGTGTTGGGGGATAGTGTTTGGTCTCCCTGGTAACCGAGTTATTGCTTCCAACGGAGGTGATTTTGGCCGCAACCAACACAGCGGTCGATTGTTTAATGTGACAATTAAACTTAAATGATTTTGGTTGAGGGATTTACAGAAGATATGTCGCTTGTTATTAACATAACTCTCTTATCTATATGTCTACTGGCGCACTCAAGTTTTGGTGTTAATGGAACTTACGATAAAGTTAACCCCGATGAAGCTTGTTAAATATTTATACTGTTTAATGTTAGTAAGCATGGATTGCCTTGTTAAAATTTATGTATTCAATTAATGATGGATGTAGGCATCGTTATTTTGTTTCATTCGAATAAAAAGAAAGTATAGTTTATGGATTCAGATACAGGTCGTAGGCGGTTGCTTGACATGGATAGCAGGATAGGTATTAGATTGCGTTGCATTCATTAGATTTAAACAGGGACTGCTTAATCAGTGAGATAGTTGTACGTGTCTGAATATTCCCCGATGGCTTGCAATCTCACGTTTGACTGGTTATAAACCGACCTTATTAACAGATCAGTCCGAAGATTTATCTCAAGACTTAAAGCATACAAAACTGAAGGAACTTCATCATTTAAGACCACGTATCCAGGTTTGCTAGAAAATGCTGCAAAGCACGTTGGTAACTTATATATAAATTTATTTATTCTTTTGATAATATAATCCAGTCTAGTTTTAAGTACTTTTACTTTTATGTACAATTCTAAAATTAATTATTAAAGACATCTCGTAAATTTAATTAATTAATAAAGGAAAAAGACAAGGTATGCTATTAGAGATCAAACTAAAAAGTACTAGTGAGTCAGTGTTGTTTACTTATTCCTTTATTAATATAATTAAAACCTACATACGTAAAAGGAAACCTATGTAATCCTTTTTGTACATCCGATGAGCTACGATTATCTCTTGTCTACGAGATGTATTAGCAGTAAGGATAAAAATTGTATTTTCTATTTCTTGAATGTTGCAGAATATCTATAAAATTATTTTCATCTTGTGTATATGTTGTATAATAATTTTCCTTTCAAAAATATTTATTTTATGTCTTATCTCTTACCAGAGATGATATAAGCTATGCTACCGCAGCAGATCCCCATAAAAAAGTCCATTAAATACTGCTCAAAAAGATTGGCCCAATTACATAATCATGAATGATACCCCAAATAATGAGTGGCAATTTATGTTGATAGTTTGGAACTTGAACAACATGAAGGTCTTTAATAGCATAACAGTGAAAACTGTGCCAATTTACGAAAACATTCGTGTGAAATTATAATAATTGAATGAAAAAGTTTCAATAATTGGTACTCAGTAGTTAGCTTTTCTCAAGATTGATGGTAATTCAATGCGAGTACGTAAGCCTGGACGGTGCGCGTGAGATTCACAAACGATTAGTTTTAACTGATGAGACTAAGAAAAGTCGAACCAGTGCTAATAACCTGCTAACCTTATAAAAACCGATCTATTGCTGAAACGAAAAAAAAAATTAAAAGTAAACTGAAGTGCCACGAACCACAGTATATTGTAGTGATTGTCGAGGATTTCAAGATATTGCAGCTTGTGATTATGATAATAAAATTGTAGAAATTCTTGCAAAATCAGAGATTTTAAGAAACAAGTAATAATTTCGCAACACCGCACCTTACGAAAAAATGTTTTAGGATTGGTTAGGGTCTTAGCCGGAGTCTTAATTTTAAGTAAAAGAACAGGGTGTTCCATTTGAATACAAAATCGAGTACATCTTATTTAAACTTATCAAAACTTGAAAGTATTTGAACTTCCTAGACATAAACAAATCTTGGTAACATTTCAGTAGCGTTTGGACCCTGATAGTACTGTCTGAGTAAAGAATATATAATTGGCAACCACGCAATGGGTTCAAAAAGGACTTTCGTGTTGGATGAACAACTAACTAATAGGAGTATCAACTCCGGGTAGTATACATAAGGTGTTCCATTTAAAAAAAAGTGTAGCTTTATTTATCCCGCTTTTTTGATACACCCAGTATAATTATAAATATTTTTAAAGTTGCAGCTTTGGCACCCAGTAAACTTCTATATCAAAAGTTCTTCTCGTTATTTAATAGTTTATAGTTCAGTCAAGTTAGAAAAAATAGCGGAAAGTTGTGGTATGTATTTGGATTTTTCCATAGGCCTTCCTTGTGGGTTGTTAAATACCCCTCTAAAAGTCACATCCTGTATGTGGTGAGCTCGAATGAGGATAAACAACGCCCACTTAAAAATTCAAACCAAACTATAAACTTACAACCAAATTTTCTAAATAAACAATTTAATAATAACCAAAATAACATTGAAATAAAACTAATAGTTTTACCTTGTATTCAAAAATTTAAAAATATATAATATTAAAATTACATACAGGAATCATAACACACTAGGAAAAATACTTTTCAGTAATTTAAAAGACAAAAGAGACGTAGAAAATGAAACAAATATAATCTATCAAATGAACTGTAATAACTGCAATGCCAATTATATTGGACAGACAAAACAAAATGTAAAAAAGTATAAATCAACATAGAAATTCAATAAAAATCAAAACAGCAACTCCTCATAAACCAAATACAGCACTCTCCGACCACGCAATAGATAAACTTCGCAACTTTTTTTATTTTTATTTTATGTGTAAATTAAGAGGTTAGTAGTTGATGTAATAGTAAAGAAGCCTCATGTAAAATAATATTTTTACCTAAAGGTATTGTTTGTCAGATTCTATACCTACCCACTATTTTATCCTTCCGCATTTCCATTTTTTTCTGCTCTTCACTCAACAACCAAATATTTATTACAGATCTAAATGTTTAAATCTTTATTATAACATTTGTAATTTTGTAATTAATAGAAAGCATGTGTACGGGAGTGAGATATATTAGAAATGTTTCGTGTGAAATAAAAATGGGTACCCTGTTTGCTCCCACTCTATTTGTACATTCATGTTAGATAGTTTTGTGACAGTTGATGTTTTATGATATCGGAGTTCACATAGCACCGTTAGTTCATTTTCTACACGACTGTAGCTTTATAAAAAATGCAAAAAGTTAATTTTTGTATTCAAAATTTTGCTGGGTCATAAATGCAATTTATTATTATTTTGTTAAACATTTCAAATAAATTATTAAATCTTCAAACTTTTTTATTTTATGTATATAAACCTGTACTAAGAATACTATTTTGTATTCTTCATTAGAGTATTATACGTACCTAATGAAAACATATTCCGAACACTTTTTTACGTTTTTATAGTCTGTTCAGGCTATGCTTCCTTTTTGCATAATACCCTGATGAATAATACAAAAACAGTATTTGAACTATAAGTATTGAGATGTTATATTCTAAAATGAAGTAATAATTAAGAAAGCCCCACGTTGGGCGCCAATAAACTATGAGGTCATATTTCGACAAAAAATCAAAAACTTTGATTTGAATTGAAATTGACTAGCTTTAGTAAAGATGAAGTATAATAACCGTACTTCTTTCTCCCAATAGACTAACTCAGGTATATGTTGATTGAGCATGAGATAAACAAATTATAAAAATCTTATTGACTCTTGCACTTGAAAAAAAAAACTTACTGCAAATGCACTTGGAATTTTGCAACTGCACAAGCAGCAAACTTAAACTCTGTATGTGAAGAAAATAAATGTATGCTTGCATAAACATCAACACAAATAAATACATATATAGATCAAACACAGCTTTTCATTTTATTAAAAGTAGATAAGAATATTTATCCAAGAGAAAATAAAACCAATTGTTTAAATGGAAAAGAAAAAAAGGAAAATCTTCCTTGAGCTTGCTCAAATGTGTTGTGTATTAGTTACCTGACATTACAACCTGACATGGGGGTTGTAACTGGTACCCATTTGAACAAACTAAGACGAACGTAAAATTGTCAATCAAAACGAAAATATTAAACTCAATGCACAAATTGAAAATTATAAAAATGTTACAAACATTGTTCTCAAAGAACCTCTCAAATTAAAAATGAATTTAAATTTATCTTTCTGATTGTCTTTATCATTTATTGTTCCTAATGTGAAACATATCTATTTCGACATATTTATATCTACATATTTATTTTGATCCACCTTGTATATGGTTAACAAACAAAATCTGTTGATTTATCCTTGAAATAATCTTTGTACTCAGTCGATAATCGAAACATTATTATTCCAAATCAGCTGTGATCCAGTAATGTTGAAAACCAAATTCAAACAAACTGTCGAAATGGGAATTGATAAAATTATTTTCATTGATTTATTAAAATAAATCGACCACACTTGCCAGTGATTATTAAAATAAAAACAAATCTTCCTTTTTCATAACAGATAACAATCCAATTCCATATTATTATGACATGTGTTTACATTGAAAACACGTGGTTAATTATAACCTAACCTTATTTTAGGATTTTTTAATATGAGCCGAGCGTGGATCCTTCCAGTGCGCTTTATCTACTGAATTTGTTCTTTTTCCGGGGTCCATTTATATGATTTACGAAAAACATTTAAAAAACACAACGAAATTTCACAAACAACGGAACATCACAATCTGTCATGACGTCACAAACGAAAACACCTGCTCAAAATTAACACTAAACTAAATTCAAAGAAAACAAGAAAGAAAGTAACAGAAGAAAGATAGAAAGGTAGCTGGCAAAGAGACGATTAAATTGACATAACACACTTGTGGTCTAAATTGATCAATAACAAAGAAAATCAATAAAAGCGATCAGTTGTAACCGATTTCATTAAAAACTAATTACATTGAAAACTCATCACTTTCCGGCTATCCCTCTACATCAACTATTTACATAAATACACAAAGTAACCCAAACATATGGGGTTTACAAAAATTATAGCAAAATAAGAAAGAAAAACTTAACTTAAAAAAAAATCTTCCGTTTTAGACGTGAAACGATGCTTCTGCAAATTTAGTAAACATAACAACATAAATGAATTCAAATATGAATTAAACTTGTCCAAAATACGATACTCTAGGTTCCTGCATCCAAACAATAGTGCAAAATATTAAAATAAACTCAAAATTTGGAAAAACCAAAGAATATCAGCACAGCTGATATCTTCATATCCTTGACTTCAAATTTCCCAAACGCAGGAATTAGTAAGTTAATTATAACCTTTAAAACATCAAAGTAATGATTCATTTCAACTATTTCCAGCAAAATATGTAACCGAAACTGACTGATTTAGATAGCCTTATTTGGCAAAAAATCTTGTTTTGCGTTACTCAACGACAAACCTCAAATCGAATAAGAAGATAAAACCTTCTAAAAACGCGAATAAACTATTCAAAACATTTAACCTGGGTTTACATACAACATGTTTTACTGTAAAACAGCATAATTGATTTATATCCTTGTTATAAATTCAAAAGGTTTTTGTAAAAATTGAGGTTATGTCTACATGAATACTCTTCCTTCTGTAAATTCTATTTAAAATTGATAAATCTATCTGTAACCTAGCATGTAGACTTTAGATTAAATAAATCTAGTATCCTAACATGTTTATCTTTTATTTAATGCATATTATAATTATTTGTGTTTTCGGAGCCTAATCTTAGCCTTTAAATATTTTTAATGTTAAGTTAAAATTTTCAATCGATGACTTCATATCATCTCAGTATGGATACATAAAATATTGTTTTTGGCAACTCGATTTTCTGCGAGTCGCTTTAAATTGTGGTTATTAAAAGAAAATAATAAATAACTGGTAGGAAAACATAGTATATTCGTGCACTTGTAACAAAGCAATTGATACGATTAAAAAATAGGATGAGAGGACTAGTATGTCAATTTTATTATTAGATATTTTTATGGTTTGTTGTTTTTAATGGGATAAAATTTTTTTATAAGATAATTTTTGAAGTTTAACTTTACTTCCTGTATCATTATTTATTATTGTTATTAATCGCGTTTTGCAACAGATTGTAACACGTAATATACATATTAACTGCTGTTTTGATTTCTCAAAATACCAGGTCACTTAATCACGATGTCAAATTACTTTTGGGAGGTTAGGTTATTGCCTAGCAGAAAGAGGTCTGTTTGAGCACTTTTAATAAAATTTGGAAAAAGGTTTTAATTACCATAATTTATTATTTATTTATTCTAGAATTTTCATTTTTTATCTCATTTAATTTTGGAATTTATTTCTTATTTATTTAAAATACATATTTAACAGAATTAGAATTAAACAAAAAAGTTTAAAACAAATCTTTTCGCTTTTTTTTAGTATGAGTCATGTAGAAAATAAACTAGCGGTGCGATATGTACTAGCTTCTGGTACAAAATCATGTAGAGGTCAACGCGAATATAAAAATCAAGCGGTAGTAAATAGGGTGCCCTTTTTTTATTTTACATAAAACGTTCCTAATATCTCTCATTCCCATACATGTTGAGGAGGAATCAGCCAAATAAATACAAGATTAAGTAGATCATCGTCATCATCAGCAACACATGCATTCAAAGTATGCATTCTATGCAATTACCTTAAAGCAATAATTTGCAGAAATCCTCTAGAGAGGACCTCTCAGATTGCATTCGTTTCATATTCAGTTAATAATCTCATAACAGAAAAACGCTGATATTGTATAGGGCTTTTGTTGCAACATATGTAGTATCGTATTTACAACATATACGTACTTGAATACGAGTGAAGTTTCTATCCACTCAATACAAAATTGTTTGTCTGCGTAGCTACAGCACTATCACAATCGCTTCACTATTAGCAGTTAAATTACTTCTTAACAATTACCATTTTTTTTATTAACAATGCACTCAAGGTGCCATAAACAAACACACAGGCACAGCATGAGGTACTATAAAAGTTAGTCACGCCATCTATAATCTAAAAATACCTTTTATACCAAATATCCATTTAATGAAATGATATCCTTTTAAGGACGTACACGCCAAATTTCTATCATTTAATTCGTTGTTGTATGTTTGAAAACGTGTATTGTCTAAAGTAAAAGCTGTTTTATTAAAGTATTGTCTAATAAAGCTGTAAAGCATGTTTAAATTTTATTCAACGTCACACTTAAATGAGTTTTAATAGCGGTCTAATCCCAACGTTATCATTAAAAACAACATTGACCTAACCATAATAATTTGACTCTTTAATATGTAACGGACAACCGAGGAATAAGCCTAACAATTAAATCACAATAAAAATGGGTGTATCTACAAGCATTCCATATAACCCATATAATTTAAAACAGGCATAAACAAATGTTTAACTGTCATTCCGTTTTATGACACGTTAATTCTATTTTATTGGTTGGTGATAACTCAATGTTGTGAACATAAAAGACTTACCGCCCTAAAACCTATTGTTGATACTAGACTTATTCAAGATTCCTGTTAACTTAATCTGTTGACAGAAGTAGAATAATATTAACTATTTTATTCATATCTTAGAATCTTTTATAACATCAGAAAAATAGACTAGCGCTATTTAAATAAATGCATGTGTATTTTATTTCAATTTGTATACTATATAGAAACTAAGGCAATTGGGATTGTCTGTCTAAGCAACAGTTTGGAGACCTCTGAATGGTGCTACGCGTGTAGACCTGAGTTTGCACGCGAAATCATAAATTGGCCGCGTACACGATGACATTCTTGTTCCGTTTTATTTATGATGTAATTACATTTTGTTATCTTGAAATCTGTACGCTTTTATAAGCCATGCTATACGCTATGGGGCTTTTTAATGCTTTTGTACCATGCACAATATGTGTCAACTTTTTTTGGGTCTATCGGTCTTTTGTGCTTTGCATATTGTTATTGTATTGTTGTATTGTACCGCGCTATGATACTACTAAAGAGGTTTTAATTGGTTGTCGGAATAAAATTCCCCTATTTAAGGTAAAACATGGAAAAACGGTTTAATCTTTTGTTTTGTTGTTGCAAATATAATTATGTATCTACCTTTTTAAATCTAGCTTTTAGCTTGAGGGAGATAAAATGTTATTAGCATTTTTCATGTTGCGGATAATTGTGGTGTAAGCTTTTTCTTGATGAGTTTTATAAAAATAGTTTAAATATCCTAAGGCTGATGAACAAACAAGTTGTTCGTGAAATTGTAAAACACTGGTTGAATTGTAGCGTTGTTGTAGAATTTTGCGTTTTAATGTATCAGATAGATACATGGAAAGTAGAAAGTCAATTCAATTACTGGATATCAATTAACCCGTTAAACATGTTGACGATTGTCAACATGAGCCGATCAATACCTACAGCGGTACCCAAGCCGCTGACGTACTACCTGCAACTCGCTCACGATTGTAAAGACAAATCAGTTTTTCAAAGGGTTTACATTACGAGTACAAAGTTTTTAAAGTCATTCTAAATTTCCAGTAATTTCGTTTCTTATCAAAAGTCAGAATCTGTAAAAGTTTGAAGAAAGGCGGATTTGACGGAACTGCTAATTTTTTTCTCAAAAATGTACCAAGCGTTCCATTCCCTGAATTGAGTTTCCAATAATCAGCTAATATAGACGTTAAAACCAATCCATTTTGATAATGAATCTTGAGTGAGGAATATAAAAAAAGACTAAAAAAGAAAAAGAAACTTAATATGTCGGTGTAGTTACCAATGAGCATTGCATAATATAGTAATAATAATAACGACTACTGCCCATAACCGGGCCCCAGAAGCTAGAAGCTTCTGCGGGAGGGAGGGGCGATTAGAGCACCATGATGATGGTAGCAAGGAAATATGATAAACTTGCGTTGCAACGCTTATACCAATACGGTGCTTGATTAATGACCACCTCTCCCAGTAGCGCCAGAGAAGGTGCATAGACAAGTCGTGGTAAATAAGAAATCGTCTGGACTTGGCGTTCATTCATCAACGTCAACCGGTCCATAAACACTCTCATTGGCCATGGGTGAGTGGTGCTTACCCAGCTGCACTCGTATAAGATTTAGTCTGATGAATCTACCCTTACTTTTGGTTCCGTTGTAGTCCAAAATAAGCATCGTTTTTCGCTGGTGCCTATCTGGAATAGCATTGTATTGGCGTTCTGTTGATAGACCTAACACCATACTCTCCCCCTGCCTAACGTAGGCGAAAACAAATATCGACGAAAACTTTTCTCTGTTAGTCTTGGAAATTCAGCACGCTGCTGTGTAAGTTTACCTTTGAGGTTCATTCGTCGGTCACTTACCTGTTAACCGGGTATATTTGGTCAGTGGTTATACATTTTAGCGTTCTTCTCTAAACTCTTTAGGCCTTTCATTGGTAACATCCAGTAGTGCATCGTCAAATATTAAGTTGACAATTTAAAACGGTCCAAAATTCTGTCCTACGACATCGGCTCTGGTATATTGTTGCAGTCTGCTTCTCTGTGCTTGGCAGCTGGTGTGCTTGAGTTGTCCACAAACCACTATCGTGTGGACGGTATTTGTATGCTGGCTGAGAGACTCTTTTGGCTACTTGTTGAATTAGGAACTCGAAATTCAGCAATTCTTGCTCCTCTTTATCGAGATCATCAGCAAGTAGGTTATCTGGTTCTGGGAAAACCCGACGTATTTTTCTGTCACCATATTTTATAGATTGTTCACCATTATTAGCTTATACTAAATAAAGAAATTACATTATTATTGTTATCCTCGTATCCGACTCCATCGTCCTCTCGCAACAGGGTGTCACTATCGATATCTGAAGCAACTTTCTATGTCGATTTTTCGTAATGACTTGTTCATCTACCACTGGAGACTCAGGAACAATTCTTAAGTTAAGTGAACTTAATTTTTAGAAAATGTTTTTGTAATCTTCTTAGAAACCTCTAAAAAATGGCATAAGCTGGTCTCTTAAAACGTTTCTAATCGGCTTTTATGCTACAGACCTGATTTCTACATGCCTTGGTTCTAAAGTCTCAAAACGAACATTCAAAACTGATGGTTCACCTTGAATTCTCCAGAGTTTTTATACCCCCAGCGGAAAAAAAACACTATCTGGTTTTTTCATTTTCCTACGACCTGAAGCGATATTGCAGAAAACAAGTTATTATGAAAAGAGCTAAAGACATCGACTCTCTGAACCGCGCTAGTTTCCTCCTAAAGTCATTATTTGTATGGTTCCAGAGTTGAAGATGTCAGAAATGTAATTAATTAAGCTAAAATTAAACAATTTCTGTAAAGTGTCAAAAGTTTCAAATTTCCAAAACTTCTTATACAGAACTACATTAAAATCACATTCTTCTCTCTTAGAAACAGAAAGAAGTCTTGTATTTAGTCTCATGTAAAGGACACCTGAAACATACGTTATTTTTCCGGAACAAAACAAAACAAAGCCCCGCGATTGGGCGACAGTGAAACATAACTTTTGTCTTTAAAACAGATTACTTTAAATCCTCAAAATCTTACACAAACTGTACAACACAAAATATTTGATACTTACTGTACAACTCAAGATTGCCACGGCTCGAGATATCTACACTAAAAATTTAAATTCAGGTCGCAGGTATTGCTTCCATAACTCACTAATTATAAAATAAATGGATATTGGTTTAAGATACAAAAAAATGCATATAGTTGAGCGCCATCTGTTTAGGAAAGTCCGGAAATTTTATAAAAATAATTACCTGATACTCGCAAACAGAAGTCGGTATCAAATCTATTAGATTTAATTCAATTATTAGTCTTAATCAATTATGTCAAAGTTAGGTTGGATAAAAAATATTTAAAGACTTTCATAAATATATGGTTCAATATTATTCAGTCTGATTAGGTTTAAAATAGGTTTATTTATAGACAAAATAAAAATAAGTAGTTTTCATTTAGGACATCGTTATAAATTTAAATATAAAAATGATACCCAACGTAAGAATTCTTAGCGACGGGGAAAATACACTCATGCAGATAATAATAAAAATTGATATATAAGTAGTAGTACAACTTACATTAGCTTTAACAAAATAAAATCCATCAATTCACAGTATCTTATTCGAATAATTCAATCCGACATCACTTTTTGGAGCAATTAATAAAATATTGCCCACCAATCACAAACAAACATTAATCGCCAAACTCAACCGCTTGATGAGACTGAAGAAATCTGGAAAACACCTTAATTACTGGCACCGCTACTGAGTTTGAACCAAGGAATTAAAGTTCACAGTAACTTGTCTTGGTTAATAAAGTTCCCCTTTTTTTAATTTTAACCGGAACAACCATATGAACTCATGTAATGATTATTTATTTAAAATGTTTTTCTTGAACCACCACTGGTTAATAATAATGTTTGTAAAAAAGGTTTTCCTTTATTAAAGGTAGTACCACGCTTAAACGTGCCGTTTAAAAATTATTTAGTTTTAAAACTTCCAATTTTAAGTTATATTAAAACGAAATCCTGTAAAAACTTGGTTTACGATAAGTTAAATTCGGTAAATGTAATTATTCGTTGTAATAACTGTATTACTATTAAAAGAAATCATTTAACAAACTAGAATGCGGCCACAAAATACTAACTGCACTTTGATTATAAATCGATAAATCGTATGGAATTAAATATTAGGTTTCGGTAGGAGCGATTCTAAATTGATCACTTAAATTTCGGCACTTTTAACGGCAATTGAACACGCTACCAAATATTTGGGAAGTGCCAACGGCAATCAACCCCCGTACGTATATCACGACAGTCCAGAGCTCCGCACTCTTCAAGTGTTTCTTTCGTACTCTCCTTTAAAACTATACTAAACTAAAAATATGTCGACGGTAGAATAAGTTTTAAGAAGGGTAAAATTTTAAATGAACCAATAAAAATATGGCGGGATTCTCTTTGGCCAATGAGGTATATTTACATCATTTTGTTTCAGAACAAGTTCAACGAAACTTTCGGGGATTCCTCTTAGGATTTGCCTACTAGAGAGCCTTATTTTTTTGCAGGTGGCCATCTAGACAAATTTATTCTAGAAGATTATGTTTGTCGGTATTTTGTTTACTAGAAGAGATTTCAACGCAGTATGTTTTAAAGCTGTAACACGTGTAAAAAATTGTACTTTTGTAGAACGAAATCTGTAGATTTTTCTAGAAGTAAATTTTATAGTATGGGAATGTTTCTTTTAGATGACCTTTTATATTTAGTAGGACTTATTTTATACAGTATACCAACTGTAATTCTAAATCAAGAAGAATATATATATATATATATATATATATATATATATATATATATATATATATATATATATATATATATATATATATATATATATATATATATATATATATATACAATGAAATACAGGACCGCACCAAGGGTTTTTTTATCTATTATGCATACAAAAAACGTTAGTTACACACCTTAGTTTGCTTACGGAATCAAAATCATACGATAAGTTTCGTTGAAAGTTGACAAGTCAGCCGTGCAACACCTTTACTTGCTTTCACTTTTGCAGATGCTCAAGGTGGATCGTGTTCATGTAAGAACGATGTATGAACGGATGTCTTGGGGTCATCAAAGTTTACCAAAATAATGTCACCCAAATACCAAATCAAATGGATGATGAATGGATGCGGTTCGTAATGACAGACTTAGCTGAAGATGAATCTTGCATTAAAATAGATGTCTTTTTGGGGGTAAACGTATTATACATGGTTGTTTGGAGAATGTGGTACACCTTAATAGATTGCAAATATTAATGTCATAGTTTTAGTTACACCTTGACAACACGGAAAACGTATGTATGTTGTATTGTTCTGTGGTTTTGCCTTGTCGGTTGCAATTCCACCAGAAGAAATACCTTTTTTCCATTCAAGGCTTGTACTACTTACCTGTCAAGTTAAATTGTTTTCAAACATCAATGGTTTGGACGATATGGAAACTGAAAATCTGACACGCATAAAAAGGATTGTTTGTTTTCCTATGGACGAGGAGAGGGCCTACTAATTTGTTTTTGTAAAACTGCTGAATGGATTATCCACGACTTCTCCGCGTAATGTCCCGCAAGCGCAAGTCAAGTCGATCGTATGTAAACGCGTAGTGACGTCACGCGATTGGCGCAGACTCGTAGGCGTTTTGCAAGCACTTTCGAATTTCATAATTTGATTAACTTTTAAATTAGTTTTAATCCACATCTGTACACTTTTATGTCGCCCAAAAAATTCCGACACTTATTTTAGCTGTATAAATTTCATATTATATGCGATTTAGCAATATTTATTTTTTGTGCAAGTACCCTATTGGAGCGATGAAGTAAGGTCTATGAGAATTATGTGAATTTTTATCCACTATACCCTATAATACACTCTTCCGATTTAGCTGCGATAATTCCTGAACTATTCCTACTGCAGTCCTAATTTTTTGGGACATTTTAATTAATATCCTTAGAGCGTTTCAGTTACCCAGAGCATATTATAAAGTAATGTGGATATAAAATATAGACTATGGTTCCATTTACCCCAATCTATTGGGTGATTGGAACCACCTAACATGTTTTTTAAAAATAATTTTTAATACAGTAGTTGGCATTAGAGCTGCTTTATTTTTACATTTTCTTCTGGAAAATATATTAAAGTTATTATAAAAAAAGTCCTAAACCTATACTTCATGATAAAAATGTTAAATAAGAGTGTGAAATGAGAGTTTAAAGCAAGATAATTATAAAGCTATGACCCAATTACCCCAACAGACCTTAAAACTTAAATTAAAAAAGCTGTTGCATTAAATTTTAGGGTCTTTGACAGTCGCAAGAAAAATGCTTTATATGTATCACACTCGAAGAAATCGATTTAAATACATAAGTAATTAACTTATTAATACTAATCACTAGGTATAATCATATTCACACAGATATACATTTATCTTATGTATACTAGTTAAGATCGCTAGGATTATGGACCGTATTGTTACTAACTAGAAGGTAGCGAATGCGGGTTGCGCCGGCTGTCCGTGAAGAATGCTTTACCGGCTGTCCGCAACGCAATCTTTGAAGATTTGTCCTGCCAAAACTATTAAAACTCCAGCTTGCCATTTGGCATTTAAATACAGAAATGTTCAAAGAATCTGTACAATTTTTTTCAGACTTTTAAAAATGTGACCACACCGATTTTTCTACATTTTTATAATATATCGTTTAGAAAAAAATAAAAATACGTTTGGTAGTAAAAAATTATTAGGTGGTGCAAAAAGCCCTTCTTCTTGTGAGTAATATATAAAAAAATATTTGTTCTAGGATAAATACTTTTCGAGATATTTATATTTCTTTAAAGACATGCAAGCAGTTTTGATAATTTTTTCAGATTAAATATTTCCATAGTTCTGCGTAATCTAGCAAATTGATGAATGAAAGTTACGTTCTTTACTTGATTACTACCTCATAATTGATTTTCATTGAAATCCGTGAGATCGACCAATTTGAGTGATCGATTTCGCATGGAATGACCCAATACGTTTATTCAACAAATTACCAACTAATTGCACTTATAATATAATATATTTAAACTTTTGAAATAAAATTATAAAACTTTTTTACTTGCCAAAATGTTCCTTTCTTAGGAATAATGAAACCAAAACTGAACTGTGAAATCTGTCTAAACAATCTTCCCCAATCAATTTCTTTTCTATTTACTAAGTTTAAATTTTAGATTTTCACTTAGTTAATAATATCTAGATTATTTTTGTAATTTATCTTATATAATATATCCTTTTGACGATTCCAAAAACGCCTTTAACATATAACCATGGCAAAATTCAATACCTACTTGGGCACTATAGTAAATTCAAGTCTGATGAATGACTAGGAGAATTTTGGGTTCATGTTGCTTTATTATTGGGATATTTACGCACTGTTCAGTTTCCGTCTAATCGTGCCTGACTATAGAAAAACGATTAAACGAACCTTAATGAGAACGAAACATTTTAAAAAACAGATTTTGCTGCTATAAAAGTCACATATTTGAAACAATGCCATCACATGTTCTTACGATGCCGGGGTTAAAAGATTTCAAAACACAGACGTCTGTTGCAATAGTACAGATGCACACAACATACAAACCGCTCTCTTAATTTTCATTTAAAATAATAGCTTCGGCTAAATAAAATTGTTGTGGAAAATCTAACTCTCCACAAATTGAGACTCTCAGTTGGGTAG
Source organism: Agrypnus murinus (assembly GCA_929113105.1). Lineage (NCBI taxonomy): Eukaryota > Metazoa > Arthropoda > Insecta > Coleoptera > Elateridae > Agrypnus > Agrypnus murinus. The sequence continues at coordinate 119,778,014 of OV816031.1, forward strand.
CTTCAATAGGGCACTAAATAATTATATAAATCTAGGAACACAGTAATATGCATCAAATATAAAGTAATTTTTCTTTGTTTAATACAATACAAATTGGATACCAAAATTCTATGAAATATCAATCCCAAAATAGTTAATTCTCTTTATCTGAGAATTAATACTTCTAGCGTCAACATAATTCTTACGTACTATAATTAATTATAACTATTATCAAATAACTTACGTTAAAATATTTAAATCTGCTCTCTGTGTCAATAAGTCTCTGCTCTCGGTTGTAAGGTGCTTTGCTTACGAAGTGGTGCTTTCGGTGATCGGCGGTAACTCTCGAGCACCAGCTATTTTAACGTGGTATGCTCCACGGATCCAGGTAACTGCTAGTGGAGAAAAGGTAATCCAAAAAACTAACTGCTGTGGTTGCTTAAGTCGGCCCAGTCTGGATCAATTTACCTGTCCCTAATGTTCCCACAAAACGGAAGGGTGTCAATGATAATAAATAAAACATACAATTATTAAATCAAATAATATTTATTAATAAGAAAGCTCCAACCCTCCTGCGAACTTCACTCTCTAAACCTAGAAGTCTACAGTTATCTACGGTAGCCACAGCAAGCGGGGTGCATAAGCAAGCATGCGAATATGGAGACGGGATACGCACAGCGAAGTCTTGGAAAAAGAGTAAGGAGAAAGGAAGAGACCCTCAGGATACCCACAGTGAGGTCTCGGAATGGGGTGGGCGATGCAAGGAAGAGACCCCAGGCTACGCACAGCGAGGTCGAAGGGCGAATCGGAATGTCGGTAAGAGGACTTACTCTTATATTCCCTAAAACGGTCTGCTGGGCTGGTTGGCCCGGCTGATGTTGAGTCCTGAACGCGGACTGAATAAATCGTCGCTTGCACCTACTTATATAGGTGCTCTCGTAGCGTGGGGGAAATGGTACGAGTGAAACCAATGTAGGAGTATTACCAAAACAATTAACTAAAATTCTGTAACTTCGTTACACGGTTGAGCAATAAAATGAAGAAAGGAAGTTATTCACCTGTTTCAAATATTTCCATATTAATGGCTTTAATAAGTTAAATTCCAGTTACTTGTCTCATCGTAGTAAGTCAATTAATTTCAAAATTATCGTTCATACCCATTTGCAAAATCCAATCGTAACAAAAATTTGATATATCTATTATTACTTTAAAGAATAAATGTTATGCACTTTTTAAAAGAAAATCACTTGGACTCACAGAACGTTGTCAAATATTTAAACACTTCAACGTTTTTCAAACATAATAACCTAAAAGTTCCGGCATCTTCTTTGTTTATATATCAACTCAAAACATTATCTTAAGATTAATTTTTGCGCAGGTATGCACTTTGCTAAAGATGTAAATTGAATGAGAATTTGTTACAAAGATGACCGGGTTTTTATACTTTTCTGGGAAACAATTGAACTCTATTGGTAATTCTGCATGAAACAAAAGAACTTAGACATTTGATTTATAACATAACCAAATTATTGTTTATAAATTTTAACTAATCCTAAGACTAATTACTAAAGGTAAGACTAACTGATAGATTATTAAATTCCTATCTAATGGTATATAAAATTCATGTTTTCATTTCACAACAAATCCTCCATTGAAAGTCGATGAAATATCATCATCTTTACACAACTGTTTATTAACTTATTTACATAAAAATACCTTTTCACACCTATTTCACTATCTTCACAAATTTAAACTTTATATGCTAACAAACATTATTTACATAATTTCAGATATCAACAAAATGAGAATTCCAGCCAATTACATTTTTTAATGTACGATCCATAACCGTACATACTTGTATGTTGTTTTACTGATATCATTTATAAAAAGCAAACCGTACATATTTAAGATAGTTTCGATTATGTGGCAAAGAAACAACTTCACATTTCACTATCAAAATTATTTATCCAAGAACTGTAAAATTTTGAAATAGAAGAAATTGAATGAAATCTTTGTTAACTTGGAAACATTTCTTTCTTCCCAATTTTCAAAAACAATTTTTTTCTCGGTTATTATGAAAGATAGGCACACATGTCATTAAGCTTTTTTGTTGCATTTTATGTGTACTATCATCTGTTCAGAGGATACGAATCTTGAGTTAAACACCCTGAATACATACATTTCCATTTGCTGTTTTTAAAAATCTTTATGCATCAAATACTCAATCAGTTATATCCATCCTTCTAATTAAGCTCGATAAAAGGTTGCTCCTTGCTGATGACGCTCTAATTCCAACTGAACTGAGGAAAATAGCGTGGATGTTGAAATTATCTTAACATATTATTTATCTATGTTTTGAATGGAAATTGATTACTTTGACGAGCTACAAACTAAGCACTCGAACTATCTGCAAATTAACAAATTACTATCTTTATTCGAGAAATAAAACGATACGTTTGTAGGTAATTGCAGCTATAACGAGGGTTATCATGAAGCTATAAAAGCTCATTTTATGCAAGATGGTAAATTTTCAAATCGGTATTTCCGCGGTAACTACTTTTTAATGACGCTCAATTAACTGTTACTAATCGAAAGTGGTCTAGGATAATAACACTGGAATCCACATTTCTTCGCTATAACATCGGATACAATCTTTTATAGAATATTTTCTGAATTATCATATAATCTATAGTTGTCAGGTTTTCTAATAATAGTGCTAGGGGAAACTTTCAAATTATTCATTATTTTATGTAAACTTCAACAAAAAGATCATGTAGAAGGTTGTGACGGAAGTCTTTGCTGCTTCATTTCTCTCAATTAGAGTTTATTGAAGGCAGCTTCAGGCCAGGTATCCATTAAATTAATCTGACAAGACTACACCTACATGTGGGTATGTACGTTATAGAATAAAATTAAAATGCATGTGGTGAACAATTTCCTGGCAGTTTTTGATAAATATATATTTTGATCTTTTCTGAGCTCCAGTATAGATGCTAATTTAGAAAATAGAGAGGTCGTTTTCTTTTTACTAAGAGTACGCCAGGAAGAAGATTAAAATGGTTTTATAATCCCTATATGAGCACTGCTAGTCTAGAATTGTAATTAAGCTCCGTACGCTGAGGGAAATAAAATGCACTTTTGCTTTAGTAAAAGTTTTGTATTAAAACATCTTTTTGTTTTCATTTCCATTTCTTGCTCTTTTTTCAAGTGAAAACCCAAACTCTGTTAATGCAATGGACTTTCCACTCTATAATGAAATCATTGAGCGAATTGCGAACGAGTTTCAATTTTCTATTCTCCAAGAGTTCTACTGTTGCTTTTCCTTCTCCAAAGTACAGTGAGATTGGGGAATAAATTTTCATTAAAAATAAGGTCACGTTTTCATTACCCTCTTTCCACGTTGGCTCATCAAAAAATCCTTCATTTCCAGAAGTGAAAACACTTAGAACTGAGAGATCAAGACGTGCCGTTTGTCGGTACTTTGTATTCTCCCGCGACCGCCAGAACGAGGTTGAAAGTTGTTCCCGTAAGTAAATAGTTTCTATGCTTATTTCCGATTCAAACATTTTCATCGAAACTGTTCTCCATCACTGTACGAAAACGAGTTCGATTCTGGGACGTAGTATAAAAGGTGTGAGCTCGGAGTCTTCAGAGATTCTCTTGCCAATTTGAAATTGCTCCATTTATCCAATTTCTTTAAAGGGGTATTTCTTCTTATCCCTTTTGTTAATGCAGGACGCTCTGGATTTTCGATTCCGGATGCAAGAAGCTTTCGTTCCCAACGTTATCAGGACGCTTTTTAGGTAAACGATCAATTCTGTGCTTCCTATTCTAAAGCTTATAAAAAGGAACTGTTAGTGAGTGTTAAAGGGAGGATTATGGACGATTCATCATATTTGTCGATGTAAGCTTTTAAGAACTTGGTTTGACAGAATAAAAAATGTTTCGTGGAACGGGTAACTTTGAGGATTTTCCTTTCTTAACTATGTTTATCATCTATATCGTGGGGATAAACAGATGTATAAAGCCATAATATTTAAATACTAGTTTTAACGTTCTGCAAAGTCCAAAAAAAACTGAAATAGACTGGTTCAAGTTTGATTGTGCCTTGTGAAAATTATCTCGAAAATTATTTTTAATGAGTTCATGTTAAAATTAAATATTTGGTTGTTTTTTTTTTCTAGAAATCCTGCTGCAAACATTTGTTACAAAAGCAGAAACATTTGTTCTTATGTTTCTGACATCTTTTAATTAACACTGAGATTTTTTATTTCTTCGGGGTTTTATTTATTTTCACATTTTTAGCAAATCTGGCAGTATTCTTGCGTGTACGCAAAAATTTATTTATTTTCTCTTTTTGCTAGAAAATTAATTATAAAGAATACAAATAGTACCTGTTTTCTAAAAGAAGAGAGTCCATCTCTACATCATTAATTTCCCCATCCCTGATTAATGACACATTTCGATATTGTTAAGTACATCACTTCAGCCATTCGTGAATTCACTACCTTCTCACATATTCTTTTTTAGAAGTTTAGTATGGGTTTAGTTTGTTTTCGGAAATTGTAGTATTAGATGTAGTGATGGAACGAGGATAAAAAGCCTGCAGATACGTCATTTAGACCTGTTTTGCTAACCGTAACCAGGCCATGCGAACTACCAATTTACTAATGAGCAACTTCGGACGCGTTTCTTACAACCGTGGAGCGTGAATTGTAGAAATTTTAAATATTCCTCGCTGGTTGTTTTTAATAATTCACCTTGCTACCTAAATGAACAAATCATGTTTTTAGTTTTGCAAAAATTATACAAGTCTGGTAATTTAGTTACCGATATACCCCTGCCAGCTTCCTCGTTTGGTTGGACACACAGTTGAAACCCCATATAAGGCATCATGAAATAAATAAAATAAGTAACATAAATAAAAGGTAATAGTCCCTTTGATAATGACAGATTAGCTGTCGCAATAATTGTCTGGTAGATTATAATAGACTTGTGAAACTTTTACTAATCTGTTTTATTTGTTCTACATTTTAAAATACTTCTTAAAATTTGTTATGAAATTTCTAACTACAATAGTAATTGAATTTTGGTATTTTTCGGAGTTTCATAATTCTTGCTAAACCTTTCATAATATTGTTACGTTCTTTTAAATAAAACTAAAGATGCTGTTTTAGCTATTTAATAACAAGAGAAATATTGCAGATAACGAAGGTCTAAACTAAATAAACTAAAGAGAGCGATTGTGGCTCGGTTAATTGCGTGCGGGACTACCGACCAAGGAACCCGGGTTCGAACCCCGGCCAATATATCACCGGATTTTTAAAAATCGCTTCTCCCTCGGAAAGCAATGACAAGCCACCGAGGTATTTTTCCCAGGAAATTTCCCTGGAATTAATAAAAAATCCAAGTACCATGTACTTGGGGTGGTTCGGAGTCCACCTTAAGCTGTAGGTGCCCTATACTTGTGATCACTGAACACGCACAACACAAGTATAGGAGGGAAATGCCAACGCTCCGCAACAGAGCACGGCTCGTAAAGAAGAAGAAACTAAATAAGTAATGAAAACCGAAATTATGTATTATTACTAAACTCGCGACTGTTGAATGTATTAGAAATAAAACTTCATGGGTTTCAGTCTTTATACTATTTACTTATCTAATAAAAGAACATAAATCAAGCGTTATGAAAAAAACTTTAAGTAACACAAAAAGATCCTTAGTGAATCATACATATAAATATAACCATAATTTTGATTTCGACAATGTAAATATTTTGAAACAAGAAAGCAACTTAACAAGGAGACTAATACTAGAAATGCTCCACATACAAAAAAACAAAAACAATTTATAATACTGTAAATTATCAATCTGATATCCAAAAACTAAGTGATATATTTTAATTTAATTAACTCATAAAGGTTCTCATCAAACTTATTGTTGTTATCTGACAGTTCATTAATTTATAAGTAATAATTATAACATTCAACTTATTACATATAAGGTGTATATTTAAGATAAAACATACTGTACATTGCGAGAGGTCACTACACGTCGTTTTGACATATCCAATCCCTGGAAAAAAGAATGTCATTTCCTTAAGAACCTGCTTCCTGTACACCACCTTGTTGGTATTGCGTGCTATTAATTTTATTAAAATTAATAATGTGATTTAAGTAAATCACATTAAATATAATTGTTGCTCAAGATTATCAAACATATATTAAAAAATCATCATAAGTAAGTATTAATTTAACAAATGTTTATAATTATTTAAAAACAAATTTTAACCTATGATAACATTAAGTGTCAATTATGTAACTTTAATTAACGTTTTAACATATATATGTAATGTATAAAAAATTGTTTGTAGATCTTGAAAAAGACAATGAACCTATTGTCGAAACGTCGATGAAGTGGTGAATTAGATAAGTAAATAGTATAAAGACTGAAACCCATGAAGTTTTATTTTTAAAAAATTAATTTATTTAAACACTATTTACTTATCTATGGAGATTATTTATTTGGAATACACAGTTATTTATTTTTACTGAAGATATATCTGCTTTACATAGCGCGCACTTCTAATTAATTGACTCATTCTCATACGGTCGGCGTTATATTGTTATGGTTCGCAGTTATGTAACTGTGGTATTTAGTTATTAATTATTTAATGTTTATAATTTTGTTATTACAATTAATTTGTTACGGTTTTTCTTATTACAAAATAAAAAAAAATTGGCATCTTTTATTTGGGTTTATATCGAAGGATATGTTCTTATTGTTGATGAGTTTATTATTATTATTCAATTAGGTATCATAGAAGGCTTACAGCAAATTTATTAGAAGATTGGAATTTTGTTATAATCAAGTAATCTTACTATGTTTTTGTTAATAAAAGAATGAATGAAAATAAAATGGCAGATGAAAAGCTAATTTGTAGAAAAAGATGTTATTAAAATAGAAACCAATAATATCTTTACTGGTAAATAGATTAATTTTATTACAAAAGTAACTTTAATATATTACTATATAAAATATTAAAATATCAATAATAAAATAAATGGAATGTCAATATGTTGGATATAATTGATAAATAAAAATTGGTATGAAAAATGATAATTATAATTATTTCATCCTAATAAAAAAGAAGCAGTTTAATGGTTGATGGTCTAATAAAAAAAATCGATAAAGCAGAAAAGAAGACACTTGAAGAAGAAAGTGAGTTTTGAGTCATTGGTATAATGTCAGTCACCAATACAGTTTAAGGAACATTAAGGTAAAGTGACAAAATAATCAGAAGTTGTTAAAACTTTGATTAACTAGATGGACTATATAGAGATAGGATAGCGATTTTAGCTCATATTAAACAAACTTTTCGAACAAATTATTAATTATTTTAATATATTTAAGGTTAGACTTTTTATGTTAGTCAAGAATAAGAAAGATGCCCCTAGAATTAATAAACCCCAAAATAATCCGAGAAAGTTAAAGTCTTATGTTTTGAGCTGGCCGTTTTAAATTCAGCTAATTAATTAATAATTTTAAATAAAAAAATAATTAAATTAGAAAGGGAAATATGCCACAACAATATATATGTTTCGTGTGTTGCAGTCTCGAATGTTTCCGTCTTCGCCAGATGTCTGTTTCCGCCACCACCACTATAGAAGCTTCAAAATACACTTTTTTCCCGTTCATTACAGTACTTTTTGTAAGATTCATACAATATTCTTCTATAGTAGTAGTGGTTTAAGTCGCAGTGCTAAGTCTTACGTCAATTTGAAAATATATGAAATTGTTACTTTTGATTTTCAAGGTCTTCTGTTATCTGTAGCATGACAGCCCCCTCTTCCTCTTCTTATCACAATCCCATCTGCTTCTAAACTTCTGTTGCTACAAAACCGACTGAATGGTACTTTATCTTGAAATTGCAGTCCTACTCCTACTCCCGACTCTTACCGTAGGCTACGGTTAATTGACTGCGTGGTCGTACGACCTGATAGTCTTACGTAGTCGTACAGATCTTTGTCGTACCTGTAATGTTGTTTCATTAGCTGAGTGTTCGTCAGTTCTTCGGTAAAATTCAAAATAGATGCAGTTGATGTGTACATGGTATTAGAAAATGTATTACTATTTATTATCATTTTTGGCACTACAACAATCCAGGATGTATTGAGTTAATGATATTTTTGTAACTCGCGAAGAGCTTAGAGAAATCTTTTTTCTGAGTGGCTAATTGATTCAGAAATATTTTCGGATATTTCAGAATGAAATCAGAAACACTCAATTATATTCTGGAAATAATTAAGCACAAATTACAAAAGCAATAAAATTTTCGCATATGTAGAAAAATTACCTTCTTCGGCTGGACCTACAAGGGTTTTCTTTCAAAATCTAATTGAATTAGTTTATCGAGATGCATTTTTTAGAATCACTCGTACGACTAAGCACGAAGCAATAAAATATTTTGTTTCTAATTTATAGTCGTACGTATCGGTCCGAACTCGTACGACCAGTCTGCATGCAAAGTAACCGTTTAGAGTTTAACCGCTCAGTAGTTTTGTCCCATACGTACGTATACGTACGAGTTCGTACGACTCGATAGACTTACAACCACGCAGCCAATGTAACCGTAGCCTTAGGGCAACCGACAATCTTATAGATTAAAGCTGTGCGTCCAAATGGTAATCTGTTGTTATAATGTTTATAAAAACAGCCACATATGCTAAACAGGTTTTGAAGACTAAGATTAGGAATGCATTGGAAAAGAAACATGCCTGCATTATTTTATCCGGCTTATCGGCATTCTACCAGTTTGTTTTGCAACGAATACTAGAGTATGTCCACGAAAATATGGACAAATTTGTGAAGTTTTGACAAACGCCTTTTCCAGTTTTTCTCTGCTCTAGGATACTTGGCAATATTAGAATTTCGATAAAAAGCATCAAGAAATTTGGTGTCATTTAAAACATTTGAACTAACATTCATGTAGAATATGCCCTCCAAACAACAACTCAGTTGCTAGTTTGTTGTTAAAGTTTGTAGTAATATTACTTTTACATCAAAAGATTTTAAAGCTTGTGTAGTAAATAATTTTGATAATCAATTTGAGTACTTTTCAAAATAAAAAACGGTAAGTCAAATGTTTTCTTCTTTTTTACAGAAAAATAGATTAAAGAAAACTAGTGTTGTAAATGAAAAAGCGTTCTGAAAATGCTGATGAGAACGTTCCCGAATGTTCGCGCATGATAAAGCCATATCAAAAGAACGTTTTCTCGGGGAGCATAATCAAGCACATTTGCGAACATTCTCATAATAATTGCCATAATATCTTCAAACGCTGAAGGTCCTGACATTCCAAAACAATCCTGTACCTCTACATAGGGGTACATAATGAGCTCCAACTGGTTCACGATCGCCCGATTTGACGCTGTTAGATTTCTAGATGTGTTTATGTGGTTATGGAAAGTAAGCATTACAAGACTAAACTTAATGACTTCGATAATGGCACCTTAGCTGGCGCAAATTAATTGTAATACTTCTTCTAATTTGCAATATTCTTAATTTTCGCATTTGTTTTGTTTTCAAAATTATGTTAAAGATTTTCTTCGTAAACTTCTTTATATTGCCGTAGAGAATATTAACGGATATTTCAAATGCAAACAGTAGTGAAATCTTGTAATTCAAAAAAGAACTCAGGCCCCGAACTACTCTACTAAATATTAATTTTCAGTTCTTTTGTAACTTCATTATCCAAATTGCCCTTGAGAGACACCTTATAAATAAATAGATATAAAATGATAAATTTACATAATACTTACTATGCAGTAAGTCGTCTGTAATGTTTTAAAAAGAATAAAAATGGTCTTAGAAACCAATAATGCAAAACATTCAAAAGATTAAATTAATAAATAAATGAGATACTAATCTCAAAGTCGATTAAAAGATTCTCAAAATATTTGTCGTTTTCAAAATTTAATTTAAATCATCAATTAGATGCTATCGCAAAATAAACTTAAATTACTGTAATTCCTGTTTTATCAAACAAAGCAAAACTAAATAGCAACTAAATTAATAGTGTGCTTCGATTTGATGCATCTGTAATTGCCATCTATTCAAGCTCTACAATGACATTCATATTACAAGCTCCATATTACGAACCATGCCAGACAATTTTTTTTGTTGAAAACACAAATCCCTATTCCAAAGTTTCCAATAACAATCCAAAATTCTAAAACCAGTTACCATAAATTTGGTCGTATTTCAAGTAATGCCGATATTGAAATACTGCGTTCTTTTGAAAAGTTTCGAATTAGTTACTATAAATTTGAATTGTCTCAGTTAAATCCAATAAACTTTGAACTTCAAGGTTAATTAAGAAAAATATACCAAACTACTTTGTGCGTTTTTAATTTTGTGGTAATTATACAATGCTTTCTCCTCATCTAGTCTATTATTTGATAGTACAGAAATATTTTTAAATGATTTTCCATTCTTTCCACTAAGTTAATGCACTGTCATTAATGTGAACACAAATAATATTTTTAATTTCACTTGATTTGTTTGTAAAAGTTATTTACCTATAGAGGACCGAAAAAGAGTTTTTACAGTCGCGACGAAATTTGATACCCAACGCGTAGCGGTCTGAGATACGTAATGTTGTAGTTTCGGTCATGGTAACTAATGTAGAGCACACGCGGTCTTCCGCGACCACGTCGCCGACGACGACGGGATAGTGGTCCAGATAATGAGGCAATGTTTACATTTGCTGTAATTTATTGCATAAACAAGTTCAGCTCGAGCTAGTTTGTTTAATTAAATTATAAGTATCTTATTTATTTAAAACGTGTGTATCAAAAGGAAAGAAATAATTATTGAGTTCATAATAAAAGGTCGACTGAAATCTCTTTCTTTACTTAGAAGTATTTAGTATTAAACAGCCAATAATGTCTTTCATTGTGATAAAAAGATTTTAACAAAATACGATACTTATAATTTTATTACATAAACTATCTAGAACTCCAACTTGTTTATGCAATAAATTAAACATTGCATCATTATCTCGACCACGTCCCCGACGTCGTCGACGACGTCTTCGGCGACGTGGTCGCGCAAGACCGTGAGTGGTGCCCATAAGATGTTTATAAACGGTTTTGGCCAAGTTGGGAGTAAAATAAAATAATATACTTTAATACAATAAAATTGTGTATTCCATATTTAAATTAACTTTTATAAACCTCTCCACAGCGATTGTACTTAACGCATAATAATATCTACTTTTCCTAATCTAGTGACAGAGTAACTTTACTTTACTAATGTGTAAGACAGACTCAATAACTTCAATTCGCTACTGCACATGTTATAATGACTTTTTTTTACTATCTATCGTTCAAGATGAATCAATGCATTTTAAACTACTCTTACTATCTATAATGAATACCCTTTCTACTATTTACACGACGATTATGAAATATGCTATGCAATGAACTACCCAACAACAAAACTAATAACATTAATTTTTATACAAAATAATATAGACATATAATAACACATTTGCAAGTAGGAAATAAAGTCTAAAATTGTTAAATAATTACAATATTTAACAAATTATAGTGGACAACAAACACTTATCTACATTTATTAAATTAGCTACTAATATGATTAATAAAATTATATAACCGTCACTAATTCAAATTTATAACTTCTTACAAATGTTCAGTAAAAAATATTTTGAATAAATAACAAGAAATTTTACGTTAAATAAATAAACATTAATACATAAGATTCAACACGTTTAAGAAATTTAAATAGTTAAAAATTTAGATCTGTGTAAAATTAATCTCGTGAACGTTTTACATTTGCTCAACTGATTTATTTAAGAGAAAGAATTCTGTAATCGACTGAAATAAATTAGTCTTACTTAACTGTAAGTTAAAATTTGTATTAACAAACAACTTAATTTCGAATAATTAATCACTTATTTCAAAAATTGTAACGTCGTACACAAGTTTGATGATGAAAATAAAAGATATTTTCTTTAACTATGACGATTTATTTACATTATATACAAGTAAAGTGTCGCTGTAAGCGACTTGATAATAAACTAAGAAACGAACTCATAATTAACGGAATATTTAAACATATGAGCTTATGAAAATTTCAAAATTTTACTTTGTCCAAATGTTAATTGTCAATAAAGAAAATATAAAAACTCCGTCCTTCTTTCAAATATTTGCCTGAAATTGAGATTGAAAGATTGAAATCAAGAATATAGAAGATGATATGATTTAATCGTAATTATGCATTTTCAATCGCACTGTTTAATCATGTATATATTTGTGTAATAAAAATAAATTGAACTCGGGTGTACTAATTTATTACTTAGAATAATTTTGATTGCTATAATTCAACAAAATGAACGTTAAATAGGTTTTATATGAATTCTGGGTAATATGAATTTTAGTAAGTAAAAGGTGTTCATACCAAAAAAATTATCAAATTTTTTGAATTTTAAAACATTCTTTTCTAAAATAGTTTGGAAGTTGGTTGTGCTTGGTGTGCAGAATACGCATGTAAAGAACATTACTACGTACATCAATCTCTTCATTTGATTAAAGATCTTTGTGATACGATAATTTTAAAAGGTAAGTTCCACCTTTCAAATTAAGACAACAATAACTGCAACACTGCAAACTTCATCATGCAGTAAAAACTTATTAAGACAGTAGCAATAAAATTTTCATCTCATGTTGCACTAACGCAGAGAATATCAACAATATCCCGAACTTCGTATGATGTTTGAGAAGTTTGAAAGCAATCTCAGAGTGGAGTATATTAAAACAGGAATACGTATGCAAAAGAGGCAAAAATAAAAAAAACAGTTAATGTTTGGAAATATGAACGAATAGATATTGCAATTCTGCGTTTACATATTTGTTTATTTTGATACAAAATAGCAGTATTAAACTAAATAGTTTGATATGTACTGCAAAATGAAAACAATTAACAATAAATTGAGAATACTAGCAAACAATTATTTTTAAACAAATTAATCAAGCACTCAATGGATCAAACAGGAATTAGTGCGTTAATTAAATTTAAATATTATTACATTTTGTGGTGCATTTCCAAGCAAATTCACTGATTCATTATAATTCTGGCTTTATATTGGAAATTTATTTGTTTCGTTAAATCAATATTTACATGGTACTGTAATATTCGACAGTATTTGCTAATGAGGGAAGACCTAAAATCTGATTGGATGGATTGATTTTCATGCATGCTTGAACAAAAAAAAATAATGAAGGTTTTTCAGATTTATTTTCGGGATTTTATGTAAAGCTCATGTTATTTTTGAGGTAAAACGCACTGAAACGTTAAAAAAAGAATAATACTTTCCTTGTATTAATATTATTTTAGAATTATTTTAAATCTGATTAAAATATTGAACATAAAGGAAAAGAAGCACAACACGTATTTTACCTGTTTTTTATAACAATAAAAACATTGTAACAGTAAAAGTTACTGTCCTTAGTATGAGATGAAGTAATGTTTACATTGCAAATTTACAATCTACTCTACATTTTATTTGTACAGAGTAATAAGTAAAATTTCTGAAGGGTGTTTGACATGAGCTAGGTACCATCCATCGATGGTTCACTAATGCACCTAGTTCACTAGGTCTTCTGGCCATGTTTTTTTGAGCCGTCTTCCTATTAGTGGTTGGTTCTAGAGTTCATTTATTAGCTGATTGCTCTGGTCAGTGCTTCCTTCTCGCGTTAATTAACTACTTCGTTTATGAGGGGCACTCCTAGGTCCGCATGAAGGGTTTGATTAGACACATACCAGGGTGCTATCATATCTACTATGATTCGAAGTATTTTAGATTGGAAGGTTTGGAGTATGTTGGTGTTACTCGGTTTGCTACATCCACAAAGCTCAATTCCGTAAGTCCAGATTGGTTTAAGGATGATTTTGTAGTTTAGTAATTTATTCGCTAATGATAGTTTAGACTTTCTACCTAGTAGCCAGGACATTTGTTTTACTTTTAATGTGGTCTTTCCAAATGAGTTTCTTGTGCAGGTGAACCCCAAGATGTTTTATTACCGTTCTTTCCGGAATCTCCGCGATGAAAACATCGTACACCACTCATATCAATTAAAACAAGAGAGAGCATACAGGGTAGTTATACGAAATCTCCATCATTCGATACCAATCAAAGATATAACCGAAGAACTAACTTCTAAAGGACACAAGGTCAGAAATATTCTAAATATCAGACATAGAGTAAGCAAGCTCCCACTGCCCTTATTCTTTGTGAATCTTGAATCACACACAAATAATAAAGAAATTTACAAGCTTGAGTATCCACTAAATATCAAAATTCAAGCTGAACAACCCAGACCTAAGAAAACTTTAATACAGTGTACTCGGTGCCAGGATTATGGTCATTCTAAAACCTATTGCACTAAACCGTTTAATTGCGTAAAGTGCGAGAAACCGCACGATACAAAAACATGCCAAAAAGATAGTAACACACCTGCTAAATGCGCACTATGTAGTGGAAACCACACCGCAAATTATAAAGGGTACACTGTCTATCGAGACCTCAAAAAAAATTAGAAATAAAAACAACCTAACATACGACAAAGCTCTTTCACTCAAAACCAACTACCACACCTCAAACGCAAATCAACCATTATTACAAAATTCACTATCAATTCCAAATGTCACATATGCCCAAATAACTAGATTAAATAGCAGAACAAACACAACAAACAACCAAACCTAACGAAATCATGAGAATGTAAATATAGCAGATAGATTAACAGAATTTCTTAGTGACTTTAAAAACATGTTCACTCAGTTGCTCAATCAAAACAGCATGATATTAACCATGCTAACCACAGTCATAGGAAAGCTAGCTAAATGATGGATTAGACATTAAGAATTGTTGCCTGGAATGCCAACGGGCTAACCAACCATATACAAGAAATTTCCTTATTCCTACTTTACAACAAAATAGATATTCTGTTAATCTTTGAAAGTCATACAGCAGAAAGAACTTACATCAAAATTCCACGATACACCGTACATTTTGCGTATCATTCGGATGGAACTGCCCAGGCAGGATCAGCTATAATTGTTAAATCAACTATAACTCATCACATACTGCAACCCAGTCAAACAAATATAGTCCAAGGAACAATTCTCATCCTAGAAACGTCAGACAAGCCTCTAACTATTGCAGCTATTTACTCTCCCCCACGTCACAATCTATCATCTGAAGAATATGATACGTTATCGTTTTCTTGGACCACGTTTTCATGTCCACATATCGTGTGGGAGTCTAGACTCATCACACCAAAAGGACGTCAATTACTTCAATCTATTCCTAACAATAATTTAAACGTTATATCCACTGGTGAACTTACCTACTGACCTACGGATCGAAACAAGATACCGGACCTGTTCGACTTCGCCATAACCAAAGGTATACCCGACATTTATCACAAAATAGAGTCTAGCTTAGACCTGAATTCTGATAATTCTGCAATAATAATAACACTAAGCACAAACATAATACGGAGAGAACCGCTACCCAAGCTATGTACTAAACAAACTAACAAGGAAATCTTCCAAGGCGATCAACAAAAATATTAACTTAATTCTTAGAATAAAAGAGCCAAACGAAATTGAAGAAGTACTAAAACACTTTACAGACACTATACAAGAAGCAGCATGGAAAGCCACGCCTAATCAAAATAAAATTCTACCAGAAACCCAAAATATACCTTTACATATAGGGGAACTAGTAACAGAGAAGAGACGAGCACTCGGCAAATGACAAACGAGAAATCCCCATGACAAAACACAATACAACAGGTTATAACTCATCTACTTCATTCCACTCTACAACATGCTCAGAATGATTCTTTTAAACACCATATAATTAACCTCTCACCAAATGATTACTCGATATGGAAGACTACGAAGAAATTTAAAAGACCGGTAGTATCAATTCCACCACTAGGAAACAAGACACTAACTGGACGCGAACTGATAAAGAAAAGGCAAACGTCCTAGCTGATCACTTAGCAAACGTATTTACTCCAATCCCTATTAATAATATTGATGAAGAAGAAATCAAAAATACTCTAAATGCTCCTTGCTAACTATCTCTCCCCATTAAGTGGTTCTCACCAACCGAAGTTCGCAAAGATATTAACAGCACAAACTCACACAAAGCTCCTGGCTATGATCTAATGGTCGGAGGAATTCTGAAACACCTTCCTAGAAAAGCGCTAGCACTACTAACAACGATTTATAATAGTTTACTACGGTTATGCTACTACCCCATTCAATGAAAGTTTGCACAAATCATTATGATTGCGAAACCTGGGAAACCACCCACAGAACCATCATCCTTCCTGCCGATAAGCCTGTTACCCATTACTTCAAAAGTATTCGAGAAACACATCCTTGCTCAAATAAAGCAATCTGCATATCAACGATTCAATCCCAAAACACCAATTTGGCTTTCGTGAAAAACACTCTACAGTACAACAATGCCACCTAATTATAAATAAAATCAAAGAAATCTAGAAGAAAATAAAGTCTGCGCTGCTGTCTGACAAAGTATGGCACGAGGAGCTATTATATAAAATTAAGATGCATCTGCCCACCCAAATATACCTAATCCTAAAATCATACCTCAACGAACGTTATTTCTAAATTAAAGTCAACAACGCTCTTTCCTCTTCCCATCATATCAAATCCGGAGTGCCTTAACGCAGTGTCCTCGGACCTTTCCTCTACCTAATCTTTACGGGCGACATACCCACCACAGAAGAGACTACAATAGCCACGTTCGCCGACGATACAGCAGTTCTATCATCAGATACTGAACCAAACAGTGCCCCTGTAAAGCTACACAATCATCTATTGGTCGTCTCACGTTGAGACTACAATGTGTGTTATTATGGACAACGGGGTTGCCAAACATCTTGCAAGCAACTTTTAAAAACACTTTCTAAATATTGTAGTTGTAACTGCATAAACCTTTATAATCCCTATTGTTCGAGCAAGCTATTAAAATTTGAAATAGTGCCGACAAAAAACGTTATACTATAATTTCAGTAAGTACAAACTGTATTATGTAATTCCACGAAGTAAAAGTACAAAAAACCAAAAGGGTTTATTGGTTACTAAAATTCTTTGAATTTGCTGTTAATCCTAAATTTCCGCTTTTACAAGTTTCTTTTGAAACAAGTTGAACAAATGAATGATTTTATCATGATGAATCCTTTTACCGTTAAAATTGCGTTTGGGAAATTATTTACCTGTGAATTAAAAGATTAAAAAGATCATACAGAAGTTAACCAGCCGTTATGTTTATTTTGAAGGAATTAGAAGACGAAAGAATTAAGCAAAAAAGTATAAGTAATAAAATATCGAATATTTAGATACATGTACGATGTAACAATCCCAAGTAATGTTTAAGAAAATAATAAATACATGTTAATAAGTCCTTCTTTTAAATTCTCCCATTTGAAATACATTGGCTATCTTTCCTTCGCTGTAGTCCCAACGTGAGACGACCAATAGACAAGCTACAGCATGAGAATAAAGCAAATATTAGTCCGAATTAATTTTAATTCTTCATGCAGAATATGTTACTTATATTGGTAATCTTTTTGCTTTTATGTATTGAAATTTGTTAATAAAATAGGTATCCAAAATTAATTAATTAACTAAAGCGTTATTTAAAAACTCTTGTTTAAAATTAACGCTCACAAAATTCTCCTCTCTATGTATACTAACTTTCTGGCAGATCCGTGATACTAATTTCGCATCTATAATTCAAATTATCTGATCTCAATATTTGAGAACTCCTTCAATGTCGATCCAACAAGTTAAACTTGATCCACAAAAATAATAATTCCATACAATAAATAATAGTATGTTATTGTTTATAAATATAAGATCTTTATTATAAACAGGTTAAATTTTCAATAAATATTTCTTCTTCATAAATAATGTTTATCATTAACGGTGTTAATTAACTTTTTCCCTTTTTAAAATTTCGTTTATGGTGAAATGTGAATATTTATGCATTTAACTTTTACTTTTACTTTATTTTTAACTTTTATTTTTAAATTATCACTTTAAACTTTATTGTTGATATTTAGTATAACCTCACTTCATTTTACTTTTGACGTTTACATATAACTTCATTTAATTTTTCAACATAACCTTACAATTTCTAATTTAAATATCCAGAAGAATACATCTTTCCCCTTCGTGTTTTATAGTTACTTGTCCTACTTTACTTTAAGGAGCTCTGGTTTATATAGCTTTAAAAAACAAAAAGAACTCCCATTGAAAACAAAATAAAATTCGACTTTTAACAAAACGTAACCAAATTCTTATTTTAAAATTATCATAATATACAAAACTAAAAAGATAAAAATTTAGATTTCAATTTGCTGATTTCAAAAACATATAATACTTAGGTTCTATTTTAAATTTTAACACCCCTATCTGAATATTGATGACAAATTGCAATTCATATCACACTACTTAGCTTAATTTATGTTCAACACATTTGTACACTGTTCTATATCATTAAACACTTTTATTAGGTGTTTAGCTAATTAACTTGAATATTTCTATTTGCATTTAAACTTGATCTGCAACCCAAGTTACATAATATCTGTAAGTCGATGACAAACCCCAGCTCTCCAAATATATTTTCCAGTAATTTTAACAAAGAGACTCAACCTTTCCACTAAAATCTCTTCAAATTCTGTGGTTAAGATAGTATTACATTAAATTACAGCAATACATCCTATCACAAAGTTACCAACTTGAAAATAAATGTACAAATCCATCTAACACTGGTAACGTTACAATGAAACTTAACAGTTAACAACAATTCCTCTAGGTAAGTCGGTTTACCTATTGTGATGATTTTCCTCATTATTTGAAAATCATGAGTTTCTAATTTGGTTACCCATGTAAAAACGTTCAGTGTTGATTTTCATTGCTAATCAAAAATTGAATTTTTAAAATGATTAATTGTTAAAACGATTCATGTTTAAGTTAATTTTATTTATTGAATACATGTATATTAGTAACAAACTTTTATCAGGAATACAACTTTGGGGTTTACAGGATTATCACTTCCAGTTAAATCTGAAAAAAATGTATCAGTGCTAAAGGTTTACAAGACATTACAAATATTATCAACAACAATACAGAAATAGGTTTGACGACCATAAACAGTTAGTCGGTAATACAATTGATAAATAGACAGTAATAAAATTACCGAGATATAGAAATAATGAGCAAGGTCAAGCTATTTTAAATAAAAACTATAAACTATCAAAATACATGTAAAATAATTGCATAAAAACAATATATAAGGTTTCCATGTGGTAGTTAGGTAAATAGGGAGATGAAAAAAATAACATTAAAAAATTGTTGTAAAATTAATGTATCCAAAAATAAATGTAAAGTTTTATAAACAAAACAATAAATAAAATATTCAAGAAGTTATCCTGAGTTAACAGTGTCTCATTAATTGTAATAATAATAAAAAAAAGAAAAGAGTTACAGAAGAAGAAAGAAAATTATTTATTAGTATTCAACATACAGTTTCATCAAAGAAACCAGTAGCAAGAGAAAAGGAAGTTGACCTCACCCATTTCAGTTTCGACAGGTATCCAGTTTGTAACACATTGGGACCATAGCAGCCGAAAGAAAGTTCTTGAAGGGCGTAGAACCAGGCACCATACCACTGGTAAGGAAATTGATGTGCATTACAAGATAAGGTTTGTGGAAGTGAGAACGAAAGTATCAAGGTATATTTAGTGTTCCTCAATATTAAAGCTATATAGAAGAAAGTGAAAAAAAAATCAAAATTAAAAGTTGCATATACTTACCAGCAAATTGAAAAGTTAATTTGTAAAAGCCGTAAGTGATCATCCCATAACCTAAAAGAATACATATTTTAAAGATAAGTACTAAAGTAATAAATATAAATTAAAACTTACCTAATCAGAGTCGTCACTTGTGTTTTCATAAGGGTGAAATATTTTTTCTTTCAATCAAATGTCAAAGTCGACAGTGCATGGGGACAAAAGGTTTCCCATTTATTAAATTTTCTCATTGCATATTCAAGTAATATCATTATATAAAATCCCGGAACAACAAAACACTGAATTCTTAAAAGGAACCCATAAACGAGTTCAGCATTGGTTTCAGAATTAAAGCAGAGCATAATAAAATCGACCCTAAGATAAACATTTTAAAATTCTTTTATTGTGTGATTGTAGATAAAATAAAATCAAATTAAAATTAAACATTAAAATTCTACAACATCACACTATGCATACATTTTAATTACAATTTTGTTTGTCTATCCCAGATTGGCAGAATGTAAGATAATACATTCCTACTTAGAGAAATATAGGCACGAAGTGCAAATCGTTACACTAACGATACAAAAATATCTTTTGCTAAGAAAACTTGAGTGCTGCAATATCCTTTGTCTGTCTTAAATGTATTTGTGTGAATGTTACTTTTAAGTGTTTATTTTAATTCAACTTAAGAAACTCCTTTTTATAATTTATTTTTAAATTGAGGTTATGTAACCTTATAAATCGGAGACCTGTAATTGGTATATCCTATATACCATACATATATATACCACTGTATATCCTAAGGAACACCTAAATATCATGACAATTTATATTAAATGTTTCTATGATATTTGAAAATTAATATTAAAAATATAAGGGTAGCTGATTATTAATTGCCAGGTTATATTTTTTGCTGAAATATTAAAGGTAGAGGAAAAAGTTATATGAGGGACTTGTTTAGCATAACCTGATCTATAAAATAGCGCAAAAAATATGTTTTTCCATGGCCAACTAATTTTTCAGAAAAATATCTAACTTTAATTTTTTTTAAATTAAAAATACTGTATATTTTTACGGAATAAACATCTAAATAAATTTGTCTTTAGAATGATATATCACAAGTGGCTTTTTGCTTTTAAAAGCGGTTATAAGAAGTTATATAGTGGTAACGAAAACGTTTGCGTTGCTATTGTTTGTCAACTTCGTTGCACTTCGTTATTAAACAATGTTCGGTGTTCGCAATCCTTATAAACTGCTGCTTTTAAGTTTTTTAAGGGGTTAACAGAAATGTTGTCTAAGTTATATCAACTATGTCATTGATTGTAAAGTTGTAGTTACAATTATATAACTAAAAATGTGTTTTGGGTATCCGCCCCCCCCCCACTGATAATCGAGCGTCTACTTAGTGTATCTTAAATAATTTTTAATAACAATTTTAAAATTTGGTTATGTCATGACATTAAAATATGTAGGTAATGGAAAAATAGAAGTCAATTAAAAATCTTGCGTGACAAACTCACTCAGTTGCGCAAACTAAGCTCTGTTTATAATTCATTACTAATCTAATAAGACAAAAACTGCGTGGCTAATAAACTTCAATTTTTTTGCTTATTTTGTCTTGTAGAATTCGTAATGGAATGCATTAGTAAAATATCTGTCTAGGTCTGTTAATGTAAAGATGTTAACTAGATTGTATTAATTGATGTAAAACTTTTTTCTACTTTGAACTGGGCAGAATGTCAAGTATATGCTGAAAATGTTGTTGGCAGATAAAGATATAACATTTTTGACATGAAATTTATTTAATATTTATTGTCAGTCAACTGAAACTAATTTCTATGCCTAATAACTGGTATACTAATTATACAGATTCTTTTATAAATATATAACATTTCAAGTCAACGAGCTGAACCGGTTTTATTTATGAAAATAAAATTTCGTAAATATGATAATCAATAACTAATTAAAAAGCAAGTGAGAAAATATTAATTTATAAGGATTAACGCCAATGAACGACATCTTATCTTAATCACTTAATCAATTTACCCAGTGACACCTGCGAAATACAATTTCGCGGACTTTTTGCCTTAGTGTTAAATTAATCCCAGGCAATACAAGCTCGAAACAAGGTTATAAATCTTCTTTTTCAATTTTTCGCTTGAACAGTTCTCGGTATACTTCGATTAATTGCGGAATACGTTTAGACACTTTACAGATCTACTTAAATTAATCTTTTGCGTATAATGTTATGGTTATACAATACTAGTCACGTGTGGATAATGAAAGGGTAACCTTTTGAAAACTGTATTGTATCGCAGCAACGCGGCAGCGATTCAAGTAAGATATACAACTACAATATTCGAATATTGTAGTACATGTAGATAAGTAAATTACATTTGCAAATAAGTAAGATAGTAATTATTGTAGGCACAATAAATTATGCATACTTCACCCATACAAAGGTGTGATGTGTTTGGATGCCTGGCATCAATTAAATGGATGCAAAAATTCAGTCACACCTTCGTCTGATTAGTATACAATTGCAGCACTCTGGTTCTAAAATACATGTTACTTTTAAATACTTTTCACATATTCATTTTTTTCAGTATATTGACACAATTTTTACAGATCAAATTCACAGTTCTTGGGTGGTTTTCTACTCTCATAAGTTTTTGTTTTACTATATGAGTGAAAAATTCCTCCTCCATTATTTCAGTGTTGCCCACTAGAACTAACGTTATTAGACATATCGGCTTATTTTAAGTGTAGAGGTCATGGTCATCTCTTTTTAAATCCTTAAAGGTCTGCAATTTCAGTGTTTTAAAAATTTAATAACTATTCTAAGTTAGTAAAGTTCAATAGCAGAACTCAGAAAGGACTTTTCGAGTTTTACTGTTCAGATTTTAGAATCTGAACCTGACCGTTTTGGATTATTAAGCACCGGACTTTTAAAATTGCAGATATTCACTATTTCAATTTTTTATATTACATATAATTATAACAACGCGGACAGGGTTGTAGAGATTCATAGGTAGAATTGTAGGAATTCAAGTTTTTGGAACTTTCATAAATCCAGAAAAGTTTATTTCGTGGGATTCCAATTGAATTCCGGTATGTTCAATAAAATTTCCCGTGTAGTTAATAATTACTGGTTTAGTTTTACTGGATCCGAGCATCCTTGCTTCGTCTTCAATCCAGCCCAACGCAAATTTTACAAGGCTGCCCTTAAATCCAAGAGCGATAATGTCAAAATTGTATGAACACCGGCGAATCTGAAATATTATGTAGATAACTTTTTCAGCCTTATGGAAGCGGGGGTTTATATTCAAGGCATTCAGAAATTCATTTGGTTATTTAATTCAATTCAACTTTGAATCTAAAGCGAAATGGTAACATTGAAAACCAGAAATCATTTAACTGAAACAGATTCTGGGTTCTTTATAGGAGAAGATGAAACCTGTATCTGCTAATATGCTGCAGAATAAAAGCAGAAGACTATTCAATTGAATAACATACATACTACACAGAAATGAAATAGCTACTAAGTGTCCATTGGCACTCATCATAAAACGCATCAAGATATATAGTCTCTTACAGGGGTCAAATCCGTAAAAGGACAAACATAATGACAAACTAATTTTCGTATATAATAGACTAGATTTTAGCTCATCCTACGAACAGAAGATACTACACGAAGATAAGAAATGACCAAGTCAAACGAATTTGCTTTCCTTTTAAATTTCAGATTGTATACTTTAGTATATACTTAGAAATGCTATACAATAATAAGCTGGTATAGCAGTCCGTTGCTTTGTGTTCTAAATGCCGTAAGTCTTCGTCTTAAAAGGAAAAAATTAATAAACTGAATTCAAGTTTATTTACGGGGAAGAATGATTAGACATAAACAATCCTAATGGAATGATGACTACGTGACGTCACCGTACTGGCCGAACTTTCACTTACTTAAACTTGCGCCTACACTTTGCGGTTTTGTTGGGATTACTGTGGCAGCAGGGTGAATTACGTGCGCCATATTTACGTTTGGTGATTCCGAGTCTTCTTTTTAATTAGGACTGAGAAATTTTATTTAAACTTGTCTAGTTCCATGGATTCAGCATCTCATAATCCAACCATATTATCTGCGCTAAATCGTCGCGAAGGCAGAAAATAAATTATTTTAAGTGTGTGTAAAACAACCTTGGAAGCTAAATCTATGGACACTGTTCGAAATCTGTGTTATCGGTGTGTGGTGTGTTATCGGTCTACAAGGTATTACGGAAGCGCAGAACTAAAGACGTTCTGTCTTTGTCGAAAAAACCACAGACCGTTAACGTATTTGAGAAGCTTGTTGAAGTTATTGTTGAACCTCTTGTTATAGATGTGCACAAGTAGCCTTTCAAACTAACAGACAATCATTAATTCTTAAAAATGTTAAAACGTAAGTTATTCTCTTTAATAAGAACTTTACCAATCATACTCATTTTCTAGTCACAAGACTTTTTAATGAGGGTTCACAACAAAATTTTTGTAACTTACTATTCATAGAACTATTCAAGAAACTGAATCATTAATCCGTAATTAAATTCTTGATTTTAATAATTTAATAGGTTATTTTTTAAAATTTGCATGTGGGTCAATAACATTTGCATGGGTTTCTATATATTTATATTTATTAATATTAAAAACTTCACAGGACCACAACTACCAGTAGATATTGACACCTACATCACAGATACATCAAGTCACATTTTGAAAATAGGTTCTTTTCAGAACCACAAAATAGCTACTACTGTAGAAAGGCCCGACTTTGTTAATAATAATATTTTTTGTTTCCATAAATGAACTATAATCAAACAAATGATGGTGTTCCTGAAGCCCAGAAGTCTTAAGTAGTAGTCTTAAGCAGTGGGGATATTTGCTATAAATTCTAAATCTTTTTTTAATAGAACTTAGATCTCGATCGGGGAGTTAACGTCCTATCTTTTGATTTGGGTTCGTTCGACTTAAAGACGAAAACAGGAGTTAATCTAAGAAAGTTTGCCAAAAATACTACACATCACACATATACAGTGCTATTTATTTACCATGCAATATATTGAGGTGATATTTAATATGCCCCAGGGCATGTTCAGGGCAAGCCATAAAATACCTGCGGTGAAATTTAATAAAATAAAAGAAAATAATACCCCAATATTTTTCCTTTTTCCCAAATGGCTAACTCAGGTTTAATTCGATAGAGCATGAAATAAATGAAATAATAAAATCTTATTGATTCTTATACCTGGAAGAAAAAAACTTACTACCAAGACACTTGGACTTCCGCAACTGGACAACAGCAAGCTAAACTCTATACAGGGTGTTCCGGATAAATATACAATGCTTTAAGGGGGTGAAAGGTGACCATATAGAGACCCCAAAACTCATAAAATAAAAATAAAAAATAAAAAAAATTTCGGATTTTTCCGTATTTTTTACAAGTCACGAGTCGACTATGGATTGTTTGCAAGATTCTGACCCTGAATTACTGATAAAGCAAACAATGATCTCACATATGCAGTACTATATTAATAACTGACCTGCGCTACGTACGTATCAATTTACAGAAACAACAGAATTGAATTTCTACAGCGGTTGCCGAGTGACTCACTACCTTGATGACTTGATCATTTATTAAGGTCGGTAAATAAAATGTAACATACGTTCGTTGACCTAATTGTGATGGAAACATTGCCTGTTTTGCATTTTACGAATGTCATTTTAACAAAATGAGTAAAACTTAAATGTACGACATACGCGGTCTTCCCCGACAACGTTCTTTTACGTATTTTGGGTCACAGTAATATAAAAACAGCTACACAACTAATTTTCAAAATAATAACAAAACTTTATTTTTTTTAATTTAACAAATACCAAATAACAAAAAAACGAAGCAAAATGAAAATTGAAACTAGATATCAGAAAAATCGGTTTTCTTTTTTGTGAAGTAAAAAGATATCCTGAATTATGAATTTATCTTAAATATTTAAATGCAATTATATAAAAACATTTGATTACTAAATTCTTCTCTTTCTAAATATTTTTAATTCTATCATTAAATTTTTTATATTAATCCGAAAATAGTTCAGTATTCTTTATTTGGAGATTAATACATTTGGTATCGTCATATTTCTTAATTAGTAAATACTATTAAAAGCTCATGTTTATATTTTAATTCCTTTTTACATATTTGCTGCTACAAGCTTGCCAACTTTATTTTTATAAATTCCCAAATATCAGCTCTCTGCTTTCGTTCGTCTCGACAAAGAAATCAAGAAAGTGTGTCAATGACCTCTTTCAAATATTTCCACATAAAGGTTTTACTAGTTGGAATTCTAAATCCATTTAATTGTATAATAGTGGTAAGTAAATTGATTTCTTTTTAAGTCAAACCCATCTACAATTCAGTCAAAATTTTTCATAAGTTTTCCTTTATTAGCAGTGCATTAGAAAATTTCCACTGTAGAATAAATTAACACTTGATTAACTTGATTTGTTTCACAAAAATAACATTAACCTTAAAATATACAGGGTGGTCGGGTCAAGTCTGCAATGCTTTAAGGGGGTGAAAGGTGACCATATAAAGACCCCAAAATCCATAAAATAAGAATTAAAGATTAAAAAATTTTTTCTCATTTTTCCGTATTTTTTGCAAGACACGAGTCGATTATGGATTGCTTGTAAGATTTTAACCATGAATTAGTGATAAAGCAAACAATGATCTCACATATGCAGTACTAAATTAATAACTGACCTGCGCTACGTACGTATCAATTTACAGAAACAACAGAATTGAATTTCAACAGCGGTTGCCGAGTGATTCACTACCTTGATGACTTGATCATTTATTAAGGTCGGTAAATAAAATGTAACATACGTTCGTTGACCTAATTGTGATGGAAACATTGCCTGTTTTGCATTTTACGAATGTCATTTTAACAAAATGAGTAAAACTTAAATGTAGGACATACGCGGTCTTCCCCGACAACGTCGGCGAAGACGTCGTCGACGACGTCTGGGACAAGGTCGAAATAATGAGGTAATGTTTACATTTACTGTAATTTAATGCATAAACAACTTCTACTTCCAAGCTGGACTGTTATAATAAAATTATGAATATCCTATTTCTTTAATGCATCAAACTGAAAGAAAGCATTTTTGAGCATAATAAAATGCGTACTGAATCTCTTTCTTTAAAGTATTTCAAAATAGCTTATGCAACTAACAAAACTTTTCATAAGCGGAATAATATTGATATTCATCGGTAGAATTACAAATCAACTCTTTATTAGGAAACGAAAACTCTTGTTTTTTGTTTATTTCATTCTTAATTTAGTTTAAAAATGGATATAATTAACGCAGGATTTAGGATTCTGAGTTCTGGTGCGCAAACGATGTACAATAATTTCCTATAAAGAACTTTCTGTAAAAAAACACTGGGGTAAAAATCTGCTGATTTTGGTATAGGAGAGGTCAATGGACAAATTATTAGGTATCAAATATCATTTTGTTCGTGTTGTTCATCAAGAATGTGCTGATTCTAGTAAAATAAATATTTTGTTGCATTTGTAGAGACCGTTTAATAAATTCAACCGAATTTGATGTAAACTGATTCTTAATTTTACAAATCATGTTTACAATATGGGTCATAACCTGATAACCTTGGAAGGTAAACGGACGTATTTAATAGATGTGACAAAACATTTATTTTACCAGAATCAGCATTATGATTCATGTGAATAAAATGTAGCAAATGCTGTTACTACTATTATAATAAAAGATGACAGATATGATAAAAATCAGCAGATTTTTACCATTGTTCTTTGGTAAGTGATAAACTTCCTTTTGGTTTCGGAAAATTGTACATCGTTTGCACACTGGAACTCGGAATCCTAAATCCTGCGTTAATTAATTATATCCATTTTTGAACTAAATTAACAATGAAATAAAAAAAACTAAAGTTTTCGTTTCATAATAAAAGATTGATTTGTAATTCCACGGATGGGTGACGTCAAGGTTATTACGTTTATGAAGACTTTTGTTAATTGCATAAGCTACTTCGGAATACGTCTTGATTATTATCAATAATGCTTTCTTTCATTTTGATGTTTTAAAGACATACGATACTCATAATCTTATAACACAAAGAAAGTTGACAACAAACTGCATACTGCAAATTACAAGCTTCAAAGATCTGAGTCATTAACAGTTATTTACAGATGGTCAAATGACTTCTTTATTATTTAGCTAAAACGTTTTAAAAGCACGTCCTAATGTTTTGTGTTGCTGACAATTTCGAAGAATACATTTATCCGGTTTGGGTTTATTATGATTATTTTTTGATGACTTTTAAAAGTATGTACTATTTAATAGGCATAATTTTCATACAATTTTATCTACTGCTTTGCAGTGGCGTGCCTATTATTTTTATAAGGGGGGTTGTCATTTCAAAGGGGCATTTCAGGAAATTGTTAGTAAGATGTTACTCTACACATGTTTCTCTATTGCCCTTTAACGGGAAAGGCATCTTGTCCAAAACACCCTGTATGTGAAAAGAAACAGAAATGGATGCTTGTATACACATCAAATAAACACATAGATAAATTGAAAACACATTCTTTATTTTTATTAATGAGAATTAAAAAAAATCTAATTCAAAGAAAAATAAAAGAAAAATTATATGGATCAGAACAATAAAATAAAATAGGAAATTCTACCCTAAGTTTGCTCAAATGTGTTAATTAGTCGTTATTAACCTGACATAGGGCTATAACAGTTCTCCAATTGAGCAAACTGACATCAATCAATGTAATCAAATAAAAATATTTACAAATGTTAAGATAAATTTAATTTATGATAATTAAATTTTAATAAAGAAAATTAAATTGTTTTATTCATAAGAATCTTATTATTTAAAAACTTTTAAAGCGAGAAAAATGAATTCTGAAATTATTCAGAAGTGTCTTTATAATTTTGTTAATGAAAAATTTAATCAAAACCTTTTATTTTGACCAACCTTGTATATAAAGTACTCGAGATCCACTTCAATCTTATTTTAAATTGGTAGTACTGCTTTTAAATCTGTCAGATGATTTTATATTGTAAATACGTCAAATTTCCAAATCAATATTGGAAACAAAAATCTTCTTGATTTTAATTTAATAAATAACTCGTTCACAATTCCATACAATTGTTGAATAACGGATAAATCTTCTTTAATTTAAATTATCCAGGTAAATATTTATTACACTTTGTTAAATTTTATTTGTTGACATATAACATATGTTTGTTACATAGCCTCACTTCTTTTACAGATTTTTGGTCTGGAGTCGAGCGTGAGTTCACTCAAATCGTTTTATCGACTGAATTTGTTAATGTTAGCTAGGTTTTATATATGATTTAGCGAAAGAATAGAAGATTATGTCAAATTTAAAAAAGCAATATCAACCCGCTTGTTTATGACGTTACTTTACCAAAACAGCTGATGATAATTAACACTAATCTTAAATCTAAAAAGATAGGATTGTAGCTGGCAAAATAACGATGAAAACAATATCAGACACTTATATTCTAACATTTACCATAACTGAGAAAATTAACAAAAACGATTGACAATGGAAAAATCTCATTAGGACTTAATTATACACACAACTCATTAAATCCAGCTTAATCCTTTACAAAATGAATACATAATTACACTATGTAACTGATACATATAAAATTCGCATAAGAACACCTTTACAATAGAAGAAAAATATAAATAAAGATTCCTCTGTACGATTTGATAGACCCAACGATGCTTATACAAATTCCATCATCAACATCAACTTAAATGAAGTTAAATTATAGACAACTTGTCCAGCATACAGTCCTCCAAGTGTTTGTATTCAAACAATGGTGAAAAATGTTATATAAGAATCAATATTTGGAAAAGTCGAAGCATATCAGCTAAGCAGAAACCTTCATTAAAATAAATGCTTTTTGTTAGTATTGTTACGTTCTTTCTCGAATAATAACACAAGTGCTGTTTAAATCGTCTATTCACAAACAAATATTTATTTCTATACACTAATGAATACACTATAAATTAACGCTATAATTATAAACTATTAAAAACTATTATTTACAGACTATGAATTTCTAATACAACATTTATATCCACTATTTATTTTGTAATACACAGTTAATGACTTGCTGTTGACTACTCCTCTTTTATCCGCAATCCGCTTTTATATCCTCATATAAACGCACCAGAAATCGCCCGAACATACCATGTATTTCTAGAATACACTAGAAGGTCGAGTGCATTGCGCTGCCGCTCCGGAATGTTCCACGACCCATTGACGGCCGGAGCAGACGACGCGTTGCACTTGTTACACTGCCCCCCTCTTCAAGTCTGTTCTGTCCCAGAACAGGTTTTATGCTCTGGTTCCTGTAAAATGGGTCATGACGATATCGACAGTCTTCACCTCGACTACACGTTCCATTACGGTAGAAATAACAGTCTACACTCTTCGTTGGCCTTAATGCGGGCTGTGGGTCAAAACTGCAGACGAAGATCTTGACGTCAGTACCTCTAAAGACAACTTCCAGCATGTTTCTAACGATTCTCCAATCCAGCTGGTCCCGCCCACAGCCGAGTTTAGGAACTGCCAATTTGTTAATTCCCCTGGTAAGCAACTCGATTCTCAAATTCCATAGTGCCCTCCACAAGTCGGCGTAACTCGGTTTCTGGTAGTAAAACTGCTTGGTTACCAAGTAGTAAATGGATCGGTCATGATCAGGCAAGCGTAAGGATTTACCAACAGAGGGATTTTGTTCTCGAAGTTCATTCAGCCGTCCAAATTTATTTCTAAACACCACTGCGATCCCCCTGGACATACGGAGATCCTCGGAGACACAGTGGGCAATGGAATAATCACCAGGGACCCGGAAGAGATCTTGTTGCATCTCAGTCGTGACTCCGAATCGCGCTTTTCTAGTTCCAGAAAACGCAGCCATAAATTCTCTAAAGGTTGGCTGATCATCTCCAGGCCTTACGGTATTGATGGCCACCTCAGCCTCATCTTCCGGAACTGCGTCATTATTTCCTTCATAGTGCGCCAGACGATTGGAGTGTACCACCTTTGGTTTCCCTCTTGGCAATTTCTGGATGCGATAAATCAAGTCATTTATTCGTTTCTTCACCTGGTATGGACCCTCCCAATTTCGCTGTAACTTTGGAGAATAGCCACGACGCCTTTGCGGGTTGTATAACCAGACAAGCTCTCCAGGTTGAAACCCTCCTTCTTGGGCTCTCACATCGTACGTAGCCTTCATCCGGTCACTCGCGATTCGACTATTATTTCGGGTTCGGTCGTGAATGTCCTCCAACTTCTTCTTTAAGTTGATGACATAATCATTCCCGGCTACCTCCTGCTCTATAGGTGGAGACCCAAATTCCAGATCACACGGTAACCGTAACTCGCGTCCAAACATCACAGACGCTGGTGACTGACCGGTTGTTTCGTGGACCGATGCACGATAAGCCATCAGGAACAGATGCAGGTATTGGTCCCAGTCTCGTTGATGATCGGAGACGACCTTGGCCAAATATTTGCCCATTGTTCGATTCATGCGTTCTACCATTCCATCGGACTGCGGATGTAACGGTGTGGTCCGAGTCTTGCGAATGCCCAACGATCGACAGACTTCTCCAAAGAGTACAGACTCAAAATTGCGGCCTTGATCCGAATGCAGCTCCATGGGCACTCCGAAGCGACTGAAAAACTCTTTGACTAGTACGTCAGCAACAGTCGCAGCTTCCTGGTTTGGTAGGGCATATGCTTCTGGCCATTTGGTAAAATAGTCCATTGCCACTAATATGTATTTATTCCCATCGTCGGTTTCGGGAAATGGTCCGGCAATATCTATGGCTATTCTTTCCAGAGGACTACCCACATTGTACTGCCTCATAGGTGCTCTTCGTTTCCCCAAGGGTCCGTTGCCAGTGGCACATAGTTCACATTTCCGGCACCACTCCTTCACGTCTTCTTTACAGTTGACCCAATAAAAACGCTCCCTAACTTTCTCCAAAGTCTTTTTCACACCGAAGTGTCCTCCTGAGGCACCGTCATGGAGATGTCGCAATCCTGTAGCCACTCGGCTTCTTGGAACCACGAACTGAGACCTAATGGTGGTGCCATCTTCACTCTCCAGTACTCGCTTCAGGAGATCGTCTTCCACCTTCAAGGACTCCCATTGGGCCCAATATGCCTTGAGCGCTCTGTTAAAAGGGCTGACGGCCTCCCAGGCAGGCCTTTCTCCCACGCGCTTCCATTCCAGTATCATTTTTAGTTCGGGATCAGCCTCCTGCTGTCGTTGCAATTCTTCCGGCAACCAATTGTCGTTGACGATGGTAGTCCTTAATACTTGACAAACCCTCTCTTCCAAACGAGAGCAATGACGGCAATCTGTTGGACAGGGTCTTCTTGAAAGAGCATCGGCATTTCGATGACTAGTGCCCGCTCGATGTTCGGTGTCAAAGTCGTATCCTTGTAATCGTTCGATCCACCTTGCGACCTGGCCTTCAGGATTACGGAATTGTAGAAGCCATTTCAACGCTGCATGGTCCGTCCTCAATAAAAACTTCCGTCCGTACAAGTATTTGTAGAAGTGCTCAACGGACTTCACGACGGCCAATAGTTCTTTTCTGGTCACACAATAATTCCTTTCGGCTTTCGACAAAACCTTACTAAAATAGCCGATGACCTTTTCTTGTCCATCCTGTATCTGAGAAAGTACCCCCCCAATGGCCAAATTACTTGCATCTGTGTCAAGTATGAATTTTCCTTCTGTCCGTGGATAGCTCAATATTGGTGCTGTTGTCAGGGCACGCTTCAGCTGTTGGAAAGCTGTTTCACACTCTCCGCTACAAACATACTCGCGCCCATCTTCAGTTAACCTTGTCAGAGGTTTCGCTATATTGGCAAACCCAGGAACGAAACGCCTGTAGTAGGTACATAACCCAAGAAAACTACGCACTTGGTGTTTATCTTTCGGTGTTGGCCACTCTTGAACTGCACGAATCTTATCGGGATCGGCTGCCACTCCATTTTGTGATACGACGTGCCCGAGATATTTCACTTCCTTTCTGAATATGTGGCACTTTTTCGGACTCAGTTTCAGATTGGCTCCACGTAGTCTTCGGAACACTTCCTCTAGATTTTTCAAATGTTCGTTGAATGATTTTCCGACTACAATCACATCATCTAGGTATACCAGGCAGGTCTTCCACGACAACCCTCTCAGGATGGTCTCCATTAGACGCTCAAAGGTGGCCGGAGCGTTACATAGACCGAAAGGCATAACTGTAAACTGCCATAGTCCGGAACCAATAGTGAACGCGGTCTTCTCCCGGTCTTCAGGTTCCATTTCAACTTGCCAATAACCGCTCTTCAAGTCCAAAGTCGAAAACCATCGTGAACCAGACAGGGTATCTAACGTGTCGTCGATGCGTGGTAAGGGATAGCTGTCTTTCTTGGTCACGTCATTAAGCTGCCGATAGTCCACACAAAATCTCGTTGACCCGTCCTTCTTACTGACCAGGACCACCGGTGATGCCCATGGACTGCTGGATGGCTCGATGACCCCTTGTTCTTCCATATCAGTAATAATCTTTTCGGCTTCTGCTCGCCTTGCTAGAGGTAGACGCCTCGGCTGCTGACGGACAGGCATAGAGTTGCCTGTATTGATTTTATGTTTTACTATATTTGTTCGTCCCTTCTGACTATCGTCAAGAGCGAAGATATCTTGGTATCGGTGAACCAAACCCTGTACCTCTTTCATTTCCGTTCTGTTAAGGTCTTCGCACGAACTAGTAACCATACCCACTAATTTTTCACCATGGTCTTTGGGCACTGGTTTTGGAACATCAGCCATACACCTGGCTACTCGAAATACTGGCACACACTGTCCCACAAGGGTACTCTTCTTCAATGTCACCGGATCCACATTAACATTCATAATTCTCACCGGTACTCTCTTTCCAACCTTGATCAGCGCTTTTCCCACCAGTATGCCACTATGGATCTTCTTATCACAAACAGGCTCCATCATTCGCACACATCCTACCCGAAGATCTCCATCCAAACCCGCCTCGACAACCATCTCGCTTTGACCCGACAATATCACATCTTCAGTCAGCAAAACCCTTACAACCGGATCTTCTCGTGGGTGCAACGGAAGTTCTTCGTTACTGACCTTCAAAACACCCTCTTTCAAATCCAACGTAAAACCAAATTTTCTCAGGAGGTCCATTCCCAAGATGAAGTCATCAGTGATATCGGCTACCAGCACCTCATGATCACGTTCTTCACTTCCAATGCCAATCTTCATCTTCACCACTCCGCGTGTTGGTATCACTTCACCTGTTGCTGTACGGAGTTGAGTAGTTGTGGGTAGCAACTTAATACTTGATCGTAGAACATCAGGGCGTACGATGGATTTTGTCGCCCCCGTATCAATAAGTAGTGGAACAGTTCGGTTAGCAATCTTTCCATCTACAAACAAACTGCCATTACTATTCTTTGATGTTACGGCATGGATCGTGATCTCCAGGTCATCTTCTCTCGCAGTCAACGTTCGCCCCCTCTTGCCAACCCTTTTTAACTTTTCCGACGGTTGTACTTTTCTTATTTTGGGACAACGGCGTTCTACATGTCCTTGTTCGCCGCAGTTCCAACAACGAGGCCCTCGAACTTCTTGATGATTCTTCTTACGGTTCTCTTCCTTCTGAAGAACTCTCATTAATAATTCTTCTAGGCGATCTTTAGAACCTTCATCTTCTTCCACAACGGTCCGAACACTCCCGTGACCTCGGGACGCTTGTTTTGCAGCTTCAAATTCTAAGGCGTGAGCAAGCGCATCATCAGTTGTTCTTGGTCGTGCTAGCCTCAATGATTGTTGTGTTTCCCCGTCT
This sequence comes from Agrypnus murinus, assembly GCA_929113105.1. Lineage (NCBI taxonomy): Eukaryota > Metazoa > Arthropoda > Insecta > Coleoptera > Elateridae > Agrypnus > Agrypnus murinus. The sequence goes on from OV816031.1 coordinate 119,812,913, forward strand.
CTTAACCCATCAATGAAGGTCTGCACAGCGAGCTGTCCCAGAAATGAATCGGGTGCCGTAGGGTACGCCAATCGGACAAGCCGCGCAACATCGGCTTCAAACTCCTGCAGGCTTTCTCCATTCTTCTGGATACGATTCTTCACTTGCGCGTGATACACTTGTTGAAGATGCGCGTCTCCATATCTCATCTCCAATCTAGACACTAACAATTGATAATCATTTTCCTGTCCTGCTGGGATTGTTTGCAGGACGTTCAACGCGTCTCCACGCAAAGCCACAGTTAGAGAAACGGCCTTTTCCTTGCGTGTCCATCCGTTGGCCCCAGCGGCCGCCTCAAATTGTTTGTAGTAGGTGGACCAAGGTATCTTTCCATCGAACGTGGGTGGTTTTACTTTTATCCCTACGGCAGGATCCTTTTCTTCTTTAAATTGTTTCTTTACTTCATTAAACGGCCTCTCAGAAGTTGAGGGAAACCGTAGTTGCCTCATTCTATCTTCCAGCATTTCGGCCATATCGTCTTTCTTAGTTGTTGGTGGTAATTGCATTTGGGCTATTTTCTCTTCTACCATCTTTATTACCCTATCTTGTTCCGCCAATCTACCTTCCAATAGTCCTAACGCGCTGGCATTCTCCAAAAATTCTTCGAAAACTTTATCTTCCAACGCTTTGACATTTTCCAACAACTCTCCTTAAGCCTTCTAGAACTTTCTTCGGACTTTTCTAGTAATTCTTCTTTAAGCCTTCTAGAACTTTCTTCAGATTTTCTGGAATTCTCCAGTATTTCTTCCTTTAGCATTCTAACAGTTTCTTCGGCCTTTTCTAGTAATTCTTCTTTAAGCATTCTAACATTTTCTTCGGACTTTCTAGAATTCTCTTCGTGTTTTTCCAATACTTTTTCTTCCAGCGCTTTAATATTTTCAAGTAATTCTTCTTTTAAAATTCTAGAATTCTCTTCGGACTTTCTAGAACCCTCTTCGTGCTTTTCCAATAGTTCTTCTTTTAGCATTCTAACATTATCTTCGGACTTTCTAGAACTTTCCAGTAACTCTTCTTTCATTTTACTTAACAACAAACTAGTATCAATTGCGAGTCCAGGTATTTCGAAGCGGTAATTTTCAGGATCTTCCTTCTGTTCTAAAAGCCATTCTCTTAGCCGATTTATCAAAACTTCTTTCTTTCCATTACTATCCAAGTCCCTCTCGTCCAATTCCCGTTTCAAATCTATTACTAAGAGATCCTTTAATAGTTTCATCACCATTTTAATTGTTTGTTGAAATTATGTTTTAACACCAAAAATTTTATTCTCACAGCACTTTAATTAATTATTACGCGATTTTATTTATTTTAAAACCCACACCTGACACCACTGTTACGTTCTTTCTCGAATAATAACACAAGTGCTGTTTAAATCGTCTATTCACAAACAAATATTTATTTCTATATGTTGTGTTTTCCACAATTAATAATAATACGCCATTACATTAACTCAACCTTTATTCGTGTCATCAAAAGAACAAGTGACAGTCATCATACATTAATATATATATATACAGAACGCAACATAACAAATATCCTAGTAGTTATACAACACTTTATGCAAATACACAACACCTTCCTCCCTGTAATTGAACTAAAACTATAGAGTACATTGAATGCTAATTTATTATTTATTTATAACAAAAGAATTCAGTTTGCTTCCTATTTCTATTTGATCTACGTACAAAATTAAGATTTGGATTAGTAACAGTTTTTAAATGAACAGAAAGTAAATTATCACTAACATTTCTTTTCTTTAATTGATTTTGGTGAACAAACTTCACCTTACTATGTACAATGATAAGATATGTATTTGGACTTACTATTTTAATTATTTTTGCAGGTAACCATTTTACAAAATTGTCATAAACATTTTTGTACAATACATCTTCTCCCTCTTTAAAAAAAGTTTTGTTGTTAGTTTTGATACCCTGATTACTATTGTTACATTTGTTAGTAAAATTATTAATTTTTACATTTTCAGTTTTCTTATAATTATTTAATATCTTGCTGTTTAATAAATCAAGTTTTTTTTTTGGTTTAAAAGCTAAAATTAATTCCAAGGGTGATCTAGCTGTAACTGTAGAAGGAGTATGTCTTTGATTAAACAAAAATTGGTTTATTTTTAACTGAATGTTTAATTTATTTCCACCTTGGATGCATGCCTTTTTTAAGAAAGATTTTGCAGTTTGTACTGCTCTTTCTGCCAGACCGTTTGACTGTGGGTGATATGGAGGAGAATGTAATAACTTTATCCTTTTTGCTTTACAAAAATTGTAAAAAACATTAGAATTGAACGGTGGACCATTATCAGTTACAATTACTGAACAATATCCAAAGTTCAAAAATAATTTTTCTAATTCAGAAATAAGTGCCATACTGTGTGTAGAGTTCATGTGTCTAATATCAATATATTTGCTAAATGCATCAACCATAATAAGAAAAGTTTTTCCCGCAAAATGGAAAAAATCAAGATGAAGCCTTTGGAAGGGACTATTTTCTTTCGGCCAATTGGATTTAACAATTTCCTTTGGAACATTCATAGTTTTTTCACAAACTTCACAAGACTTAACAAAATTTTCTATGTCTTTATCAATAAAAGGCCACCATACATATGACCTTGCTAGCATTTTCATTTTTACTATCCCTATATGCCCATTATGTAAAATATTTAAAATTTTACCTTGAAGATTAGGAGCAATGATAATGCGATGACCATAATAAATGCATCCATTTTCAATTGATAAACTGTTTCGTTTTTTATAAAATTGAAGTAAATTCCCACTGATACTAGACGGCCAATGGCTTAAAAGATACTTGTAAACTTTACTTAAAATTGTATCATTTTTTGTATGTTCCCTAACTGATTCGCTATCTATTATATTTTCAGATCCGAAATAATTAATAGGATTAACTTCTATATTTGACCCTTCATTTATAGGAAGACGAGAAAGACAATCTGCATGACTCATAGAAGAGCCCTTTCTATATTGTATTTCATATTGATACTGTGACAGGATAATGGACCATCTTTGAAGCCTTGCGGCTGCTACAGAAGAATTATGTTTATTTGGAGAAAATATTTCTCTTAATGCTTGATGATCTGTACGAATTATGAAAGATTTTCCATAGATAAAATCATTAAACTTTTGTACTGCAAATATAATTGCTAATGCTTCTTTATGTAATTGTGAATAGTTTTGTTCAGTTTTACTTAATGTTGCTGAGGCAAAATAAACTGGTTTTTCCCTACCATTAACAATATGAGATAAAATAGCGCCTACACCTACCGGACTAGCATCTGTTGAAATGATGATTGGTTTATCGGGATCGTAATATTCAAGAAGACTATTGGAAGATAACAACTTTTTACTTTTTTCAAATGCATTTTGACATTCGGGGGACCAAACGAACGTTTCACCTTTTTGTTTCAATTTATTCAAGGGCCACACAACACTTGCTAAATTAGGAAGATACTGATGATAAAAATTGAGAAGACCTAAAAATGATTCTAATTCGTGCAAATTTTTTGGAGCAGGTGCCTCAACTATGGCTTTAACTTTCTCATTATTAGGACTTAACCCTGAAGCACTAATCGTGTGACCTAAATAATCCACTTTATCTACTAAAAACTTACATTTTGATAAATTAATGTGAACATTGTGTTGTTCAAGTCTTGTAAGAACGACAAATAAATTATTCTTACAATCTTCAATTGTTTTAGCCCCAATTAAAATATCATCTAAGTAACAGTTAACATTTTTTAATCCTTCAAGAATTCTATCCATAACAGACTGAAATATTCCAGGAGCACTAGAAACGCCAAATACTAATCTTTTAAATGCAAATAAACCCTTAAAGGTATTGATGACAAGTAATTCTTTTGATTTATCTGTAACGGAAAGTTGCATAAAAGCTCCTTTCAAATCAATGACGCAAAAATAAGCACACCCTGATAATTGTGCAAAGATATCTTTAATTTTTGGAATACCGTAACATCCTGTTTCTATACACTTATTAATTGTAACTTTACAATCTACACAAATACGTACACCCTCTTCCTTTTTAGGGATGATTACAATTGGACTAGCCCAAGCACTACGTTCAATAGGTTCAATTATGTCATCTTTAATAAGATTATTTAATTCTTGTTCAACTTTATCACGTAAACGATATGGTACACTATAAGCAGAGTGAAAAATAGGTTGGGCATTTTGTTTTAACACTATTTCTGCCTTATATCCTACAATAGGATCTTTTAACGATTCGCTAGTAATTTTTGGAAAATTAGATTTAATCAATTCAACCATATCAGAATGAGTAGAGTTTAAGGTATTACCTGTACTTATAGAAGCAATATACGGATCATTAAATTGCTTTCTCCAATGTGGGAACAAAACATTGAGCCAATTTCTACCCAATATACAAGTTTTTGGTCTATCTCCTTTTACAATTATTAATTTTAAAGGATACAAGTCACAGCCAAATCCCACTTCTACATCGATTGTACCTACTTCGTTTAAGGAATTTCCTGTAATAGAACATAAATTATTTTGTGAAGCTACTACTTTACAATATGAAAATTTTGAAAGATACTCTGATTCACTCATAATGGTTACCGAAGCTCCTGTATCGATTTCTACTTCTACTGGAGTATTATTAACAAGAAGTTGACAATGTTGAGGCTGATTCTCGCAACCCACGCTGTGTATCTTCTTAAAACTCTTCTTGTATCGGCACATTGACGCAACATGACCAACTTTACCACATTGAAAGCAGACCCAAGTTGCTGCTGGACAACCTTCTTTTAAGGAATGTGTTTTACCACATCGTGTACACGGCTTATTATTCAGTTGTCTGAACTTCCCAGCATTATACTGATTATTATTTGAATTTCTCTTGTATGAAATTCCTTTTTGACTTTGATAAACAAGATTTTGATGAATAGGTTGAATATATTTTGATGCATTTTCTGAAGACTCCATGTTTAACGCCTTCTGACAACATTCTTCAAAACTTAATGAATCGTCGCCTAATAAGAATTGTTGGATTTTCCCATTGCGAAGACCCATAATAAACCTGTCAGTTAATGTTTCATCAATGTATTTTAATTTGTATTCGGTTGCTTTTTTTAATTCTCCTTTTGGAACTATTTCAAGGAAATCACCAAAACCACATGATTGTGCTGCTGCTTTAAGCCTTACTATAAAATCATTGATACTTTCTCCCGCTTCTTGTTGTACTTTGTGAAACTTAAATCGTTCAGCTCGTTTATTTTCTTTTGGAGCAAAATGATCTCTTAATATTTTAATTAGTTCATCAAATAATTTTTCGCTAGGTAAATTTGGTACGGTTAAACTCATTAATACCTCATAAACTTCAGCTCCAATGATGGTAATGAGTAGTGGAGTTTTTTTATCTTCTTCAATGTTGTTTACCTTAAAAAACTGCATTAGCCTATCTTCATAAGCTTTAAAATTACTTCCGGGAACAAACGGTTCTATGTAACCTAATAAACGGGACATGATAATTTTTTAAATATACGCTTCTTTTTTACGCAATTAATTTTTTTCTTATTCTTCTTATATTATTACAACAACCACCACTAATTTCTTACTTATTTGATGTAATAAATGTACTTCGATACACATTCAATAAAAAGCGAACATGCGGCGGCTTCTTAACCTTACTTTCTTAATCTGCTAACAACCTCTTCAAACTATTATAATCTTCTTCAATTATATACGTAGTTTTTATATACTTTATTTCCCTAATTACGTTTATTATGCGTTTTCACCCTCGTCGCCAAATTGTTGTGTTTTCCACAATTAATAATAATACGCCATTACATTAACTCACACATGTGTTATACAACACTTTATGCAAATACACAACACTATACACTAATGAATACACTATAAATTAACGCTATAATTATAAACTATTAAAAACTATTATTTACAGACTATGAATTTCTAATACAACATTTATATCCACTATTTATTTTGTAATACACAGTTAATGACTTGCTGTTGACTACTCCTCTTTTATCCGCAATCCGCTTTTATATCCTCATATAAACGCACCAGAAATCGCCCGAACATACCATGTATTTCTAGAATACACTAGAAGGTCGAGTGCATTGCGCTGCCGCTCCGGAATGTTCCACGACCCATTGACGGCCGGAGCAGACGACGCGTTGCACTTGTTACAGTATACAAGAAATTGTAAGTTTATTGTACTAAATTAGTCATTACAAACTTGACCTATTTTACATATTTTTAGTTAAACATGATCCAGAAACTGAGTCAGTCTTATGGAAAACAGAAATCTTCCTACGTTAACGATCTTAAATCTAATCAGGAAAATTAAATCTTCCAGACATATGGAAAAACCATCCTAATATGTGACTTGAGTTGCATAAAACATGTATTATCATGAAACAATCTAAATGATTTATATCCTTTTTATAATTCAGACTTTTTATATATAAAAATTGAGGTTACATGTTTATGAAATTTATCCTGCTTAATTTCTATTTTAAAAATTGATAAATCTATCTGTGACCTAACATGTAGCCTTTAGATTAAATAAACCTAACATCCTAGCATGTCTATCCTTTATTTTATTTTATTGCATGAAATAATTATTTTTATGTTTACGATCAAATCGTCCAATAAATCTTCAATGAGATGAATTCATGACATCTCAATATGTAAAGCGTATAAAAGAGCGTGCTGTCTAATTGGTTGCCTATGTGTGCATAAATAATGCTTTGACTCGAATATTTTCAAATACAACATAGGGAAATTATATATATTACTACTTTATTTAATAGCGCTGTATGTAATTAGTATAAGATCCAATAAAATTTGTTGTTTATAATTGTTTTCAGGCTACAGCCGTGTCGGTCTTGCGTGTAGCTCCAGTTCAAAAGGTAAGTAACAAACTACATAATAGAACGTGTATTTTTCCTTCTGTCCCAATTCAGTAAGATTAAATCGACATTCAATATCTCTTTGTGAAACATATGCAAATAAAAAAAATGCGCAAGGCAAAAGGCAAAGAGCTGTATTTGGAAACCAAAATCCGTTTATGTTTACTCAATACTGGTCACGTGCAGCGAACGAAAGGGATACGTTTCTAAAATTCTATTATTCCAGCGGTTCAAATAGCTGCAATATTGTAATATGTGTAAATTGGTAAATTCATTATCAGTACAAATTCCATGCTGCCGGGTGCATACTAATATCGGCGGTGGTTGGTTACTAGTTAGTGTACATTAGTTTTAGTACATTTTGCAGTCAAATTTAAATTATTCTAAATAGCCAGTCTGGCTAGATGCAGACCAAATGCGGATTTCCAGATGAATCCTGATTAAACCGTTTAATTATTGCACACCGTTTTAAGCATGTAAATTACGTCGCTGAACATCAACAACTTTACTGTAGGGAGAAAAATTGAATCTATTAATCTGCACACGCGTGTAAATCAAAAAGTCAACATAGTAAAAGTGGAAAAATTGCTAGAGGACACGGAACTTATACAAAAGTTTCCTCAATAACTCTATTTTATTAAAATCTAGATCCGATTAATTTATCAGTTAATTACCTCATAAAACAAGTAGTTAAGGCAGTGTTATAATTCATATTCAAATGAGGCTGGACTCCTATGAAAAATGAGTTTTATGGAGCCATAAGGAAGATAAGTTTAAATTTGCGTGTTCGTTATCTGCGAAAACTAATGGCAAATAGTCCGAAGGCAACAAATTGCGAAAATTATTAAAATTTCTTTAGTGCATATTGCGTGGGGAACCTATGCTGCATCATAAAATAAATTACTAGAAAACAAGAGAAAAACGATTTCTAACCTTATACACATATTAATCTTACAAAAATGAATTTCTCATTTTCTCTTAGTTTACGAAATTGTAGTGTAATGTTTCACCTGGCGTAATTAATTTTAACTACAGTTATTGTTTCTAAAGTTAATTCAACTCACGTAATATACGAGGGTGAATTAATAAGTAAAAGTCTAGTGTCCAACTCTAATACATAATATATACAGCAACAGCTCTATTATTAATATACACAACGGAATAAGTATAGGTGTAAATATAGGAAAAACTGAATTTGGTCGCCAATAAATTGATGACCAAAGCTAATCACCAGCGTTGCGCCATCACCAACAAACACCAAATAGACTTTCTATCAACTCTCAAATGGTTGAGTTTCTTTGGTGATGTTGAGTCTAGAAAGCCACAATATCGCAGCAAACTTACCTGACTGTTCTAGCAGTGTACTCGTAAATAAACTCTGCCAAAAGAGTATAATTTAGTGCACTTAGTTCGAACTTGGATCAGAGAAAAAGATTTTCAAATTTGGTGTAGGTACACTTCTACCTACATATGGCACTAACACATTGATGCCAAGATGCTGTTAATTGCATGGAACATGCTCTACTGACTCAAAAATGTTCTCAGTATGGTTTTGGTGGGCAAAGCTTAAAACTCATTGAATCGTATTTAAATCGTAAATTAAATCGTTTTTAATCGTAAATAAAATCGTAAACAAGTTGTAGATGTAAAAGGCTCTTCATCGGATTTAATGAATACAGAACACGGTGTCTCTTAGGGATCTGTGTTCGGTCCAGTTGTATTCCCGATATAATATATACGAGGGGGTATTGATAAATAGTTGGCCTTGAATAGTTCTAGCAGGCAAAAATAAATCGCGTTGCTATGAAAACAAGTTGAAACTTTGACAAGTGCACGTGCAAAGTGTCAGCCCAAAAGGTGATGTTATTTTGAAATTGTGATTAAGAAAAGTAAACCATGTCAAATGAAGATTGGAACTTCAGCAAAATCGAGTATCGTTCGGTTATCAAGTACCTGTTTTTGAAAGGATTGTCTGGTAAAGAAATTTATGATGACATGTTAACAACGTTAGGAGATCAATATCCATCCTATTCAACCATTAAAAACTGGGTTGCTGATTTTAAACGAAGAAAAGATGTCACCGATGGGAAGAGGTCTGGGTGACCGATTTCTGTGTCAACGCAAGAAAACATTGATGCTGTCCATGATATGATTTTGGATAATAGACGAATCGGCCTAAAACGCATATCAGAGACTTTGAATATCTCATACGAACGCGTTTTTTATATCGTTAATAATGAATTGGGAATGAAAAAGCTATCCGCAAAATGGATACCAAAATGTCTCAATGCTGATCAAAAGCGATTGAGGGTGACAACATCTCAGTGGATATGCAATCAATTTAACGATAGAAAATCAAACTTTTTGGATCGCCTTGTTACAATGGATGAAACTTGGATTCATCATTATGATCCAGAAACTAAAGAAAAGTCTAAGGAGTGGCAACATTCTGGCTCTCCTCGGCCCAAAAAGTTTCGTGTGCAGAAGTCTGCTGGAAAAGTTCTTGCCTCCATTTTCTAGGACAAAGATGGTATAATTTTCGTGGATTACTTGGAACATGAAAGTCAATCACGGGAGAATATTACGCATTTCTATTAACCAAACTTCGAGCGAAAATTGTGGAATCACGGCGAGGGAAACTTACCAAAGGCGTCTTGTTTTTGCAGGATAATGCGCCCGCCCACAAATCACTTATTGCCCTACAAAAAATCAATGAAATCGGATTTGAAATTGTCGACCATCCGCCATATTCTCCCGATTTCGCCCCATCGGATTATTATCTCCTTCCGAAACTCAAAAAATCATTGAAATGACGAAAATTTACATCAAACGAGATGGTAATTGATGCTGTGTGAGTCGTGGTTTGCAGAACAGGATAAAACTTTTTTTTCTAAAGAATTAAAATTACTCTTTGATCGATGCATTAAATGTATAGAGTTGAATGGTGATTATGTTGAATAAAATACTATTACTTCGAAAACATGTAGTTTTTTTCTAGGCTAGGCCAACTATTTATCAATACCTCCTCGTAAATGATTTCCCGCGTTCTTGTAATAAAACAATCCTTTTTTCAAATACCACCACGCTTATGAGTAGTAATAGAGCTTAGGAGGAATTAGTAGATGCAATGGAGGCTGCGTAGTCGGAAGCGGAAGACTGGTTCTCATCTAATTTGTTAAGTCTTAACTTAGACAAATCAGAAAACATTATTTTTAACAGAAAAAAGTGTACATGATATAAATAATCTTCAGCAGGTAAAGTTTCTGGGGATATTAGTTCAAGCAAATTTTAAGTGGGAGTTAGATAAAGACAAAGTTTCTAAAACCATTTATTTGATTAGAAACTTTAAAAATTGTATAGACCAAAGTGTTCTGTGGACTGCTATCACAGCTTATTTCTAAACCACATTAGATACGCACTAGTGATGCCGGGTCATTTCCTATATGCTACAGCATTGTTCAAATTACAAAGAAAGGTAGTACAGGTGTTTGATATGAAGCTATTCAAAAAGAACATTCGCAAAAATTGGTAATTTTTGCACCCCACCCCCTACGTTCGTTTTCTTTTACAAACCTTAAACCTCCTACTTCGAACGTTCTTTTTGAACGGCCCCTATATAATTATGTTAAAAATAAATTTGCCCAAAATAAAATATTTACCTTACCATGTTTATATATTTACAATAAATTGTTTATGTAAAAGCACATTTAGATCATTACATTACCCAAAATCAAATACACACTTACAATACTAGAACAAATAGGCCATATTAGAACCGATTTTGTAAATTTAAATAAAACTTTGTCAAATTTATATCATCATTTCTCCGAAAATTGAATGAAATTGGACTTTAATGCATTTAATAAGAAACAATATTATTAGATTTTCTATTGGCTGAAGCTTTTTACTCTTTAGAACTAGAAACTTTGTAGTAATTCAGATACAGAACTAGTAAAAATCACACTGATTCTTCTGGGTAGCAAGAAACGTTTTTACTTACAATAGTACTGTAAGTTTCAGTTACTTTAAAGTTTTAAAAACATTAAAACTGCTTCTGGCAAGTTACTGCTAAAATCATAATACCATTTTGAAGTTGCAACAACTTTAAAGTAATTATGCTAAGTATCAATACCGTTTCACATACTTTAAAAGCTACTTAGAAGTACATAATTAATAAAATATTCCAAACTGAAGTATAACTATAAAGTCGTAGATTGTAGTCATAATCGTAGTTACGTAACAACTACTCAATCAATGTTCCGATCTCAGTTACTGCTACTTAAGATGCTGTTTGGGAATGAAACAAAAAGTTGCTTCATCAAAAAACTAAAGATTTAATAGTTGAAGATTTGCATCTCCAACTCTTGCGAGTCTGAAGTTTGAATGGTCTTTTTACCTTATTATCTTTCATACTCTTTTAATATAAATGTTTATAAAAAATAGGGTGTTACCTAAGAATAAAAAAGAAAGGTAGAAAACGCAATGGCAACAAATTTTCAATTGTATCCAGACATTTTCGTAAATAACAAAGATGTACAATTGTTCCAGTGCTTCTTTTAGTAACCCTTTATGTGAAATACTTTTGAAATGGATACTCGAATCTTTATTTTTAAAATAAATTTTGCAGCAAAGGTTCAAGATTTCAGATTTTATATTAGTCATATCTTTTCTTTCGCAAATAATAAACAGTTTCAAGCTGTTCCTATTCAAAGATGTGGTTCTATATAGCAAGCTGAAAATAAAATTAAAATAACAGGACTTACTTAATTCTTTTATGTGTGCATCGTTATGGGACATCGAGTACCCATAAATACTTTATATGGACTGCAACACAATGGACTTGGTAATTTAAACCAAAAACCATATTTAAATAAAAATAACTGTAATACGATATTTAATATCAGGGGGAATATTTTATCGGAAGTAAATAAAGCAGACCATTTTAAACGTTAATAAAAGCGGACGAACAGATTGCAATAGAGATAATGATGCACAAAAATACTAGACACACGCCTATTTCCGCATTCGAAATTTCAAAGGGAACCAAATAACACATACATACACGCAGCACAAAGCTTTGGTATCAAATGTCTAACGTATAACGTATCAATGGGTGCTTAAATTATACTGCACGGCTCCTGTATAAATTAAAATGGTTTTGGTCGGTGTTGTTTATAGTTTTTAAATCTTGTATTTACTGCTTGGCTGTTTGCAACAAAGAAGCCGAGGCCATAAACTAGATTTTATGGTTATCTTTTTATGCTAACTTTTATTAGAAGTTAACAAAACTTAATTTGCAATGTTTTATTAAGACAAATGTTTTTAGAAACTTGACTGGGAAATGATGTCAACTTATTATAGAGTGAGTGTGATCAATAAAAATAATTATTGTATCTACTGAAGGTGACTTACCTCGATCTGAAAGAAAACCTTGACGGTATTGTGCGTTGTATTATTAATACCTACATGATTCATGTACTACCTAAATTCATTATCATACTAAAGAAAAAACTGTTATAAATCAATAAGTATGTATATACAATGTCATAGTAACTTTCTTAGATTAATTTTTGGTAGAGTATTCCCAAAGGTAAGCATTGTAATAGTACACGAAAAATTATAATAGTACTTCCATAAACAATTTTACGTAAATAAAATAAAATAGATGCATTTGAATCCTTTATAAACGTAAAAACGTTCAAATTTAAATAAGTACTAACCTGAATTCTAATACTAAAAGGTAGTTAGATTATGAATTTAAAAAAAGGTAAAGATTTAACTTGATTACTTAATTAAATTAAATGTGAGGCTGATGCTTCTAGAGATTCAATAGATGCGATATATCATATTGAAGATTCTATTATTAAAATTAAGCAAATTTAGGACTTTCAAAACAATAACCCTAAAATGTAGTTTGGTTTTTAGATATATGTTTTTTACCTGATATGATATTTAGATATAGGCATACTTACATAAATGTAAATATCTTTAATGTGACTTAATAATAATAATACTAATTGATTTGTTAATAACAAAAACCAAATGTTTTGTACGTGTCAGATAATAATAGATATAGTAGTATAATAATAGAATTTAGACAATTTTATGACAACAAGTACTTCATTAAATGCTACTTATCATGAAAATGTATGTAACCAAAATTCTTCTAAAGAGTAAAAAGCTTCAGCCAATAGAAAATCTAATAATATTGTTTCTTATTAAATGCATTAAAGTCCAATTTCATTTAATTTTCGGAGAAATGATGATATAAATTTGACAAAGTTTCATTTAAATTTACAAAATCGGTTCTAATATGGCCTATTTGTTCTAGTATTATAAGTGTGTATTTGATTTTGGGTAATGTAATGATCTAAATGTGCTTTTACATAAACAATTTATTGTAAATATATAAACATGGTAAGGTAAATATTTTATTTTGGGCAAATTTATTTTTAACATAATTATATAGGGGCCGTTCAAAAAGAACGTTCGAAGTAGGAGGTTTAAGGTTTGTAAAAGAAAACGAACGTAGGGGGTGGGGTGCAAAAATTACCAATTTTTGCGAATGTTCTTTTTGAATAGCTTCATATCAAACACCTGTACTACCTTTCTTTGTAATTTGAACAATGCTGTAGCATATAGGAAATGACCCGGCATCACTAGTGCGTATCTAATGTGGTTTAGAAATAAGCTGTGATAGCAGTCCACAGAACACTTTGGTCTATACAATTTTTAAAGTTTCTAATCAAATAAATGGTTTTAGAAACTTTGTCTTTATCTAACTCCCACTTAAAATTTGCTTGAACTAATATCCCCAGAAACTTTACCTGCTGAAGATTATTTATATCATGTACACTTTTTTCTGTTAAAAATAATGTTTTCTGATTTGTCTAAGTTAAGACTTAACAAATTAGATGAGAACCAGTCTTCCGCTTCCGACTACGCAGCCTCCATTGCATCTACTAATTCCTCCTAAGCTCTATTACTACTCATAAGCGTGGTGGTATTTGAAAAAAGGATTGTTTTATTACAAGAACGCGGGAAATCATTTACGAGGAGGTATTGATAAATAGTTGGCCTAGCCTAGAAAAAAACTACATGTTTTCGAAGTAATAGTATTTTATTCAACATAATCACCATTCAACTCTATACATTTAATGCATCGATCAAAGAGTAATTTTAATTCTTTAGAAAAAAAAGTTTTATCCTGTTCTGCAAACCACGACTCACACAGCATCAATTACCATCTCGTTTGATGTAAATTTTCGTCATTTCAATGATTTTTTGAGTTTCGGAAAGAGATAATAATCCGATGGGGCGAAATCGGGAGAATATGGCGGATGGTCGACAATTTCAAATCCGATTTCATTGATTTTTTGTAGGGCAATAAGTGATTTGTGGGCGGGCGCATTATCCTGCAAAAACAAGACGCCTTTGGTAAGTTTCCCTCGCCGTGATTCCACAATTTTCGCTCGAAGTTTGGTTAATACAAATGCGTAATATTCTCCCGTGATTGACTTTCATGTTCCAAGTAATCCACGAAAATTATACCATCTTTGTCCTAGAAAATGGAGGCAAGAACTTTTCCAGCAGACTTCTGCACACGAAACTTTTTGGGCCGAGGAGAGCCAGAATGTTGCCACTCCTTAGACTTTTCTTTAGTTTCTGGATCATAATAATGAATCCAAGTTTCATCCATTGTAACAAGGCGATCCAAAAAGTTTGATTTTCTATCGTTAAATTGATTGCATATCCACTGAGATGTTGTCACCCTCAATCGCTTTTGATCAGCATTGAGACATTTTGGTATCCATTTTGCGGATAGCTTTTTCATTCCCAATTCATTATTAACGATATGAAAAACGCGTTCGTATGAGATATTCAAAGTCTCTGATATGCGTTTTAGGCCGATTCGTCTATTATCCAAAATCATATCATGGACAGCATCAATGTTTTCTTGCGTTGACACAGAAATCGGTCACCCAGACCTCTTCCCATCGGTGACATCTTTTCTTCGTTTAAAATCAGCAACCCAGTTTTTAATGGTTGAATAGGATGGATATTGATCTCCTAACGTTGTTAACATGTCATCATAAATTTCTTTACCAGACAATCCTTTCAAAAACAGGTACTTGATAACCGAACGATACTCGATTTTGCTGAAGTTCCAATCTTCATTTGACATGGTTTACTTTTCTTAATCACAATTTCAAAATAACATCACCTTTTGGGCTGACACTTTGCACGTGCACTTGTCAAAGTTTCAACTTGTTTTCATAGCAACGCGATTTATTTTTGCCTGCTAGAACTATTCAAGGCCAACTATTTATCAATACCCTCTCGTATATATTATATCGGGAATACAACTGGACCGAACACAGATCCCTAAGAGACACCGTGTTCTGTATTCATTAAATCCGATGAAGAGCCTTTTACATCTACAACTTGTTTACGATTTTATTTACGATTAAAAACGATTTAATTTACGATTTAAATACGATTCAATGAGTTTTAAGCTTTGCCCACCAAAACCATACTGAGAACATTTTTGAGTCAGTAGAGCATGTTCCATGCAATTAACAGCCTTAAACATTTAGACAAACCTATAAATTATACTCCTTTTTATCACTTCAGATATGAATGACAGTAATAAGGCTTCGGTTGTATTTTTTTGTTTTCTATAAGCAAATTGACGTTTTGTCAATGCATTATGTGATTTAAAAATTCCCATTATTTGATACTTCCAGACAAGTTCAAGCGATTTAGCAATAATAGCGACGACAGATATTGCCAATTACGTCAATGCTTTCTTTATTTTTAAAAATAGATACAACTCTCGAGATTTTAAGGCAATCAGAAAAGATACCATGTTTTTAACTTTGATTTATTAAAAGTTTCTGTTGATATATTTGCTTTGTTATCTTTATTTTTTGACAATGTATGTGTTAACAATGTCCTACATTGCCTTTTGCGTATTATATGTTTTGATGTAATTCTCGTTTGCTTTTTAGCTTTATATATCTTTTTTTATAACTTAGTGAGTTTTATAAGATTAAGCAAATCTAGGTTTGGTTGATTTTTACATGCATCAATTAAACAATTTATTGCTTCTCTTTTATAGTACTCCTTAAATCCTCATTAAACCAGTTTATCTTACATTATTTTTATTTGCAATAACCACTTATTTTCCAGGAAAGCAGCATTTGCACAAATAACAGTTTTATCGACAAACATTTATTAATTTTCTCAACTTTAATAAAATTAAAGCTACCATTTCAACAAGATTATAAAAATCTAGCGTATACAAACATTATTTGTTTGTCCCAATATAATTTGATTGAATACATTTCTAATTCAGGCGCGTGAATTCTAGGGCCCGGGAAAGTATTACCTTAGAGGGCCCTACCACCCCACTTTGCTTAAGTTTTTAAGGATAATTTATTTATTTAGATTAATTATTACATCATCTATTATATGGGATTCATTAATAACTGTCAGTACAATTTTACATTCCTCTTGCGGAAAAAACTTGCTGGGAATGTTGTTGTGACCACGAGTCTGGGAGACGAGAGAGCCATGGAGGTCCCGTCCACCACAAACTGATTTAGCAATTGCGAGGGCAAAAGTCTGCGTGAAGCATTATCAGGCGGATTATCTGCTGACGGAACGTAGTACCATGACGAATGAAAGCTACTCGGTTAACCACAAATGTGTTGGAGTCTGGGAGTCTTCCAAGCGATCGTATCGCCACAATTCCAAACGTGGGATGGAGATAGTTTTGAGAGGTATAACTCTAGTTCTCCCGCACATCAAGAAAACTCTGATAAATCCATCAGAATATTGAACCCTTAAATAACAATCATAGGGTCGCGACCCAATTTTGGGTAATAAAAGTTGAAAAATGGGTCGCATAAATATTTATTTTTATTATATTATTTAGGTTCATGTTAAGAATATATAAGGTATAATAGGTATAATAAGAATATATAACCTATAAGGTCCTGTAATTTTAAGTAACCCTCCCTCTCCCTCTCGTATGGGTTGTCTTACCATTTTATTGATATTTTGGAGTCGCTAGATAAAAAATGTTGCGGAACGCTGTGCTACAGCACTGTAATCAATTTCAGACGAATCCGAGAATGCATGAAGTTCTTTTCCGACGCCCGAGTCTAAATTAATAGGCCAGGCAAATTAGTATTAGTAATCATTCAACGCAGAATTAAATGCTCTACATTTTTGGTGATATAGGATTTTTCGATTAAACGCTTAGGTTTAGAGGAATTCAGAAAAACCAGAAAAAATCCGAAAATTTCGAGGTTTTTTTAACATCACGGTTGAAGCCCCACTCGGAAATCGGGACAAACCGCAGATTATTCATATCAGAGACCTGCTTGAGTGATTAAAACAGTTTCCATAACTCCACCCGTTTTTGGAAGGTAGCCCCTTTTTTGACCTAATTTTACTGGTCTATAATACGTTTAAACAATTTTAAATTTGAAAGTTCCAACTTGGAACAAATTCCAGTTATTGATCACTGCCTCAGGGACAGGGCAATCCCAATCTATTTTTGCCACCCATAATTGCTGCATCAACCTTTTTGCAAAGAGAACCACTGGGGTTGAAAATTTTAAAGGATCGTAAATTCTCGCTACTTCCGATAAGGTATTTCCTTTTGTGCAAGGGCGATCTATCGAGTGCAAAGACACATGAAGAACACGTCGGTCATGGGGTCGCAATGAACACCTAAAACCTTAATCAAATAGGTTCTTCTTTGCCGAATTGAACTGGCATTTAGACATCATCCGATGGTACAGCCGCAAGAAGTTCCGAACAGTTACTTGCCCACATTCGCAACTCTAATCCACCAGATCGCAGAACCTGTATTAACTCCAATTGAAGTTTCTGGGCATAACCCACAAAATCATATCCCCAAATTACGTTATCAATATAAATATGATTACGCAATGTATCCGCAACAGTAGGATATACTTCGATTCTTCTAAATTAGCAAGTTCTTGTATGGTTCGCAAGTCTAAAAACGGGGAAGAAGATTAGATTAAATCGTCGCTATTCGTCTGGTGTGGTCGAGTTGAACAGCGGCGAGGTATTAATATACCTAATAATTTTCTACTTAAATATAATTTAATTGTTGATAACCTAAATTCAGCCGTGTCGTAGGGCCCTGCGAGGCAACTTTATAAAGGCCCACCGGGAAACTCCCGGTATCCCGGTGGGCCAGCACGCTCCTGTTTTAATTATATTTTCAATTTTTAACTTTATTGTAACTGAACTACGATCAGATAATAAGGGATCATCAATAATAATTTCAAACTTTCTTTCCATTGTTTCCTATAACAATATTATCTAAACAATTTCTGTGTTCTTTATCTCTATTCAAGATCAGGTGTTTATATTTTTCCACTAATTTATAAATAAAATTGCCATCTAAGATTTGCAAAAAAAAAGTTAATTTCACTCTTGGGAGATCTGTAAATATTTACAAAATAACAATTAAAATCATTCAAATAGATAATTCACAATGCTTTTCTTGCAATAAACTTACAATAATATCGTTTCTATTTACGTAATGAATAGTATCACGTACATAAATCATACGTAGATCTTTCACATTTACAATGGTCTCTTGAATAATTTGATGCTAAAGAATAATTGTTTATTTTTATAAAATCAACTTCGTCCAATCGTCCCTGCAATACGATGTTTCTGAAAAAGATACACACTGTACTTCCTTTTCACGTCTTCAATAAAACATTTAATGCCATCTATATACGAGTATATTTAAAATACAATGATGACTTTTGTTCCAGTTCGTTTGAGAGTTCTACTGGGCCGATTTATGTGATTCCTTTTTTATATTGAAACTTTCGCGTTGTATATTAGTCAACACTACTTAATATCTGTATTTCTTTAAGTTTTATATTTTTAATAAATCTAAAACATTCATTTAGATGGGCAAGGGAGCGACCATCTACTTTCAGCGCTCTCTGAGTCCACAGCGTTGTGAAACGAACGTTATTTTTCCGGAACAAAACAAAACAGATTACTTTAACTTCAAAAAATCTTACGCAAACTATACAACACAAAATATTCAATACTTACTGTACAATTCAAGATTGCCTCGGCTTCAGATATCTACACTATAAATTTAAATTCAGGTCGCAGGTATTGTTACCACAGCTCACAAATTATAAAAGAAATGGGTTATAGGTTTCATCTGTTTAGGAAAGTCAAGGAATTTTATAAAGATAATGACATGATGCTCGCAAACAGAAATCGACATCAGATCTATTAAATTTAATTCAAATATTAGTCATAATCAGCTATGTCAAAGTTAGGTTGAATAAAAATATTTAAAGACTTTCATAAATATATCGTCCAATAATATTCAGTTTAGTTAATTTTAATTAGAGATTTATTGTTAAGTGAAAATAAAAAATAGGAAGTTTCCAATTAAAACATCATTATAGTTTTAAATATAAAAACGATACCCAACGTAAGAATTCTTAACGACAGAGAATTAATACACATACAAATAATGATCAGAAAATAAGCAGTACACACAATAATGGTTCAACTTAACAAATAATCAATATTAACAAAATAAAATCCATTAAGTCACAATACCTTAATCAAATAGTTCAATTTGACTTCACCTTACAAAGCAATTGAAACAATATTGCTTTTCCTATCAGAACAAACACTAATCACCAAGCTCGACTGCTTGATGAAATTGAAGGAATCTGGAAATCACCTTACTGACGCTCCTTTTCTTATAAAAAAATATAGCCGGAACAACCATGTAAATTCAGTTATTAATAATTTATTAAAAATATTTTTCTTTAATAGAGGTAACGCCACACTTAAATGTGTAACTCATACGGAATTAATTACTAGATTTCGGTAAAAGCGATTCTAAATTAGTCACTGAAATTTCTGCATGTTTATCGATAATTAAACACACAACTAAAAATTGGGAAATACCAAAGGCAATCAACCCTCGTACAACTCTCTTCACGGATAACGCGCGAGGCCCCCCGCGTGGCAAACACCACTTCGCTCGGTGGTGAATTCAACCAGCCCCTATCTTAAACTATCTTCGACTGACTAAAATACTAAAAATTATTTCGCGGTGAAAAATTATTTTTTGAGGAGGGCGAAACTTTAATATAATAATTAATATAATCGAAATAATCCAATAGAAATATCGCGGGAATTTCATCAGCCAATAGGGTACACTTACATCATTTATTTGAGAACAATCTCGACAGAACTTTCGGGGTAACTCAATATCGCTCATAGGTGCTATCTAGACATCCTGTTTTAAAGAACATTGTCGGTATTTTGTTTACAAGGGAATGTTTCAACCCAGTATGTATTTAAAGCTGTAAATTCGAACTTTCATGCGTTTTAACTATAAGGAAATTTTTGTTAGATTTTGGCTCTTATAAGCTCGGAATTAAAAACAATTTTTATTCTGGAATATTTTATTTTTCGGAAAATAAGCATTTGTTTAGTGTGGGAACGCATTAAAATAAACACTCGCATCAATAAAAATCCTGCTAAAGTATAAGATATTGCTTACGAATATGTTTCGAGGTGATTCTTTTGTACTTGGAGGAAACATTATTTAGCTTAATATAATATTTGCAGTTCCGACATAATTAATTTTACTAAACTACCAGGACCGTACTGGGATTTCTTTAGTATTTGTTAGTTTCAAAAAAACGTAACGTTACAGTTGGTAGCTTTTGGAACTATTCACGATTATAAAAGTTTGCATAGTTGAAAACTATTGAAAGCATACCAATTATACATACTATGTTAGGTGCTGTCATGATGGCAATTGCTGATTTATAGCTGTTTCATTTATTGTTTGGAACAAAAAATCACCGTGAGATAAAAATGCAATTGTTGTAAAAGTTGTAATGACTGGAGCGATTTTTATAATGATTTCATTATTGGTGATCAAACTTATCGTGTTCCTATTAAGATTGCTTTAGATTACGAAAATGTTATGTACTTCGATAGTGAATACACGGGCCATATTGAACTTTATTGTATAGTTCAATTATTATTTACTAATCTATATATTTAAAACACGGCTCATTTTTGTTCCATTTCGTCTACGAGTTCTACAACACCGATTTGCTTTATTCTTTTTTATATTAAAGTTTTAATTCTGTAGATTAGTCAACACTACTTACTTTTTATTTTTATTTAATGTTGATATTTTTAAAACCGTTTTTAGTCTGTGGAGTTTTAGTTTTTTGATTTTTTAATTATTTCATTTTTAATTTAAAAGGAGTATATGTAATCGATGCATTTAAATATTCCCAAGGCCGTCAACTTACAGCGCCTGCTTCATCACGTTTAGCAACTAAACATCCTATACCTGCTTACTATTCCACCAACAATTCTTTGTCGAGATTAATAGTATTTGCTGTGGAGCATTTTCACGAAATTAGATATCTCCGTCTGTCTCGGTGAGTGTGTCCGTTTTTTCGAAATTTTTAAAATTTGCAGATTGGGATATTTGATGAAAAAATAAAATAGGAATGTCTAGGAATTAATGTTTTATCTTAAGGAACATAGACAAAATGACCGACAAAGTTTAGAAGGCTGCTATATTAAGCGTATGATTATGAATTCAATGCAGAATTTTATGGTAAGAATGTGTGGGTAAGTCGAGAGAGGAGTCCGAGGGGTAGGGTAAAGTAAAAGGAGTTAGACGGGGACAACTCAGGAGAATAAGTCGGTGTTGGTGGCGGGGGGATAAATCGGAGGTGTTTGTTAAATAACGCGTTCAAAATTTGTCTAAGAAACCATTTTTTTTTTACTACTAAGTTTACCAAAACTTAGTATTTTTAAATGTTTTTGTTCAATTGCGTTTATTTAATAAACATTAATATTAAGTAATCACTCTTGGAAATCCGAAGGATTGTAATCACATGACGAACGTTGTATATAAGAAAATCCTCCAATAAATTAGCGTTTTGACCGTCATGTTTTGATGAGGATTCCCTAGTTTAATTTATTCCTTAAGGATTGAACATTTAAGTAAAATAATGATAAGATATTTTTCTTGTTTTTCTTATCCGTCTCATTTATCATTTCAAATTGTTTTGCATACCTGCAATTCGGCGTTGCTGAAAAAAATTGAATCGTTTGGCCAATATATTTAGAGGCCGATAATCAGGATTATAAATCATTTCTTCTGCTTGTTTTGGTATATCAATCTTGAAGGTAGCATTAATCCCTTTGTTTCCGATTTTTCCACTAATGCACTTCTTATGCTGTACGTTTCTTAAGTTAGCTAAAGTGTAAATATTCAACTATTGTTAGCAAAAGTAATGAAAGCTTCTTTTAAATGATTACAATACAAACAAATAAAAGACAAAAATAAAGCAGCTGCTTTAATATAAATAATAATAAAATCGCGATAATATCGTCTCGAGAAATATAAGAGCCGTAAATGCATAGCTGTCGAGAGAACCAAACAATGCACACAAGTAGGTAGTTTCTGAAGAGCAGCACTTCATGCACAGCTATTGTCCTAGAGCAGTTGGCGAGTAATTAAAACATGGCTGCAGGGCCAAAGTGCTGGATAATGAGGCAAAAGCAACAGTCGTGGGAATTTGCAACTGTAATAATGATACTTGAATTACTATGCCTTACTGGTACTGTTATATACGTTACTTATAGTTACTGATATCAACAGACTCGTGTAATAGAACACCTCCATCTCATTTAAACGTGTCTAGTTTACCTGATATAAACTTCGTACCGATTCACCACCACCAACGAACTTGTTGCTTATTAGAGAAATGTTTTCATTTAAATGAAAGTGAAGCAGGATTAATGTAGCGTAGTTAGCAGATCATATCGGAAAATCTACTGAAGAATGTCTTGTGAAACGAAAACAAATTTCTTTTCTTTTTTTATAGATAACCTCATAGCATGGAATTTCATTTATGGATCCATTACTGTAAGACATTTTACTTACATTACATTGTATGCAACTTCATTACAGAAGGCAGAAATAAGCATTAAACTATTTAACTCGTTTGGACCGTTATATCGTTAAAATTATTATCACTAAGGAATTTTCAGTGGGCGCCGCAGCTCATAAACTACTTACAACCTGTAATTGCTTAATTCAGTGAGTATTGCCACTTTTGTAGTTTAGGATTTATAACAACATTTTGCAAATATTACGCAATATAGTCACAACTAAATTATAAACTTAGCAGTTTAATAGTCATAATACGTATAATGATTGGCACATTTAAAGGTTAAGCTACCAATGAAATATTGAATTTCTCGCATACCAACGTACATAGATTTGTGTTGATTAATTTGCATGAACAAAAAGTCTTCAAAGGGTTTTATTGTTACCGTTCTTTAATGAAGGGGAAGTATAATTTAAATAATATAGTGAAATGTATAATAGATCTGTTACTAAAAATGTTATCAACATGTTATTGCTAAGATATACCATGTTAAGAAATTGTTCAAAGGTATATCGGAGCTGCTTGAAGATAAATGTTTTCGAGGCTCAAATTGAGTCTGAAACTTTTAAGCTCACGAGCAGCTTCGTTACATGGTAAATGCAGCGCTGACAAAACAATTCCAAAACATGAGGCAATCCTAATGCTATGTGAAGATTAAGGTTAGCAGGAGCTGTTTGTTGATTCCATTTGTAAGTTCGATATAATTTCGTTCATGTTGTAAACCTAAACCTAAAAACCTCGAGTTAAAAATGTGGTTCTTATCGCTGCCCATACAAAAGTATTTCATATATACATGAGTTATTCTTGGAAGAATACCGGCTAGAGTGCGTAATATTCAATCTCGCGACCTCAACTTTGGCTAGACTTTTCTTATTGGCTTTTATTACATTTTCTCTATTCGTTTTTAAGGTGCAATTCGTGTAGTTTCTATGACTTCAATTGAGCGTATGAATAATTTAATGATTCAGATGATTCTATTCGTGGCACCATTTAATCTAAGTATTTAGAATGGGTAGCTCACAAAATCTGTGAAAGCTTTAAACTGAACTGAACTCTCTGAGTTTTGGAGTTTTCAATATCTGCAATTCTAGATTTTTAAAACTTTCAAAAATTAAAGTTCCGAAACTCTAAATTGCTAACGACGATTTTTAACTTTCATGCTCTATATTTTCAAAATCTCGGTACTATGAATTTAACCATGTGAAACTTAAAATTACGGTTCTCACATTCTGAAATTTTGAAAAAGTTTAAAAACGTAAAATTTCGACATCGATTCTCAAGTCTTGTAGAAACTGTAGAATTGAGACCTACAGATGTCCAGAATTATGAACTACGACTTTCGAATGCTATGTAATTTCCGATAGATTTCTTAACTTAAATTTTAGAACTTCAAAATTTTAATTGATTATTCGTAACTGTTCGCATTACCTTAAACTTCAGTAGCCTAACAAGTGTACAGTTTCCTTAATTCAAAACTTTTCTAATAATCAGTTTTAAAAAAAGCTTGAAAGTTCAGTCTTTCAAAGTTCGAAATTTTAAAAGCTTGATACTTGTTGGTAGAAATTCCAAAGAAAGTCCAAGAAAGTCAGAAGAAAATTAGAGATTTCTTATAATTCTGGAAGTATGAACATTTCAACTCCGAAAATTTTAAGCTGAAATGCTGCTACAAATTGATTTCTGAAACACGTTTGATTGCCTTGTCTTTGTTTATTGTTTCCAGCCTTATTTTGTGGAACTCCATAATCATGAAATAAATAAAGATTATTAAAACTGTGAAACTTTTAATAATCTTTATTTATTTCAAGCCTTGTCTTTGCTTTAGTGTTTTTGTGCTTTGGAGTATATGAAACTGCGAAGCTCCGACGTACTGGAACTTAAAAAAAATTGGAAATTTGAATCTTGCAATTTCTTGCTTTCTATTTATCTAAATTTTAAAACTAGTAATTTCCGATTTTCTCAAACTCTGAAAGTCGATAGTGGAAACTTGTAATTTTTGTTATACTACTTCAATTATGTTTTCACTTTCAATATTCAGATATCTTAGAAATTATTCCCTGCCAGCTAAAAATCGTGCAAGTTTGAAACAGAACACATGTGAAACGTGAATATTGGGGTGCTTTGAAATGTTTGTACTGTAGATCTTGCAAAAGCCAAGGTGTTTAATGTTAAAAATTCGAAGTTTTAGTTCTAAGACCTTGATTGAAGGTTGAAGATTTTCAAACATAGGAAACTTCTACAATCTGAAAAAAACATTGTAAATCTGATTTCTGAAACCTTTAAAAATTAAAATTGAAAATTATAAATTATGAAATGAATGAAATGCTTTCATACTTAAACAATAGAAAGATTAATACAAGATTTATAGGTTGCTGAACCCTGAAAGCTCCAAGGCTCGTTATTTAATGCATAAATTTATGTAATTTTAAACTTTAAAGTTCTCAATCCTAAAACTTTGAAACTCGAGAATCTGAGCCCGTAAAGACTTAACTTTTGAAAGATATAAATCGTAAACTACTACAAGTTTTGTACATTTGAAGTTTTTGCACTCAGAGTTTTCAAAACAAAGAACGAAACTTCAAAACAATTAAAAACAAAACATTCTTCGCGAAATTGCCTATAAATTGAATCTGTTTAAATTTAATCCTGCATTTTAAATGTCAAGGTCTAAGCTAAAAGGCTTTCAAATTTCTAAAATATGTATGCAGTATTCAACTATCATTTTTTGTGGCTGAGGACTATGTTTCCTGATGCCAAAACTACAACACACACACACACACACACACATGAAGATAGCAATTTTTGATAGTTACCATTCTGATTGTTGAAACCCTGAATTGTAACAGACAGTTTTTCTGTCTATTCTTTTACTTTAAAAACACCTTGTATAGTTATAAAAATACTATTTGGGTTATTGTTTGTAAGACACCCTTTATAATAATATAAATTCGACTGTCAATGTTTATTTGCAACGTCATCTAGGTTGGTATTTCAACTACAAAATATCGATTTTTTTCAATAATCCCGATATGGATATATATAAATGTTTTCTGACGTTCTGATTGGTTAACAAGCAATATAAAATCACAGACGTTTCTTTTAGCGCGAAAAGATTTCCTGCGCCCCCCAGTTGGTATTCTACAACAGTCAGTCTTTTTAAAATTCTTGGTTGATGTATTAAGAAAATCGACAGATTTAAAATCTCATTTGCTGTTAATCTTCATCGAGAAAACTTCGAGCTTGATATTTGTTTGTTTGTTTGGTAACAACGGCGAGTATGGTTTTGCAGTTCCTAGAATTTTGCAACCCCACAAGCGAATCACTGAAACCTTCTCCAAAGCACTTACAATAACCTGAAGCACCTGGTTGACATCTTCGACGAGTTATTTGAAGTAACGTTAGTAAACCAAATAAGATTTATAGAAATAGGTGGGTTCATTATAACCTATTTTTTGTGGAAGCGTTAATTGGTTTATTTGATCAAAATCATAGAGTGGAGTATTATATTTTTGGATAGACATTTTAATGTTGCAATTTAAAGAAAACTTTTGATATTAGAATAAGTAAATTTTTAGGAGATTCTTAGTCTTCAAATCGAATAAAGTTCTTAGTGAGAATTTTTAAAGTATTGTTAATTTAGTTGTATTATTATAATCCATATTTAGATATTATCTGAATAACAACTGAAGGCTTTCCAATTCTTTTTTTTATTTAATGATTTTTTATGTGAAATAAGTAAATAAATATATTATTTGTGTTATTTCTTGCTTACTTTTTATAATATGCTATTTTTGTGTAATAACCAGTGTTGGAAATCCACAAGATGGAGAGAATCAGTAAGTACTTTTGTTTATCAAAATGCGTTAGTTACAGAATTTCCTATATTTTCAAACTCCACGAACCAGTCACTTTAAAACATGAAATAAAAATTTGATTTGAAATCATTAGCGAACGTTTCCGTAATATTGACCCGACATAATTCTAACAGGCAATATCGGGAAGATTCTAAACCTAACAACTTGAACATTAAAATTATTAAACAACTTTTCTATGATCTTCGGGAATTTTAAAAATTTAAAAAATTAGTGGTTAGAGTCTTCGAAAAGTGGATACTAAAACACCCAGAATTTTAAAT
Organism: Agrypnus murinus; assembly: GCA_929113105.1. NCBI lineage: Eukaryota > Metazoa > Arthropoda > Insecta > Coleoptera > Elateridae > Agrypnus > Agrypnus murinus. Next base: position 119,840,049 of record OV816031.1, read on the forward strand.
ACTCGAATTTCAGAATTATAAAATTTTGACTAGTGCTACTGAGACTGAGATTATGAAGTCTTGAGCTTAGGTATAGAATTCTGAAACATGAATGACACTTGGAGAGTTGACAAACCCTAAGTTTTGAAATTATATATCTGACAATTTAGAACTAACTACGTCTGATGCATTCAGCATGCATACATTCTACACATTTGTACTTCTCCACTTACCTCTGCGCTTTTGTACTTTGGTACCTCTGTACTACTGTACGTTTCTACTTTTGCACTTTTGTATATCTGTACTGCGGTGTCTCTGTACTTTCTCTGCTCTTCTCTACGTCGGTACCTCTGTACCCCTTTACTTTTGCACTTCTATACTTTTACACCTTTGTACTTCTGCACTTCTGCATTTCTGTACTTTTGTAGTTTTGCAGTTCTGTACCTATGTACTTCTGCACTTTTGTACTTCTGTACTTCGGTATATCTGTAATGTGGTACTTTTGCGCCTGTATAAATTTTGCATCTTTGTACTTTTACACTTCTGTGATTCGGGAGTTGTGTAATATGGTGCCTTTGCGCCTGTGTAAATTTTTACTTCTGCGCTTCTGTACTTCTGTACCTTCATACTTCTGTACTTCTGCACTTCCGTGCTTCGGGATCTCTGTAATATGGTACCTTGGTAAACCCCCTGGTAATATACCCTGGTAAACATCCAAGCAGGTGAACCCCAGAATAAACCTTAAGCGTGATTCATGCCACTGGTCGCTATTACCCTTAAACTTGATTCGTTTGATTTACGTGCTAGGTTAAACCTCTAGATAACTTCGCTTCACAAAATAGTTGATCCCACCTGGTTTTTATTAAATAAACCCACGCTAGGTTAACTTGTCATCTCGCCTGGATTTCACTTTAATTCATCTTTAATCGGCGGGCTTCAGAGGAATGATAATGATATACTAATGTATAATAGAGAACCGGTGTTAAGTTGCAGTCAGGAGCGACGAAATTCTTGACCAAAAGTCAAAATAATTTTTCAAGTCAAGTAACTAGATTTAAACAGGAGTTTTAATACAGACAAACTATCTCGTAGAGCGCCCAATAAGCTTTTTTAAACGAAAAAGCCGAAAAATAGAATTATTTTTAATTCTTTTCAAAGATTTTCAAGACTTAGCAAATCTTACCACTAAATTAAAATTGAGAAGAACTTGAAAAATTAAAGAACTTTATAGGTGGGGTGGAAACAGATTATAAAAACCCGTTATTTAATTATCCTAAATAATTAGCTTTAGAATGTCTTTACAAGTATATTAACGAAGAGTAAAAAGTATTACATCTGAAAATAATAATTATAAGCTTAGGTAAGTAAAGAAAATTACAATTACAATGCCAACATTACACAAATGGAAAAGTACAAAGAAAATAATGAACAACCAATAAGCGTTCAAAGAATAGTATGAAGTGTTGCCTATATTCCAGAGGAATCGCGCTCCTCAAGCTATTTAAAAATCAAAATGCATTAAAATAAATATGAGCCTCAACAAACTACTGAAATTGTTAAATATTGGAAACTGGTATCTGGAAATCTGAATAGGGCGAAACCAAAAGAAATTTTAATTTCGGAAATTTCGATACCTAAACCTCTCGACATTCTCGAAACACCCAACGATGGAACTATGCAATCTGAGTTTGATCCAGCAAGGCTGAATAATCTAAAAATATTAGAAATCTAAAACATTCAAATCTAGAAACTTAAAAGTTTTAAATATTCAAGGCCTTCGGATTTAAACTCCTCACCAACGCGACTTTTATATTTTGGTGCTTTTAAATTTTAAAAATGTATACAGTACAGAAAATGACAAAAAATAATTTTAGAATACTCCCACACCCTCCACTATACATTCATTTACATAATTTCCTTTATGTTTAAACTGTTTTCAGTTTATCGTACTTACTTTTTGATAACATCGACAAAATGTCAAGATCCCATGTTAACCTAACATAACCCTGATAGTCCAATTAGCACAAATATCAACCAAGTTGTACTATTACATGTGCATGTGCATGTGTATGTCGTGATGATGGGCTATAAAGTGTACGGAATTATAAATCAAGGGAGATAAGGGAAAGACATGATGAGAGCAGGAAGAGCGAGGGAATACGGGAAGGATGTTGTGTAATGTACGGTTATTTCTCTTGCGAGTCCGTGCTAGGAGATGGCAATTTTCTTTATTCCCTAAAGATGTGTTTTTATGATTAATATGATCATAATTAATTTCCTTTCACTAAAAAACAATAGAAAGAAAATTTTAATTTCATTTCGTAAAAATATCCTCTCATAAAATTTTTTTATGGCTTTATAAAGTCTGGATTAACTAAAAAGAGAAATAAAGAGGAGCAAAGGAAAATTAAATTATAATATCGTTTTCATATTCAAGTACTTTGCTTCAAATATCTTTTATGTAAATGAAGTAAATACGTATAAAAAATTATAACGTAATTAAAAACATAACTAAGATAAATTCAATAAAGTTAAAAATGTTAAGGAGAAAACGTTCCAGAAATCAAGTCGGCATAAAATCTCTAAAGCTTCGTAAGAAAATTACATTTTCTCTCCGACCCTTAGGAAATACAATTTCCATTACCTGATGAGCTGCACTTCACCACAGTCGAGGCCTGGAAGATTTTTCTTGTCAGGTAAAAACGGTTTTGCGCGCTTAAAAACTGCCTCACATTTCAAATTTTATAAAATCAATAAACTCTGATGAAATAAGTTTTCAATTTTCTTTTCCCTCCTACACATTTTACCTTTTAAATGATATTAAAAAAGCTTTTCTCCAGTTTGCCCACCATGAAGTTAAATTGGAAAACCAGGCAAAAACAAAAATAATAAAAACAAAAGCAAGCGAAAGATAGACAGACACATGATTGCACTATTCTGCAGACAAGAATACGGTAATAAACCGAAGACGTGCTACCAAGAGGGATATAAAAGTTGTTCGGAAATGTCTATTTGGACTTATCCTATTACGTCCATTGAAGTTACACCTTGTAAGAAAATAACAACAGCAATTGCACGATATCCCAGAGATCACTTTTTGTTCTGACTTCCAGAGCTACTCTCTTTTCCGTTCAAGTTAACTTTCCTAACAAAATCGTTATGTCAATTTACATTCACATGTAATCCAACAAAAAGTAGTTCTTCCTTGCAGAGTATCCGAAAAGGAGGAAAAGAAAATCCGAATGCTCAATAAACTAGACCCCATTTTTCCGCACGTCTAGTTTCTACTTTACTCGTCAATGCATTTGGCATGGAGTAATCTCGAGTTGGCTGATCGCCCCCTTGCTCGAAAAGAAAATCGTGTGTGATACACTTAAGTCATCCTAGTGCTGCAGTTATATTTCTAGGTGCTCCTCCCGATTCTGGCAGCTCCTGCTGCTTTTCTACTGCACACCCTATGCTGTCTCTGCTCTTTTCCACGCTGTTACTTTATTGACTCCGTTTTTGCTATTTGGTTATTGCCAGCAATATTCATTCCCTCCCTAGTTCACATTTATACTTCACACTCAATTTCATTTCGTGAATTGAAGTTTATAAGTGGCTAAGGAATTAAATAAGCAGGGAGAATTTTATCTTTATTCACGTTTCCTGAAAGAAACGCACAGAAGTGAAGGAATTAATGGAACATGGGTAGTTTAGAAATAAAGTATCCTTACTTCTGAAAAGATTTCAAGAACCAATATATTAATTTTCAGTAGTTCCGTAGTATTAAACCAGAAACATTTCTCGCAAAGTTTTATTTACGACGAAGAACAAGCGTTCTAATAAATATTTTTTATGTTTTCTATATTTAATGAATTTTCAATTGGAAACGTAGATATCCAAATATGTGATTGTTTTATGTAAAACAGTGATAAGCTTTTTGCTACATTTGCTTAACTAAAAAGATGCTTAGAAAGGCCTTTACTTATCTCAATTTAATGGAGCTTTTTGTTTATCCACCTGGTTTTCCAGCTTGATATTCTAATATTGTGGTTCCTTATCTGCTGAGCAGTAATTTGAAAGTCGTTTTAATGTTAGGGTTATCTATTAAAATGTGTAATTACCGTAGGGTAAACAAACAAAAATTAAATTACTTAATTAAACAAAAATCTAATGAATTGGGAACCGAATAAATTAATCATATATATATAATAAATTTTAAAAAATACCTACATAACTATAATGACGCTAACGAAATAGAAAAATCTATCATCTGATACCGTTAGATGATTTCTATTAAAATTAAACGTCCAAAAGAACGGGAGATTTTTCTATATAGGTAATTTTATAATAAAACATGTTTTTAATTAAATATTTTCTTAATTTTATTTGTTAATATGAAAAACGAAAAGACATAAGATCTAATCACAAAAAGAGGCAAGTAAAATTGATTATAAAGGCAAAGCCAGTTTTGTTTAGTGGTAACAGCACCGTATTTCTGTATAACTGATCACCTGTTCAAATCCGGATATTGTTATATATAATCTTTTTTAAATTTATTTTATTTTTTTAATTAATTTAAACAATAAAAAGAAATTGAATTTTAAAAATTTAATTCTAATAATAAAACATGGAATAACCTTCTCCTGCATTAGGAGGGACAACGTGTAAAACAACTGCTACCTGTGATGTTTTTCTGAGAAATTCGAGTATTATACTATTACAACCGTTGTCTGTATTTTCAAAGCAAGTTTATAGTTTACGATGTTATTTTATTTTTATAATATTTTTTTCTATTTAAACTTCGAAAATACGTTACTGGATCACACTGAATTAGTTAATAACCTTCAGGCAGTTCGTAAGAATTCGTTTAACTTCTAACAAATTATTTTAGGCTTTACAGATTTTAAACAAGCATCAGCTAGTAAATTTTAAAATTTCAAAGCTCGTGCACCGTGCGTATATCCGAACGGCGCGGCAAATCTATACGGGATCCTCACTTAATTCTAATTTGTTTAACTTTCACTAACATTTGCAATTGAAATTTTTTGAATAAATAATTTGTTTGATTTACATAACTTAAACGGTACAGGAAGGATTTGTTAAACTTAACAATATATCATAGATTTGAAAAATGTTTTAACCGCTACAACAAAATGGAATTACAGATTCAAAGCGCACCTTATAGTTTAGTGCGTACTGCCCCCCTATACCCCTATAACCCGTCGCTTGAGTTTCTCCAAGTTTAAACTCTTTCTCCCGGCCAAGAAACCACAAGAAATACATTCCTTAGCATAGCTTCGACTAAGAAATATTCTTCATTCCTACTATTAAGAACGATGATGTAATTTTCGGCCAATAATAAATATACAAGATCTGCCTCGGTGTGTAATTCAATGTTTTTGTGCCTAACCTGAATATGTTTTCAGCTAAAATGCTTTTGTCTCTGGTTATTAAATTTTTTAGCAATGACTAGTGAGGCGAAATGTATTCTTTATTTATCAAATGGGGTCATAAATAAATCTAAAAATCAGCTTAAACCTTTAATTTGTTTTAACAAGCAAGGAAAATAAACTTGAAATATTACAAAACAAAGTTCGTTTTTAGTTTGTTATAACCCCGCGAGAAATGAATTATAAATTGTAAAGATAGACCACCAATAAAGATGGAATTTCTTCCCACGTAAGAATTTTAAGGTTTTTTGGGGAGGGGGATTAAGTTTTTTGAGGAGGAGTTTCAACTCGGTAAACAATTTTTAATTAGGCAGAAGTGGGCTCGAAAATAATAAACGAATAATTTTTTAAAATGCAGATCTGACATGCAGATCTGATGCATTGTATAAATGCAACAGTATTTTAACATTTTCTGGCATAAATATTCATATTTAGTCCTTTTAGTGCATTACATTTATTTATATTCCAGATTGTTATACTTATGGACGTTATGGTAACAATTTATATAGTATTAAATGCAAATTCTATAAGCTTTTATCTTTGTGAACCAGACCTACTTTAACCGACTCAAAATATTGACTTTCTCTTGGCTTTTGTCTTTAATTAACTCCAAAATGTTAGAATTATTACGAATAATAAAAATTCTTTCGATTTCATCAACTTTAAGCTGCAGTAAGAGTCCGGTGCAGCGTACGGAGTTGCTATAGAAACCATCTCTCCACGTTCCGGAAACAAATCCCAGTTGTACAGAGAGGGGTTTTTATGTTGGCGTATTTTAAATTAACAAAAAAACGTTACTAGCCAGGTAAATTATTTAAAACAAGTACAAAATGAAATAGTAGTACATGCTGCGAAAGCGTGTATTAAGAAATTAAGGCAACAACGGGGTTTGGTTTAAAGCAGAGCAAGATTTAATTTCCATACAACCTTAATTGCATTTCAACAACATATATCAAACTGAATTTTTATACGCGCATTGAAATGCACACGGCACATGCTGCATTCCGTGGCGCCACTTAAATCACGTTGTTTGTGATTACCTACGCATGTAATAAATTTTTGAAGCATTTAATCCATGTCCTCGTAAAGCTTTACTAATCCGGAGGCTCACGCATATCTTTTTAGTATGTATTTATCAAACGATTGTGGGCGTTTTTTCTTTTAATAAGTGATTCATATTCTGTTATAACTTCTGTCTTCCCGAAGGAGAGGTTGTGGTTGAAGTACCAATTAAATCCGAAATATTTAACGATTCTCAAAGGCTTCAAGAATAATAAAATATACTACCATTTCAAATGGGGAGCATAAAAATTTAAAAAGTAATATGTATGTCAATCATTTTGTATATTTATGAAAATATTTGACAAAATTTTACTTAAGGGCGTTAATAAAATAAATCCTAGCTGCAATAAGCTAGATTGAATTTCGAGTTGAGCTAAGCTACTTAGCAGTGGTAGCCCATACCAAATACGTTTGGGTGTCTGCATCCCCCAATATGTTTGTTTGTTTTGTTTTGCCTGTCTATTCTGCCAAATAATACGAATCGTATTTCATTGTTAATATGCGTTTTAGAGTTTTCATTTTTTCTTGATTTGTTCACTTAAATGTACTAACTAGAGCTCCAAACTTTCTCGCCACGGTAATCAGAAACCAACACACATGGTAAACAAAATAAAACGTTATTTTCATTATCTACAAATCCAATTGTTTCTCAAATTGACCTCTATAATTTCTACCGAGACTTTCACTGGCATTTCCAGTATTTAATTCGACTTTGTTCTTTTACTACTAATTGTTCTTGATTTTGGAGAAATTTTCACTTAAATTAAATACTATACGTTTTCGAAATATGTTTTTAAAATAACACGCAAATCGCGTAGCACAAAAATAGAGGGACAAACCACTTTGAAAACCATTTTAGTACTAAGTGCGCTGCACGAATTGCAGCTATTTTAAACCATACATTTCGCGTTTGAGAATCTATTCGATAATAGACGACACTTATCGATTAGCCTGATGCTGACTTCCAAACAACTTAGTTACCCAGAGATTTCATGGACTTCGGTATTGTTCTAGTGGGTTTCTATTAACTCGGTATTTATTTGACCGACTCGTTGACTGACTGCAGGCAAAGTTAGTTCTGAAAAAAACATATCGATTCTGAGTTTGCTATAAATATGTGAAACCTTGTCATTCGCTGATCTGACGCTTTTTATTCAAAGCAAAATAGACAAGTGTATGGACAGTGAATAGACTTCCAGTATAGAAAATCCCACGGCGAGTTACAAGCAACAACTAGCTTCTTGGGCCACTTCTTTGGGTGGAAACACTCAGCGTATCTTAGAGGAAATTCTCAGCACTGCAAGCACACAAAGATGAGAATCAATACATTACTATTATTATGTCAAGAAATAGCCATATTGCTCGTAACGACGCTCAAAAAAACGAAGAGACTAATGTTCTTGGTAATTCTTTTGATTTCTGAGTAAGTTACAACATCAAATATCTCAACAGAGGGTAGAATTTCCGGAAACTTTGCTAGGGAATGTGAGTCCAGGGATATTTCAGACGTGCTCTTGGTAGCTACCAACATACTTGTACGGATGTCCAACTTAGGAGTCAAACAGGATCATTGAACCTGTACAAGCCAGTTTATTCTTTTCAACTTCCAAGAAAGAACGTTTGAAGAAACCACCACTTGCGCGCTACTCACGTGCAGTACAGTAAGAAGACCATTGGTGAGGCTAACGAGCATGTTTTTCTTACAGTCGCTTAATGGAGCTGACGTTTTCCCGATGTGAAATTGCTGTAAACAGAGCTACGGTCCTCTATCCATCTATTCTTAGGACAGGGCTTTTCACAGTTGCGACCTACGATAGTATTGACTAAAATTCCCGCAGTGTGGCTTTAGAGTCATTTATAGGTCATTTATAGTACCATTTTGTGCGTCTTTCCGATTGACTCTGGTTCTCCGTCATGAAATGGCTATTCTCCACTAGTTATAACGATATAGCTAAACAAGCACTTTGTGGTACCCCGCATCTACCGAATACCTATGCTTTTTTCATATTGTATTAAAGTGTGCTCGTAGGTCACTCTTACTTTCACAGGTATGGTTGGTGAGAAGTAGCATCTGCTTCTTGCGATAAACCCACACTTTTTATTTTATGCACCGTTTTCCTCGATATCAATGATGAAGAAATCCACGAATTGAGATCTGTTTTCCGTATCGCTTATGACCTTATTTAATTTATAAGGTTGAGCTGGTATGGAGCTATTTCTTTAGCGAAAGATTAATTTATTAGTTTTTCATTACTCATTACATAAAAACGATTCTGGCATAACCATGACATAACTCATCTCTTTTGTTTTTCTAGGCCGATCATCACATCGTCACTGTCGAAAACTGGTTCGTTACTGTCAGTAACGCAATAATCAAAAATATATTTTGAGTTTGACGGCTCTTGCCAAGGCTTCATTCGACTTGGTTCAAAGATTCCTTCGTAAGGCAACTGGGTGATTTGAAATCCTTCAATATCTTTAATTAAGTAACGATAATTTAGGCAAACACTTGTCAATCATGTAAGGACCACGATATTTAGGGATTAGTTTTTTATTTACTCCTGGTGTTACATCTGTATTTATTACCATAACAAAATCACCTACTTTATATGTGTTTGGCGCTTTATGTTTTTTATCAAAATTAATTTTATTTCTCTCCTGACTTTCAACAATGTTCTTAGCTGCATCCGATCTTACTCTTTCTAAGTCTCTTTCTTCATTATTCAAATCTTCTAAACACAATCTTAAGTTATCATTAACAAATACACGGTTTTCACCACAGTACTAACAGTAACACCGAGACAAACAGTAACATCCCACACCTGATGTTGTAAGGTTGAGCCGTGCGGGTACAAAAAAAAACAACTGTATGGAACTATTTCTTCACCGAAAGATTAATTTATTAGTTTTTCATTACTCATTACATAAAAACGATTCTGGCATAACCGTGACATAACTCATCTCTTTTGTTTTTCTAGGCCGATCATAATCCAAGCTGGTGCGTGTAAGTTTGGTTGTTATGGTATTAAAAAGATCTCTTACAAATTATGTATACTAGTTCATTATAATCTTACTTTCATGGTAAACTTAATACATTTGGTGAGTTTTTAAAAATGTAGGAGATTAGTCCTTCTTGTTTCTGGCTTCTCAGAAATTTTGCACGTACAGCGGCGTTGTTGTGTGGGTGTGAAAAAATCATTTTAAAGTTTTCTGTTTTAGGAGAACTTGTAACGCCTTTTCGCTGCTTTACTGGGTTTTGATAGTTTTCCTGTTTATGACTTTTTTCTCATTTTTGTTTTGGAAAATTTGATCCAAGAATTTCGTCGTTATCTCATTCGAGAATCATGTGTAAAACGACTTCGAACGCCAGACTGTATAAGAAAATTAAGCTAGCTGTTTAAGATTTTGAGAGTGATTTACTTTCTACCTAATTTAATCGTCCTTTTTTATCTTCGAAGATTTTGGGATAACGTAGGTTCACCTGATTTACAGGGCTTTTTCTTTCCATGTTCGATATCTTTTCTATTGGATAATTTTCTACTTCTGGGCCTACTTTTATTGCGAGTTCTGGGCTATTTTGCGCTCTTGCCAGCACTGCTAATGCCGGGTCTACATGACACATTTTGATAGACTATTTATTCAGTTCGAAACAGTCGCCGAAAACAAGATCCAGGTGACATAAGAAGTCAGAGGTATTCATTTTCATTATTCTGAAGAAATTATTTATTAAGTTAATTTATTTATTTTTATATGCGTTAAAAATGATAGCGATCAGTATCACCAATCACGTTTTAGTTGGGGCTTCGCCCAGTTGATTGTATGTTAAATTATGAATGGATTTAAATACAATGTCTTTTATTTGTCAAACTGATGGATGTCCAAATATTCGTATACAAATATTTTAATTGTATTTTGTATTTGATCAGATTATAAAAATTTATCTAGTCTGAATCAATTATTTATTTATCTAGTCCGAATGATTTACATAAGTACTTTCGCAAACGAATTACATGTATGAATTGTTTATTTATTTAATTGTTTATCTCGTACAGGTATTTGCTATTATATTTAAGTATTTCTTAGCTTGTTTTTATGAAAGTCACAGTAGTGGTTTACGATAAGACTATGAGAAATTTGGAGCTTGACTTATACAAAACCCCTTAGTATTTATCAGTACCATCTGGCTCCAGCGCCGTGAAGCCGATGAGCGTGACCTTTTGTTTAGTGGTAGTAACGCCTTATGTATATTTTAGAAGAAACATCGTATTGGGTTTCTCTAGGAGTTTACAAACCCCATCGACAACTTCTGGGCTAGCTATCACTTCGTGGAAACCTTTCACGCCTTACTTAAGTAATTCCACAAATACTGGAAACAACTTGAATTATTTTTTTGTTTGTTTTACACGGGCATTACAAGTTACATTTGTTAACAAACGCATGAACAGTTACACGTAAATATCAACCTATTCCTTATTTTTTCAACTAAACGTTGACATGCTTTGACGTTGGGTCGCAACGTCTTTTATTCTTATAATAACTAACTAAAGGGTAAACAACACTGAAAAGTCGTGGACGGTACTGATATTAATGAAGATTACTATTTGAGTTCATTGATAATTAACTATTACATAATGAGTCCATACTGAGGTGACATACGAGGGTAGATTGAAAAGTTTCCGGAATGGGCAAGAGATGGCGCGCGTATCGTGAAATTGTTATGATGGTTGTCAAGGCTAACCTATTTTAGGAAAGCTGTCAAATTTTCAGACACGTGCGTCGTTCCGTTTATGTTTACTAGGATATCTTGTGAAGCATTCAGGCACTTTTGCAAAAATGGATAAAAACGAATTTCGTGCAGTCATCAAACATTTCTGGATGGACGGGAAAACGGCGACGGAGATACGAGATATTTTGCAGAAAGTTCATGGCACATCCACACCTTCATTTTCGACTATTAGTTTCTGGGTGAGCGAGTTCAAACGTGGCCGTACGAGCACCAAGGATGAACCACGCAGTGGACGTCCAAAAACGGCCACAAATGAAGAAATGGTCGATAAAGTCCATGATCTCGTGTTAGCCGATCGACGAGTGAAGTTGCGCGAAATAGTAGAGACCACGGGCATCTCATATGAACGTGTGCAAAATATCGTGCACGAACATTTGGGCATGAGGAAGCTCTCGGCGCGATGGGTGCCGCGTTTGCTGACTATGGACAACAAGCGAAATCGTGTGACCACTTCGAAAGAGTGTTTGGCCTTGTTAAATCGTAATCCAACGGATTTTTTTCGCCGATTCGTGACCGTGGACGAAACATGGATCCACCACTACACACCAGAAACCAAGCAGCAGTCGAAACAGTGGATTTCTCCAGGCGAATCTGCTCCGAAGAAGGCAAAGACTGTCCCATCTGCTGGAAAGGTCATGGCCACCGTTTTTTGGGATTCGCAAGGTGTGATACACATCGACTTTTTGCAGAAGGGAAGAACTATCACGGGACAATACTACAGCGATTTATTGGATCAATTCAACGGCATTTTGAAGGAGAAACGGCCTCATTTGCAGCGAAAAAAAGTGCTCTTCCATCACGACAACGCGCCGGCCCATTCATCCCGAATCGCCAATGCTAAATTGGTTGAATTGGGCTACGAGGTGGTGCCGCATCCCCCGTACTCTCCAGACCTGGCCCCGTGCGACTTCTTTTTGTTCACAAACATGAAGACTTGGCTCGGAGGCAAGCGCTTTACGTCAAATGAGGAGGTCATCGCCGCCACTAAAGCTTATTTTGCAGAGTTCCCGAAATCATATTTTTCTGAAGGCTTAAAAAAGTTGGAGCACCGCTGGGAAAAGTGTATCGCCCTGCAAGGATATTATGTTGAAAAATAAAAACAAAAACCTGTTCAATTACTGCGTTTTCTTGCCCATTCCGGAAACTTTTCAATCTACCCTCGTAATGATAAAATATAAAATATATTTAATTTTTGCCTCACGATGACAGCGTCATAAAATATCTGCGGTGAAATCTAATAAAATAAAAAAATATACACCCCAATCCTTTTTCCTTTTCCCAATGGGCTAACTGAGGTTTAAATCGATAGAGCATGAAATAAATGAAACAATAAAATCTTATTGATTCTTATACCTGGAAGAAAAGAACTTACTACCAAGACACTCGGACTTCCGCAACTGGACAACAGCAAGCTAAACTCTATATGTGAAAAGAAAAAGAAATGGATGCTTGTAAACACATCAAATAAACACATAGATAAATTGAAAACACAGTCTTTATTTTTATTAATGAGAATTTAAAAAAATCTAATTCAATGAAAAATAAAAGAAAAATTATTTAGAACAGAACAGTAAAGTAAAATAGGAAATTCATCCCTGAGCTTGCTCAAATGTGTTAATTAGTCGTTATTAACCTGACATAGGGCTATAACAGTTCTCCATTTGAGCAAACTGACATCAATCAATGTTATTAATTAAAATATTTACAAATGTTAAAATAAATTTAATTTATGATAATTAAATTTTAATAAAGAGATTTAAATTGTTTTATTCGTAAGAATGTTATTATTTAAAAACTTTTAAAGTGAGAAAAATGAATTCTGAAATTATTCAGATTGTCTTTATAATTTTGTTATTGAAAAATTTAATCAAAACCTTTTATTTTGACCAACCTTGTATATAAAGTACGTCGAGATCCACTTCAATCTTGTTTTAAAATTGGTATAGCTGCATTTAAATCTGTCAGATGATTTTATAAAGTAAATACGTCGATTATTTAAATCAATATTATGGAAACAAAATTCTTCTTGAATTTATTTAATAAACAACTCGTTCACAATTCCATACAATTGTTGATTAACGAAATAAATCTTCTTTAATTTTTAAAAATATCCAGGTAAATCTTCATTACACTTTGTTAAATTTTATTTGTTGACATATAACATATGGTTGTTACATAACCCCACTTATTTTACAGATTTTTGGTCTCAAGTCGAGCGTGAGTTCTCTCAAAGCGTTTTATCGACTGAAATTGTTAATTTCATGATTTATAAAAACAAATGAAGATTATGTCAATTTTTAAAAACAACCACATTACGAATTTTTTTCATGACATCACTTCACCGAAACAGCTGATTATAATTAACACTAATCTTAAATCTAAAAAGATAGGATTGTAGCTGGCAAAATAACGATGAAAACAATATAAGACACTTACAGTCTACAATTTACCATAACTGAGAAAATTAACAAAAACGATTGACAATGAAAAAATCTCATTAGAGCTTAATTATACACACAACTCATTAAATCCAGCTTAATCCTTTACAAAATGAATACATAACTACACTATGTAACTGATACATATAAAATTTACATAAGAACATCGATTTGTTAGACCCAATGATGCTTATACAAAATCCATCTTCAAAATCAACTTAAATGAAGTTAAATTATAGCCAACTTGTCCAGCATACAGTCCTCCAAGTGTTTGCATTCAAACAATGGTGAAAATGTTCTATAAGAATCAATATTTGGAAAAATCGAAGCATATCAGCTAAGCAAACCTTCATTAGAATAAATGCTCTTTAATAGTATACAAGAGATTGTAAGCTTATTGTGCTAGATTAGTCATTACAATATTGACCTAATTTACATATTTTTAGTTAAATATTAGCCCGAAACTGTGTCAGTCTCATGGAAAACAGAAAAAACCTTCCTACGTTATCAATCGTAGAACTTAAATCTAATCATGAAAATTAAATCTTCCAGACAAATGGAAAAACCATCCTAATATGTCAGTTGGGTTGCATAAAACATGTATTATCATGATACAATCTAAATGATTGATATCCTTTTTATAAATCAGACTTTTTAAGAAAAAATTGAAGTTACGTCTTCATAAAATTTATCCTGCTTGATTTCTATTTTAAAAATTGATAAATCTATCTGTGACCTAACAGGTAGCCTTTAAATAAAATAAACCTAACATGTCTATCCTTTATTTTATTTTATTGCATGAAATAATTATTTTTATGTTCACGATCAAATCGTTCAATAAATTTTCAATGAGATGAATTCATGACATCTCAATACATAAAACTATTTATGCTATTAAGTCCAGGAAAGTATTAAGTATTCTCTTTCCATTACTTTCCCTTGAAGAACGCAAAATCGTGCAATACGTGGAGAAATGTATTAAAAATGTAACTATTTTTTTTATTAACCCCTCTTCTATATAATCTGCCCTGTTTAGTGGGCAATAGGTATTATTTATAGTTACATTTAAGTAGGTGGCAGAAAAGCTGCCCCGTACTCCTAGACATGTGAAGTTAGGCTCCAGTGAGTCCACTTCATTAGATGATTTAACCTAATTACAAATAATTGGTTAGAAAAATGTAACTAAATTGTAAAATTTATGTTATATTAGTAAAAATGTTTAATTTAAGATTAAACATATTTAGATATAAATAGATAAAATATATTTTATGCTTCATTATTTATGTTATATGTATGGGATTATTCAAGTTAACAGTATAACATTATTCAATAGACTCTGTGTTTTGATTTGAGATCTGTTTATTTTTATGTTTTTAAGTTTTACTGTTTGTTTAGCCACTACTTTATATGCTTCAGGGAATTTAAATTTATACCTAGGTTTACATTATGAAAATCTTATTAAATCGATTATCAGTTAATCTTTAATCATCATCCAAACATACTCAAACGTTGTGGCTTTCAGGAAACACTTTAACAAATTTCTTATACGAGCAGCATTATAATTGTTATACTTTATTGGAATCTGATTGAGACTAGTTGCTTGATCTTCGCAGCATAATTTGATCACACAATAATTAATAAATACAATTAATAATACTGACCATACTACATTACTGATATTACCGGATTTTTAATATGTGGGAATATGTTGTCCGGAATTAAAAGATCCACAAATAAGGGCTGTGGTCGAATTTAATTGGAAGAAATCAAAAGTCGCCTATAAAATTGCATATAAGATTTCATAACTTTTCATTTAACGGAAATAAATCTAGCTGAAACTCTTAACTCTTCAAAACCCGAGCCCTTCATGTTGACCTAGTTGAAAGTAAATTTATAAAATGATTTTAAATTTATGGAGAAAACACCTTTCATCGTTTTGTATAGTAAAGTCAAGAATCGTTTTCTCTAGTAATAAATTGTATTGAATTTTCATATCCTAGTGGCCCACGTTAGCTGTCACCATTGCTGATAGTTTCAGGTGTGGCCAATTCATAGAAATAGAAAAAAATATATTCATATGTAAATAGTTCACGCGCTATGATTTCGCACAGGTATGCCTTTTATGTATGTATACACAAATGCCCTCCGTGTATTATCATTTATGTATGTGTAATATAAATATCCGAAGATGGAATTCGCTTTGCACATTCTTAACACAATTTTCTTCTGGTAAATTGATCAATTATTACTTATTTTTATTCGATTTAATTCTGTTAAATCTTTCAAAATACTACTTATAGAATAAGATAGAATATAGATAGTCCTGCAACTAGTTAGGTTTCCTGTAATATTATTCATAGTTAATTCCTGATTTTGCTGCCGAGTTTATATCCGTTCAGATCAGTAATTAGGAGGAAATCTTGGGACCGGAATTCTATCAATCACTATTAAAATAGTCCTCAAGCAAAAACCGTTACCCCTTTAATGGTTACGCGTTACACTTTCCCGGAGCAACTAACAAATTTCCAGACACATTCAACCCCTTTGATGAGGGTTGATCGCTGCTTTGATAACTATCCCCTAATGAATGATTTCCTCGTCAGTCCATAAAGCTAAGGAGATCATTGTTTTTGTTACACATAACCAAGGCAGGCGCCAAGACCGCACCTCCAGCTTTATAATTAAATACGCATGATTAATACGCACGGCTTTCGTACTACAGGGTCAGTTAGGGCCTTAATCTAGCGTAATTATCTTTTAGCTTTCAATTAAACCTTCCACTGATTACAGGAATCTAATTCAAAAACTCGCCGATCCTTTTTTATCCTGTGACAGCTGGGAATTAGTCAAAAGGAAATTGATAATATAGGGCAAACGAAATTCATTGTTCCCCTTTGAAATTCTTCTTGTACCGGGCAGTATCATGTCGCTGTCCTGCACAGAATTCTATGATGGATGTGATGGGATACGGGGGTGCATGTTAGTGTTTCCCTCTTTTCCCCTAACATGTTTGCGTGCTTGCTACCTTTGGATTGATTGCCTGTCTGCTCTGCTTATATCACAAATTATATTGCTGTGAGATAGAGGGAATGTCTCACGCAGTTCTTAGATATTTTTAATGAGTTTCCAAGAAATGTGTGCTCATTATTAGATAAGAAAATTTAATTATTAAGTGTATCACTTTGTATTTAACCTCATGTTGAATTAACAATAAGTAAATCCGCAAAGACAATATTTTCCGTTAGTGTTGGTGAATTGGTAGAAGGGTGCAATATCCGTTTTTTTCAACTCAGAAGTAATTTAGAATAGGACAATAATGTAATATACAAAATAAAAAGAGGTTTTCCAGTCGAAAACGGAAATTAAAGAATTCTCTAGTAGTAATGTATTTTATGATTAATTTTCGTGAAAACCCTCAATTTTCTTTTTATGTTTTATATACATTTCTCTGAACAGAAAAAACGTAAAACCTACCTTAGCTAAGATATTATTATTATTACCTGTTCTTTGGTATTAGAGCAGCTTAAGTCACATTGCCGGTGGCGAAACAAAATCTATATAGCTTACGGTATGTTTATCATATTCTCTTGTTGAAGTAATCAATGCATTTTTACTACTGACTATCTAGAATGGATATTTTGGCCGTGACTGGAGCCTATAAATTACATTATTTCGTATGTACTCCTTGCGTTGAGTTTTGGTGTCCTTGCCCACAGCTGCACCAGAGAGACAACTTTTATAGTTGTCTCAAGGTTGGCAAATCTCCTATTTATGCTATAACATGAGCTTTTCTCATTATTGAAAAACTGTTTTACACAACATTATAACGTAGGAATTTCCTTTTCTTCCCACTTGTAATTGCATTTATGTGTATTCTTTTAAAGGTAATATATTAAAAAAATATAATGTAATATAAAGGAACTGAGATTAAATCAATTATCTGTAAGAGTATTCACGCTGGAAATTAAATTAAACCGCGGCAATGGCAGAGCAGAGTCAATGATTGGAATCAAGAAAAAACAAAGACGATTATTATGATTACTAGCATGACTCCTATTGAAAAATCAACGTTTCCTTTCTGGTCTCTTTCGAGGGTCGGATAATGAGCAAAGTGTGAAAAAAATAATCAGGAAAATTGGCTCAAATAGAGAAAAACGCTTTACGCTGGAAAAATGGTAATATATAATGGCAAAGTGTAAGCAAACAAATTCAAGGTCTAAAAAAGGTCTACAAATAAATCCAGGCATATATGTATCTCTTAAAGAATAATCAACATTTTTCTAATCATAATTTTTTCGGAGAACTCTTCTTCACATGGAATATTGTCTTACTCCGTACCTGGTAAAACGCCGGAGATTTCAATGATTAGTTACCTTTGGAACTGTTTCAAGTATAATCTGTGAAAGTTTGAAGCTTGTAGTGTACGCCATTCAAAATGGCTAATAGCGTTACTATTACAAGCCGCACCAAACATTTCGGACTTCGCTGTTCAGTTTTCTTGAGGTGTCTGTCTGTTTCGTATCCAAGACGTGTAAACTAAAATTTTCTTTCTGAAGAGTGTAAAGCTTTTATTACCAATTTTTGCGACAATAAATCCTACAGACAAAAACAACTTTATTTAAGACGTAGAATAACTTCAGTCAAGCATTTGCACTTTAAGGAATTCTAGGATGAAAGCAATTCTTCCACGTGTTAAATTACAGTTTTTTAGATTAGCTCATTTTTTGGGAAAATTGCTGAAAACTGCAGCAGTTGAAGTTAAGATCTTTAGGGTTATTTAATTTGTGACCCAACGAATATTCTTTCTTGGACATACTAACGCAAAGAAGTTTTCCTATTATTAGTAGATGTGGTTTTCCTTCTTTATATGCAGCTTTAGGAACAAGTTTTATGGGCCCTAGTTTTATCTAAATATATAAATAAATATACCTTTTTTTTGTCCGTTAAGGTTCTTCATTTTAACGTCATTTTTCCGTCCGGGTAGCGTATGTTCATGTAGAGGCAATTCTCTTATAACGTAATGTCTGTCCTTTGCGATACTCTCTGATTCGCATAAAAATCAACAATATTTGTACAACTATGTTGAAGTTCTATGCAACAATATTCAGTTCAGCACAGGAATTTTCTTGATAGACTACGTAGTCTATACTTTGAAGTTGTATTTACTCAGCATTGTCATAGATCTTTTTCATAGTTACAGGAAGTAAAACAGTTTAGTTATATGAGAACTTAGGTTGGATTTAAGCTCTGTCTGTAACTCCTTTTGTTTGGTTTCATTTTTGGATACTTTTATTTTTTCTGTTGAATTGCAGACAGGAGGAATACACATCAGATATAGGAAACCGAAACCAATGTTGAAGTTTGTGTTAATGATCAAGATTAGATTTATTATCACAGCTTCTTTTCTATCGATAAATTTTACAGAATGTTGGTCGCCTTTCCGATTTTCGGACGTTACTGACTGTTTAAAAATTACTTTTTTATAAACCACCCTGTATTTAATTTTTGCTAATGCACAAAATATTCATAAATAAAGTTTTGCAAACTAAAATAAATATTTTATAATAAAATGATTTTGTTGAATTTTATTTGTAAAAGCGTAGAAAGATTTACGAAAATGATAAACATCGGGCATGGTAAGGGTTAAACATAAATAGACCAGATAATTATGTCCACATTGAGGATATTATGGTAACGATGAAGCAGAGTATCTACAAGAAAGAAACGATAGAATATTGATACCCCAGCATAAAAGGATATTTCGGGAGCTTAAAAACTATCCCCTTCGTCTCTGTTTTTCATTCTGAAGGGTTCGACACTCTCTTTCTTGTTATAGCTTTCTTCTCGTTTTTACTTGTTGGAAAATTAAGCAGCACATGGTTAATATTTTTTATTTATGTCGTTGTAGCGGTTAATAGAGCTCGTGATTGGCTGAGGAGGAGATGGTTTGAGTTGACAGTACTAGTAAAGGATTAGAAATGGCTGTTTTTGAAACTAATGCTTATTTAATTCATGGCATTGTTGCTTATATTTATTCTCCAATAATATGGGTTTTACTGTGGATTTCGATGATTTTGAAACCAGCCACATGTAGAATACAAGATAAACCTCTGCATGGTACATATAGTTTAAAATCTTCAGAAAATGGACTTGGCTGGTTTTGACTAGGCTACCTCACCTGCACTATTTAAAGAACTACTTGTTACTTATGTAAACATACGAGAAGTACAGGGAGACATTACTCCGAAGCAGCTATTCATCTGTTATATTGTCAGTTATTCAGACAACATGATTCAAGGGACTGTGAGGGAATATATAATATATAGAATAAGGAAGCGAAACAAACCCAAAAACTAAGCAATATATTAATAAATTAAAGAGCATGTTCATAAAATATTCAAAACGCTTACTAGATCTGCCACACAACCATTTTCAATGAGTTCTAGAATAGAACTAACACTATGACTGCGGCAGGTCGATTTATGGCTGACCGGAATTCTAAGTGTACGTGCCAAGATGTTACTTTTACAAATGTAGCTAGTGTTCTATTTCGCTCTTAAGCATGGAACTGATTCCAATATCTCCAAGAGCATACCAGTTTGCGCACACAGTGTGTCAGGATACTTGGTATAAAGTTATTTTTGCTAAAGCTCTTTATACAAGGCTCTCTATAGGATTCTTACAGTCTCAAATTATTATTTTTATCAGACGGGGACAAATTTCCTTACAAATATGCAGAACGAATATCTACTTGGAGTGTCTCTGGTTTTTCAAAAAACTTCTGAATTTTCGAAAACAAAATCATGAAAGAAATAAAAAAATAAAAACTTTGCATTTTTAAAAATTGAAAAGCAGAACACCAAAGAACTTGCGATTTGCTACTCAAAATTATTTTATAAAAACTCGCGAATTTCTGCATTTTTTTCTTTAGAATTCAGTAGCTTTTTGAAAAAGCAGAAACATAACTCTGTGCAAGTGGATATTCGTTCTACATATTTCTAAGAGAGTTTGTTCCTGTCTGATGAAAAATAATAATTAAATTTTACCTTGTAAAAATCCTGAGATGGCCCTGTATGGAGACCCTTTGCATAGCAATCTTCACGTGGTGTGTATATACTGGTGTAATTGATGTTGCAGGTTTTAATTGCATCCAAGTGTTTAGCCTTGCTAAGGTTTAATTATATATTTTTTGTTCGAGTGCTTTTCTTTGGTTTAAGGTGCATTCAATTATAGTTTAAATAAGCGCTTCATTTTACTGAAGAGACCCTTGATAGTTAATCTTGGTAATTTTGTTATCTTAGAATCGACAGTTTTTGTAGCCCGATATATTTAATTAATTTGCTTAGAAACGCAACTAAAGCTGAAGCTGCTCGTTGATGAAATATCTTTGATATCCATTCCCTTATTCTTTGGTTTCCTTTCAATGGTTACTATACCCTATAATATAAATATAAATTCTAAGTGTCTAGATTTTTACATAATCTTTGTTACCATTAACTATGCTGGATAAGTATATTTAATTAAAATTTACAATGTCCCTACTACATCTTTACGACAACGAGGGTGTGGAAACTACCGTATAAATTAAGTACTAGTATACTATACATATTAAGTACGATAGTATACTCTTGTAAAAATAATTACCTAGGAGACTGATATATTTAATTGCGAAGTTAATTGCTGGAAAATATTCATGTTCTTTCTACTATGAATTAAAATCACATTATACAAAAGCATGGTAATTATGCTATTTGTATACTTATGAGATAGGATGTCTCATAATAAGAGCGAGAGGTAAATACTACTACTATATATATTTCAAAGGTAGGTATTAAATTGTAATCTACAGTTTCATTATTTACTTGGTTGCTTTATTTTAGATTTATTTATTCTACCAACTTAACAGAATAAAAGCCATCTTCGGCTACTCTTTCATTCTCCCTTGCGCGACAGATATCTCCCAAATACTGACCGCGCTCAGCGTCAGAAGTATCTCAAGCAATGTTATTCTTATTAAGTCATTCCTCAGACATTGTTAAAAAATAGTTATTGCAATCAGAGTCTATTTAACACATTAGTGTTAGTTGTACCTTGATTACTCAAATGTCGGTAACAGACTTTTACTCATCATATCATATTAGACTTTTACTTAACACATTCTTACCCTACAGTTTCTCTATTACACGGTAGGGGTCGAACTTAATTTTGATCCCCTACTTCTACGAATTTATTTTCCTTTTATTGTTTACTTTATTAACAACTGCAATAATTCTTAATAGGTTTGACTAATGCTCCTTTTCTGTCAAACGCAACTAAATACTTAATCTGAAAATGTCAATATGGATTAAAAAAATTATATCTTAAAGAGTTAACATTAAGTTTTACATCTTTAACCAAAACCTCTTAAGTAAATATTTAAAACCATAACCTGAAAAGAATTAAGAAAGTGTGAAAGACGAAATGAATTTAAAAATAGTTCATTACTTACTCTTCTAGAATTAAAGTTCTGTAGGAGTTCAAATTAAAAGTTCTCATGCTATTCACTTTAAAAGCTACCACGTAAAGAAAACATTTAGATTGCCTTCGTAGTTGTTATCTTTTAATTAAACTAAATCTATTAGACATTCCTCGATGACTTCTGTGTTTAGTTTTTAAAACTTTGAGTTGGTTCTACTAAAAGCAATTGAATCTATCTTAATTTAAAAGTTGAGTTGTACGTGAGGAGGTTTTATTAAGTTATTTGGAACATCAGTAATGATTATATTGCAAAATGGAAAAAGTTTAAAATACACTTTAGCAATTATGACAAAAGCTTTTGTTAATTCGCAATAAAATTAATAAACATATTAAATATGAGACAACATTTTTTTTCTTCCCTGTAATAATTTACATATATGTAGGACCTCATTACAATATTGCATAAAGATGTAACTAGTTTCGAACACTTAGTACATCAATTAATAACAATACTTAGTTGTCAAAGGAAAATTAAATAATATTTGTTGAATTTGCTAGTTTTGTATGGCATAAATCTGGCCATACAAAGCATTGCTGATCTTGCAACCTGCAACCTGATCATGTTTTATTTACATACAATTTTATGAGGTGAAGTCGACAAGTAAACGATAACATCAACGACGCGACGTAAGCGGTTTTTTTATCATGTGAAAAATTGATAAAAATTCGATGGTGTTTTCTGTTTTAAATAAAACTGGTTAAT
Organism: Agrypnus murinus; assembly: GCA_929113105.1. Taxonomy (NCBI): domain Eukaryota; kingdom Metazoa; phylum Arthropoda; class Insecta; order Coleoptera; family Elateridae; genus Agrypnus; species Agrypnus murinus. Next base: position 119,862,969 of record OV816031.1, read on the forward strand.
AAAAAAATCGCTGGCACTTAATTTAAAAATCGCCCTTTAAAAACGAATTTACGTAATTTCTATTTCCCATTATTAAAATGTTTAATTAATGTAGTCAATACAAGGCGTCATAATTACTACATGCAATATTAACCAGGAATTCTCGCATTGTATCGCAGATTCTTAGAATTCCTAATGTAAGCTTTTTATAAAGCTGATTGTTTTTTATGTTTTTTACTTACCTCTTACTAACTTACCTCATTAGGAAATCAAGTGTTCTCTTTAAAAATCAGATAAGACATTTAAATATTCTCTTATAAATCAGATTTATTTTAAAACTGTTATAAGATCTTGAATTTATTTCAAGTTCAAGTCTGCATTCTTAGTATTATGCAACATGAACAAACTTAAGCTTTATTGAAAAGTTATTTTGTCTGCCTCTCAAATTTCACAGTTGTTATTAATGATATCACCATAAAGACGTTTATAATTTTATATGTACTTTTCTAAAAACGTCGGTCAAAATTACTAAACATTTTTACTTTCTCTAATCAAAACACTATATTAAGATTTTTTGTTCCAAATACCATCCGAAATACATTGGCCAAGTGCACATCCTGTATATAGCAAGCGTATAATTATCTATGTATTCTTAATACATGTTCATCAAATTAAATTTCCAAGATGTTTTTCTAAAATAAATACTCTGGTCGAAAAATAAGCTGTAAAAAATTAAATCACCAAATATTTTCAGCTTATTTTCAGTTTATTCTTTCAGCTAGAAAACTTTTAATGATTAACATAGCCGAAAAAAAATTGTAAACAAATTAAATTTCCAAATCTTTCTTTCTGCTGTTTTCAGACGCAAAACGTTTAATAGTTAAATATAGTCAGAAAAATAAATTATAAAAAACTTAAACCATCAAATCTACCTAATATTTTCAGCTGTAAAACTCTCAGTGACTATCATAGTCGGATAAAATAAATTGTAAAAAATTAAATCTTTAAATTTTAGTTATAACTTAATAAATCTTGTGAAACCTTTTATTAATCTTTATTTATTTCATGATTATGGAGTGCCACAAAGTAAGGCTAGAGACAGTAATCGCTTCAAATATTTCTACTGTTTTCAGCTTCAAAACTTTTAATGATTAACATAGTTGGAAAAAAAAATTGTAAAAGTATCAAGTTTTCAAATCATTCTTTTTATTTTCTTCAGCTACTAAAAGCTTTAATGCTTAACATAATCGCGGAAAAAATAATTGTAAAAAAAACTAAAGCTTTAAATCTTTGTTTCTACTTTTTTCTGCTGCAAAGCTTTTAATGATTAGCATAGTGGGAAAAATATTTTAAAAATTAAAAAAAAATTTAAAGTAATAAATTCTAAGTAATGAATAGTATTACTTTCTGTTGTTTTCAGTTGTGTTAAGTTGGAAAAATAAATTGTTTAGCACCTTTAGCCGCAAAACTGTGAAAAAGTGAATAACATAGTCGCAGACGTTAAATTGTAAAATAACTAAATCTTTACATTTTTCTTTCTGTTCTCAGTTGGAAATGGTTAAGTGGTCGAAAAAAATTAATTGTAAAAGAATTAGACCTTCCAAATCTTTTTTCTGCTGCAAAACTTTTAATGATTAAGCTTAGTGGGAAAAATATGTACTCGTGTATTTTAAAGAATTACTAATCTTTTAATCTTTCTTTTTACTTTTTTCAACTGCAAAACTGTTGATTTGGAAAAATATAACTGTGCATAAATTAAGTCTTTATATCTTTCTTTCTACTTCTTTCAGCATCAAAACCTTGATGCTGAATGATTAGTATAACTGGAAAAACATAAACTGAAGTTCGCACTCGGGACAAATATAAAGAAATTATTAATATTTTTGTTGGGTTTAAAAAATATGCTCATATTTTTTTACTGGCCCGTAAAGCACTGAGTAGGCCCTTGTTTAGGCTCGAGAACAGCTGACTGGAAATTGTAACTTGTTAAAATTCTCGATCTAATTTTAATGGTAAAGAAATCTAGAATTGAATTTTAAAGTTTGTCGTTTTGGTTAACGAACTCATGATTAATTCAGAGTGTTATTAGTTACCGTTTTAAGAAGAGAATTTATAGCAATTGGAATTTTAACGATAATCATCGTCACCTTTGTTTTTTTCGTTTTAATATTAACATAGTGGACTTGAAGAATTGGTGTCAGCTCTAAGATATTATTACGCTGAAACAGTACAACCTTCTGGTAATTAAATATGGCTACCAATAAAAACGTGTAATTAACCGACGAATTATTGGAATAATATGAATTTTAAGTTTTCTATTAATGAAAGACATTATTCATATTATGGACGACGTTATTATCGCAACATCAGTTCGAAAATTCAGAAATTATTTTTAACAGCTTTACCAAGGTTCATCTTTCTTCAGTCTGTAAGGAGTTTTATGTATTTGGTGTCTACAAGATTTTGTACTTTATTGTGAAAAAGGCATTATAGTGTCGAGTGATTTCGAGTGACTATGTAGGTTTGAACATCTATTGAGGATTACCGGATCAAAATTATCATTTAAGTAAGTTATTATAGCTTTTAAGATTGTTTATATGTATCAATGATATGCATACTGTTATTATGAATAATTCTTTTTTATAATTAAAAAGGGTTCTATCTTCTCTTAGTAATAAATTATAACTCTATTGTTTGGTAAACAATACTATTTCTAGACTTATTAATAAATCAATTTAAATTAAATACAGTTGTGATGATATTTGACTATTTACTTGCATAAGTTATTGAAATACGTTTACCTGCCTAACATTAATTTGAATAATTACGATTAATTATTGAATTCCATCAAAATATTCTGAATCCTTTTTTGTTTGCGGATTTTAAGGAGTATTCTAATGACTTTCAATCAAATGGCGCCCATAATCCTTATTATTTTTACAAATCTTATTTTCTTTACAATCTATAAGCAATGGAAATCAGATCTACGCCTGTGAGATAACTTGTCATTAGAAGTCTTTGAGCCGGAGCATTAAAGTACAGTAAGTATTCAGTATTTTGAATTTATTGGTATTACAGTTGACGTCCATCGTACGACGTATGTTTTGTATTACGAGTATAGTATTTTCAGTTAGATGAAGAAAACTTGTTAATTACAATGGCGCCCATGCGTGGGACTTGGTGTTTTGTGGAATTTTAAGTAGTTACAAAATGAGTGTAGAGATGGTACCAATTGGTTTCATTTTTAAAATATAGAGATGGGCCAGGTTTGTGGCTAATATTTAAAACAACTAAAATAATAAACCATGAGCTTTTAATAACTTAAACTTTAATTAATTTTAAGATTACAAGATACCAATAAATTAAAGAAATTTGTAAACAAATCAGTCAATTAAAAATGTATTTTTTTAAGTTCAATATTATAGTTATTATTTATTACATGAAAATAAAAAGTTATTAAGGAATTTTGGGATTGATAAAATTTGAAATAAGAATCAAAAAGACGGATTCATGTTTACGTCATTAATTTTCACGAATTATATTCAGTTTTAATACCACGAGAGCAAACGAAAATAATCGATTATACCTACCGAGCGACGAGACGTATTCTGCGAAACACCACGACAGCGTAGCTGGAGTGGTGTTTTAAGGAATATGTCGTGTCGCGAGGTAGGTATAAGATTATTTTCGGTTGCTCTAGTGGTATTCGATACGATTATATAACAAATAAAATTTAGAATCAACTATTATTTTTGCTTTCAAAAGCGATGCTTTTTTGACAGATTAATTTAATTTATTGCATGCACAGGTATGTCGATGACTTCAAAATAATTGTTACTCTGACAACGATTGCTTGAACCAATAGTGTTGCAGGCTTGAAAATACCGAAACGATTATACAACGTCGTGAAGCGTATATTCACTTATCTATATGTGGTAACTAGGATAATTCGCAACTACTATTGGCTAATTTTATTATGAGTTGTATAATCATAATTATTATATGAAGATTTATTTGTGTGTTGGTATTTTAATTATTTGTATACCAAAATAAGAATTTAGGGGTCTTCAAAGCAAGCCGACCTGAGAGAGTCTCAATTTTCTGGGATATATAAAGTATATCTTAATACTATAAAATTCTTAAGCCGGAACAAGAACCAATTCAAGGTAAGGTGTTGTATATATTCACCGTTTTTAATCACTACCTTGACATTTGTTTGCGTTTATATTGTATTATATATAAACAATTCCCCGATCGTGATAATATGTACCTAGTTCTTGCACATCTGAAGTTTATTTTCTGGATCATTTGTTTTAGGTTCTTCGTTATCTATTAACGCATTACAATTCCAGAACATTTATCTATATTAAACGTGTCATTCTACCAGCAGCGTCTACTTTGCAATTTTAATTTCTTTTCTTACGACTTTTTATATTTCGTCATCCATTGTTTTCTTTACACTCTTTTATGTTGTAAATGCTTCCTGTAGGAATCTTCCAGAGGAAAACAAATTATTTAGAAAGGAGAAATATAGATGTCGCAACCAGAATTGCGACGATCAATTCGCTTCATGTATATTAGCACTTCACTCAATCAGAAAGCCCTTCGTCTAAATAGGCATCATTATTATAATGTGAGAAGTTATATGTTATCCAATCGACAGCAGATCGGCAGACTCTAAAGCGACTATCAAATTGTTAGGACTTTACCAGCAATAATGTATAATGTATTTATTGCAAACTTTCCATCGTCTACAGGCTTTTTTATTTTTTGCTTAACTGTAGTAGTATTGTTTTATTTTATAAAACTCCTGCAGTTACATCCTAAAAGAAAGAGCTTTATAATTTTAAATGCAGGAAACTAGCAGCACTATATACTATTTCCCTTGTTGATATAAAATATCGCCTTTCATCAGTTAATGTTATTAGAGCTAATTTAGAGAGATGTGTGGCATTTTAAAAAGAATGAAGTATTGTTGAAATTGAACCTAACGAAACTCTGAAACAGTGCTTTCTTTGTAGATACGTGTTTTTGAAACATGGACGTAATGTAAGTAAGTGTCATAGCCAATGTTTTCCATTTGGCGTATAACCATTAGCCCTGGTCTGGTGGATATCACTCGTCTGACAATTATAACTATTATAACTAATGGCGTTCGTTCTACGATACAATGAGTCCCCTGTGTTGGCATGAATTAGTCGCGGTGCCTCTAACACAACGCGGAAACGCCCAACTTAATTATTCTTCCCTGGCTTTGTAATCTTATGTATTTTATGCATTTCGCATTTCTCTTCCTGCATAATTAATTGTACTCGGGTAAATATATTTGCTTACAGAATACAAATGCCTTCATTAATTGTATCTCTTAATTATGAGACCTTTGCAATTTAGGCTGTTTAAAAGCGTGTTTGAACATTTAGATACAATTTTATTAGATTAGGGGGCCCTCTTTAACCAGGCAGCGTGAAGATTGCGACGATTTCCTTTCGCCGATTTCAATTTTATAATTTTGCGGAACACAAGGAAATGCCAGTTTTGCGTGTATGAATTCTGTTTTCATGTGACATGGTACGTACGTACATACATGAGTAATAACACAACCACCCACCGTCTTTAATTTCAGACCAATTGCCTTCCAGCAAGACTAGTGTGTTTCTGGTTGATTAAATTAACCTTTAGCGGCTTTTCATCTACATATTCTTGCATGGTTGTGAGTCGCTAACGCCCTATTAACATCTCGTAACGTTGAATTATCGACTCTAATTGGCATCAATCACGTCTAAGGCTAATGAAGCCATGAGGTCGTATATTAATTAGTGGCCATGCATGTTCTGTACAGATGAATCAACCATTGTACTAACGTGGGCTGTTTAATTGCTGAACTGCATTGTGCGATTGTCAGATGGAGTTTGTGCTGTTGTATTAAATGCAAGATATGCCAGGGAATCGATTAAATTGACGTCCAAAGAGATTTCCCGTTATAACAGTTTAATTGTCTGCTGGAGGATTTTTTTCTAATTTTCCAACTTGGAAAAAATACGAGATTATTGTGAAAGGAAATTTTGTTGATAATTATGTGTACGATCACGCACATTTATAATCAATCACGTTTTTATTCTGGAGAATTAACGTAACAACTTATTTGGAAAAACGTCATAATGTTTATGAAAGAGTTCGTGAAAAAAATAACCGAGCGCTTGTCGAGTTTGACATGATAATAAAACGGGGTAAAAGCTAAAGGGAGAATATTTCATGGAAACGAGAGAAAGAAATGTTGTTCGTAGAAAACTTGGAAAAACTTCAAGATGTAGTACAAGTGAAAGTATTAATAAACGGAAACCATTTTGTTAGAAGTCAAAATTTCCATTAAAGCTCTTTCCCCACCTGTGTTATATAATCTATTCTTAACTATCTAAGGTATAAAGGAGGGTAGGGATATGTCGAAGTTATTAATAGTATTAATTGCATCTACCGTAAACATAATCGGTTTGTAATTAATTTTCTAATTACATTTACTAAATTTGTTTGGCTATGAACGGATTTAATAATTTAATAAACATTAACCTAGAATGTTTTAAGTTCACTCTGTATGGTGCTAATTAGGTTTCATGGGAGCTTACTGAAACATAAATTGAAATAGAATCAATGTAAATGTAAAAGTATGGGCATTACTATTTGTTTTAAATAAATACCAGTCTTTTAGATACTTAATTTAAAATCTGCATAAAAATAATATAAAAATAAAAAAAGAATATTTTCATTTAAAATGGTATATTATATGGAATAAATAGCACTAAAATAGTAATAACTAATCCAATAAATGGTCCTTCAAGTAGAAAAAGACTCAACCTACTGAACATATTTATGCCCAAAGGTTGAGAAGAGTTGAGGAGCTCGAGAGGTAATACAAGCTAAAACTCCAAGTGGATTTAATGTTAATGAAATAATTAATAGAAAACAGTGACAGTTTCGCCTGATTGTAGACAGTACAGATTCAACGACTCACGTGTAGTACGATAAGAAGATTACAAATGCAAGCAGTACTAGGGACTACAAGAAAAAAGTTTATACAAAAAAAATTAGATAGAACATAAAAATATATATAGGGAGTAGAATTAGTACTCATAAAAGCACAAATTTTAATAAAATTTACGGATGGTGCTACCTATAGAATAATATAGGTTTATATAACCTACATTGGTAGCACAATAATAACGAATAACTAGAACAAGTTATAGTAGCTACTCCAATGTATTATGGACTTTTTGAAAAGATTGTTGATGTAAAAGATAGGACATAAGATAGCTGCCATTGTGGAGCTCGAATATATGACAATTTCAGAAGCGTCAAATTGAGGTAGGATCTACATATTGCCATGATTTTTAATCATGTTAGGAAGATGTAACCCGTATTAAAATATTTAGCAGGCAGATTTATTTTATGCAAATTTTAGAAATCCCGTTCTATGAGTGACATAACCTCTCTCTTTGAAACGGGAAAAAATGTTTTTTAATGTAAATAAAACTAGTCAGTTAGGACTAACGTGTACACTAAAACACTTTAAACATAAAAAGGATATAGTGAAATCCTGCATTTCTTTATAAAAATTAGCCTTCACTGATAAATTTAACAATGTGGAAATTGTTAAAACTTTTTAAGGCCTAATGAAGTATTTGTGCATTTTCAAAGTCAAAATTTCTCTGAAACAGACAGAACAGGTTGTATTTAAGATTTATGCAAGTGTATAACTACTAACCTGTAGAAGTTATTACAGAAATTTGTGTTTCATTTTAAGGATGTATAATTTATAATTTATACAATTTATTAATAATGTATAAGGATGTATTGTTTGTGTAGTACCTAGTACCATGGAGTAACACTTAAGTGTGATATTTCTAAAGCTTTTTGATAAGATGTTTTATTGGAAATGAGTAGAGTAGCATCTTAATACCTGCATAATTGATACAAGCTATTATATAAAGATTGGTTCGTCCTGATATAATATGTGAAAAACATGTTTACAGGCTGCGTTTTTGAAACTTGAGAAAAGTAGTTGTATGTAATTTGGACTGCATAGTTTTTTGTAGCGTCTAGAGAAATAATCAAATAAGATCATAAAAGGTATAATGTATAGTTTTTTAAACAAACAGCATTGAAAAATTGTGTTTTTATAAATTTATGTTAGTAATAAATTTTAATACAATGTTGTTCGGTCGGCAACAAAAAAAGTTAGATGTATAATCTATTATTTATGCCAAATGTTATATATCGGCAGATTCGCAATTGTGATCTACAAGATGCAATAAATAGTTTTTCTTTAAATGAAAATTTGGAAATGAAATAGGGTTAGTGGAAATTTGGAAAACTCGTATATTTCATGTTGAAAATTCATTGTTTCTTGAAATACATAGTATTTAAAGGAAGCCGTTTTTTAACAAATTAGTAGGTCTAAACCGTTGAAGTAACAAGATGCTTTCCGAGAGTGCTCCACAACCAATGTTTGTAAGATTATGTTCAATAAAAAATGCAGTAGCCGTCAGATAATATTTTGAGGGTATAATTTAAACGTCAAACATAAAAAGTGATTTAATATTTAAACAAAGTGTTTAACTTAATTGTGAAAGTGGATAAACAAAATTTGATAATAACAACGAATGTATTTCTCAACAACAAAGGGAAATTTTCTTAATGAGATCAATATGTTTAAAGTTGAGTGGAATTAATGAAAAATTAGGACTTACCTTTGGTTTACAATAATAAATATCTGATATTGCAATACAAGCAAATAATAATTATATTCTGTATAGATCTTTTTTATTAATTAACAATCGAATTGGAATCTTTGTGTTGAGGTGGTATGAGGAAATAATATACGAAAGCCAACAGCTGTTATTGGAAATTGAAATCACTTTTTAAAGTTTGAGATGGAATTTGATTTTTTAGGAATTGGAGTTTTTATGTATATAAATATATACTTTTATTATTATTTAAAGCAAGATACCAATATAAAATAATAATTATAAACAAATTATAACTGAAATAATTTTTCTTCAATTCAAAATTTAAAGTTAAGTTATTTATCATATGAATCCCTAAATAGAGAATTATTAAGGAATTTTAAGATTGATTGGTTTAAATAAGAAACAAAAAGACAGATTTATGATCCATGTCATTAAAATCACGTCACAATTTAATAATCTTCAAGTCTATTTATAAGAAAGATCAGTCTTTTTGAATTTATAGAAAAATATTTCAGTTTGGTATCAATTTTTATTGTGTAGAAAGTTACATCGCATAGGGAACTGCATAACTGCAATAGGTAACAGAAAGGTCCATTGGGAACTATCTACATGGCTACAACGTCTACAATTACCTCTCACTGGCACATACCAAAAACTAAGCCAAATACCGAGAAACACTACAATAAGCGATAGTACCCCACAAATAGTTCAACAAAAGAATTTTCTGGGAATAAAAACGAAAATAAAACATAAGGTCAGGTATGTAGTCCTTAGTGAAAAATATAAAGACAACACAAACTATGAAGAGATAATAGAAACTATGAAGAAAAGGCCAATTATTACAACTAGTTATGAAGAAACAGTTAAAGCTACTGTTGAGACAAAGTATAAACCAGCATTTGCCCGTTTTTTCTGGAACCATCATACGGTTATTGAAAAGGGGTCACTTTTGTATTTTTATTGGTGTATCCCGTTATAGCATTCCAAAATAAGAATACGAGGAAGGTAAAAAAAAAAGAAATGATGAATGTTTACATGTTGCTACCAGTGCTTTTCTGCCATGACCAACTAAAATCAATGTAGTCAAAACTGCATACGATCGTCACAATTATCTTTTCTCTCTTTCTAATTACTATACGGCAATTACCGACATCTATAGGCAAGTTTTGTATTAATTTTCTAGGAAGTAAGCAACATGCTTCGAATTCGAAGATTAAGTTCACCAACTGCCGTTTTCAATCTTTTCTATTACTAATTTGTTTAAAACTATGGATAAAGAGTTTTTAAAAGGGATTTTTAGCATTTTTTGATATTTCAAAAGTTCGTTATTTCAAAGACAGATTAACGTACACAAAAACAATGAATGTGACGTTCGCATATAGTCGTGACCAGCGTCTCTCAACATTTTTCAATCTTATAAAACCGTATGCCTCTTTGAATTTTTAATAATACAAGCGATTTCGGCTAAACATTGGTACCGGTTATTTAACGCACAGGCAACGAGTTAAAGTAATAGCAAGAAAATGTAAAATAATTTATGACTATAATTTTTCTTTTGTTTATAACAATCATCAATTTTCTATTTATTTTAATTTACTCATATAATAAAAAATTAATTACAAATAAAAAATTAAAATTTGCAGATACAGATATATTGAGTATTAATTAATATTAATTTATTAAATTTTTATAATTAAGAAATCGTAGGATTAATTGAATTGGTATGTTCACGTTTTATGTATTATATCAATTTAATTTCAGGCAAGACTCCTTAAATTCCATGGGCAATTAACAAAGATATTTAACATTTTATAAATCTTAGCTTTTTTTTTTAGCTTTAGCTTAACTTTCTTTAACTTAGTTCATATTCAATATTGAATGCTCATAAAGATTTAAAAGTAACCTTTTTTAATTCACTGTAATGAGTAACCTTTTTTAGTTACATTATACATACCACAAATATTCTCGATTTATCAGTAGAAGAATATATTTGTAGATTGAGGAAATCTCTAAAGGAAACGCACGAACGTCATCCTATTACCGAATTACTCGAAAATAAATAAATAAGATCAGTTTAGAGCTCTAGTAAACGAAGCAGAATGCATGCCCCTAATAGTAAATAGGTAATAATTATTTTTCTACTTTAATGTTTTCTCCTGAAACACTAACAGATTTAATATAAGTGCATTTTCATGTTTTAACATGCAAAATTTTGAACATACCTTTACTTATTACTCGGAATTATGGAGAAAATAAAGAAAAATATACTATACACTAAGTAGAATATTCCAAAAGTTGGATTTGTTGTAAATAAGAGGCAATTAGATAGTTACTTACAAGGAATGACAAAAATCAAACAATTTTGATAGATTTAAACGAATCATGGTGTTAGGAAAAAATGAGAGACAGAAGTCATGTTCTACTGCAACCTATGTAAAAGGGAAGAATTTTTGGAAAAGATTACAGAAGAAAAATGGAACTTTGCCAAAAACAATAATCTACGTTTCTGTTGTACGTGATCTCCACACAATTTTAGAACGCAGAAGTAAAGGGAATTGTGAGATTATCTTATCATTATGTAAGAAAAGTCGCCACCCGCTTCATCATTTTGAAATTGTCAAAATATCTAGCAATGAATATCGAGAAATAATATAATCAAGTTCGATCAACAGATCGGAACATCAAAAAAACGAAACCTTTTAACCAGTTTAAACTAACATCAGAAGAGAGACAGATAAAACATATTGCTTCTCATTACTATTCCTTTTTGTTTCCTACTGTAAGATTTGTAAATATTTTTCTGCCACTTTAAACTTGTCAGATACAGTTTAATAAAATACTTATAGTGTTGCATGGTTTACCGTAATTCTGCCTTTTCTGCAGAAAAAGTATTTTGTAAGTACTATTGATTTTATATTTTCGCTTGCTGTAAAATTCAGATACAATTTCCTGTTTTGTAATTTATGAACTAATTCCTTACTATTTTTTATGATTTATTATTAAGTACTATTTAAAAATGAATATACAACTCGTGGGATTGACTTGTTTTAGCGTTATTTTTCAAAAATAAAATAGTACCTAAAATAGTCAATAACACAAAAACAATTGATTTTTAGGTATAGGATATAATACATAAAAAAAGTTGAGAATTTTACAAAAAGAAATCGGGGTTACTATTTGAAAAATCAAAATTGATATTAGTCTAGATTCTTTGAGACCTAGTAGTAGTAGTAGCAGTAGTAGTAGTAGACCTTTTAAGTAGGGTCTGTTTTCAATAATTCATGTGTCTTGAGTCTGTGAGTAAATCGAAATATAAATGTTATTAGAACAAAAGCATCAGAGTTAGATTTTTTACAAAAGCTCAATGTTTCTACTTTGAAAATATTAATTAAGTTCATTTTTAACATAACTTACCTGTATATGTTTATATTATTTATTATACTATTTATTTAAATAATAGTTCTTTACCACTTATTCTTGGGTTGTTTGTAATTCTTCTATATTTCACCATTTCTCGTTTTAATACTGTTTACTGTAAGATTTACTTTATACAGTTTTCCTGTTTCATCTTGGAATTTCAAGTATTTTAACCATCAATTATAAATTAAGCGTTCATTTATTATAAATCCATGTACCACTTTTCCATCACCTTCACGCAATTTCAACGCCTTAACTTCTCGTTAAGACTCAATTCTCATGTGTGTACGTATGTGTCAATAGACAGATTACGGTTATTGAATTGCTAATGTAACATTCAATTTGCTGCTATCGTTGATATGCTTTTGTTTATATTTAGTAAGTTATTACAAATTAATTGTTATGTATGCTAAGTTAATTACAAATGGTTCAGCTTACATATAAATTAGACTACCCACTCGTATTTGCATACAAATTATACTTTTATTGCAAGGCGATATTTGTTATTGTCGATTACATGATTAATTCGTGGTATGCCATGTTAAATACTATTGAAATTAACATTTAATTAAAAATTATTGCTTAATTTTTAAATAGTTTTAAAAATTGTTATTCAGCCAACTCAGGTCAATGAAGGTATCATAATTCCTTTATAAGCAGTCACGTCATTTTATATCTAAAGTAGGCATGTTTAATAGAATTATATAATTTACAGCACGATATTGATGTAGTATAAACGTAGAACATTTTGCATAGATTCCTGGTTTTTTCAAAAGCAGAACTGTTTATTATTTGTACAGAGATAAACCGGCGATAGGAACTGATTTATGTTGGTTTTGTGAACACTCGTGAAGGAATAGCACGCGACGCCGGCCGGCGTCGCCAGCAATAGCTTTCTTGAAATAAACATAAACGCTTTAGATATTATAATCAGCTAATGTTTATGTTTTGTTATGAGTTGTTAAATATTCGGATATAAAATAAAATATAAAAACTCTCTGGCGGTTAGGCACAATTGGGAAAATAGGATTATAAATTAAAAAGGACCAACCTATAAAAATCCATTAAATACAAATATACTAATTTTTGTTCACGCCTTTTGTCTCTTAATTTGTTAAAAATAAATTATATGATGTTTACAAAACTAGTTGAAAAGCTAATTTAAAGCACGCTCAAAAAAATACTTTTGCCCCAAAACCTTAATTTGCATAATAAAGAGATACTGGCTCATAACACGCAATTTCGTAAGTGGATTACAGTTGTGGTTTTAGGCAGAAACCTTTGTGGCCCACGGTTTTAGAGAAAGAAGAGTATTTAAACTTCTCAGCGCCGTATTTAACTGAATTATTATAAAATATGCACCCCCCATGTGACGAATTAGGACGCGAAATGTTGCGTCAAGGAAACTAAAAACACAAAATTCCTGTTTAAACTTTATAATAATACATATACCTTACTTTGGATAAACTTCAGAAACGTTTTCATTATAATAAATATTCATTCTGCGGATAACTATCATCAACAAAAATCCTAAAGCGTCAACGATAGTTAATTAATTTGAAATTTGAGTGCCCCCAAGCTCGTCCTTAAATGGAGGTGTGAAAAAATTGCATCCTCGGCAAGTAATTAACTCCCTTGGTGCCTGCTTTTAAAATAAATTGAAGACGTGGGTTTAATATTATCGAAGACCTTTTTGATATTTCCTCTTTTTTTTGTTAGTTATTAATAAGTCTTGATATAACAGTCTTTTTTGTGTTACGGCTTATAATAATTGTTGTTATTAAGAAAAGTCAATAATAACCCACACTTCGTTATTATTAGTGTGTACAATTATTAATTGTGTTTACAAAACATAAATCAATTATGAAATTAGTTTTTCTCTTAAGAAAGACCATTGATAGCTTACAAATAAAATTCTTCTTCTTGTTTCATCATTGCTTGTTTGTGGGTTTCTTTTCATGCTTGTTCTATTTCTGTGTTTTGATTTTTTTTAGCTATGTTTAATTGTTTAGCACTTTTTGCTCTAAATACCTTCTGACGAATTTGCACTTCCTGTACAAAATAAAGCTGAAATAAACCGATCCTTGTACAAATTAAACTAAAAAAATATTGTAATGCGATGAAAGTATTAATTGCCCATTTGATGATAACATTATGTCCTGACATGATAAATAAATCAGCATATTTTGCAATTATTACTTTTTCAATTATCGTTTTTATTGTTTAGTCTAACGAAATGCACCTTTCTGTTTAAATCATTTTTATCACATTAATATACAATATTTTTTAATATAATTTGTACAAGGATCGGTTTGTAACTTATTTTGCTCAATTTCCGCCCTTTTTCAAATTCTCCGGGGGGAGCTGAAAACAACATCATTTTTCATTTTTGTCTGACTAATATGACACAATAACAGTAACAAAAGTAACGTGGTATAACAATAAATAATCACTGACAACTTTTGTCTATGTTCAACAGTTGCTACTACTATTACAGCCACTTTACTTCAAATGGTAACCAATAGTGACCCAATCCATCATAAACCAGGTAGTGTGTGTGCTAGGAATGTGAAAATAAATAATGTGCGAAGATAAAATTATCTTCACAAGATTTAAAAAGGTATAAACAAAGATAAGGAACAAGCATTCCTCATACAAGATAAAATACTGTGACAAGCTTAAAGAAATTTAGAAGATTTATAAAGAATTATTGGTTAATTCAAATTTGATTTGTAAAGCGCTGGTTAGTTTCATCCTGATAACTAAAAAAAACAATAATTCTAAATATCCTTTCACATTAAGAAAAAAAAGCTTACCTGTCCAAACAATCATAGTGAGTTGGCTTCAGTTGAGATTGAAAGTTGTTAAAATATATTATTTTCACAGATTTTAAATAAAGTGTTTCATTGTGGCAAAGAATCAACAGATGCAAATGGTAACATATCTAATTCCCGTAACGGGTAAATGATGAAATAGTTCAATCACGAACCCAGTATTGAAATCGCTTCTAAATTAAAAGTATAATACAAAACCACAAAAACAACTGAGTCTAGAAGAATCATATACACAGCGTGTAGGGAAATTTAAAGTCATCTAACTACTAAAGAGATCTAGGCCAAGGCTTGTGGATCCGATTTTATGGATAGATCAACGACTCGGTGAATGTCTTATGTTATTGGTATATCGACAAATTGACGAATATATATTATTGTTATATCGACGAATATTATATTATTGTCCCGATGAATTATTATTATATTGTTGTTGTAAATTATCATTTACAATTAATGTATTATGGTCCTTTAATTTGTCGATATACCAATAACATAAGACATTCACCGAGTCGTTGATCTAGCAATAAAATCGGATCCACAAGCCTTGGCCTAGATCTCTGAGAAATTATCAAGTTAACACATTTGTTGGTACAACAGTAATCAATATTTATATATGTTGATTCTCTATATTCTTTCTTACTTTCTTGGCGTGACTATTTCGCTTATGCAACACTTTATACACATTTGTGTTTAGATTGTGGAAATTTTACACTAAACTAATTTTAGAAAAAAGTTTTTAACTTTAAGGGATTAAATTTAGAATTTAAACCAATTGATATATCAAAACATTTCCTACTAAATATTGATAATACAACTCATGATTGCTCTTAAAATTTTAAAATTGCAATCCTGCAAACAAGTAAATTCCAATATAACTTTTTACATGGCGGTCATGCAACAGGCTGGAGGGCGGGTGGCATGACCACGTTGATGGTAGGGGTGGGGACCATCAGCAACAAAACTTTATACCCGCATAGCGGGTATTACAACCTAGTATAATACATACGTCAATTTGTCGATATAACGATACATTCCGTAATTCATCGATAAATAACAATAAACTAGTATATTTTTTAGTTCGTCCATTTAAGAATAACATTAACATAATATCTTAGTCGAATGTATTCGTCGATACAACAAGCATATAATACATTCTGTATAATCATAACAATGACAATACATTCGTCGATATAAGAATATAACACATTCGTCGATTCGCCTATACAATAATATAATAATATTCGTCGTTATAACAATAGCAGTACATTCGTCGATATATCAGGAACATAATACATTCGCCAAATCGTCGATGTAACCATTAAATAAGATCCACAATGTAACGGTACGTTTTTTTAACTTCACTAAAAATCATTTTGTTTACATAATAGATAAAAAAAACCCTTAGTGTGGTCCTCAATATTATTGTATATTTCTTCTTGATTTAAAATTACGTTGGTATATTGCATGAAATAAGACCTACAAAATATCAAAGGTCACTTTCAAAAGAAACATTCCCTGATCAATAAAATTTGTTTCTAGAAAAATCTGCAGATTACTTTTTAAAAGCACCGCTTTTGCAGTGTTAAAAGTTTATTTTTCATGCTCCGATTAACACGGTGGTTGTTCTCGTGGAAATAGAATGTTCCAAAACAAAAATTGTTTTTAATTCCGTGCTTATAAGGGTTAAAATATAATAGTAGCCTTAATGAAAATTTCCTTATGGTTGAAATGTATGAAACTTCGAATTTACAGGTTTAAAACATACTGGGTTGAAATCTTTTCTAGTAAGCAAACACCGACAAATAGATTTTTGTAGAATAAATTTGTCTAAACGGCCACCTGCAAAATAACAGGCTTTCTAGTAGGCAGCTCCTAAAGGGAATCCCCAAAGGTTTCGTTCAAAACATTCTGCAATAAAATGACGTGAATATACCTCATTGGCCAAAAATAATCCCGCCATATTTTCATTGGGTTATTAAAATTTTACCCTTCTCAAAACTTATTCTACCGCCGAAATATTTTTAGTTTATGGGAGTTTCCAATAGAATCTCATACAGTGTGCAAGAGAATAGACGGGCCGAGCGGAAAGTAATTTCTCGTGCTGTCCTGGAGCTCTCTCTTCAGAGAAGCCCCCGGTGAAGTTTATGTTAATTTTTGTTTTTAACATTACAGTTCCCGTTTTAAAGAGTATAATTAAGTTGTACTATTACTGTTTTGTGTGTTCCCGTTTTTTAAAAGTTGTGAAAGATACAGAAATTTAAGTGATTAATTTAGTATCATTCCTACCGAAACCTAATCATTAATTCTGTACGAGTTATTGATTTATAATCAAAGTGCAGTTAATATTTTGTGGCTGCATTTCAGTTTGTTAAATGATTTTGTTTGATAGTAATACAGTTATTATAACGAACAATATATTTACCGAATTTAATTTATCGTAAACCAAGTTTTTACAGGATTCCGTTTTAATGTAATTTAAAATCGGTAGTTTTAAAACTAAATAATTCTTAAACGATACGTTTAAGCATGGCGCTACCTCTAATAAAGAAAAACCTCTTATACGAACATTATTATTAACCAGTGGTGATTTAAGAAGAACATTTTTAATAAATAATTAATAACTGAACTCATATAGTTATTTCGGTTATATTTAGAAAGAAAAGGAGAACTTTATTAACCACTAGTTCTAAAGAAAGACAGTTATTGTGAACTTTAATTCATTGGCTCAAATTCAGTAGGGTGTCAGTAATTAAGGTGATTTCCAGATTTCTTCAGTTTCATCAAACGGTTGAGTTTGATGATTAGTGTTTGTTTGTGATTGAAAAGGCAATATTGTATCAATTACTTTGTCAAGGGAAGTCGGATTGAACTATTTGAATAAGGTATTGTGACTTGATGGATTTTATTTTGTTAATGTTAATGTAAGTTGAACCACTATTTATGTATCGAATATCTTTGACCACTATTTGCATGTGCATTATTTCCTGTCGTTAAGAATCCTTACGTCGGGTATCATTTTTTTATATTTAAATCTATAACGATGTCTTAAATGAAAATTTCTTATTTTTATTTTTGTTTATAAATAAATCTATTATTGAACCTAACTAAACTGAATAGTATTGAACAATATATTTATGAAACTCTTTCAATATTTTTTATTCAACCTAACTTTGACATAATTGATTATGACTAATATTTCAATTAAATTTATTAGCTCTGATGTCGATTTCTGTTTGCGAGCATCAGGTCATTATTTTTATAAAATTCCCGGACTTTCCTAAACAGATGGCGCTCAACAATATGCATTTTCTTGTGTCTTTAAACCTATAACCCATTTCTTTTATAATTAGTGAGCTATGAAAGCAATACCAGTAACCTTAATTTAAATTTGTTGTGTACATATCTCTAGCCGAGGCAATATTGAATTGTACATTAAGTATCAAATATTTTGTGTTGTACAGTTTGTGCAAGATTTTAAGAAGTTAATGTTTTGTTTTGTTCCGGAAAATAACTAGCGTTTTACTGTCGCCCAATCGCTGAGCTTCTTTGTTTTTAGAGCGTTTTAACATGCCTTGACCTATACATTGAAAAAGTGATTATATTAAGCATAATACGTTCGTCCGTGTAACAGTAAGATAATTCGTCGACGTAACAACATCATAATATATTCGTTGGTATAAAAATAACACGATACATCCGTCACCTCACCTAGACCTAGAAGATTATTATATAATGGACCCACAATAGGGTGGTCCAACAAAAAAGCAAAGTCGGAAATCTTATGCTCTCACCCCCTAGGATTGTTGTATATCGAAAAAAAGTACCCCTATTTTTTTATTTTGAAATTGGACAATGTTTAGGGGTGCCTCAAAGCCCTTAAAGTTTCCCACGTATTTTATATGGGAAAAAACACTTTTTCATAGATTTGGTATAGAATTTTTGTAAATCAATATTTTCAACGGGACTACCCTGTTTCTCTTCAGAAATGTTCAGAGAATGACATACAATAATTTATTTATCAAAATATTTTATATTAAAAAATAGTAATAACTATCTTTTTAACAATTTTTCTGTGTTTCTTTCATTTATGGGGTTTTTGCGGGTCTGTAAAAAATAGTTAATATAAAAAATTTAACAAATAAATTATTGGATGTCATTCTCTGAACATTTCTGAAGAGAAACAGAGTAATCGGGTTGAAAAATATTGATTTTATAGAATTCTATACCAAATCTACGAAAACGTGTTTTTTTCCCATATAAAATACATGGGAAACTTTAATGGCTTTGAGGCACCCCTAAACATCGACCGATTTCAAAATAAAAAAATAGGGTACTTTTTTTCGATATACAATAATTCTAGGGGGTGCGAGCATAAGATTTCGACTTTGTTTTTTTGTTAGACCACCCTAACCCACAAGCACAGATACGTGACCTATAGCACCAAGTCAATCAAACTACTGATTTACTCTAACTATTATTATCATTATCATGCAATTATCAAAAAAATACTAAGTAAAAAACGATTATGGAGTTTCTCCAAATAAGGCTAGAAACAATAAATAATAAATAGTCATTACAAAATAATCAAATGATTATAATAAACTGTTTCCCAAAACAAGTCGCACACCTTCCAACATTTAATAATTCTTTGAACCATGTTTGTTGGTATAAATCAACAAAATAACTTGTAGCCATGTAAATAATTTCATATTTAAGTTAATTGGGAATATAATAAACATGTCATCAAAAATTCAGTCTTGGCAATGAAAAAGCAGGTGCGACCAACTCACCTAATAATGAAGTGAATCTGATAATAACACTTATTAATAGTCTTTCTTTTTAGGAACTTACAGTGTCCACTCGGTCGAACTAAATAAAATTTAATGTAAATTAATAAGAGTTCACATCCTCTTAGAAATTTTAGATCAGGATGTTAGATAGTGGTAATTATTTTTTTAGAATATTCGAAGTTTACCAAAAATACTTTTGTAATTTTTTCACTTTAAAACTCTAGAAATATTCATTAATTTCAAAAAAACGAGATAACTGAATTTATTCTAAAACCAACAAGTTTTTGGAGAGGGGTTGAGACGGCCAAATATCACTCGTACCCAGCGGCGGATCAAGAATTGATCCAGAAAGAGGGTGGCTAAAATTGATCAAATGCACAATACTGCAGTACCAACTTCACAAAGCTTCATTTTATCCAGTGTAAGTTATGAACCAAAGGGGGAGGGCTTCAGCCCATTTCCTGGATGCTCCACTGCTCGTACCTCATGGGACCGACTCTTATATTATTATAGAAATTATACCCTTAGTGAAGATTTTTATCAAAACAAACATTGCATCCTTAAATCCCTTACCGGATTAAGAATTCTGCCGCTATTCGTATACAGAAGTCAATTCGGTGAGCCTATTCATAATTTTGTGTTGTAAAACCATTGATATTGTAAAAGTACATGAAATTATACAGTCCATTAAAGAACCACATTGATATTTATTGATTCTAACCTTAAATTAAAGAACATGTTTTAATTTTAAAAGAAAGATGGACATTCTCCGTGTTTTTACATATTTAATAAGTAATAAGTTAAAATATGTATGTGATAATAATTAAGTACTTCTTAAGACTTTTTAGTATCGTACTTCAGTAAATAGTTTTAATATTTTTTTACTAATATACTCGGTTAATTATAACACGGGAAATAAAGAAATATGCAATGTTACACCCAACGTCTAGCCAAAGATAGTTTTCATTATCGTATAAGAAATATGATTAGCAGTAACACGGTTGATGCCATTATGCATTAAAACTGTAGTTTTTGAATTATTGTTTAATTTGTTTACTTTTTAAAATACTTAAAGTATAAAAAACTAAATATTTAATTTGTAATAAAATAACTGTTGTAAATGTGTTGCAGTAAAAATCCCAAAACCAGTTGTATCCGTTTTCTCGATTCTCTATCTGACTTATGTCTTTTCTTCTTGATCTTTGCTTACTATAATTATCAATTTGTTTACTGCAATATTTAGTTGTAAATACCGTAAATCTTGTTTAACGAATCATGTTGTAAAATAGGAGTCCATTTTAAAGGCGAAACTGTATAAATAGAGTAATAGTATGAGTATGTAGAGTAATGTATAGACATCGTAATATACAAAATGCAAAACTTGATTCCCGATTAAGTAAACGTAAAAAAGAATTTAAAGTCTCTGAGAATCCATAATTTTTGGTTCTAGTTTCTTGATGAGTTGTTACTGTTACATCTTTTTCTAGATCATTTACCTTTCTGTATACATTTCGCAGTGGTGACTGCTAAGACTAGGCCTTCAGTATTTTTATTCGTCTAATCTGATTCATTCGATAACCTGTCGTTTCCTATACCAAAACGCGTAAACAAAAACTGCACCTCACGACATCCACGGTGTAGCAGCGAATGACCTCAAGCAAGGTCAACTGACAAAGCAGACTCCTTAGAAGTTTTAAATACCTCCAGGTACATGTGTTGCAAGTTCCAAAGTGTAACTTTTGACACGTAGCCTTTTCTATTGTACAGGAAAATGACTGTAGATCAAATCTGACTTCGACGAGATGGAACTCTCGATAATGCATAATTTCGATTAATTATCTTTTTGTTCCTTAAAATGAGATTAAAGGTATGAGAGCACAGAAATCAATATTTTAACTCAAAATTGCTCAGTTGACGTGGTATATGCGTTGCTTAACGCCCATTATACTCAAAGATTGTCACGGACCTAATTCGGATACTCAAGAGCACTCAGGTATCTGTGACCCCTTATTTTCAAAAATTCATATCTTCGCTCCAAGTTGTTAAAATGACATGACTTTTCCCTTGCTAAACGTGACATGTCAAGAACTGTCTAATGATATTATATACGTCTAGGTTACGTCCAAAATAGACGGCAGTGTTGTACAAAAACACATGAAGTCAACTTTACATGTGAGTGGTGTTAAAATCATTAAATTTTGCTGAAAATCGACTCTAAGGTTCAATTTTATAGCTTAACGTGTAATTAACACCTTTTCATAGTTTACTGCGTTACATTGCACAAATTTGGATTTTAGTAAATAGTCATTTTGCATTTAATTTATTTTATATAATAAGAGTAAGAGCTGTAAGCAACTTTGGAAGTTACAGTTATAGGACAGAAAGATTTCGTAAATATCGTTAAAAAGATTCATAGTGCGTGAATAATTTCTACCCTTAGATACTTTTTTAACAAATCACGTGCCCCTTACGCAATACATCTAAATCTAGCAATGGAGTGCTTTTATTGTGTTAATTGAGAGCTATTAAAGTATAGTTATTAAATGCTTCTTTTGAAAAAGTTGACAGTTCAGACTCGCGTTGTTATTATTTGCATACCAACATCCTCTGTTTGCGTAAGTGGTGTATAATGTCTTATCAATTAGAAATCTGGTTTTCTGCTAAATTCTGCGAAATCATCGTTTCTCGGCTATTCCTGGTTTTGCTACCGTAGCTAGAATATTAGTGCCTTATTACGCTTTGTATAGTTGTGTGATTTAAGTGCTCTACTGTATCATCAATTTGATCTGCGCTCTTGATGAGTATTTCTAACTTTAATTAGTTGATTGTAATGAGTCAAATGAGTTCCATATATTAAAACGATATTTAGCTAGTGATTTGCATAAACGCCCGCAATTCTTAGGTGTGGTTTGACAAGCCATTGGCATGCCTTTCTGTATCATCAACACAGCAATCATTTTTTAAGATTCCACTCTACAGGCGGAACTAGAGTCCGCAAAGATATCCTTTTATTCTACGTTGATGAAGATGTCTGAGACTGTGCCTCAGTAGATGGCTTAGAGAACACGTGTTCATAAGGTAAGACTTGGGCGAATTGTATAAGAAGCGACAGCTGTATTATAAGATCGCACCTTGGTGTTAACAGCAAGTCAATCGTCTAATTATAAAGCAATAATTATTATAGTTTGGTGAATTGCTTTTTGTTATCTGGTAGCGGATGACGATCAAATGCAGCAATTGGAACTGAATGGTAAAGACGGGGTAACAGTGGTCAGTTTTTCGAATCTGAATTTGGATTGGAGAGAGGATATTTTAATGTATTCTCAATTTGGTAGATTTCTTCTATTGACTTATTTTTCTTAAAATCGATAGTCTGTAATCATCTTTCAGTTTATGGGGTAAAGGTATTGAAGGTTGCTTTTTGCTCTTTTAAAATTTTCTTTTGTAAACCGGAGAGCTGCGAAGGAGCAAAAACGATGACTGTATAACCAACAAATGAGCAACGTGCATTTTGCTGATAAACGATCATAGACAAATATAACAAACCTGGGAGCACTTCTCAGGTCTCATTTTGCACCAACAGCTTATTCGCGATTGCTTACTCCTCAATTTCGAGCATCACGGGTTCTCTCTGCTGAAAGAACCCCCTCCTCTAAGTTCTTATTGGCCCATGTCCATCAAGACTTATATCGCAACTTCCACATAATTTGATTCATTAAAAGTCATAGTATGTGTCTTTCCTTGGAGTGTTTGTGGGAACGGAACTAGATGATCAATATGCAGAATGTAAAATGCAACAGGCAGCTTGTCAGTTGAATAAAAAAATCCTTCTTGTCTCGCATATGATTTCGTTTGTGAGACATGAAATGCCGCCAACACCATATTTGGTAAATTATTCCCTTATTCTACAGAACCAATAACCTTCACACAATCAATATATCTTTTCTTGGTGAAGAGTTTCTTTTCATCGTGGGCGAACTGAACAACTTAGTTCATCATACACTTAAGGAAAACCCACTGTATATCTGTAGCTGTGATTCTGTATACTCACTCTACTATCTCGTAAACTATAATTCGTATAAATGCTAGAGGCTCCTCTCTCTCTCGGGGTGTTTTGAGAACACTTCGCGGATATATTTACTAATTGGCCTGAGAGGACCTAATTTCCTTGCTCGATACGGAATACCGTATCCTGCAATTTTGATGATTCTTGCAAATCCACACGATTTGTACTAAGAATATTAAGAATATGTTATCGATGTGGGTAGCCAGGACACTTTGCTAACTCTTGCAACAGTTCGTGTTCAAGCATATGATGTGGATGCGGAAGTAAAAATTATAGCTGTTTCAAACCACATCAGGTACCATCACTATTAAAGACGACCACACTTTAAGGATCTCGAGCCACCCAGCTGTCTACGAAATACACGCCATAATCGTTTTATGGACAAAAAAAGCTAATCATTGGACGAACCCTTCATCTTAAAAAAGTATTTCTGTAAGAAAACAGTTATGGGATTTTCTCAACACATAAAGAAAATCTAAATTCTGAATATAATTCCATTATTCAAAAATCGTATATGAAATTCACTGGAATGACCTTTAAAACGCCGAGATAAATATGTATTGAATAAAATTTTACTTTAAGATGTCTAAATGAAATACGGAAGACGTCTTAGAAAAAGATACAATGTATTAAATTTTCCTCCCATAATTTAAGGGTGGAAACGTTTTAAGACACAGAAAAGAAAACGTCATTATCGAACTCCCCTGTGATTAATCTTTCCCGAAAGCGAAGAATGATATATAAAAAGAAAACTTTCCGGAAACTCTATAAGGTGCGGCAAAATTCATGAATAATTGAGGTCCGCATTAAATCGAATTCTCGTTTGTGCCTTTGTTCCGGAACTACTATTGATAGTGCGTGCTACGGAACGCCAATTGCATGTCGTGTTCTGCATTGCAATATAATCGACATGTGCTTGGTCAGCAGTTTTAGTAAATCACGACACTTTAAACGGACCACCCCTTAAGAATTCGTAGGTGTTGTTGTTGTTTAGAAACCAGAATTTTCCTAGTATTTACCGGGTTTATTTTTATTTATTTCCGCTTTACATCTGTAAAACATATCTAAATACACGTTGAATTGCGTTCCATCGTGGTTTCACCAACAAAAGAATTCGTACCTCCACCCACGTCTTAACTACAAACCATCTCCTTAACGTTTGTGTTTCTTTTTTAAAACTGAAATAAATTAGTTTTTGTCGGGAACATTTCATAAATTACCAGCGGTGGTAAATAATAATAATAAACAACGCGGTCGTAAAGTAGGTACATTTTAATGCAAACTTCCGTACATGGAAATGTGAGAAACCTAACCGTAAAATTATAAATTTTAAATAACTCGGTGATATATTAAAACAATATGCGCATATTCCGCCCTTACAGGAACAAATAAATATATCGATGGTAATAAATTTTTAGTCCAATAAAATAAAAAACGAGTTTATAATTTCTCTCTGAGTTAATTATAAAATTGCCATTATTAATAATAGGCAATTACGCAATAATGGCGTCATGAATGTATGTAATATTGATGTTTATGATTTTACAGTTAGCAGCGTTTCAAAATGGATCGTCATAAAATATTAAAGGTTATTGTATAAATTGATTAGATGAGAAAGAAATAATAGTTAGTGAGATTCAATCGTTGGCTGTTCATAATTCAATGGCTTTTTTTAATTTCTAACTTCGTAAGAACGGGGTTGAGCGCCACTCTATTCATTAAATGTAATAGTTGTTGTATGATTGAAAAGTCTCTAAATGATGCTGCCAAATAAATGTTGTAAATGTTGCTTGGATGGAATTCTATTTAAAATTTCATTAAGATAATCTAATTTCTTACTCTTACTTAAGTCATTATACTTTTAATATTTATTTTTCGATATTGAATAAAAACAAGAGGAAGCTAAAAAATAAACTCGATTAATGTATTTAGAGGTTAAAATTGAGAGGTTTAAGTTATTGCTAAGTAGAATGAGGAGGTCTGTTTGAACACTTTTAGAATTAGGAAAAGTTTAATTATAAAGTAATTTATTATTTCTGATCTGATTATAACGTTCTATTTATTATTTATTCTAAAGTTTTAATTTTTCATATTATTTAGTTTAATTTTATTTTATTTCTGAAAATTTAATTGTTTTTGAATATTGGGTTCTTCCGGAATTTCACCATTTATTTCTGGAATTAATCTTTAATTTATTTGAAATATTTATCAGAGTAATAATAAATTGCATTTACGCCCAGCAAAGGTTCAACAATAATCTTCGTGTAGAACTAGCTCTGCGATGTGTACTCCGGTGTCATAAAATATCATCTATTACGAAATCATGTAGTGCCAACGTGAGTGTAAAAATGGAGTGGAAGTAGATAGTGTACCCTCCTTTAGTTTACATGAAATGTACCTAATCGCATACACGGTGGCTCGCATAAGTGAGTACATACCTGTAGCTTATCTTGGAAACTGTAAGAGGTACATAAGAGACTTAAGTATATTTTTTCAAGGTCTACACTTAACAATAAAATCTACATAAATGTTATAGAAAAATTGGAAAAAACACGTAGAAAAGTATGCAATTTTTTTGTGCGTAAGTGTATTTATATCAATCAGCTAGACATTGCAAATTCTATAATTTAATGATGTAAACATTTAGCAGCTTTAATAAATATTTGATTGCTATACAGAAACAAAAAATGTTCAGTAAACTAGCAGATACATTTTTTAAAGGGGGAGAGGTAAAGTATCATGTTCAAAGTATGTTTATTTTAATGACCAACAATATCTTTAGGTAAATATATTATTTTACATAAGATTTTTGTACTATTACATGAAGTACTCGCCTGTGCCCTAATTTGACGGTTCCAATGCCAATGTTGAGTACAAATCGTGTGTATTATTGAAATCTCACAGAGGTTTCTTCTGTTTTACCTTGATGTACACATAAAATAAAAAATTATTACACATAAAAATTAAAATTTGCGTATGTATTTTTGGGTGTGAATTAATTAATGATAATTAATTAATTACTATATAATTTTGTTTAAAATTTTAATAATGACGTTGTTTTTTGTTAATAGGTAGGAAAAAATTTTTAATGAGTCGTTTTTATTGTTAAATAAATTAAAACGTTTCAATTAGTTTTTTAATATGTTCAGTTAGGATTTATTAAATCCTTCTTCAGTTGATAAATAACATAATTAAAACTGTAACAATAAATTTTTTGTTAACATGTATTTTTTTTATTATATTAATAGGAAAGTGAGAGAAATTTCTTTTTTTTTACTTACCTTTTTGTTGTTATAGGATTGTGATATTTTAAAATTGTTTTTTCTCAGTTTGTGGTGGAATTAAGCACACCACTTGATTTTTGTTATTTCATTTTGTATAAATGTTGAAAGATTGTTTAAAATAATTTTATAATTTCTCTAATATAGTTCTTAGTAGAAAAATTTCTTCTTCTTTTTATAACAACAAAAATGTAAGTAAAAAAAAAGAAATTTCTCTCACTTTCCTATTAATATCATAAAAAAAATACATGTTAACAAAAAATTTATTATTGCAGTTTTAATTATGTTATTTATCAACTGAAGAAGGATTTAGTAAATCCGAAATGATCATATTAAAAAAGCAATTGAAATGTTTTAATTTATTTAACAATAAAAACGACTCATTAAAAAATTTTCCTACATCACCATTATTAATTAATTACATTTTTAAAATTAACAAATGACAGGATTAATTTAATTGGTATGTTCACGTGTTCTATATTATATCAGTTTAATTTCAGCTATTAGATTCCATGTGTTATTACCAAATGTATTGGGCAATTTATAAATTATTGATATTTTCTAATTTCGTAGAATAATTTAATTAAGAATAAGCTAGATTGTCCTACTGTCATTTCGTAAAAATCCTGAAAAATAGCATTAATCTTTGTTCTATTACAGGTGACCCAAACTGTCAATCCAGTTCAAACATTGAGCTCACCTTTTATTGTTAAAATTTTACTTAACTGTTTGGATTTGTTCTTAATTGTCTTGGGTCGTCTGATTATCAGTTAGTTAGACTCTTTTCCGCCCGGTTATCCACTCTACCCTTAGATTAAAATTAATGTTGAATTATAGTTGAAACTAGAAAAAGAGAGATCCTACCAGTGATAAATTGATGTTTTCTTTTAATAAAAATAAATTTCTTAAAATAGCTCGAGAAAGTTTAGATGAGTTTTAGAAACTGCAACAGAACCTGTAAATTAAATCTCTTAATGGAAAACACATCGTTTAGACTTCTGTGGTCTGATTACAAGTAAGGTCATATTTCACAGGCTTTGTAAATAACAGCACTACAAAATTGAACACGAATAATTACGGTGTAATTCTTATCTGGAAATAGTGAGCTAGTTGTGCCCCATCGAATTATCTACTCGGCAAGGCTACGAAAAGTAATAATGTTCGAGCAAGAATTATTAAAATCAGTTGGCATGTTTCATTATAATGATTGTATTTATGGACACTTGAATGCTTATATGGATTTAAAAATGTCTAAATTTATAATTAATAACTGTTATATAATTTATTCTCGGAAAGAAATAGCAAACCACCGATGTGAATATACTTTGGCCAGGAAGTTTCACTGAAATATTATGTACTTGTGGTGGTTTGGAGTCTACTTTAAATTGTAGGTCCCCTATACTTGTGGTCACTGAACACGCAGAAGATATAAATTATTAATGTTTAATATTAATCTTCCTCCACTATCATTTCAGTCTTTTAGAATTGCTCTAATCGTGACACGTTCTGTAGGTATATAAGGTTAGATTTTAGATTTTAGTTTAGTTTTTCAGTCTACTGCAGATATTAGCCTAGCTGTCAACACGTATCCAAAGTGATTAAAAGTATGTGTGGTGAGGGTGAAGTACAGTTTTGTTGTATTTACAGCAAAGTTTTGAGTTTTTTCTTCTGTAGTATTATTGATTAAAATATTCATTAGTATAAAACACTCAATGTTGTTTATTGAATTTATGTATTTAATAATATGAGATGATTTACCGGGTTACAAACGATTTATATGAATAACGTGGAAAACAAAATCTGATGATAATTGTTATTTATGAAGTATTTCATACCTTGTATTAGTTGACATTAATTTGGAAAGGTATTGGAATTTTGAAGTACAATTTGGAAAAAACAAATTAATTCATGATTATTGAGGAAAGTACTCAAAAGGTGTTTGTATGGTTACATTAACAAGGTATTTGAATAATTTAAAATAAAGTAATTTAATTTTTTACAATAATTAAGTAAAAGATGATAGCGGATGCTAATGATAGAAAATTGTTGCACGATTTAAATTAATGCAGCCTTTTCTGCAGAAAAAGTATTTATAAGTAGTATATTGAATTTTCTGTTCGCTTTAAAAGTATATACAGCTTCATTTTCGTAATTTATGAACTGGTTCTTATTGTTTATGATTGATTTATTGCTAAAAATTAGATAATCGTTCTAACATTTGATTTCTGTTTTTCTGCTAGCTGTTATATAATCGATTTGACTTATTTTCGATTGATTTATATATTCATTGAGTTTATAAATAAAACTCTTTCTGTTTCTTTTGTGAACTATTGTGTTTTATTTCTGTTTCGCATAACGTCAGTTGAACGGCGGATGTTTACTTTCTGTTACAAAGTAATCAGATAAGAGATCAAAAAGAACATTACCATAAGTTTCATTTAATTTTTATTTTTTATCTGTTCTTTAGGTGTTGTACTTTATATCTTTCCGGACTTTCACCCAGGCGGCCCGGGTCGATTCCCAGTGCCGGCAGATCTGGTTAAGGTTTTCTGCAGTTTTCCTTAGCTGTGAGACAAATGTGGGATTTGCGCTGTTCCATCTGTAAGTCGGCTGCAGCCGCACATAGGGCCTACGTAATAATAATAATCGCCCCCTCCATCCCGCACAAGCTCATAGCTTCTGGGGCCTGCTTTGCAGGTTAAGGGTTGTAGCAATTATTATTATTATTATTATTACTATTATTATTATATCTGCATGTTATATGTATTTGATCGAAATTTGAATAATTTTAAATAGACTTAAAAAAAAGCTATAGGAATAAAAGTTTCAGTGAAGCAATTACTGTGATGAGTTTTTCATATATTTAATTTGCAACTGAGAGAGCGTCTATTATTATTTAACATATTTAATTTCCAATATGTTAAAATTGTATTATGTATAACCTCAGGCTTCTGCTGAAAATATATTTCATAGCGAATAACTGTATTATTCAAACAATAATTTCATACACGTGAAGCAATTCCAGTTAAATATAATACGAAAATTACAAATATTTTCAATAATATTAGTAAATTCTGGTAAATTTCCATTGTTATACACCTATGAATATACATACGCATGTGTGTGTAAAACGTGGCTGTACATAGAATTTGAAGCTCGGCAATAATTAGCGTTTTCACATTGAGCACGTGTCACGATCGTATATTGACCTGCATACATAATTATTACATGTCTATTATTTATTCAATATAAAGCAGAGTGAATACTAGGAGGAACGTACAAACAAAACCAGGAAATTCAGTTTCTTTATTTAATTATGTTACAGAAGTTGTAGTTAAAATGAAAATAAATTGAACTTCCTAGTTTTAATAAAAGTTATAATGAAAACAATACTTTTAAAAATAAACACCGCTAAACTAGATTTCCACCGCACCTAAAGCTTTCTCTATAATGAAATCAAGAAGACAAATGTTTCAACAACTGTTTTGTTGTTGTTTTAAAAATAAGGTTGGTTAACTAAGAATAATGTCCGAGCGGAAAGATTAAAATAATAGAAAAAATATCTTCTCGTTCATCTAAAAGCACAACTTGCAGGTTTTATAATTAAATCCAGATGAACAATTGTATTGCGTCTCTCATTTATTGCAATAAGGAAACTGTAAACGTTAAAGTCAGTACATGTTTCAGGAGGACTAATTAATTATGAAACCCACAAGTTCTGTATGTAAAACAGTCGCCGCCTTATTGGATTATCTTTTGCCAGTGCATAAACGGTAATACAAGTGTGCTTTGGAATTATATATGGTTCTTGATCGTGATTTACCATATCGGTTTTCGAAACTGAACATATTTGCATTGAAAAAAAAACGAGTCCATCTTATTATATTCAATATTGTATGATTTGTAAAGTTAAGGCGTATCATTAAGATTTTTTGAACAATACTGCTCAGTACGGTTCTGATTTATGTAAAAGTAATAAATTCATGTCGCGTGCTTATAAATAAGGCATTAACTTGGTCTTATGCGCCCTAATGAATCCATAATCAATGGTTTGCTATTATTACTGAAATTAAGATAATTATGCAGGTAATTGCAGGCACAGTAATGTCGATACGCTGGTTATTTATATATTGATTATACATTAGGCTTTGCTGAATGTTCACAGGTATTAATTGTGAGAATACATACCTGCATATCTTATGTTAAAATTAACCTCTATTTAATAGATTTTTTTGGTAGTAATTATTAAATTGTAATGACAAAAGTATTTGAAAATTCTTTTATACTAGATTTTCTTTGCATTCTTCTCTTTGGTTGAAAATTATACGAAGGTTATCTTCAGTAAACTGCTATGGCTCGGAAACTTGAAAGAGTCATTACACGAACTAGACGCCTCTTAAAGCATTATTGATCTTAGGCAGCCTTTGCAATTAGTTCTATTAATTTTAAAAAGCATTTTAGGAAAGTCTAGCAACGTATAAGAGTGGAAAAAACAAAAAATAACTGCAAACAAATTGTGTGCTATGGTATAATAAGCTTTATGAAGTGATTTCTTTTAATGACCAGCAAATCGTATTGATGCACAGGGTCGTAATTCCAACGGACGCTGTAGTAATATTAATATGTATTGTTTAATTGTTTAGCTTCTTGTTTAATATTTAATACAAACTACATCTAAGACGCATGCCGGATTATAAAGCAGTTTAAATTAAGATGCTAGAACGTACGTAAGTTTGTTCTTCTTTTTTTCAGCGCGCTTCGGAAGTACCGAAAAGATTTCTTATATGTAAAATAAAGTTAAACAGTAGTTAATTTAGCGATTTTTGTGTAAAGACTATGAATGATCTATCCAAGTTCTTTAGCTCATGTATAATGGCTAAAGGATTAGGCTATCTCTCAATTGGCCATCTCTTACTCCTTTCCCCGCTGTTTTTATAACTATAGCCAAGGCTTAATTAATGAAGAAAAACTAAGTAGTGAACAGCACGTTTTTTAATAATAATAATAATAATAATAATAATAATAATAATAATAATAACTCAAATTCGGGTACAGAGATTTCAGAGATTTCAAATAAAAACATTTTCTTGAACTTTTGGAAAGAGATCTGGGAAGAAGAGACTGAAGCAAATATAAATGCTGATTGGCTAGACCAGATACAGCAATCTTCATCTCAGATTATCCAAATGGAGACTATTGAATTTAACATAGAGAAATTACATGCTCTACAAAAATCACAAAATTGGAAATCTCCTGGATATGACAATATACACAACTACTGGTTGAAAAAATTTACTAATGTTCATCAAATGTTAGTAAATAGTTTTAACGAAATCATTCAAAATCCTACAAAATTCCCTCCTTGCTTATGCGTTGGGTATACTAAATTAATAGCAAAAAATAACAAATTTGATGATCGCTGAAATCGCTGGCTTGCAAACACCAATTGATTATTGACTCTATTACATCTAAGTATGCCCAACTAAAAAATCGAAATTTCTATACTTGCTATATTGATTATGCAAAAGCATATGATTCGGTACCTCACAATTGGCTCTTGAAAGTACTTAATTTATATAAAATTAATCCGTTATTGGTTACATTTATAGAATCTTTAATAAAAAATTGGACATTAAATTTACATTGTAATAATCAGTTTTTAGGAAACATTAAGGTAAAAAGGGGTATCTATCAAGGAGATTGTCTAAGTCCTCTTTGGTTTTGTTTATCACTAAATCCTTTGTCAGTCTTACTAAATAATTCTGATTTTGGCTTTAAATATAACTTAAGAGAGTCCTTAAATATAACTCACTTAATGTATATGGATGATCTAAAGCTATTTGCTCCATCAAAAAATAAACTAACATCTTTAATAAATATAACTAAAATATTTAGTGATGATATACAAATGTCATTCGGTATCAACAAATGTGCTATTTTGTTTAACAGATCTAAGGATTCAGGGATACAAGAAAATATTTTTGGTATTAACCATCAGAAAAAAGATGAAAAATACAAATATCTAGGGTTTGAACAGCGAAATGGCTTTAATCATACCGAAATAAAAAATAAATTGACCAACACCTACAAACAGAGACTACAGAAACTTCTTAAAACTAGTCTAAATTCCAGAAATTTGATTACAGCCATTAATTCATGGGATATAAGTTACTTAATATATTCCTTTGGAATCATCAAATGGAGTAACACGGACCTTGAATATTTGGATCGGTTAACCAGAACATCACTGACAAAATGTCGAATGCTACATCCAAATTCATCAATTGAAAGATTATATTTGCTTAGAAAGGAGGGAGGAAGGAATTTACTCAATATAAAATCATTATGTTTCAATCAAGTAAATCATATGAAATCCTATTTTATTCAAAACGATGAACCTCTTATACGAAAAATACTTGAGTTTGATGTAGGGATTACGCCTCTAAACCTTTCAGATACTGTAGTAACGAAACCTCCATCCTTTCTACAAAGTAATCTCCCACAGTGGAATGATAAACAATTGCACGGTAGATATCCTAAATTAATTAACAATAAATTAATCGACAAAAACGCTTCATTTAAAATCTTTATGAAAGGTGACTTACATCCGGAGACAGAGGGTTTCTTAATGGCTATTCAGGACAAAGTCATTAGGACAAAAAATTATGAAAAATTTATTTTAAAAACCTGCCAAATTGATAACTGTAGGAAGTGCCAACAACCTGGAGAAACTATTGAGCACATAACAGGAAGCTGCTCAGAGTTAGCTAATAACGATTATATGCAACGACATAATGATGTAGCAAGTATCATACATCAGGAAATAGCCTTAAAATGTCGTTTGATCAATAGCTATAGTCCATATTATAAATACAATCCAGAGAAAGTTTTGGAAAATACTGAATTCTTGTTATATTGGGATAGAATCATTTTTACCGATCAATATGTAGAATTCAATAGACCTGACATACTATTTATAGATAAAAATAAATGATTAGCCGTAATAATAGAAATATCTGTACCAATCTCTTACAATCTGGTTAATGTTGAAAATAATAAAAAAACAAAATATCAAAATTTAGCCCTTGAAATTAAAAATATTTGGAAATTACGCGAAGTTAAAATTATCCCTATCGTAATCTCAGTAGAAGGAGTTATAACCAAAAATTTACAAAACTCATTTTCACCTTGTTATTAAACTTTGTGTAAAGTTTCATGTATGTGTCACATTTTAATGCAAGCTATCCCACTATGATTATTTTCTTCTCGTTTTAATTACCTGCATTCAGAATTTACTTATAACTACCCGGAATAGGTACAAGTACAAGTCTATAGTGCAATTCTAAACAAATTATAGTAAAAGTAACATCTTAATATCAAGACTTAGATAAACAATAATAACAATTAGTAAAAATCAATTCAGTAAAACTTCTTGGAGACTTACCCTAATAATGTTAATATTCTAAGTCGCACTAATAGGTATTATTAAATATCAAATTGCGAACACAAATATCAAATCAGTATGAAAAAAAATCTTATAACATACATACATAAATAATTTGGAGTAAAAAATTTTAACAAATTTATATCCGATTCACAAGAATTAAAGAATTACAGGAAATATTTGTTGCTTTCAATGTTACTGTTTTCTCGGTCTTATCGTTAGGTTAAAAATTATGGAACTTGCTATGGCTTGCTATTACATACAATTGCTGGAGATGTGTTAAATTAAATATGTCATATCATTTTCACTTTGTGTTGAGGTCTTTATAATTAAATATAATACTGTCGTCGCCAAAACAAACTTAACTAACTAGCTGCAACTTTTCTTGTGACATCCCTTTTTAGTACTCACTTTGTTTCCGTCTATTTTCTGACGGGCCGGATAACGCACTTACACTCTAAACAAAATATAATTCTTTTTCTTTTAATTAAAAATTTAATCATGGTTTAGTGTAAATTGTATTCTCCGTTTTATTAAAGTTAACATTCCTGATATTTTCACTTGATCGATTTTTGTTGATTAATTAATTTGAATTTTTGGCTTATTCATGTTTTAAGAGTTTTTTTTTATTTGAAATGATCTCCAGAAATACAGTTTTGAATAATTTATTCAGTTAAATATGGAATATCTAACGTCATAATTATTTGGATTTCAAGTTTTTACTAAAGAAACAACACTACTGTTGAAGCGCACTGAAATTACACTCTTAAATACAATTCGATAACAAGCCCAATTTCTATATTTCTTCTTATATTTTGTTTTTACTTGTTGGCAATCAGTCATAAAAAGGCAACATATGTGTCCGTGCACTGGAAACGGGCCCTTATTTTCACCGACCACTTTTTTCAGGACAGGCAAAGATGTGATATTGGGTTAAAATCTGGGTTTATAGGTTAAGGTTGGTAGTGTGCTTGCTCTGATATCTTATCTTCATATTACAAGTGGTTTTAGAGTGATTGCTAAACTTAAAAATATTTTTAAAATACATTTTACTAGAAGTTGCTGATATAGTCAAAGAATCAACCCCACGTAGCAAACTCGATCAAGCAATAATTACAGGTTCATAAAGCGGCCAAGTGGTGGTTCCCATATATGATTGGTCAAGTTATTTTACTGCCAATAGCTGGAAAAGCATTCCTGGAATCACAAAATATTTTCATTTTACATTTAATGAGAAGGGAACTGTGTATCAAAACATCATTAAATATGCAATCACTGAAGATGAATTTGCAAATGTTTTTCCAGAACAATTTATTCCAGAAGGTCTTTCAGCTGAAACCCTTTACCAAAGAAT
The DNA here is from genome assembly GCA_929113105.1 of Agrypnus murinus. Classification (NCBI taxonomy): domain Eukaryota; kingdom Metazoa; phylum Arthropoda; class Insecta; order Coleoptera; family Elateridae; genus Agrypnus; species Agrypnus murinus. The sequence continues at coordinate 119,898,875 of OV816031.1, forward strand.
TAGAGAATATTGTCCGGATTACAACAAAGACGTTTTACGTCCATTTCCAGAAAGCATAGAACCTGAAGAGGATGAGTCAGCAACGCCAACGCCACCCCCTCCAAAGCGACTAAAACGGTCAAGAAAACGATTATAGTTTTATTATAGATAATTAATTTTTATTTGATTAATTAATTTTTTAATTTTATTGGAAACTAGGTTAAAATTAATTTTTTTATTTGATTATATTTTAATTAATTAATTAATTATGTTTTATGTACATAGGTATAATTACAGTCCCCTAACCTAATAGCTATATTATTGTAAACATTATCAAAATTATAGCTACAATTCTTTTCGCGACACTCATTTATTAAATTATTAGAAATAATTTTTTAATTAATTAATTGTGGTATGTAGGTATAATTACTACAGTTCCCTATTCTAATAATTATAGTAAACATTATCAAAACTATTGTTGCAGTTGTTTTCTTGACATTGATTCCTTAAATTATTAAGAATAATTAATTAATTAATTAATTAGGTTTTGCTAATAACAACTATATTCACTTTCAAAAACAAATTAATTTGAACTATTTAATAATTTAATTTTTACTGGCAAGTTACGTTTACAAAAATAATAAAATGGTTGATTTTACAGTTTTTACAGTTTTCATTGCTTTTCCTTCAGTTTTTCTTTAGTAGCTCAAAAACTACTAGTCGGTATTTTTTTTATTAACATATTTGAACTCAACGGAAAATTTGCTTTCGAATAAAAGATTATAGAGGATCAGAAAGAAAAAATGAAATCTTCACGTTCTTTTGAAAATAGGAAAACTTTGGAAGGTTGTAACTCAAAACTATGCTTTTCAAATAAAAAACACTGAAAATTCATAACTTAGTCAATTTTACGCATTTTCCGACGGGACAAAGTTCGTTTTGTTCAGTTTTTGTCTAATATTAGGAAATGACCTTAACTCGATTTTGACCCCGGTGAAGATAAGGGCCCGTGTGCAATGCCCGATTTCGTGTGCACGGCTACATATTATGCCTATGTGTAATACGTTTTGCACCTTCCTCGGGACTAAAATAAAATAAGAATGTTTAAACTAATTATAAGTCTCTTTATACATGATTGTCGTTTTGTACTTCAGTATATTTTGTATACTGAGAGATTGCATAGTGAAAATGCATGAATTTCGATCTACATATATTCGAATCCATCAGTCAGTGGTGAGCTATCTTAAATGTTTCAGTCTCTCCGGTCATTTTCTAATAGTTTTAACTGGTGGACCCCGTGCTTAAATGCGTTCTAAGTCCACCATTGGTGCATCCAGATTTCCTAACAAAATAACTAAGGGTCTAACACTAGTGGATATGTAGTATATTTCTGGATATTTAAAGGTCCATCAGTTTGCATTGTTGAAGTTGAATACATTGTCAGAATAAGTTTTGTGGGGATTAAAATACGTTAGCAAATGCAATATATAACACTGCATTATTAAAATTCTGTAACATAGATAACTTAAATTTAAACTATGATATGTAACATGTAAACCAGAAATAAATTATGAAAGCAAAGACCACATGTTTTGACATTTTTGAATATTCGGTCCCTCTTATTTCTCTTCCCCGTAACTTCATTTTTGGTGGAAGTGCAATTTGCTTTAATAAATTGTTTTCCTTGTCACTATCTGTTAATAACTATGTACCCAGTTTCATCTTTTCCCGGTGTATTTCCTTATAATCTTTAATAACTTTTATTCAAGTGTGCTCAGTTGCTTCTTTTCTTAATAGTACGTAACATCATTAATTTCTTGTATCGTACCTTCTACGTTTACTCCAACATAATTGCGAAGAACTAAATAAATCTTGCCTATTTTTTTGCTATGTTGGTATAGTTCCTGTTCTTGTAACAACTGTCTTCAAAATTGCACTGTTCTCTACTTCAGATGATAAGTGACAATAAATTCTCCTTCAGTTCATGAATTTACATCTGATTGCCATTAATAATACCACTTTCAAAAAGTGTAGATCCTAAGTAATAACTTGTTATGTAAATTTGTTTTCTGAATCGATTTGAGAACACTGTTTTGCAATATAAATAGATATTCACGATCTTTCTTTAAAAATTTAAAAATATGTTTACAATGTAAGAATGTGGGGGTGCCCCGGGGTTTGTCTCGGTATGCGTCTCTGCTCGGACGGCAAATTTGTACGGGGCCAGCTTAGGAAGTGGCGCAGTGTGGTTTTCGGCGATCTGTGGTAATTCTCGGGCACCAGTTATTTTAACGTGGTATTCTTCACGGGACCGGGTAACTACTAGTGGAGAAAAGGCATTCCAGTGAACTGCTGGGGTCGCTGATGTCGGCCCTGTCTGGATCCCTCCACCTGTGTCTAAAACTTTCACAAAACGGGTGTTAAAACTAATAAATAAAACACACAATTACCAAACATAAGAGTATATTATATTGTTACTAAAATTCCACCACTCCTGAAAGCATACGGTAAACTCAACTCCTAACGAATACCCTACGCTACCCTGTGTAGCCACAGCAAGCGGGTGCAAAAACAGCAATATCATACGTTACTCTACGGTAAGGCACAGCGAGCGGGTGCAAAGCGAAAGCAGTAAAATCAACGTGCTGGTGAGGAAACGGAACGGCGCACGTCAAAGATCGGTTAGGAGAGAAACGCATGCTCCAACTTGAGTCGGTCGCTTATCCGGGCGGTTTTAGATTGCACAGCTGATAAGCATTTTCACTTTATTACCAAAACAATTAAATAAAATTCTGTAACTTTGTTACAACAGGATAAGGTTATGTCTTTGAACAATAAACGCTAAAATGTGGTTTTAGTTACTTACCTTTTACACTAGGCGTATGATGTTGATAATTTATTGTACAGAGCTGTTCTGGCTCGATTAATAGCGTGCGGCTCTACTGACCAAAGTGATCCGGTTTCAAACCTCTGCCAATATTTACAATATTGAGTGTTGAATTCGGTAGCCGGTAGCAAACGGTATCGGAATGCGGGGTCTGAAAGAGGGGTGTCGGGTAACGGCAGACGGACAGCACAAAGACGATGGAGATAGGCCGAGATTACCCAGCGACGCCCAGCAAAGTTTCGGAAATGGGGTGAAGGAGGTAAGAAAGAAATCACCCGGCTACGCACAGCAAAGTCTTGGAAAAGGGGTGAGAAATGTAAGTAAGAAACCATCTGGCTACACACAGCTAAGTCTAGGAAAGGGGTAAGGAATATAAGGATGATAGCGCGGCGGAAAGGGAAATCGGTGATACGGTAAGAGGACTTACTCTTATAATCCTAGAGAGCGATTCGGTCTGCTGGGCTGGCTAGGCTGCAGGCTGATTGTCCTGGAAGCTTCGGGTTCTGGAAACCAACTGGCTAAATCGTCCAGTGCACTCACTTATATAGGTGCTCGCAGAGCTTGGGGGAAATGGTAGGAGTGAAACGGAGTGGAACGGAGTGGAACGGAGTGGCGCACGCCAAACAAACGGCTAGAGAAGGGACGCGTGCTCTTGCTTGAGTCGGCAGCTGATCCGTGCGGTTACAGATCGCACTGATGATAAACTAATTCACTCTTACACCTAAAATAATTAACCAAAATTGAGCAACTTTGTTACAATTCATCACCGGGCTTGTAAAATCGATTCTCCCTTGGAAGACAATGGCAAAGCAACGATTTAGTTATCTTTTGTACAGGAATTTTTCTCATCTGAAATTAATCTCAAATCCAAATACCATGTACTTAGGATGGTTCGGAGTCTGCAAGCTGTAGGTCGTTTATGCTTGTGATCACGCACAATACAAGCATAGGAAATAAATGCCAACGTACTGGATCAGAATACGGCACTCGAAGAAGAATTTATTGTACAGAGTTTCTGGTGAATTATTGTTAAATAATCTATAATTAATAAATTATTATTAGTGGGAGATTTAGAGTTATAGATTTTCTACAATTCTCTTCAGATTCTGCTTCAGGCATGTAATTAGCACATGCTTCTAAAACACTTAAGAGAATATTAGTTTGCAGCCTGTTTATTCTCATACGCTAATTAGGTGACTGACAGTTGACGGAAGTAACGAATTGGTTTTAATGAATGAAATAGACATCTGTAGTTATTTTACTTCCGGAAAATGTTCCTTAAGAAAAACTTTTTCTCACATATGAACAATTCTGAGTTAAATGAAAATTTGCCGTATCATGTAATTGCTTGAGTGGCTGAATTTTAGAAATTTGAGGTTAAGGGCAAGTTTCTAGCTTGATGGATTTACTCAACAAGCTTTCCAGTACTAGACGTAAATAAATCATTTTTCCAGCTTCATTAATTTCACTATTTTGGTACAAGATTTAACTATAAGTCAGTTGATAGCAGGTTTATGGTGCTCTCTTATAATACTATTCTTTTAGTACTATAAATATCTGTAATGTCTACTAAACCGTTTAAAGGTAAGTATCAGGAGCTATCAGAATCTTGAAGATTAACCGAAGCAATAATTAAAAATTTATAGCTCTATCATTTATCTTTTAAAGTTTATTGTAATTTCAGATATCAAATGATTGAGAATGTTCAATGTTCCAGCTTTAAAGTGTTTTGAACGCAGTTTTGAGCTCAGTAAATCTGTAATGACAGTTTTCAGAAACTCACTTAACTTTAAGCACAGATTATTTGATAGTTACGATTATTCCAATGAAACTTTTTGATGAAACTCAATGAACAATGAAACGGGTTCAGGGCGCAATAATGTTCTTGGTTAGTTCAAACCTTTACAAAGCTTTACCTGGGATGTTAAATTTATAAAATAATAAATAGCTTTTACAAAAGAAGAAAGCGCAAGGGTTCGAAAGAAAACTTCTTTACACCTTTCATCTTATTTATTAAATTCGTATCAAAAATAATAGGCACGACAAGATACATATATAAATATGAAACCAAGCAGTAACATTACTTAAAAGTAATCAAAGACAACACGAGTTAAATCGATATTCAAAAATCTTTAAAAACGTATCATAAATTAATTTTTATGGCCATCCCCCCCAGGTGTACGAACCCCTAAACTAATTTTGAATAAATTAATTATTGACTAAATAAATATAAGATACAAGATAGTGTAGTTTGATTTTATTTAATAATGTAGATCAAAGGTTATAATAAAAGACCACGTGCGGTGTGAGATGAGCACAAAAGAGATAAATAAAATAAGAAGGTTCATCTACATTTAGACAGAAATGGTGCCCTGGCAAATAAAATCTAGTTAAACTTAAACTGAATTACTTAGTTGTATTTTTATAATTGTTTATAATATTAGAAAAATTTCAATGAACTTGATTAATCTTTTAACTAAATGCTATTTTGAAAAGGCAAATTTTCAGAATGATCAGATCTGTATAGTAGCTGAAGGCTAATCAATTGAATACCCAGAATTCTTAAATTTCAGCAGTCTATGGATGAAATGTCTGGGATATCCAATTTGATATTTAAAGTCTTTGGGTTTGTGAGCTTTAAAAGTTTTCAATTTTTTTTAACAAGTAAATTCTAAAGTTATCACGTGTTGAGTATTGAGGTGTCTAAGTTATATATTTATTAATTTCTAAATATCTAACTCTCGGTTTTATGGATTCAGTATATTTCAGATTTGAAGTAGAATCAAAATTTCAAGCTTTTGTATGCTGAAGAAGTTAAACTTCAAATCTTCATCATTTTCATTTAAATTTTTTTTAAATATTCTAATTTAAAAGGTGAGTGAATTAGAAGTAAATCCTTGATGATTAGATAGACTTTACGAAATGCTTCCTATCTTAAATTTTGTATGAAGTGGAATTTCATTAAATGAGTCTCATGGAATTTAAACAGTTCCATACTAATTTTATTGAGTAATTTGAATACACAATCAGGAAACCTCCTCACAAATGCTATTAGAAGTTTTTCAACCTTCCTCATTTGCTATAGATGCAGCAATGATTGTAAATTTCTTATTTAGTAGTAGTCAATGCGAATAATTCACATAGAACTGCTATCATAAGATAGTTCATCACAGCAAATGTAACTCGAGTGTGTAGTTTGAATAGTATTAAATTAACCCTACCTACTACTTCAACTGCATAAAATAGTAAACCAAAATCAGTTTTCTAGATTTTCTTGAGGTCATGTAACTTAAAAGATTATTTAATTTTACAGATATCAGTGTTTCAGAAGAGCTTTGAAATTTGAAAAAAAAGCTACTTAATTATCGGATAGAATGATACAAATTCTTTAAAACTGCATTTTCTTTTTTTTAATGTAAAGTGATTTTCTATTTTTTACAAAATACACAAATCTCGATAAACCATGATTACCAGGAAGCATGATAACCTGATAACTATATCTTTAGCAACAATTATAACCGGTATAAATTGTAACGGATTTCACGGTGAGATCAACTATGCTCGTACATAATTAAGGAGTCACGGAAAGTCGGAAACTGATGCAATGTAGTACCCCTAAGGCTAGAAATGACGGCAGTTTGATCTGATACACAATGCTCTCAATAAATACTTCAGGAACTGCCCTTAGGGGAGATCTCAGATATGGTTTAATGCTTAACCGCAAAAGCGTTTAGTTCCTTCCTTGATGGATATTATGCATTCGCTATAATCCTGTTCCCTTAAGAAAAAAAAACTCACCTACAAGTAATACCCTTTTATTAGTCTATATAGTGGATTTCAATTTGACAAAGAAAAATTGTAATTGTTTTATGTACGTGAACGTTTTTCAGAATTTCCGAAACATAAACCTTAATTAATTGTTTTGCAAAGAAAATCAATCGAACTATAACTTTTTAAGCCATTCGTCTTCCTTTCAATTAAAACTACTCGAAAGTAGTTTAGTCGATTAGCGCATTTGTAAGAATACATATAAATCTTTCCTTTGAGAACAGACGCCTGAAAGGAACAGCTGCAATAATGAGAATGTTCCACTCCTCAATTCCCGTCATTAATTGCTAGCAGGACCGGAAACACTAGCCATATTGTTCCGGTAATTGAATGAGACATTGACAGGAACAGATCGATGAAAATGACCGATTGGTATTGAGCACACTAGCTGTAATTTAGCTCATTTTTTACGAGAAATATCCCCAAGAACAGATCTAACGAGAAATCTGTACCGAGAATTATATTCCATCAGTCTGCACCACATACATCCAAGAAGAAGGAGGGCGCAGATTCCCAAAGATTCTATCAGACGACAGAAATTGATGCCTGCGTCAGCCAACACACTATCCTGAATTGTGTTACAGCAGCCCCTTACAGTTTCAGTTATATTTCTAGACTTTATTCTGGTTCGAAGAAACTTGGCTGCTTGGATTAAACAGGGAAATAATCTCCGAGTCGACGAACGTCGACGAACGTCGACGCTGAAGTCTAATCAAAGGAGCCTTAACAATACACGGAAGACCCTGAAAGTTCTTGTGAGCTCCCTTTGCTGAAAAGACGAAACTTATTTTTTTGCTTGATGTTATTTTGATCTCCACTTAACGATCCAGCATCATTTAGGTTTTATTTACTAGAATCGAACATTCTAGACAAGAAGGTAAAAGTAAAAAAAGTGAAGGTAGAATGAGAAAATTATCATTTGCAATATACATGGTACCGTACTAATGTCGCTTTGTCACGAGATAATTCTGAATACAATTAGTAAAAGAGTTATGCGCAATTATCATGAAAAAAAGGGCATTTACAGCTAAATCCAAATAAATAAAGTGAACACCATTGTTCACTTTAATATAGGTTATGTATAGCATTTTTCATAGAATTTGAAATCATAACCCACATCTAATAATAGATTAGGTCAATCAATTTACGCCTAGGTCCTATAAATAATTGATTGCAGTAGGTATTTATTTCCCTATAACGGTGTTAATGTCATAGCATTTGAAGTAAAAAATATTTTTAAAATTTTTAACTGAATATATTTAAATTCCAAATAATTAATAAACATTTAAGCAATAAGCAATGAGGGAAAGCAGTAACTATTAAATAAGATTAAATTATTTTTTGGACAGCTTGATGGCTAAGTTTATTCAATCATATTCAATCACAGTCCCAATTTAATTAATTAACGCATAAGATATTGATATTAATCAGTATCAAGTTAAATAATTTGTTGAATATTAAAAACCATCAGTGACCTACGGAGAACAGGACATCAAAGTATTTAACAGTATTAGGTATGCGTTAAATACCAGGAACAAAAGGATTAAAATACAGCTATTAGTTCAAGTGGGTTTTGTTATCTATTTTGTATTAATTGTAACATTCTATTATTCTCAAACAAAAGTCCACTTATGGACATCATAATTATACATATAAAAAAAAATAACAAATAAATCACTTATCCACAATTTGGGAAAATACTTTTATTTTATGAATGGAATACTAACAATTTGTCGTGCCTAATTTTAAACGTTGTTTTTTCATTTAACTTCAAGAAAATCCATTCAACATTTCAAATCACACTTTGTGTTTTAAAACATACACCACAATTAATTTGGGATCCCATTCTGAATACATTTCATTAAATTCTTTAATTAAAAACCAATATAGATATTTTTGTTATTGAAAATGTAATCTCAGATAATAATATAGTTACAGATAACTTACAGAAAATATGTATGTCAGTAATCCTTGTATACTACTATTCTAGTATTCCTTAAATGCACCTCATCACTCACGGGTAAAGGCTTAAACTCACTATAAACAAAAGGGTATTAATCACAAACAAGACTCTCCACCAGTTGCTGGTACTTACAGCTCGCTAAACCCTAAACTTTTTTTAGGATGGCGGAGTCCTTAAAGACAGCAATAAGTTCCATTTATAAATACGTTAACTGTTTAAAAATTTAGTTGTATTAAAGTTAGTTATTATTGGACGATGATCGCTTAATATCTTAAATCACTACACAGTGATTAATGACGCTCATTACAGACGTTAATTTACACTAACTCGTTTTGTTTATTAAGTACGATAGTTCTCATAAAAACACTTTAGCTTTAATAGCCTAATCAAGACGAATTCTCGAGTCTGTTCAACTAGAACATTTATTCCTTTTCTACAATTTAACTAACATCGTTAAAACGGCAAGCACACTGCAATTTATCGGAACGTTTAATTTCACAAATTAACGGATTGAACAACAAACTCGACAAAACGTTAAATTATTAATAGCCTTTCACCACGTAACTGCGTTTTCCCCTAATGCGTTGGTTCAAATCACGCTACGTGACCGTGCTCTGGTCCTCTCTATGCTGTACTAAACATCACCGACGAGGAAAACACGCTATTAAAATATAAGAAGGACTGACTATTGGTTCCAACCAACCACACAATATTCTTAACGTCACCAACTATCAATGAACAATTTTGACGATATTTCTCTCTAATATTTTATAAATGGTAGACAAAATTATTGAAATTGAATTATGAAATATAAGTTATATATCCAAAAGCAATTTGTTCGTTTATAAATATTTGAAATACTAAGAAGCCTCCTTATGCCTCCATATAAGGCTTTATTTATCTAGAGTAAATTCATAAAATAGATTAAGTTTCTGTTGAATTTATATTTATCGCACGTAAAGTAGCATTTTATTCACTTTTTACATGATTTTAAGCAGTGGAGTGGGTACGTGACTAAAAACAACAACGGGACTTCCATCCTGTGGGAAATAGATTTAGTTTACAAGTGTTAATTTGGTTTCAAATAGACACCACAAACTCATACATTAAGTTTTTTAATTTAACTTTTTTGGAAATTGACTAAGCACAATATTAAGCTCGTTACATTATATCTAAATTATGAACTTAAACAGCAACCCCGACAATCACAGAGCAGGTAATCGTTAATCTCTTCTATTAACGTAACCTCGAAGAAAAGATCAAACTTTAAAATATCTACCCACTTTAGCGATATTAGAACTCTTGAAGAGTAAATATGTTCAATCTCTGAAATGGGATTTTTTTTATCGTAAAAGCTAATTTACTTAAATTAAATCATCATTAACTAATTTTAGGGGACTTTAAATGGTACAAAAAAGCTAACTTATTTTCATTAAATTCTTTTAAAGCACCCCAATTTGTAAATTCGTTTCAACAATATACATATACAGCATTTAACGATCTCTTTCGAGACTAATGGATGGTTTTCCGAGTCAAATTTCTTCAATATTAAAATGTTTACGAAGGAACAAAACGCTTTTAAAACTATAATGCATGTTTTATGAGACGTCATTGTAGGTAGTTTGAGTTTCGCCTGGAAATCTAGTGTCTGCCTTTTTTAACATAAACATATGAGAGGGATCTTCATTTAAATTTGTTATTGGTAGCAAGGATGTTTAACGTTTGATTGGGTGAATAGTTCTGGAATGAACGCTGCTCTTAAATTTTAGAAGGATGTGCACATTGTTTGGCTTTATTGTTTAAACCCTTATGTGGAATTAAAAGTTATAATAATTTGCTGACGTTTCTTTGTTTGATAAATTGGGATTATTTAACGCCAAGAGAATAAATGGTGTAATGTGTGTTCTGCGGAAAATTTGAGAAACTTTCTCGGTGGGGTTAAGTTATTAATGTTTGAGTGTCCCTTGATTAAAAATTTTTACTAATAACATATATTACATTTTATAAATCGTGTGCTCTACTAATGACGAATTAACTGTACCATAATTTTCTTAGGAAACTTATTAATACATGTGGATTCAAATTTGTTTAGATATCAGTTCCGATCATCATGCAGTAGTAACTAAATAATTAAAATATAAATCATGATAAAGTCACAAGTCCAAAAGTAGAAAAAATTACAACATCCGAAGATTCCGTTTTTAAGAGATTCAGAATTCAACTACAGCTGTCCTTATTCCAGCGTCTTTTATATGTGACAGTGTTTGTTTTTTGGTTATTGTGATTTTCATCATTTACATGTGTTAGGGCCAATGCGGATTAAGGTGAAAACAGACGTACTAGAATAAACGGATTATTGCCAAACACTCCTTCAATAAGTTACTTTGTAAATAATTATTTTTGTAATTTATTTATGAAATTATTAAAGTAAATTAGTTCTCGGTTTAGAAAGTAATAAAAATATATTTAGAATGGGGTCTTTAAATAACCTAGTGTGTAATGCCTCTGAATGCGTCTATATTTCTTACTGTAATTAAATGTAGCTGTTTTTTGTACACAAATTGTGTAAGGTATATTTTGCTAACTGATAAATATAATTGCTAACTCAGTAATCATTTGTTATATGAGTAGCTTGGTACGACAAATTGTTTGTGGTGCATTTAACAAAACTAAGGGTGGATCGGTTATAAAGAGCGATTGGCAACACTGATAGTTCGTGAATGGGCAGTAGCTTCAACTGCTGCGTTTGGCATGTAACGGTCATATTGTCACCAGATTAACATATCTTCCTACACCTCAAGAACTAGCTTGTGTCTTAACAATACAAAGAAACTGAAGAGTTGAACATCTCAGTGGAAAACTGGCTGAAATCTCAAGCGGCGGGATTTTATGGTCTGAAATAGTGTAAGTAGAAAAATAACATACCACTAATACATTTTTCAGTTTCTGATTAGTCCAATCGGTTATAAAAGGAGAACTTATAACCGATCGGACCTTCGATTGGAAAAGCACCTCGTAACAATGAGAATCAAAGAACTTAACGAAACTTAAATCGAAGTCTTTTTCCGAATTGTAGATAAACAATAACAACGCACAATTTGAGTGACGCCCTATATATTGTTCAAGTATTCCTTTGTACTATCTGAAATTAGTAATTGTGATTAACACCTACGATCGCAGAAAATAATTTGAATAAGAAGTCTCTGCCGGAAGCTGTATTTTGCGTAAATATAACATTTTTGTGCTTTATTTTTTTATCGAAACTGTTCATGCTACAAATTGATGCCCATCTGTGGGGCTTTTGTTTATTTGTTGTTGAAGAATTAGCTTGTTAGCAATTCATATAACATATTTCTTCACATGTTTTTCTTATACAAAACAAACGTTGAATAATTTGAAAATGTTGAATAATGTATTAGTAAGCATTCCGTCTATGGAAGAACTTCCCTTATCCATATAATAGACTTGAACGAATCTTCAGTAAGAAAATGGCCTCTTACAAAGTCTGGAAGCTTCTATTAAATCAAAATTACCCTTCAAACAAGTTTATTATTTTCGTATCACCCTTTCGAACTAAATAACTGAATCATGTGGGTTTGTATACATATATACACGCGGAGATAATGAATTGAAAATATGCACCTATATTTCTTTTTCCCCTCGCTTTTTAAGTTGACAAAACAGAATAATTTACAATATTTTCAAACAACGCTCGTTAAAAAACAAAAATATGATGCAATATCCTCTTTTGAAAGCAATAAATATTTTAAATATTTTTAAACATACGCGAAATACACCTGTTATCAAATATATTTCAAGCACCACGTTGTGCAAATAGCTGATTGAACCGCAAACTGAAACAAAAACACAGGAAACAACATTATTGTCGCCCTGCTTTATTTTTATTTCAGCTTATTTAATATTTTCAATAAAGCAAATATTACGCGAACAAAAAATATTTTACAGTTAACAATTATTTGTGAAGACATTCAGTCCCTTCTGGGACAATTAATTAATTCTAGTTTTTCATCCCTCTCTGTTTATTTGCGTTCCAATTGCCGAGGGATGTTTTTTACCAATTTACTAGAAGATTCTGTACGTATCCTACAAGAATTCCTTTGTTCAGAAGGGTTAATAACGCCATAAATTTCCTGAAACAAGTGGAGAGTTAGTTGGTGACGAGGGTCAGACCAGATAGGGTTAAGTAAGAAGAGGGGCGCCATTTCTGCGGTCAGACTTCGCCTCGCAGGATTACTAAGTGCCAAGTTCCAGGATCTGGGATTAGGACGACAAAAAACCTGTGGCAAGGATTTGTCTAATGGACGTTTAATTTCTTTCCTACCCTGCTTTTACGTGTTAATTCGGTTAGTAGAACAAGCTCTAGTTTTATTTAATTAACTGCCGCCTTTAAGCTATCGCATTCGTTATTCAAAGGAAATAAAGATATTAACTATGAAAATAAAGAAAGAAATGTAGCTATCTCTTGAGGATCATTTCCAATATTCTGTAAGATAAGTGACGCTAACGGAATGTACGCAAAGGTTCCGGAAACTCCGGGGACCGAAACTCACGTAGACCGGTCAATTCCGGTCTGCTTGTTCGCCTGAGCTTTCTCTCGTTTTGCCTCGTACTCTATTAGAATATCTAATGCGGGTCAACGATGTGTGAACACGATATTTACTTCTTTCTGATAAAGTGGTTTGTGCCTTAATATCGACCCCTCAAGTACCTATTCAACGAGAATTTAATGTTTAATTCAAACTGTTTTTAATATTTAATAAATTTTCCGGTATTCTAAGCTTGTTCCTAGTCCGGACACACTTTGTTTGTTAATATTTTAGTAAGACATGTAAAATTAGTGTTAAGGATCTAGCTGAAACAGTTGACGTCCTGTGAAAGAAATGAGCTATTAATTCTTTTATTAGGAATTTTGATTATTTGCTTGTTCCTACCGTATTAGTAGTCCTAGATAAATTTGCACAAAGAAAATTCCCTGCACACAAAGTCTTTCAGTACTGTATATAAGAAAATTGAATCAACTCACCCCGATTTGTGTATTCATGTCTCGTCTGGTTTCAAAGTTTTGAGGTATATAAATATTTTACCTCTATGATTTCCCCTAAGGTGGAGACGTGTCCTGTGTTTCATGCAGTTTTTGTTTCTTGAACGATACGAGAGTTATTCTGGAGAATGTTTGTGGAAGAAAATTGAATTTACATATAAAAAAAACCTCATCGATCATTGGGGGAAATCTCGAACTTTAATAAAAAAAATTACTAAAAGAATGATCTACAAAATTTTCCTCTTCATCGAGCTAAATTTTATAACCCAAAAATATCGCTTATCTAATATCGTTTTCCCTTGATCATTTGTCCATTTTCTTCCATTTTCTTTTCCGGACCCTTTGTTTCGTTTTTTTTCCCGAAAAAGATATTGTAGATTTGCTGAAGTAAAGGGACTAGTTGAAGTGCCGAGAATGGCATTCGTAGCATCCGCCGATGTTATAAAACCCATAAAGTGAAATAGACCGGACTACCGAGGCGCATAAATGGCGCCATAGAGCTTTATAGGCACACACTTTGTCACAAAATCATATTTCAGCATCTTTGAGGGAAGAGTACACTTTTTTGCATAAACCCTATACATTTTATATTAAAAATGTCTCATATGAATAAAAACAAGGAAGAATAAAATTTCTCTTTTTTACACTTGCTTTATTAAAATTCAGCAGTAAACGGAAAAAATCAATATTTACTTTGAATACATATGAAAAGTGAATTATTATTAATTCTAGATCAGAATAAGGTGAAAAAGTGCTATCCACGAGTATAGTTTGTGAATTTCCCACATTATATTGTATTTGTGGGTTAATGTGTATATGTCAGATAATTTGTTTTAAAATAGTTACACTGAGAATTTATATTTAAGAAATTGATAACAGATAAAAGAATGACATAATTGAAGAAAATTATCCTACAGAAAGTCTTGTAATTAAGTGGCGTTAAACTGATGTTGAATGTATTTTTCTTGCGGAACTCCCATCACACATAGGGTCGAAGGTAAATATCCGAAAAAGGTTTGGAAAATATTAGAGTGTGTGAATCATTATTAAAGTGGGGTGGTGCTATAAACGCTGCGTTAAAGAAAATCATTGATCAATTAGTGAAGCAAAGAAAACTACAGGTGACAAAAAAAGATAAAATATAATGATTGCAACCCAGTACCTCAATATTGAAACGTCGAAGAGGACGATAATTTTCAGGACAAATGTCTGTAATAGGTACATTTGTTAAATAAAGACGATTTATTATTATTATTATTATTATTATAATGTAAATACATGTGCATATATACAGCAGCTCATCCAACTAGCAGTATAGATAGTGCAGTGCCTGGCGTGTACCCATGATTACGACGGCGCCTATGGTTGCCATTCTTGTGGTTTGAAATGCTATTCTCCTAGTTTGGTGAAATGTATGTATATACCTCCAGAGGCCATTGAACTTGATCTTCAAGAAGTGAAAACCAATTGCTTTTTTGCGTTAAATCGCGGTACGATTTACAAAATGATTAGCGATTACTTGTTTTAGGAAGAATAAAACCTTAATACAGATAATGATAGATCAATAATAATATCAAATAAAAGATAAAGATTGCTAAGTTTTAAGAATACCAGAACAAACAGAATTTAGAGTTTTAACAAATCTTAGCAACACGGTCTTCCAAATACAGCCAAAATATTCCAGGTTTTCCCGAGCAATTCCATTAAATAAAAAATATGCATTCCAGTGCACGATGGACCAGCGGGGCAGTGTCGCTGGCCAAAAGTAATTTATTTATCTATGTTTAGAAACCAAGCATACAAATAGTAGTCCAGTCAATCGATTAGAAAAACGGGCCTTATTACCTTGCAAAAAATCGGATAATTCTGATTTTTGAATATGTATTGTTCATCCTGTCGCTGTCCAAAAAATGCTGCCATTCTTTCATGCACTTCCAAGTGTGCATACCTTTATTTGCAAAACATGTTGACATTAGAAGAAACAATTGATCCTGCTGCATACGACTGAAGGATATTTCACCATCAGGCGCACAAAAAAGTTTTGATCCGGTATATGACCCGTGGTCGCGAGACCACAGACAGTGTGTTTACTCGATGGACTCTCCAAATGGTACATTTTCAGAACAGCTGCGATGAAGTTTAGAAAGACAGTGACATTAACTCAGTAACATAAGGCAAATCTCACATTACCCAAGCTAATGAGAACATAAATAAGCTCAGAGACTCCCAAAACTAACATGTTCATTGATCAAAACTATCCAAACATTGAAGAGCTGTATCTCGGCAACTATTGGGTTTAGAAAAGTCGTTCTGCACTCAAACTGTAGAAATCTAGCCTACTTTAAAATTAATAATAACTGCGTTTGCCGTAAAACACGTCGTTTAAGAGATATTCTGCAACAAGCGAAAGAAGGCCGAAATTTTCATGGCTTCTTCAATATGGAAACGCCCTGGAAATATAGCAGCGCCATTTAGAATCTACCCAGTTCTATCCAAATATGGTGAAAGCTTTCAAATATTGACGCCATATTGGATCCGCTATTTTATCAGTAGAGTACACGCCAGTACATTTGTGTGGTCTTTCCAAGTAACTTTCTGAGTGGAAGATATTTATCAACCGCTTTTTTCGGAATTGGGGCGTTTAGATAGACTCGACACTTGAGGACTGGCAGTCCGTCTCAAGGTAAAGACGGTTTGTGTGGATTTTTCAATATTGCCTAAAACTTTCTAGCGTTTTATTCAACCTTGTAATCAATTCAGATGATTCTAAGATTTTCAGATGCGCTATCAGGTTTTTTTAGGGTGGTATCATTGTCCCCTGGGGTTTTCGTGACTGAGGGTCGTAGCCAGAGGTAGAGATAGAAAGTAAACACAGGACACAAATTAATTATATACTAAACAACAAGTCAGAATAGAATGGGTTACAAAGATAAGTGTGAGGACGGACAAATCCTCCTAAAACTAACATTATACATGAGAGTGGTACTTGGGTACTAGCTACTACCTTGGATGATAATTGCACCAGTTGGAATGCAACTCGCGGTTCTTGTGAATTATTTAAGTGCAAATAATTCCGTTTGTGACATCATTTTTACAAAACATTATCAAAACCGATTTCTTACTATCCAGTATTGGATCATGCTTAGCTGAGATGTCTGTTAACTATTCAAGATCGCGGTTAATATCATCGCAAGCTGTACGTCTTCTATTTCAAACAACTTGCAAATTTGTGAGTCATCTGCATACAAATAATGAAACACCAAAGTGTGCATATTTAGGAAATTGTAAAATATATAGACTAAACAGAAGAGATTCTAATATAGAACCTTGCGGGAACTCGTGTTTTTATACGGAGAAAAACTTGATGCTATTCCATTGTAGTAAAATTCGTCCAAACTACGTGATTTTTCTTAGTATCAGTCCCCCAAAACTTGATGCTTGAATTAAAATGAAAATAGAATGTGCTATTAACAATTTTATTTACTACGAGTAGCCATTTTTTTAGTTAAATACGGTTGCTTGCAAGTAAATTATTACTCTATTGCGCTATCGGTCTTTGGGATTTCATGGTCTCTTTAAAGATTTCTCAATTACTTATTGCTTTTGTTACAGAATGCTATTTGTAAAAAGTTTACAACATACAAGTGTACAGCAATACAGCTTCCACAAGACTAGGAAAAGGTTTACGCATTCTGGTAATAAAGAATGTACGTCTCCAGGGACCGATAATCAATCAACGTGTTGCGTAGAACAGAAACATAGTGCTTCAAATAAATTTGGCAGCATAAAATGTCATTTCATAAACTAATGTGAAGATCGGTCTCCGATGGCCGATATCGCATAGTTGTAAAATCGTCATACTCATACGTTCTATCAGTCGTCGGAGGCCGGTAATGCACAATATAATAAATAAGATTATTAGCTGCCGCAATCAACGTATTAATTGGTTTCCATTATTTTATTGAAATTATTACTAATCATTTTAACTTCAGTAGCATGTTTAGCGAGATATTCAAATATACAATATTCATCATTAATCTTATTTTTTACTTTATCGATGCATGCTGACATTGGACGTTAATCTTATAATGTCTGTTAAAAAGAATTATAATAAAACTAAATCTTACACACTTGCAAATATTGCTATTTTCCCTTATTTTTAATTACCGGTTAATATTTCAAGTGTTTATTAAATAAAAATCAATTTCATATCTTGTAAATGTGTAATCGCTAGCGTGGTCGAGCTGGATTACAATTAATAAAACCTAGAGAATAAATTCCTGTAACCCCTACAAACTACCAAATCAAACGTTAAATGTATATAGGAAGCCCCCTTTGGTTCCTGGATGATGGATGGCAATCAGTTTCTTCAATACAAGTATTAATAATAACGAACATCAACTAACAATACATTTATTCAACAACTTACCAACTAATTACACTTACAATATAATTATTCAAAATTTTGATTTTAAATTACAAAACTTTCTTATATGCCAAATGTTCCTTTCTTAGGAATAATGAAACCAGAACTGAACTGTGAAAGAAATTAACTTTACCAGCAAGGTTAAAGGAAACAACAATTGATAATTTCTTTTCCAATTAATTTTGAAGACTCATTACTTTAATTTCATTGCACTAAGAATTACTAATCAATACTTTCTTCTACCAAAGTTTTCAGTTGTTGGCAAAATATTTATTTCAAAGTTCATATTAGTCCATTTTGCTTAGCTATATTAAATTGGTCAATACCTAATAATTTATAATATCAGCATTAAGAAATATAATTATTTTCTTTCATAATATTTAACAATTATGTAGGACAAACTATTTTATGCTATCTAAACAATCTTCCTCAATCAATTTATTTTCTATTTAATAATTTTAAATTTTAGATTTTTTTACTTAATAATATTTAGCTTATTTTTGTGATCTATCTTATATAATATATAATTTTGAAGACTCCAAAGCCGAAATATTTGCTTTCATCTTTGGCCTCTTGGTTACAAATAATTGGATTTTGTGAGAATTAAACGCCCGCCCTATCACTTACCTTTATCTTTATTTTCTCCCGATTTATCAGCTGTAACAGTTATGTTTTGCATTTAGAAACGATTTTCTATATAGGATGATCGTTTATTAGATTTAATAAATGAATTAATGAAATATTTAGTTTGTGTGTTTAATAAACGACGTGGGCGGGGAGTATTAAAAACACAATTTAGTTTTTTTATTAATTAAGCCTTAGCTCTAGTTTGATAAATTTAATATTACAGAAAAAGAAGCTATAGCTAGCGAAGTACTATCCTAGATTAGGACATCAGATTTCATTCCTGACATAAGAGTTGAGTTACTTAGGTTTTCTCCTACGTAGATCAAGAAATAAGGCTTGTCCTATTATACTTAGAATAACGAGTACCTCGGAAATATTTTGTTACAAGATTCCCACCTTTGTAAATAACTTTAATAATAACCTTTGTAAATGTTTAAATGTATTGTAGTATAATAACTGGCTGTGCTATAGGCTTAGAATAATTCAAACCTAAATTGGTAAATGGATTACTAGGATTTAAAAATGGTATTTGCAGAATTACGTCTCTTTTCTAATAAGGCTATATTACAATAATTGTGCAGCTTTCAAACGAATGAGCTTTAGGCATCAAACAAAATAATATGATAGTATCTTAATGAACACACATTTGCGTTGGTTGGCATCAACATTATAGCAAAATATATTTACCATAGCAGTGACACGAATAATATTTAATTTATTAACAGACTCAATGCAAGTTTTAATAAAGGAAAATAATGTGTACCCTTCAGTGATGATTTGAAAAGAAAGTTAACAAGATTGTATACGCTTGTACAAATTATGGAAACTTAAGAAACATCTTTATTTAGTGGATTATTGGAGCTGTAGCTTGTTTAAAGAAGATTTATATTATTGCCAGGCTAATAGGAAACATGTTAGAAAACGAAGTTAAAGTTTTATAACTCCCTTTTCTTAAGAGAGTATATACATGATGTTCCTTCGAATATCTTCTGTACTTCGTTATCTAAATTACAGAGTATGTCGAGTATCTTGTTAGAGCGGCGACACTTAAAGCGCCGATCTCCGGCTTTAATTAAATTATCCAACAAGCGCGGTATACGAATCATACATCTGCATGCAAATGCAAGCTAATTTGGCCTCAGTAATAACATGCCTCATTTTCAAACCTTATAAGGTACCCTGAATACGTTACCTGTTGTAATTGGCCCCGTATATTGCAATGTATGGGCAATCTCTGCAGATACCTTTCGAACATAAATTACCATTTTTATATCCAGGCACATAATCAAACTAGTATATTAACCTGGAGTAATTTAAAATTCATTTTATGTCAAGATAAATTTCTATCATCACATAATAATATGCTCGGAAAGTGTCACTTTTAAATAAACTCACCTTTTAGCTGGTCTCGACAGTTTACAAGGGAATTTATTAATAATAATGAGTTTGCAATTAATTTATCTTTGTATAAAGTGTCACATTAAAAATTTAATTGATTTAAATCTGTATTAAAAGTTATGAAAAAAAACTGTTGAACCAGTACAAAAACAAAGTAAAACTTCGTAAACTCCAAGTTGAGAGAAGCAATATTCACATGTTCTCGTACCTCGTATATCTTGAGCAAAAGAACGAGTAAGCTACATTTTCGCTTTCTTATTTTCTTATTTTATTCTAAAAGTATGTGACAAAAATACTTTTGTGCAATAAATCAAAGAACTTTAGCAACGCAGATTTGATCCATCCAATTCTACATAAAAGTTCTGTGACGAATGCAACAACTTAGTAAATTTCGGAAATTTATTATTTTTTTAATTATTACCTATTCTATTATGTTACACTTTTCTTTGTACAATTTTGCTAGTATTATTTCTACAATCATATTACGATTGTATGGGTGTGTTGTCAATTAGCCATTGATATTTACGACTTTTTGTCATCGTGTAAACTGCAGCACAGTTAATTAGTACCGATTACCCTAGTTGGCAAATCATTGATTTTCATTCTGGTATTTTTATTTTGACTGCTGAATATTAATTTGAGATCGTTTTCTGTTAAATATTTGAAGTGTGATTTTCAAAGCTTTACGAGGTTTGTGATTTCATTTAAGTCAGAATCAATTTAGTTCTAAATCTTTTATACCGTGACCTCTTTTTGTGGATTTTTTTCTTTTAAAGTGCATTTCCTGATGTTACTAGATTATATGAGAAGTTATAAGATACACTTCTTTATGCGTTAGAGGGCTGTTTAATGTGTTAACCAATGTGCTGATTTTTTCGAGTTTTCACTTTAAAAAATCATTTTCCATAATAATAATGTTTCACAATAAATTACATAATCCTAAGATTAATATGTTTATAGTGAATATAATAATAGTACTCAAAATCAAGATCATTGGAATTGTTAATACCTGTACAGTATTTATTATCAAAATAATTTAATTAGAATTTACAGCAGAGGTGTTGTCATTAACTTCAAAAGAGTTATTTGAATATTCCTATTGCTACTATTGTTGATGCGGATAAATATCTTTTGCCGGTTCGTTTTGTCTCTACAATTCCACAACTGTGTATTTATATTTGCGCTGCCAAATAACCCTAACACTAGCAAGCAAAACCTATAGCATAAATCCGACTTAGCGTTCTTCTGGTGTTTGAGCTTCGACGTTTGTAGGTCTCCAATTTGAGCTTGAAACGCTAAATAGAACACAACTCGAGCGCAAAATATTATTATAAATAAATTTTTTTGTAATCTTTTTTGTCAAAAAAATTTATGACAATTTTTACGACCGCAGCAACAAAAAGAAAGATGACCGAAAACATGATGCAGGTCGCCTGCCCAGCATAGAGCATTATTGCAGCGCAAACAACTAGAACAAAAGAATAAAATATATAAATTATGTTACGATGATTATCAAGAAGCGGCACGCGACTTTTTTCTATTAGCAATGGGAGTATTCAAACAATTTTTTAAAGTTAAAGACAACACAAACAATTTGATAATAATCGTTAAAGACTGTAAATAAAGTTTATGGACAATTTCAATTATAAAATAAAATAAAATATTTAATAAAAGTTGCACAATATTTATTAAGATTTATGTACCTGACAATAAACTTGTCAGGTACGTAAATATTAACAAATATTGCGATATATTTACTAATTATTTTATTTCATAATAATTATGTTTCACGAAGTAAGCCTTGAGACAGTAAACTAAAACTATATTGATTTTGGGTACTATTATCACATTTATTATAAAAATATCATAATTAAGTATAAAATAAAATGTGTAAGAATTAAAAATAAATACAAGAAAATTGCAAAATTTTAATGGGTCCTAAAACCTTCAAGGAATGCAGGTGCATCCTGTTACTTCTCATATATTCTAGTAATATCATGAACCATACTTTAAAGACCAAAAACACAAAGATGGAAATCTCAGTACGAAAGGTTTCCTTTTAGGAAGAAATTTTAATTAAATATTAGCTACACCTGTTACGTTCTCATACATAACCTGTAATCTTCCAGTAATAAGGTTTTGGTATACCTAAGTGTTTTGTTCTGATTGTATATTCCTTTTTCTGACTTTTCATTTCACCAATTTCTTAATATTCTATGTTTGTACTAATTTTTAAAAAGCCCTACAATCTCCAAGATATATTTTCTAACCTTTCTCCTCGAACCACCAACACGTATCCTGTGTCTGCCGTTAACCCGCCTTCGCTCCACTTTCGTCACTTCCCATGCCAACTATCCGCTGTCCTCATATAATGAATAATAGTGGTTATATTCATACTAATAATGTTTATTTAGTTAACCACATTATACAGATCGACAAACTTTTCGTGGAAAACGAGAATGGTATAATTTGAAAGGGGATGGAAATGTATTTCTTGTAAGAACGACAGAGATGGGAAGTGAAATTGATTTTGTTGGTAGGTGTACTCAACGTTACTGTTCAAAACGTGTATGATTCGAATTTGAAACTTACAAAACCACATAATTTTTGTTTGTAATTCGGTCTGAGAATTTAATGCTTAGGTTATTTTTTTGGTATTTTTAGTTTCACCCTGAAGTACTATCGTGTTTTCAAGTAACGTATATACTATCATGGGGTGTTTGAACACTCCAATTTTTATAGTGATTTTTTTGTGATAATAGATGTTTTTTCATAGTTTTTTGTTTTTAGGTAATAAAACAAGTCTTTAGCTTACTAATAAAGTTAAAAAAGAAAAGATTCTATTTGAAATGAAAAATAAAACTCAAGACACATAAAAGAACAATTTTTTTTATAAAAATATATGTATACATAAAAAATATATTTGAAACTAACAATAAGCTTTTCGTGGATCAATTTTTTGTGGGATAGTGCCCGAAGGTGTTATTTAAATACTTCAGCAAGAAAAATGGCATTATCATCACAAATAAAAATTTTCTGTTGACATTTTTGGATGTTTCAGCGCTCTAAACCTATTGTTTTTCAAAAACTGTAAAAAGCAGCAGATCATGATTTGTAACATGTTAAAGGCTTTGTTCTTGTAAAAGAATACCTAGAAGCTGAAGAGCGCAAGTATAATAATTTATAAGATATTAAGCAAATGTTGTGCCTGGGGTGCCGAAACACCCCACGATAGTACTTGAGGGTTAACCTTAATGAAACTTACAATTTCGAAATAGATGCTGAACCAGTTGCTATATTTTATCCAATACCCGCTTTCCGTGAAAAGTTGGTCTATATGTATACAGATATCATTATATAGAAACGTTATCACACCGACTGGGAATCAAACCTAGGACCTACCGCTTTCCGGGTGGAAACTCTACCGATCTCTACTGATCTATTGTCATCTGACTGGAAGTCACCCGGTAGGTCAGCGGTAGAGTTTCCACTCAGAAACCGGAAGATCCTGTATTCGATTCCCACTCGGATTAATAATTTCTCTATATCGACTTGCATTCAAAATGTAATTTAATGTAAAACATTAATTAAACCTTTACCTTCAATATATAGTAGTTGCATACAAACTGCAGTGAAAGAGAAGTTTCGGGAAACCATCCCCACTACTTCTGTCAATGGCGAGAATGTCTGATCTCCGTGTACTTCCGGTTTCTGACAAACCAACTACTTCTTCATGCACTTCATACCCAACTTTCTTTAGTTCCATAGCCAGAAGTTGCCGTATTTCATTATGTCTCTTTATTCTAAGTGTTTCCCCATAACTGCAGTTACCAAGCGCATAAGCTAAGGTTTCAAACTCACCACAATGTCTGCAGTGGGATGCGGCGGGGACACTTCTAACGGCTGTTGTGTTACACACCATCTTAAGACAATCTCTCCATTCAGAATTCGTAAGACCGTTGTTATTATAGATCCACCTATTTATAGTCTTCACTTCTTTGAATAATATAACCCCTCGTCCTTTTTGGGTATAGCCACACCATTCCACAACAGGTTTTTCTTTCATAGCCTCACGCAGTTGCTTTCCGATGTTTTTATTCATATTCATACTTTTGATTTCAGAGTTTGTTAATCCCAAAAAGTCTATGCATTGTTTTATATTTCCTTCAAACCTATTTCCATCAATATACGGACATTTAGATTTTTGTGAAAATTCAAACTTGTTACATTGCTGTATATAAGCCTCCCACACTATATTAATAATTCCCAAACCTTTAACAGATTTGTTTGAATATAAAAAACTGTTAGGAACATCGTTCGGCAATTCTAAGATTTCTTTTATACAACTTCGAAGGAACTTATTTAAATCTTCTAAAAAGGTTTTTGGAACTTTATCTAAAGGAGCTGACTGAAGGGGGTATATTATCATTGGTGAAATATATGAATCTATTAATCCAATTTCATCCAGAAAACAATTATCCTCTCCAAAAAATTAAAATGTAGTGATGTAAGTGCTTGATATTAATTACTTGTAGTTTGCCCAGTTTGGTCGGCTTGATACCTATTTTAAAACAAACCACTAATGCTCTTTTCAAACTTAACTTAAATATTATTATCAACAAATCACTCAGAAAAGTCAAAACCGGCAGAAAAAAATGACCACTAGAAATTAAAAGGTCAGTGAAACTTCGAAGGGAGAAGTTGAAAAAATGCTAAGCAACATGAAAAATAACAAAAAGCTCGGGGTAGAACAGATCAGCAACAGAAAATATAAACAAATAATGGGGAGGTGTGGAGAGGCACAGATGGAATGGAGAGCTGACGGAAGAAAGTGAGAATTGGATTGCGGCAAGTGAATCTCAACGAAAAAATAATTAGCAAGGATGAGCAGAGAAGGTCGCAGATAATGGAGGAACTCAGAAAGCTGTGGATCTAAATTGACGGTTATAGTATGCATATATTATTACCAACAAAAGAATGAATCGGAGAGAAGTAACAAAAGCAGACTATACAAAAGCAACATTAACTTCCATTAAAGTAAATATTAGACGTAGTATTATGACCCTTCAATCCAGAAGTGAGCCGTAAATCACGTCCATGATCATTAAACAAGGAAAGCAGTTTGTTTATTTATTTTTATTAAAAAATAAATAATATATTTATTTAACTTAATTATTAAATTAAGTTAAGTAAATAAAAAGCGAAGTAAGGATTAGCACTTATATTAATTAAAAAACACGGCAATACGGACTCATGAGATCAACCCTAAAGCCAAAAAGTCTTTTCCGGGTTCAAGCGTAATCGTATGTCAGCTCCGATCGCTTTGTTCAGTAAGCGTCGTTGTCTTTATAATGAATAGTAGAGCAACCGATTCAAATACCTTTTCCTTCAAGAGGGTTACAACAATAGATACTAATTAGTTTTTAAGATTTTGGCAACTTTTTTCTGCTGTTCAAAAGAATGTGCAAAATATTAATTAGTGAAAATGGTAATATATATTTAAGTTGTATTACGAATTTAAATAATATATTGATGAACCAGTCACTCTGTAATCGTTTTAATTATGTACAAATAATTATTAAATTGGTGAAAACCCAAAATTTGATAACAGGCAGGTAATTAAGATCGACCGACAGCCAAACTGTTCAAAAAACGGCGTCATATAGCGCCCACGGCGGATTGAGCTACTTAAAAAGATAACCGTGAGTAGCATAATCAAACTGCAGGAAATTGTTTTCAGGGTACACTTGTTGATACGGAAGCATATTACTGCTAATAAGCAGCTTTAGTAATAATTGAACAGTTGGATATAACAGAGGTCGTTACAAGAAACAGCGTAAGAAAGTCTGAAATCTTCCAAACAAAACATAAGAGTTGTGAACTTTAATACAGTATAATCACCAATTAGGGTTTTAGACATATTCTTAAATATCCAAGACCATAACACTAATTCAAAGAATAATAGCTTTTGCAATAATTTTAGAAAAATTAGTACATTTTGACTATCATAATCTCTTTTAATACAGACTGTAATGGTTACTTTCCCTATTGTTTGGAATAGTCAATCTGTATTGTTATCTTATTTGTACTGAATATTGTACTGTTTATAACCATGAAATATTGTACTAATATGTAAATATTGTAACGTTCCTTTTAAATAATACTAAAAATGCTGTTTTAATCGTGTATTAACAAATGAGAATATTTACACCAACTAATTACAAAACACACTTATAAGCTAACTATTAACAAATTTAAACTTGATTATTTATTGATTATTACTACCTACTACAACTACCTACAACTTAACAGAAATCGAAATGTACAAGTATATGCATTTTATTATGAATTGTTACTTTATTATTTAGACTTTTAATCAAAATTAGCATTAGGACGTTCTAATGTGCATGGTACACTCCATCGAACTATTTCTAGTCTTTGCTCCAACTGATACGTATGAAGAAGCAAACGGGCAACATGGCGTCAGACACACAACACAGATGTACCGACAGGTTTTTTTTACTAATATTCATTTTATAAAAATTATTTATTGTAAAAGTTTGTGACCTCAGGTGGAAATAATCAAGATATCCCATTGTTTAAGTTCGTATTGTAACTTTCAAAAATTACCTGTCCCAGAATTGGGCGACATTTGTAACTTATACTTTTTGTCTATAAATTAATTACTTCAAAATCAGTCAAGCACATAATCAATAAAAAAAAGTCAAACAAATCCTTAAAACACATTGTACTCAAGTTACGATACTTATGTTAATTCTTATTGCTCCGGCAGAGATCTCTCGTTAATCAAATTATAGCTTAGGTTGGTAGGTACTGGTTTCTCAAGCAATTAAATTGCGAAAAAGAAACGAATTGCGAAAAAGATAATACTAAGAATATGGGCGCCACTCACTTGTTGCATTCTATTGATTAATTCAGAGATCAACAAGTAAGAAGAGATTTTATTAACAATGGGTAAATCTTTAAGAAATAAATCAAGCCCACACTAAAGCTTTGCTATATGATGAAGAATATAGCCTTAACGTTTAATAAACTATAAAATAATTTCACCGGATTAGACGAATTTAACTATAAATTTAGTAAACTAAACCAACTACTTATGGTTGGTACTGTATACTTATAGCCAACCTTATGCATTTTGTTGAAGAAGCCACATTCAACGTAAGTAAAATTCATTTTCTTATTTTAGTATTAGTATGTTGACCTATTAGTTAGATACAGTCCAATATTAAAGGAAAAAAATAGTACAACACAAAACAACTTATAGCATCTAATTACTTAATAAAGAAGAACTAAAGTAACAGCTTTTACCAAATTGTTAACCTTTTTGTAGATATCCAATTAAAACAACAAACGTCCGATTTAGTAGGTACAAGAAAAATGAAAAGAATAAATGTACCTATATAAGATGAAATCCTACACAGCAGTGTTAGTGGTTTATTAATATCTTTCTTGCATAATATTATTAATACCCCGGAATTGCAAAGGTTATTACTAGAGAAAATAAAGATCATTCATTTAATCCATTCCATAAAGCCAATAACAAAAATGAGATAACAAATACAAAATGCCGATGTCGGATTGCTAATAACAAACTCATTTATTCGAAGAGAACATACGTGTAAAGTTAACTACAAACAGCCGAGTCTTCAATAAAATATTGCATAAACGGAGGCATATTTTACTGTGCAATTCCGTATGACTGCAGTTAATTCCCATAACTATAAATAACGCAGTGGTAGTACTGTAAGACAACCGCAGATAAATAAGCAAATAACATTGCAGGATTAAGGGATTGAAGAAAAAGTTACATTAATCAACTAGTACCACATGGCTTACTACTACTTTAAATTATTGTTAAATGCGAAACTGGCCGTGTAGTTACGTTTAATTATTATTTTAATTGAGATGTTTGTTTCAAAAGCGAGTACAATAAAACCCAAAAATAAATTTATAAAATAAAATGCGATGCATGAACATAACAGACATTCCGTTGATAATTTCCTCTTTAATTTACGGTTCGTAAAAGCTTTCTTGTCATGGCTTAGACATTAAAATAATTATTTTTTAATGAAAGATTGTAAAAATGCTATAAAAGCTTTGTATATAAGTGATTTGCTATCTTTATTTCATCATAACGTCCAGTATTTAACTTTTTTTATGGCTGTTTCTTTTCTTCAAACAGTTAGTTGATTGAATTAAAGCTTTTAAGTACTAATTATGAACAATGTTTATATTATTCTTTTAGCGGTTTGGTTGAATGTGATTTCCTTTAATAAAAAAGTTAATTTTCTTAGAAAAGTTAACTTTTTTATGATTGTGTTGAAATTCTATAAATATCTTCCCATAACCAGAGAGGGAATAAATAATTTAAGTCTGAACCAAAAGTTTAAGGCAATTACTAATTTATCTAGTAAAAATCATTCACCTATTTTTTGATTATAAGTACCACAATTTGTATTAATTGTAAATATTGCCATCTCGTAAATTAGTATTTAATTTAAAATATTAAATTATTAAAATCACAGATGTTTATTAAAATTATTCTTGTTAATGCCCTGCTTTCCATTGTATAATTGTTTATAAAATTTTTAACTTGCCTTTTATGTGTTTATCGTTAGGTGGGTAAGTGGCTGGCCTTACCTGTCAAAACTGAAAAAAAGAAAATTAGTAACAAGAACTTAACATTTATATGTAATTATTATTATTACATTTGAGATAAAGTTAAATTGTCTTTGTTTATATTGTAAAAATTCAATGAAAACCTTGAGCATGGTTTTAATACCTATTGTAAACTTAGACCATTAAAACAATTGTTTTAATTAAATAATACAAGTTTATTCTGATTGTATTGGTATCTTCTTATTAATCTTATTGTTTAATTTGTGTGCTTTTATTTAGTAACAACTCCAGTATCAGTTTCTACATCATTTAATTGAACTTGATTGTCGTTAAGGTCTAATGTGATGTGGTCCATCTTAAAAAAAGATGTGAAGGTAAAAAGTTAACACAAATTAATATTGTTGGGCTATACATAATGATGTTACTTCACATAAACTACCATAAAATATCATGAATATCTTATTTTTTAGCATGGTTTGTAGTATGCTGGACACAACTAAAGGTGAAACTCTGAAGGCAATTAAAACTATTGTACCGTAAATTGCTATTATGAAGTGCGAACTTCAGGTCGAACAATACAATTTTTGGAACATTATTCAATTTAAATATATTGAAAAAATATCCAGGCCGTTTAAATTTCAAATTTAACACAAACAAATCTATGGCATTATATTAACCATAATAGATCTTTGGAGTTTCAACAGTCAAAATGGACAATATATTTTCTGAAAACCGATCCTTTGAATTGTTTTTCAGAATTACATGGAGAGCATACTTTAAGTTAATTCTCACCGAAAAACGTTCTCCCATACATTTTACTTGTTAACTTATTTGTATTTTTTAAATTTTCATAACCATTTTAACAATTTATTCTTGTTTGTTCTGTCTACATTTTCCCTAATCTACTTTGTTTAAAATGCAAAACGATCCTGGTGTCTTGCTAAAAATTTTAAGGGGTTCGTCGAAGTATAGAAATTGCGATTTTTTACAAGTTCTAAGAACTGTTGCTTATTATTACTGAAATACTAAATCACTCTCGAAAAGCATTTAAATAAAAAATAACTTTAGCAAATGTTACCTGCGTCAATCAAATCTACAGGTATCAGGATACCTGTGACATGTTTTACAATAAAGTCAGATTCAGATGTTCTACAGTTTTGGCACTTTCTTCCAGAAATCT
Organism: Agrypnus murinus; assembly: GCA_929113105.1. Lineage (NCBI taxonomy): Eukaryota > Metazoa > Arthropoda > Insecta > Coleoptera > Elateridae > Agrypnus > Agrypnus murinus. Next base: position 119,928,868 of record OV816031.1, read on the forward strand.
GTGAAATACTTTACAGAATCCCTAAAATTGATTTACTTTATCTGTAGTGACGACATTAAATTCTTCCGCAATAATTTTGCCAATATATGTAGTTATTTTTACTATTTTGTGGCAATCTGGCAACATCTTAATTTGATCTAGGAATTTATTTGTATAAGGTTGGCCACACCGTATTCTACAGGACTAGTCAAATCAACTTCCAACCACCCAGAGAAGTGCTAATATAATGCTATCCTCGTCATACTCATAAATAACGAGAGTAAAGCATAACAAAAAGCTTTCTGTGATAACTTCGTGTAAAGATGACGCAAATCTCATCTTTCCCTGGACGGATAATATAAGTGATAAGTATTCAGTTGTAAAATAATAACTCTGTATTCTAAACAAATTATTTTCGAATAATTACAGAATTAATAAATATAAGGAAATGCAGAATTATTGAATGTCGATGTTATATACTGCGATGATGTAAATAAGCCAGGGAAATAATAAAAATATAAAGTTGATAAAGTTCAAAATATATTACTAAATATGAAATAAACATTACTAAGGGTACATGCTAAGAAGGTAGTTTATGCATATTAAAACATTTTACATGCAATGTTATTCTTAAAATTAACAGAATATAACAGAATAGGAAGATTACGAATTAATCGTGCATACATAACCTAACTTTCTAAATTAACATTTCAATATAGAGTTTTTACAAACAACATGTTACGTTTATATTATCTAATTAACAAAATATAGGATACAGTATTAGCCGTTTTTATAGAAATAATTCTCATTTCACATATGTGGGCTACCGCAGATAGGAATTTGCTTCTATCAATAAGCCAACTCAGTTACGGACTGTGTTGTATCCGAAAACAGATTAAATGAGTCATTTGCTAAAACTGTATAACCCTAGAACTAACTAACTTGTTTTTAAATCTGATTAAATTGAGTTTTTCTCCTTTAATTTAACGTCATAACTTCATCATGGAAACTAAGTTTTTATTTCATGCATTATTTCATGGATTATTGTACAAAGAACAAGAATTGTTTACGATCTTCTTAGTTTAAGTTTTAAAGGCATCGAATTCTTGATCAAAAGTTATTTAATTAAGACGTTCTTTGTCAAAGTTACTGTTTAGTTTTCTTTAAGTGTTAATTTGTATGTAAGCTGTATGATGTTATAGCTTAAAATTGAGTAATTAAGAAATAATCAATGTTTCAAATTTTGGTTTGGCAGATATGGTTGTTTTTGATTTGCAAGCTTATTAGTCATATTAAGATATAAATATCATATGCCGTTTTGGTTGTAATTTAGTAGGCTACATTCTATGTAAATAGAATTAAGATGTTAAATTATTGTTAAATTAACGTGACGTCGCACGCGTCAGCCGCTTGTAGAAATTCTTTTGTTTTTGGTCAATCTTCTAAAAATACTACAAAAGGTAAAAATAGATCTGGAAGAAAAAACAATTCAGTTAGCATATCCAACAGAGGTGAAACCACGTCTGGCTAATTCAAAAATTATTAGAAAGAAAAATAAAATACCCATTATTATTATTGTAAACAAATAAAATTTATGTCATGTAAAAGATTTACTTACCTTACCTATAGATATTATTGTATTCAAGAAGAATATTATTACTACTTCTCAATGAGGTTTATTAGAATTTCTATTATTTAAAACTCAAGGAAGATCTAGAAATTAATAAAATCAATTCACTCAACTGTCAGATCAATATTGATAGTTTGCAGTTGCAATTTGTCAATGGCGAATGCTATGTTTCCCGTACCTGTTACTCAACAGTTTCCAACGGATAAATAAGAAAACAGTGTGATTTTCGTGAACGATTTTTAAATAACGTAGTGCGTTAAATTTATTTCTGATCAGTAAATAAAAAATTAATTTAATAAATTCAATAATTTTACATTCAATTTATTTCATAAAACTATTTAGGTCCAATAACACCCCAAAACATGTATACGTTGTGGTTTCAAAGTGCTCTTTTTATTATGAACCCAGTCCGTGTATTTAAACTTGCTAGCGCGATACTTGGGTTTATGAAATCGCTGTCACTACGTTGTTCTGGCAGTAAGCGCCATTCCGATAATTGTCGCCTGTCATCAGATGTGCTCGCAGACGCGAAATATATGGTTTAAAACATCTGCAATTCATGCAGCAGGCTTAGTACTGAAATGTTATTTAAGTCGTTTATATTACAGGTAGATGTAATTTTATATTGATTTTGTACAACAAATTATATCCAAAAAAGCATAAGGCCTATCTGTGATGCGGCTAATTTAAAAAATACAAGAAAAAGTAAAAATAATAGTGGTAAAAATGAATGCAGCCACTACTGACAATTGTTACGATACTACGTGTCATTACCACAGGTAAATATTAGGAAGATAAACAAACCCTGCTAAGATTATAGTATACAGGAAACAGGTAACTAGATACAATACGTACATAGTACATAAAACTAGATATCTAGCACTTCTAGTAACGGAGAAATACTAGGTTCAATTTGTTCATTAAATAAAGGTATTGTGTATTTGTTTGTGTTTGTCTTTGTATATATCAATAGCTTCTAAAATTTGTGTTTACTGTTGCGTGATTGTGTAGTTTTGTTCCAAAAGTTGTTAGGCGTAGTTAGATCTTTTTGGGTGTTCCAGTCACTATACGGACCTTTAAATCTAAACGCATGCAAAAGGGTTATATAACGCATATAAGACATATAACGCTTGGAGTTGCATTCCTTTTGGGGAAGGTTGAATTCCGATTTTTCTGTTTCTCTTTCAATGGAAGAGTCTGCTTCATTTTCACACCTAGGTTGCCTGAATTTTTCAATGTATGATTTTTTTATAAAATATGATTGTTCAAAACGTCGAGAGGTTACTTAAATTAGTGCTAAGTTTAGACTTTTTCTCATAGAAATGAATTGGCTTGTCGCCTCAAAACAGTAATCCCAAAATTTTAAGTATTATTGCAAATACTAAGTCGACGCAATTTTTCCAATGTGCCATGGGTTTCCTAAAATACTCAATACTCTTTCTACCAGACCTGAAATCTCTTCAGTGCGGATTCTCTCCACTTCATGTTTGGATAAAGATCTTCGAAACAGATGTCTGCAATTTTTTGTAAGATTAACATTAAAGTTTGTAATATGAGGAGTGATAAAGAATAAAGAAGAGTTAACTCAAGGAAACATCAGGTGCAAGGTATTCTTTTGGAAAAGTTGGCACTTATAGTGGACAAGTCAAAGCCAGGAGGTTCTGGTACTGTAAGGCTTTCGAACAGTCAGAACACCTTGCGGAATATCTCGATTTCGCCTCTTAAGTTACTCTGCAACTTTAAAATTATTACAATCATACTTTTTGTTCATCTTGCAATTGATCCATCAACGTTCTAACCAACAATTATATGATATGACTAGCCGAATTGTACATTAAGAGCTACAGTTGGTTTCTTAATGCTATTGACATTGCATAAGGTACGTATGCATAGTGCTGATGGCTTGCCGTGAAGCGTCCGAATTTCGGTATAAAGATCATAAAATTTGCAGATCGTCTTACTGCAGAACTTTCCCAGAAACTCTTTCAGAAATCCAAAGAGAGTCGGAGTTTAACAGTAAATAGGTATTTGAAGAATCAAACACTCAACCGCAACTACAAGTTAAAAAACCTTTAGTTCAATATTACAAACTAATATATACGTGTATGGTATATAAAGGGTTAAAAGATTTTACAGTTGTATTGATCTTGCACTTACAGATTTTAAGCATCAGCTGAGCTTCGGAGTTTCAAAATCGTAAATTTTCTTAAGTTTTGGGTTTCAAAATTTACAGAAACTTAGTAAGATTTACAGTAACTTTTTGTTTCATTGACTTCATTATTACTTTGTATTTCACAGATTACGAGTTTTATAAATTCAAGGTTTTTGATGTTGCAAGATTTCGATGACTTAAATAGAATTTCAGAAGCTCGAAAACATGCATTTTCAATGTCCAAAATTATAATATCACATTTGCAAGGATTAAAATATTTAAGTTTCAAAATTTTAACGTAATGTTCTAAAGACAAAATTCCGGGAATAAAAATTTAAAAATAAATGCAATTCAAAATTTCTAGATTCATGCTTTCAACGCCTCCTACAATATTCAAAGGCATGAAGATTTTATTGCTCCAGAAATTTAAATTCTGCGTTTTCTGTATTGTATGAAAGTGCCACAGTTTCAAATTTTGTGATTACAATTCCAAAGTTCAGGGTTTGAAGATAGTCGACATCTAGATTTTTTAATTTTAAACACTTAGAAAAAATATACTTGGAAGAAAATAAATTTTATTTAACTCAACGAAACATACATTTAGCAAAACTAAAATTTTATTTAATTTAACTAAATATTTAGTTGATTGAAATACATTTTAACTTGGCCAACTAAACTTTTTTTACACTGAAGTTTCTAGTTTTCGTCGTTTCAAGTTACTGAAGCTCTCAAAGTTTGAGAACTGCTGTACTTCAGTTAAATTATAATTTTGTTCGTTCTAAGACATATATACAGTTTTAAATCCTCGACTTCTTCCAAGTTTCAAAAATTATACTGATTTTACTGATCAGTACCTACTAATGGAAGCTTATTTCTTGAGGTTGGTAATGATAATAGCCTCTTTGTGTGGTATCTGCAAAAAGTTGTTCTGAAAGTTCTATTTAATGTTAATTACATACTTTAGTATAAGAATATAAATGTTTTCTTGTGTGAGATTAAATGTTAATGAAATGAAAATTTAATGAAATGTTAAATAAAAATAACGATTAATAATGAAATCGTTCATGGAAGTAGGGTATAAATACTTCCAACATCTGTGTGAAAGCCGTATAAATTGTAAGTGTAAACATCTCCCGCTGTTACAAATAAAAACGATAACGAATGATCTGTGAATTTGTCAAAGAGATACAGATCATGCTCAAGTCCGGGAGTTTTATACGTCTTGCTGAAAGATCTGTTTCAGCATCATGATGGTAACACCATATCATCTATCAAATAACACGCAAAGGAGATTAAGCGATTTAACAGCTTAAATCTAAAGGCATTTCTGTTGGCGAAAACGGAAGTTAGAAGAAATGCTTTTTTGTACTTGACGTGAAAGCTAAGATTATCTAGAAAAAGTCAATTTGCTTTTAATTACACAGGGATAAACACAGAAACGAACTTGTAGGAACTACATTGTTTTAGTAATACATTACAAATAAATAAATGGTCTTTGGTATTTGTAACATTCAGTATTCGTGACAGTCAGAAAATATACAATACGCTGTCAAAAATTATAAAAGAATTTTCAATATCACCAGGAATTTGTAATTTCAGATTTTCAAAGATTAAGCTTTTAGTAAAGTTCAAATCTTCAGTAAAAATTTTCATTATGAATTATAGTGGAAAATGCTATACATATATTATAGAGTATTAGGTTTCCAATATTTCACTGCATTAATACTACTGTGTATTAAATATCATGGGTTTTAACGCTTTCTAAATTGGTCGCTTCAGATATTAAGGTTGAAAGTGTGAAATAAAGAAGTATCTAACGTAATAGATTTTTCAGTTTTACAATATTAAGGTTTTACTATTTTATTGTTAAAGATTCCAATATTCAAAAATTTGATCTCTGAACAAAATTCCTGCGTTTCACTATTGATACTTTAAATAATCGAACTTAAGTTAGATTTATTATATTGTGTACATTCCTCAGAACAGATTATCAAAATAATTTTTAATTGTTAACTTATATTCATATTTTATGCAGTTTAGTTCTTCTTAGCCAGTTTCATGTCAATTTATTGCGGTGATGTTAAATCATCATATTGAAAATTTAATTATTTTTATAACAAACAGAACTTTAAAAGTCCCCGATAGTCTCAGGAAGCATAGAAATGATGGTTATTTGGTTTGTTTACAGTATTCATGCAATAAATATAATTATAGACAGGAGGCTAGGCAGCTAGGACGCTAATTTTTTGCTATAATGGGTTACATGCCAGATTACAAATAGAATTATTCATATAGAATATCGAATTGCGAGTGCGTGCGAGTGCAGACGTAGACGTACTGTACTGCATCTAAATTAAAATTAAATATTTTGATGGTAATAAAATGGTTTCATTTTGTAAGTACTGCAAATCTAAGTGTGGCAGATACGATGATTCCATATCTTGTAATAAATGTTGTGAGATATATCATTTAAAGTGGATAAACATGGATATTAATTTGTATGAAAATCTTAAAATTTCCGATCGCCTTGAGGAATGGCAATGTCAAGGTTGTGAGGAATCAATAGCACTTGATAGCTCGTCTGCTGTCAATACAAATCAAAACATTACTTTATCTGAAGGCGACTGCGATAATGCAAATTTAATAAATACAAATCTATATAATTTGGAAATTGCGAACCAATTAAATAATATAGGTAAGCACCTGCAGCTATTACCAAAACTATGCGATCAAATAACACAATTATTTACTACTATAAATGAGATAAATCAGAAGATGTCGATCATACAAGAGGATTTAACTAAAGTTAAAAACAAAGCTAATGAAAATGAAAAGCATATCAATCTCTTAGATGATTCTCTAAATAAACAACAATCACGTATTGATTATTTAGAAAACAAAATAAATAATATGGATCAGTATTCCAGGAATAAAAATATAGAGATTCATGGACTGATTAAACATGATAATGAAGATTTACCTAGTATTATGGAGATTATCGCTCATAAAATACAAATTCCTAATTTCAACAAAGCTGAAATTGAAAGAATACATACACTGCCCTCAAAGAATTCGAAAAACACTGAACCTGTTATCGTACAATTGGCTCGACGTTCTACTAGGGATATGATTATGGATAAGAAGAAACATATTAAAATTTCAAACAATGATGTTATCATTAATTCGGGAGATACAATAATCCACATTAACGAAAACCTAACCCCTTATAACAAAAAGCTATTCTGGAAGGTTAAATCTTTAAAACGAGAACTGAATTTTGAACATATATGGTCTCACAAAGGGGCGATATTTATTAAACATAACGATAATTCAGTGCCTATTAAAATAACCAGCGAAAAATATCTTCAAAATCTAATGTGAGTTGATTTTAACGTTAGTGTTAAACCTCCGGTAAATAACTCTTTTGTGATAGTTTACCAAAATACCCGTGGGCTCAACCAGCTCAACTCTAAACTCGAAGAATTTTCAAGAAATGTGTCTTTATCAACGTGCGACGCAATTGTGATAACAGAGTCGTGGTTACAAGATAATGTGTATAATCGTGAACTGTTTAATAATAACTTCTCAGTTTTTCGTAAAGATAGAAATTTGATACGAACAGGCAAAAAGTCTGGAGGTGGTGTTATCATCAGTGTGAGATCTGATTATCATGCTGAACTAGTACCTACTAATTTCAACGTTTGCGAAGGCATATGTGTTAAAATTAAATTGAAGAATTTACAATATTTATACGTACTTGCTACTTGCTGTTTACATCACGGAAGGTACTGTGGGTGGGTATGGACAAATCTTTGATGAAATTTATAATTTACCTTTTCTTTACAATAACAACTGTATTTTATTAGGAGATTTTAACAGCTGGGACAACTCTAAACATTTCTTTAATAATAATATTAATTTGCAGGATTTATGTGTATCAACCAGGAAATTAATCAGTTTAATTGATACCTTCAATTTCAAACAATTTAATGCTATAGTAAACAACAACGAAAGACTGTTGGATTTAGTTTTGTCTAATTTAGAACTTACAGTTAATCGTGAAGACAACCCGTTGGTAAAAGAGGATTCACATCATCCGGCATTAATCTGCAATGTAGGCATCTCGCCACTTCGTACGAAACAGTGTTCCGTAAGTGATGACTTAAAATATTGCTTTAAAAATGCTGATTTTGTTTTACTTTATCAACTCTTTCAAAGTTTCAATTGGGAGAGTGTACTAAATTTCAATAATGTTGATGAAGCAGTAAGTAAACTTAACAATTCAATTTATTCAGTATTTGATACATGTATACCTAAAAAACGTAAACGCTTATTTAAATATCCTACTTGGTATGATTCAATTATCATTAATAAAATTAAACAAAAAAATAAATTTCATAAATTGTTTAAAAAACTGGTTCAGTTAGTTATCAAATTCAGTTTAGTTCGCTTAGAACTGAACTCAAAACACTTATTAAAAATGCCCATAGTTCATATCATCAAGGATCCCAAAGAATTTTGGACATATATTAAAAACTTAAAGGGAGAATTTGGATATCCAATTCCCATGCATGATATGCATGGTATTTCACTCTCCAATGGCTCAGATATAGCCCAAGCTTTTGCAGACTTTTTTCAAAATAATTTTACTGAAGATGATAATTCTTCATCCAGCGATGTAGATTTTAGCAACATTAATGCATGTAACATGTATAATACAATCGTGAAATAAATAAAGATTATTAAAAGTTTCACAGTTTTATTAAAATATACCTGACAATATTGTTTCGACAGCTATGCTGTCATTATCAAAGGTAATATAATTATAAACAAACACCTAGCGACGTGTTTGTTTATAATTATATTACCTTTGATAATGACAGCATAGCTGTCGAAACAATATTGTCAGGTATATTTTAATAAAACTGTGAAACTTTTAATAATCTTTATTTATTTCATGATTATGGAGTTCCACAAAATAAGGCTGGAAACAATAAACAAAAATAATACAATCGTGATTGGTTCAGTATCCTCCGAGGAGATACTTAGTGCTATTGGAGAATTGAATAATGTAAAATCTTTGGGATCTGATAGTATTCCCGTTTATATAATTAAAGCATGTCGCGAGTTTCTAGTGACGTCACTTTTGAAAATTTTTAACCTGATTTTAAGTAGCAATTGTTTTCCCACAAACTGCAGAAACGTTTTCTTAGATTTTGTGCTTACAAGTTCGATGACAATTATGATCGCCATGAAAATTAACCATCTTTATTAGCTAGATTTCATGTGGCATCACTGGAAACGAGAAGGCAACGTATTATCTTACTCTTCTTATTTAAAATTGTTAATTTTCTGGTTGATGCACCGTACTTACTTTCTAGACTTAACTTTAATATTCCGGATTCCCGTAGTCGATATAGCAATACCTTCTATTATCCATGTACTAAAACAAACGCATATCTGAGTTCCCCGGTACTAACAATGATTAGAGCCTTTAAAAAATATGATCAACGCATTGATTTGTTCAGTTTTACCTACAGTTCTATTCGTTGCTTTTTAACTGATTCACAAACTGATAACCATATCTGATATAAACATTTATTCTTTATTTATTCTATTTTTCTTATACAGGGTGGTCCAGACCACCCGTACACCCCTTTTAAAATGCGGGGGATTAAAAATTCTTAACAAGACGATGGGTCATCTTACTAAAGTCGATGTGCTCTATCGAATGACGCCAAGAAGAAACCCCCCTGACCCCCCTTGTAGGGGATAAGGGGGGCAACTTTAAAAATTCAAATGGGAATCCCTAAATTTTATTGCATATTTAGATACTACTCATCAAAATATGAATAATTTATTTGAAACATTTTTTCATTTTGGCAACAGGTGGCGCTGTAATCGCAAAAACCGACTTTTTTATTTTCCGTTGTCTCTGGCATATTTACAGGTGCAAATAGCAGTTTTTCATATTTTTTTATTAAATCGTAATGAAAAAGCTTTGCTAATGTGAACTTTCATGAGAAAAGATTTTACGTTACGATGAAAAACCGAAATTCTCTCCCTAAGGTGTTTTCGACAAACAAATTTTTTTTCTTGCATTGTACGTGACAACAATTTTTTTCTGAAATTTCTAGATCGTTTTTTAACCTTAACGTCTACTTATTTATTTATTGCTTAATCTTTTTAATCTTTATCTGAATATTTATTTTAAGCATATGTAATTAATAAAAATGATCGATAAAACATTCTAAATTGTAATCTGTTCTGCATATGGCAAAATCATATTTAAATCGTACTCATTTAATATTTAATTTTAACAGAAAATAACTTGCTACAATTCTTTACTTCGCAATTCTATTTAAATAGAGTATGTAATTGTTGAAAACCAACTTTTCAAATAAATAATTTTTATTTCACAATTTAAAATTTTATTCGTTTAAATTATTCTTACTTTATGGCCTGAGTGGATGAGATATCCATATTTCAACATTCATTGCTATACGCTAAAAGAAAGATAACCACCGAAATTTAATAGCGAACTACAAAGTGAACTTCTCGTTGGCAGATTTTTGTAATGCACCGTGACTTGACATGTTTTGAAGTAAAACCATCTTTTCCAGTAGAATCTTGGAAAATGTTGTTAGAGTGGAACACAAATTCTAACAACATTTAAGGCAAAAAAATTATTGTTATCACGTACAACGTTAGAAAAAATCTGTTTGTCGAAAACACCTTAGGTAGAGAATTTGCGTTTTTCATTGTAACGTAAAAATCTTTCTCATGAAAGTACACATTAGCAAAGTTTTTTCATCACTATTTAGTAAAATATAGTAAAAAATATGAAAAACTGTTATTTGCACCTGTAAATATGCCAGAGACGGCGGAAAAAACAAAAAGTCGGTTTTTGCGATTACAGCGCCACCTGTTGCCAAGATAAAAAAATGTTTCAAATAAATTATTCATATTTTGATCAGTAGAGTCCAAATATGCATAAAATTTAGGGGTTCCCATTTAAATTTTCAAAGTTGTCCCCCTTACCCCCTACAAGGGGGAATCAGGGGGGTTCCATTCTGGGGTCATTCGAAAGAGCACATCGACATTAGTAAGATCATCCTTCGTCTTGTTAAAAATATTTAATCCCCCGCATTTTAAAAGGGGTGTACGGGTGGTCTGGACCACCCTGTATAAGTAATTTAATAATATAATATTTTGAATTTATAATCTCTTTGCAACTTTTATATATTTATATATTTAACTTATCACATATAACCTATTAGTACCTATTTTTTGTTTTCCTTGTTAAAATCATCTGTGGTTACTTGCACTATTTAATTATTTAGTTATATCTAACAGTTGTATTTTTATTAAAAATGTTGTTTCTGTAATTTATTAGTACTATGCAGTAATATTTTTATTTTTATGTAATATTTAATACTATTCAGTTGTTTTTATGATTTATTAGTTACTATGCAGTAATATGCACGCAATTTTCTTTTCTTTATATTATTTGTTTTTGCCTGTAATTGGATATTTTCTATCTGTTCTATATAATAATAATAATAATATAATACAATTTATTTCCCAACACATTCTATTATTCTAGTATTCTATATAATAATAATAATAATATAATACATTTATTTCCCAACTGAATAAAAGGAGTACAATATTTTAATTCATAGGTACCTGCATTACCTTACTTTATCAGAAGTTTATAATCATTAAAAAAGGAATATGAGTCAATTTAGTAGTTTTATGATAAAGCATGCTTTAGGTAACTTAGGTTACAAGATTACATTTCCCAAAAAGCTTTCATGTGGATGTTTCTCTAAAAATAGTTAACTTAAGTCATTATTTTGAAATCTATTATGCCACAATTAACTTACCTATCTTTAGATCTGGATATCTTTTCTGTTTGTATAAGAAGATATCGGTATAAATGTCATTTCTTGATTGATTGAAATTATTGATGTTTATTTAATATTTTTCACCATTGTTTTGATTCAGTAACCTGAAGTAGTGTATATCCTGAACGAGAATAGTTGGAGTTTTGCTTAGTTTGAGGTTCTATTAAGTCAGGACTTGCATATACATCATGCGTTATGAGCCGTTATGATGATTAGATGATTAGATTTATGTTTTGAGTTTTTCATTAGTATTTAGTTTGAGTAAATCAATGTGTTCACAATCATTGTAAATTTATATGAGAAAGTTACCATGAGGTAACTATTCCATATTCTAGTGTAGCTGGAAATTGTATAGTTTGGATATAATTAAGATTTAATTAGTTTTGTAACCGCTAATAGTTTATGTTATTTTTCTTTGTTAATATTTTTTTGCACCTTGAACGTCTTATATTGCTTTATTTGTCTTTTTACAAGCTATCTTTTTATGTAAATAGATTTAAGAAATTCGTTAATTGCGATCATATGATAATTTTTGTGACGTCATAAACAAGCGCGATCAAGAAATCTGCCTGTTTTTTTATTGTTTTTATCCAAAGGTATAAAAGGACCCACCAAAAGAAACAATTTCAGTCTATTAGAATCATAGATCAAATCCATGTCGGCTCCAGACTTGAGAATCAACAAAATAAAGTTGAGCTGTTCCCCTATGCGCTTGTAAATAAACAAACGTTATCTTTTAAGGATTATACATACCTGCATGTTTTCAATGCAACTTAGAAAAATTAACTTCACTTTCTTATATAACCACATGGAAATGTGATATAAATTATTTAATATAAGTTCAAAAAGAAATATTTTTCCCGATCAACGGTTCGATTTTTTTTACATGGAGACAACCGCTGATTTCAGATATTGTGTTTAGTGCGTCCCTTACCGATATAGTTTCCGCCGGAAAAATTTAAATAAGGGTAGTGTTTCATATGTGAATATTAAACCGAAAGTAAGCCGATCTTTAGTAATTTTTCTGATCAGAAATTCAATGAAACAATCTTATGATATTTTCAAACACAGAACAAAGTTCTTGTATAACATTTAATTTAGTTAAATTTTAGTGTTGGTTTGTTGAAATGAAATTGTTGTAACACCTTTGCCATGTTATCAACAAAACAATAATTCATTTCTAAAAGAAAAGCTATTGGGGTATTGTATTGTTAATTCTATTTAAGCTATCCGAGTCATTTCATATTTATTTATTTAAGTTAATAACATCTCATTATATTCGGTACAACTATAGCAATCAATCGCAACTTCTTCGGTCGACGTCGCCCAGAGAAGGTTGTAAACAAGTTGGATTGGAAAGTTGTATTTGATAAAAAAGGAGCATAGAAAAATTATGACTAAAACTTACATTTAATTATGACAAGGTGTTAAAAAATGTAATACTGTTTTAAAATTGCTCTTAAAGCGGTTGACAATTTTGAATATAAGTAAGTATTTATTTACCATAAAAAGTGACAGAAATGAGAATTGCTGTAACCCCAAGACTTGAAACCTATATTTTTTGCAAATTGTTTTCAGATATCATTTGGATAAAATGCAAGTTTTATTTATGCTTGGTATAGTATCTATTAATGAAGGTATCATCGTCTGGTTCTTCCGAGAGAAAAGGAGTGGAGTTTTTCTGTGCATTACACAGCCGGGATATTGATGATGTGGGGCTGAAATAAAGTGCTAATTAATTTAGCATTGGAACTTGGTATATGAAAAAGGGAGATTATTTTACTGGAACTATTTTTAAAAATAATATTATCTTTATTATAAGTAAGTTGCAAAGTTGATTAATTAAGTATATCACCTTTAACAAAATTAAAATTTAATTAATAAATAATCAAATCATTTATAAAATTTAATAATCACCTATTAAAGTGAGGTTATATTCCACTTGTTTTGGTAGGTGGATAATTATTTTCTGATTAAAATACTAGAGGTCGCACTTATTGGTGGCGCAAACTAGGTATTCAAATTTTTATTTATTCTTAATTGGTAAATTAGTAAAACTTCGAAGAGCAAGTAGCTAAATCTATTCAACCTAGACCGAACTGTTGAAACCCACGGGAACACAATTAGCCACTCTCATACCAGAAGACCGTGATGCTATACTGTAAAAAATGGGGTGAAATTTACCTTAGGTAATAGTTAACTTTCCTCTCTTATTTACGGTAGTTTTACTCTAAAATTTATCTTTACCTATACGTTAATAGTTGTTTTACTATTTGTGGTAAAATGTTCTTTAATTGTGTAAAATTAAACAAATATAAGTAATTCTATTACATTTAACTGGTTAAGATCACTACCTATAATGTAAATTTACATAACTCAGAAAAAATTTCATTGGAAATGTATTATTACTCAAGAACTTAATTCATTTTTAGTGTAATATTAAAGATAAGATGAACTTTAACAAGTACAGTGTAATTTTGCCCTTAATATGTTTTTAACCGATGAGATACTATTTAGATACTATGGTGAGTGGTGACCTTCGTTTCGTGAAAGAATTCAGGAACTCATCATGAACAGTCCAAATTGCGCTTTTGGGGAATGGTCAGAATGGTGTGTACCAATTCTTTTATGATTTCTTGTTATAGGTTGCACGATCGGCGAGGCGTACTCTATCGATATCGAACGAAGTGTTCATTGCTCATTAATATTTTGTTATTTATTTTAGTGTAGTGCAGATTAATTAAAGGCAAATATTTACACGTATGAATTTTATTTTATAGTTGAACTAAAAAATAATAATCTGTAGGTATATGTTAAAATTACAAATAAACCAATAAAATAAAAATATCTTATTTAATGTTTTTCTAGGATTAATCAAAAATTGAAGAATTCGAAATAAACTAGCATAACTGTAATTGAGAAAGGTACTCGTGTAGAATTCAGGAACTCATCATGAACATCCCAAATTGCGCTTTTGGGGAATGGTCAGAATGGTGTGTACCAATTCTTTTATGATTTCTTGTTATAGGTTGCACGATCGGCGAGGCGTACTCTATCGATATCGAACGAAGTGTTCATTGCTCATTAATATTTTGTTGTTTATTTTAGTGTAGTGCAGATTAATTAAAGGCAAATATTTACACGTATGAATTTTATTTTATAGTTGAACTAAAAAATAATAATCTGTAGGTATATGTTAAAATTACAAATAAACCAATAAAATAAAAATATCTTATTTAATGTTTTTCTAGGATTAATCAAAAATTGAAGAATTCGAAATAAACTAGCATAACTGTAATTGAGAAAAGTACTCGTGTAGAATTGTTTATATAATTTGTAATTTTTAAATTTTCTAGGTGGAACGAAAGATTATCTGTTGTCTTCGAGAGACCAAAAATTCCTAAAAGTCTCTTAAAAGAAGCTCTGTTAATGTCTTATATTTTATATAAGTACATACGTTCAATTAAAATTACTTTGATTTTATTTTATATTTCATACAATCCATTTAGCAATGTAAGTAATAATTAGGGGTACGATTGAATTTGCAAGTACTTTCGCAAGTCACCATTACATTCAAGAAATATTTTCACATTTGTATTTTAAACCTGAAAAGTACTATTGCCATGAAATATTAACTTTGTCATGTAACTTTACACAAGTGTTTTAATGTTAAAGTGTAAAATTACATTGACATTGTAATTTTAATTTGTAAATTTATTTAAAAAGGAAACATTACAATGCAAATTCCTTCCTATGAAAATTACACTTAGAAGTAAATTTACCCCAAAAAATGGAGGTAACATAGTTGCCTCCATTTCTTAGGGTAAATTTACCGGTAATTTTTTAGAGTGTAGGAAGCGGGATAGTGCAAAGTACCAGTCTACCTTAATAAGATCTGCAGTATCATCGTATCACGCCATGCCGAAGTACGCATCAGCATCCTCGTAAATGACCAGTATGACCTCTTTAGCATAAAATATGATGGATAGGCAGCAAAACATAAAACGCTCCTAATGTTTTTCCAAAGCCTGAAGATCTAATAATAATATAATAATTACTACAACCCATAACCTTAACCAAGGCCCCAGAAGCTATAAGCTTGTGCGGGAGGGAGGGGGCGATTATTATTATTATGTAGGCCCAATGTGCGGCTGCAGCCGACTTATAGATGGAACAGCGCAAATCCCACATTTGTGTTACAGCTAAGGGAAACTGCAGAAAACCTTAACCAGATCTGCCAGCGCCGGGAGTCGAACCCGGGCCGCTTGGGTGAAAGTCCGGCACGCCAGACATTACACTACCAAGGCTGTTCTAGTTTCAGAAGCTGCGAATTTCAACGAATTCATGGTTAATACAGAGAATGAAGTTACATTGCAGAGGCTTGCGAAGGAATAGATGAAAAGAAAAATTGTTCAATTGCGGACTGGTAAAGGAGAAATATCCAGAGGCAGATACAATGGTGCCGTTGCCTATTGCAAGTTGAGGGTTAGCAACTAAACTACAGCAGTTGCGCTTGACAGCGAAGATACGGATGTATACGTACAAGCAGCTTAACTATATCATGCAACTTCTTCAAAATAGCGTGCTGGGGTCATTCCATGCCAAACCACAGCTCATAACCCAACCATCTCAAATTTTCGTGAAATTTGGTAGGATGGCAGAAGACATAAAGTAACTTACGTATGTAACGTTATAGTCCTCAGTAATACCAGTATTTATATAGCAGGGCTGCAAACATGATAAAGAATCTAAAATTTACGCTTACAAAAACAATTCATAACTCTGTTTCTAATTATTGTAGAACATTCATCTTAGGCTTATTTTAAAGCCTAATTTTACATGTTTGTTTCATAATCCAAGGATCGAAGGTTCGATCCCCGGCCGAGCTGGTAATTTTTCATAGCGGAGAAAAATTAAAAACATGCCTTCTTCTCGGATAGGAAGTAAAAACCGCAGGTCCCGTGTCAATGCGATGTTTATCACGATAAAAATCCCTACTGGGGTGGAATTCACCCAGATTCGGCTAAATTCTAGTAGAGTCGGCCAAATGATCGGCATAGCAATCGGTGCCATGAGGTACGAAGGATGCTCCGCCATCCTGATTCCTCGCCAAAAAAAAAATAAATAAGAAAACAGGTTTGAAATTAAAAAATGAGACTGCATCTAGCTGTATAACATATTGTATTCCTAAACAAAATGAAGATACACGTTCTTAGATATTCAAGGTCATAGGTCACATAATGTGACCTTGGAATGAAAAACTAAATATTTTATTATAAAACACTTTTTTATGAAAAATATGCCTTTTAGCTTTAAAACAAGCCTAAGATGAAAGTTCTACAATAATTAGAAGCAGAGTTATGGTGTTTTTTCACCTTGTAAGCGGAAGTTTTACATTTTTTATCATGCTTCAATCCTGCTGTATGAATACCATGTATCACTGAGGACTATAACTTTACATACGTAAGTTACTTTATATTCTCTACCATCCTACCAAATTTCACAGAAATCTGAGATGGTCTGGTTGAAATGTTATTTTTTTTGTAATGATTTGGCATGGATTAACCTCTGATTAAACGCAAGCATGTTTTAGGTCAAAGCTTATTTAAAAGCATTTGTCTTGTAAAAGTCTATTCTGAGAGTGTATATGCTATTGAGCGGTTTAGAACGTTTCCGCGGCGCCCTTTTGGTGGTCGTTTCTGCGATGGCTTTTCATCGTCAACTGTCATGCATCAGTGTTAACAGTGACATATTAGTAAATGTTTCAGATAACAAATAATGCTTTAATTTTTTCATGTTTTCATTAAACATTTAGGAAAAGCTCATATTTTGAAAATTTTATAATTCTCAAGATTGAATCTATCCAAATCTACATTAGCTATCGGAAAAAAATTAAAATTAATTATAAGTAGGGCAGCATGTTGTAAATATCTCTTTGCATTTTTTACTAAGATGCACAATTTTCTTGAAATAAATTTAAAAAAATACGTCTTGTATTTTATTAAAAATATAAATACGGTAAACATTTCCAAACACTAACGGATCCAGAATTTTGTGAAAATGGGGGCAGGCTTCTTTTTTCAAGTCAGGTTAGGTTAAATTTTTTTAGCAGAAATCTTTAAGTTTTGGATCAGAATTTGGGAAATTAGTCGTCCGGAGGAGTGGGGTACAACTACAAACTATGAAAAGTCATGCAAGTTAGAAGTTGTACGCTGCTGTTATGTTATTGAAACGCATACATCTTTATCATTAATTTATTATTATTTTCCTTTTTATTAAGAAAAATCGTTTTTTTAATTATTAAAAAAATTAATTTGTGGTTCTTTACGAGATTTCTGATTATGACCAAAATAGCTTATCCGCAACACAAAGATTTAAAAAATTAAAGACGGATATTAATTTTACGTACTAGGTATATAAAAATCCCACTTTCACGACTGTGGACAAGAGATGTTCAACAACAATATCCCACTATCATCAAATTAGTACTTCTATTTTTTAACTAAAGCAACATTTACAAAATGATAAATACATACATAGAAATAACGCGAATAAGAGAACTGGCGCCGAAATGTACTTTCGCCGAAAACGCCATCGTCGAAACGATCTGGCATCGAAACGCCCGCCGTTGCAGAAACGAAAATAATAAAAAAGTTCTTCTTCTTGTGAACTGCATCTAGGGACACACTGTACTTATATTTATTTAAATTGTGTTTTTGTGTGTAGTATGTTTTTACATAAATTTACTTGTTTCCAAATATTCTAAATTATTTAGTAAAAAAAACTTAATAATATTTAAAGATATTTTCGTTTGTTTCGAGTAAATTTTGTGTAAATTAGGCTTTTATGTAACGACTTGATTATGATCACGTTTATTCAATTTAACTACCTAAATAAGAGATTGTCAAAACTTGAAGCAAACTGAATTTATTGTGCTGATGGTTTATTTACTATGTAATTAAAATATTTTAATTTTTTTATTAGTATTAATTATAATTAACATTGACTAACCCCAAGAGAATGATATACATAGTCGTGCGTGTATGGCGAACTGCATTTTTATACACAATCACAGGTAGATGTGTGCGTGGTTGCCGGGACCAACTTCTTAACGTGCTCATCCGACAGTACGGCGAAGTGTACTAAGCTTTTTCAAATTAAATTAAAGTGACCAATAATATAATCTTTTGTGTTCTTTTAATTCGAAATTAATATACTGAAGCCGTCAGTATACTTAAATAAGCTTTAACTGTTGAGTGATTAATAGCTTTTGTATTGATCGAATTTGTATACAATTAATTGCTAGCACAATTTAAAACAGCAAAATACAGCTTAACGTAAATATAGAGAATTTAAATATTTTCTAAAGTCTTCATTATTTATTTATTTACTTATTGAGAATTAACAGGTAGTTTGATATCTATATTGAGGGACTGCATTAAGTCACATTCACAATAATGTGTTGCATTTATATGCATTTATTCTGCCTACCCTCCTGAAAATTGATGATTGCAGATACGTGCTGTCAGCCTTCGCAAATTATATGGTACATCCATGAAATTTGCTGACTAAGTCCTGAATAACCTAAAGGAAAAAGTTAAATATATTACAAAAGTTTCTCCAAAAGCCCTTATTCGAAGAATTATAAAGTCTTCACGTAAACGGCAGACCCAATTTAAATTTTTATTTCCATTTTAAATCTCCACCATTTTTCAAGTGGCTAACATCACCGCCATTATAGTGTGACACCCGTAAACCCTAAACAAGACAAATTACAAAATTCCTAAAAGGGGAAACATACAATTTATCGTCACGATTGAATGGTACTCCTTTCTTTCGAAGTCGATTTAGGTCAGGATAAATTTCAATCCTATTTGGTTAGCGAATGCTTAAAACCATGTCACGCATTGCTAACTCGTCCGGAAAGAGATATCATTCAAGATAGAATTTGCTTACTAAGTTTCAAAAAGCTAACGTTTGGCTTTTTTCATGCGAAGGGAATTAACATATAAAGGGTTAAATATTTGAAAACTTCTGGCTTTAATATTATTTTTTCTGTTTCAGGCCAAAAAATATTTGGTAGATATATTTGTGTATATATCAGTGAAAGTTAATATATAAAAGTATACCCTGGGACTTTCTTTAATCTCGTTTTGGTTACGTTTGTAACAATAACGACCCCCTTGGTTGAAATAAAAAGTCGATTTGTGTCTGATCTTGATAAGTTGCTTTAAAATGAAAGTTACTTTTGTTTTTTCCCATTAAATTTATTTCTATGTTTTTGATAACTGGAAAACCTCTCAAAAAAAGCTAATTTTCATTTTTTAAAGGTGATTATTTTTTAAAACAACAAAAGTGCTGACAGTCCCATTAAAAT
The DNA here is from genome assembly GCA_929113105.1 of Agrypnus murinus. Classification (NCBI taxonomy): domain Eukaryota; kingdom Metazoa; phylum Arthropoda; class Insecta; order Coleoptera; family Elateridae; genus Agrypnus; species Agrypnus murinus. The sequence goes on from OV816031.1 coordinate 119,948,916, forward strand.
AACAAATTGTACAGTTTACTAATGCAAGCATAGCTCTCTTTATCTGTTTATCTACTTCAATGAGGATGAGCGTACTGTGAAAAGATGCCAGCATGCTTTTGTATTCAAAAGATACACGTGATTAATGTTTCGCGTTCTCGCTAATTATAACCGAGGATCTGTAATTATCAACATTCATCTCACTACTGATGAGCTTCTTTGAAATTTACGTGATTAATAAGAGATTCCAGTTTGCGCAGTGTTTGTTTTAAAGGAAGCTCCTTAAAATTTTAATATTTTATACTTTGTTAAAAACTTCTTCCTGCGAGAAACAATTCGTTAAAGTCTTTTGACTTAGTTTTCAGCCGTTGGCATTTCTAATTAAATTTGGTGGCAATTAAAAGGGGAGTTTTATAGTTATTTACGTGTTACTTTCAAAATTCTAGTGTAAAGGAAAATTGGTTGATGAAATTAAGTATAGCATTCATTAACTGAGATTTGGATAATTACTAAGAATTGACATCGTTAAGATTTTGTAATGATAAGTGTGGTTGGTTGCTGCCAGTGCGCTCAGAAGTAAATGAACATCATTGATGCCAATACATGTATTATTTTTAAAATTTTGACACAGATACTAGTTACATATTAATGTAGCCCGATTCAGAAAAATTAATTCAACTGTAAAGTGTTAATCCAATACACAATCAGTGATAATATGCTTACCTATTTTTACCAGTGAAAAGTAACACAGTTGAACAAAAATATGTAGACACACATGAGCGAAAAATGAAATTGAAGTGAGATCTATATCCAGAGACCTAGTTTCGATTCATTTTCTGGTTTGGATTAACTGTTGAGTTAACAAATATTTTTGTGAAAACTTACACGCTGGTATTAAAATTTACGGAAGCTATCTTCAATTGGATACTTCAAAAATTAAAAAAAAAACATAAATATAGCATATTCGAGGATCTGAGGCTAAGTTAAAAAAACACATAACAGAATTGCAATTGGGGCACTAAGCATTGTGAATTACAGATCTGAAAAGATTAATTCGGATCTTGAAACATAATTCAAAAGTTAGAAATATGCATACATATACTGTATTGACCGATTGTCTTTTGAAAATTCATTGAACCATGGTTCCTTTAGAATCGAACTGCTGTTGATGATGATATATCGGAAAATCGGTATTGGTAAATAAATCATGATCAAGTATATAATTTGATAGAACTATTTGTATAACTTCATTCAATATGAATTGTTATTTAAGTTCCATCAAATTTATCATGTCATCAAAGTTGGTTCATACCAGCAAATCTAAAAATAATGGGTGTTGTATTTGAAGTAGAGAAGGGCTTATTTTGTTCTTGGAGAATGTACACTGACAAGGGGACCTTACAGCTGACGTGTCGCTGATTTCAAAAATTCTTTTTATAAATGAAAGTAAATTCAAAATAAGGAAATACGTGTTTCTGCATTTAAATTTAATCTAATGCGGGGCTCATTTTAAAAAATAACAAATTAATACAAACAAGACACAACGTATTTACAGATAGGGTGGCCGCGTGCTAAAGTAGCGGCTTTATAAACGGTTGACCTCACGTTCGATTTCCACTAACTACGTTACATTTTTAATTTTTTTTAATTTAGTTTTTTAGTAAAAATGCATTCCTGTTTACAGTTGGACTTTTCTTATATTTTTAAATAATTTAATAAAAATTTCGATTATAACTCGTGTATTGTCTAGATCGTAATTGTAACTCTCCCTAATTATTATGCAGAAAATTGGAACAAAAACCTACATATAATTTTAAGTATTTCGCTATAGATTAGAGTATAGAAGTCTTGCAATATAATTAAATGCATTTGCCCAATAAAGTGTATTTTTTATTTTCCTAACAATTCTTTCTTTCCCATACATATTTAAATTCTTAGGTTTCTAGTTTTTGATTAATTTTTCAGGAATACTTTAAAAAGAATTAAATTACTGAGTTACAATTAATCGTAATAATTTTTATTGAATTATTTAAAAGTATAAGAAAAACCCAACTGTAAACAAAGATGCATTTTTACTAAAAAACTAATTTAAAAAAATAAAAAAGGTAACGCAGTTAGTGGGAATGGAACGTTAGGTGAACAGTTTATAAAGCCGCTACTTTAGCACACGGGCACCTTATCTGTGGCGAGTAACCTTTTTATTCCAAATAAATTAATACGTTGCATCTTGTTTGTGTTAATTGTTTTTTTTAAATAAGCCTCAGTAGATTAAATTCAGAAACACATATTTTCTTATTTTGGATTTACGTTTATTTAAAAAAAATTTAAAATCGGCGGCACGTCATCTGTAAGGTCCCCTTGTGAGTTTTAAAAAAAGGAAATAATTGAAGGGTATTTAGGAATATCCGTCGTAATGAATTGTAAAAGGAAAAATAAAATAAATAAAGAGTATTTTAACCAAATAATATATTGAGGTGTAATCATTTCACCAATTTGAAAATTTCATTAACGATAGTTCGTTGACGTTAAAAACAAATATTTTATATCGGATTTGGAATTAAAGAGGGACATGCTATGCCATAAACATAATTAATAAGGGCTCTGAATAGGACCACACTTAGGTTTATTAATGTTTAAATCAAGAACTTAAAAATATAGACTTCATGCAAACATAACCTAGCTTTTTCATGCACAATAAATAAAATAGGTTTCAATCTCAGAAAAAGGATATAATTCAGTTAGATTGCTTAATTAGAATCATGTTTAGGCAACCCATGTTACTTTGGAACGGTTTTCCACTTGTCAGGAAGAAGTATTTTCCATTTTGGAATTTAGACATTACGATGTCTGCGTTAGATAGATTGTTTCTATATTCCTCGACACCAGCTCAGTTTTATAGTATCAATTTGCTAAAAAACAAATTAATTAGGTCAATCTTATTATGATTAGTACTATACAATTAAATTTTAAAATTGTTTACAAGATTTATGATCACTACAATTAGAGAAGGTTTTTGAATCCTCTTGTTCGTGCTAATAGACTCTTATAGGCTTTTATCCTGCTTTTTCTAACCGTTGTTTTTATGTAAGTGCCTAGAGCACTGTATGTTGGACATTTTATGCATAATTTGATTAACATTGATTAAAATATTAAGCTGGCATTTGTATAAGTATCGATTGGTTTATTTAGTGCATTGTCTGCTGCAAAGATAATGTTTATATTAAATTTTAAAGGTATATTTTTAGACAAATTGTTAATTTTACCTATATCATGTATTCCTGTAGCTATTTTGTAAAGGATGAACCTTGATTTGCTAAATTGTATATGTAATTAGATCGTAATGAGTTTGTATATTGTTTAACGGTTTTCGTTGAATATCTTCGTTACGATACAGTTTAGGACCATACATGTCTTATACTTTTTTGATCGTCGTTTCAAGCGCTACAATCCTATTATATCAGATTTAGGATTAGTGCTCATCTATAACAGCTGTTCTGGATTAGTGACGTCACTAGCGTCGCTCGATTTTCTTTTATTTTGAAAAAGTGTCATAGATTTCATTTGTTATAGCAGAATATATATAAGCTGGGGAAAATTGGAACTAAGTCAGTCGCTAAAACATTGAAGGCAGAAGTTATGCCCGGCTCCGGATAAAATATCTGTAATAAATAGAGGTTAGATTTTTTTAACCATATGGTTTTGACAAATATGTCATTGTATTAAATAAAGTTTAAGTAAAATTAAAAAGTGTTACCTGAACAATCTTCAAGGATTAAAGGAAGATTCAAATATTGTGTTATAATAAATAAAGTAAACGTGATTGTTTAAATAAATTCAAGTGAATTTATTTTGTTCTCCATCGATTGACATATCGATTTTATAAACAAGAAATCAGCTGTTTGGTTTCATCGCAGTGTTACCACTAAAAGGATTATTTTAAAAAAGGAAAACATCATATTATACCAGGTTGGTTAATAAAATAAATGATTTTTGTCGAGTTTATAAATAAATTTAATGTACAAAGTTCATCCCCAATAATAAAAAATCTATTTGGTTTAGTTTATTAGATTCCTTTGAGAATGCATTCAATTTTAAATAAATAAAACAATTTAATTTTCTTTTCATAGTTTATTTTCATTGAATAAATTTTTTTTATTTATAAACAAATTTTATTTATGTTGGTTTGTTCAAACGAATGACCGTAGTTATCCTATGTTAGATTTCTACTACTATTTATTACGTTTGAGCAAACCTGAGAAGTTACTTCTCAAAAATAACATTGTATTATTTTGAAAAACATTTTTTTATTTTTATTTTGACGTTCTATTTGATTTAATTTTTGTTTGTTTAATAAAGTCTTTGTGTTTTCAATTTCATACATGTGTTTAATTGATGTTAATACAAACATCCAGCACTCTTTTCTTTTAAATTCAGAGTTGAGTAGCAGTTGTCCAGTTTGCAGAAGTTTTAGAGCTTACGACATAAATTTTTCCTTCTTTCCAGGCATAAATGCAAATAAGAGTCTCGCAATTCAAATAATTTATGCTTTACTGAGAAAACCTGAGCTAGCTGAGAAAAATAAAGAATATCTGTGGTGTATTTTCTTAATTTAATTCACAGTATATAATTTATGTGTTACTCTGGAACGGTGGATATTGTATTATATTTATATTTTATTCTTTCTTTCATAGATCACCGCAATATATTTGAGAAATATTCGGTTTATGGGTAAAGCGATGAAATTTAGGTCTAGAATTTAAAAGATAAAATAAATAGCAAGTAATTAAAGGAAAGATTACATTAACGTAGACATTCGCAAACGTTGGGGAACAAAATCTAATATTCGCATAAAAGTATATTTTCAAAATTCTTCTATGTAACTCAAAACAAAAGGTAGTCAAGAAATTACAGAAAGGACGATCCCTTGAAAATACAGTGCTCATTTACTAAATGAAAAGTATTTTAATTTAATTTAATATTATTTTAAATTGCAAAAACTGAATTTGGGACAATGACTTATTGGCTTGGTTTTACAATGAAACGAAAGTAACCTGTTGAAATTTTATGGTTTTGTTTTACCAATTATTAATTATTTTTCCGCTTGGTTTCATTATATTTTACATTTTCTTAAGTTTTGTTATTCGTATTTTATTTATTTGGACCACTGTTATTATTATGCCGACGCGAAGATGTTTTTTTACGTAAAACGTTTTTGGATTTTCTTGTATCGGCTTTATTTTTATAAAAAGATTTTAAAATTTCTTGATTGTTGTAGGGAAATAAATATTTTTAAATTTTGTTGGTCTTTTCTTTATTTTTAAAATTCGTATTTGCTCAGTCTTACTTTTATGAGATGTTTTGTGTTTCTTCTTTTTACTTAGTACCATAATTAGCTTTGCTTCTCTTCAATGTAAGGAGGTTGAATACCGTTTTTTGTTTTATTTCCCGAAATATATTTTAGGATTTTTAAGTTCGTTATGGTTAACAGCTGGTCGTTTAAATTTTTGTTTTTGGAATTTTTTGATTTCAATATGAATGATTTGAAATACATTGGAAGAAAATGTGTCTTCGTAAGTTTCAACAAAAGTTGTTGGAGTGAGATTGTATTATTTAAATCACAGTTTTAATTTCGTAGCAGATTTCTGTTTTACTGTATTATTTGGAATATTAATTATTTCGGACTTATTGGAAAACAATCTTTCTTGTAACTTTCGAAAGATGTTTGAAATCAATTATCTTTTTTAGGTGGTACGTCTATCTAATTTTGGTTTTTAAAAATAATTTTTGCGGCATCGACTTGTATACAATCTGAAAATAGCAAATGAAAATCGGATTTCGTTATTAATTGGTTTAATAGTAGCTGGCAATCTAAACAAGGTGTGAGTAATGCAAAAAATTTTAAATTTTAAGTTAGTTCTACAATAATTATAGGTTATAACCAGTGGAAAACTAATTTCTTGAAGAAATTGTGTTTGTAATGTAGCGATCGTATCGCATTTATATTTAGTCAAATCCTGATTCTAAAATACTGCAATTGGATCCAGTATCTATCAGTAACCTGCGAAAGGAGATGTTTAATACTATGTACGGTAGATTTTTTCTTCAAAATTAGTCATTTCAAAAATTTCTAGATTGCGTCGTCTATGGAGACATCATCTGAATCACAATGCTTATTGCTTGTTATTAAAATAATGGTTAGAATGGAAATTCAGTTAGATAGTCTTCCATCATTTTTATTAACTTCTTTCTTATTGGTTTCATCATTTTCGGCATTAAATAATTCTTCAGAAATGAAATTAAAAAGTCAGGGTTTTCTCATAAATTTATTGTTGAATAATATACAGGGGCAAAAATGCAAACTTTTGAACATGAAAATCTTATTTTTCAAATGGGACAATCTGTATATTTATGTTTTATGTAGTTCAGTTTACAAACGTAGTAGTGACGGAGGGTTCCCGGCAGCGCCGATCAGCTCCAGCAGCAGGTCGTCTAATACTCCCATCCTCTCTTGGTCTAACGCCACCTCGGAGTCGCCTTACAGGTCCTAAAAAAGATGGTTAAAGTTTTCCAGTATGTAGAAATTCTAGGACGTGGTGCTATTGGCTGGTGGATGATATGTTGCGTGTTTAAATTCTGAAAAAGACTAATCCTGAAGACTCTTGATTCAAACATCGGACAAGTTTTGTACTTTAAATCATTTTACATTGATTGACCGACAAGTGACCGGTTTTGGAGTAAACTGGTCATCACGCTTGAGGTTTTTTCATGATGCTTTCTGTCTTTGCTATTGCGTTTTTTGTCTGACATATGTAGACAAGTATGGAAGGGTATGGCTTGACTTTTTATCAAGTCTGACGCCTTGATTTCTTCCTGTTTGTTTTCTTTGGAAGTGCTGTTTTTTCTGATACATGGACCAATTACTGATTTTGGAATTAACCATCGGTTAACTGTCGGTGCACGGTGTACAATTTTTGTAAATTGTCTGCAGCTTGCCGTTTCTCACAGGGAATCTGGAATTATACCTACTTACCAATGGTACGGATTTATCTTATGTATCTTCGACCACAGTGACATTTAGCGCACCTGTCAGTTATTAGCGAGATAATGTGAGGATCGCAAGGGATCTATAATCAATCATTTTTAAGTTTTTACGTTTAAGGGAACACAATGATTGAGGTATGTAACCTTAAAAATATTAGATTTGGCGTGTGGCGTGGCTATTGGCTTAAATTTATACTCATAAGTTTATCTTCAACATTTTCTTGCGGTAATATTTATTCGATTTGCTTCTCCCTACATTTTGTACAGCTAAAAATATTATTTTACACATTTCTGTTACAGATTGATTTTTGGTTAGGTTATCAAAAATTAAAAGCGTCAACTCACGTTTGTACGCTGAATCGTTAGTTGATTCTAGTGCACACATACTTGACTTTAATTATTTCCGTCAGTGTCTATAAACAGGATGTTGTTTAGCTAGAACAGATACGTATAACATACGTTGATAAATGTTTTCATTTTCTTATAAATCATTCTGGAGTATAAGAAACGTTTTCAATTGTCGTTTATTAATAAATACTAACGCAATCTTGAATTTTATTGAAATGCATGTATTTTTATTCACAAAAAATCCCAAAGAAAATGGCTGAGTGGAAATAAAAATCGCAATCCCTGTTTCCATGACAACTTCGTTGATTAAAACGTAATTAAAGATATCACTTTTATAAAACAACCTGTAACTTTATTCAGGTAAATGAAAAATTTTCAGTTTCATTAGGACTGATCCCAACAATCGTAAATATTCATTGAAGCGTGAGCTTTGTTGCACATGCGGCACAGGGATTCATGTGTTATCATTAGCAGAATACCAACCCCTCCCAAATATCCTACAATAGCAATCATTTCCCTGATGTACGACCGACTGAACCATTTCACTCCTGTTATTGATGGCTCTAATCAGAACACATTGTGAAAAAATATTGAAGGATTTCATGTCATGAAGTAGAGATTTTATATATCTGTATTTCGTTCCCTCCTTTTATTTTATAATAGTCGCAGATAAAAATTTAAACTGAAAGAATTTAAAATAATTGTTCGTTAATTTATCATTCATTTAATGTTGCGCAATTCTCTCGACAATTTCTCCCTGTTGTATGTTGTAGGTACCTACTATAAATTAGAATGGAACAAAAGGGTAATTTAATCTATCCAATTATTGCGTCAAGTTCCGTTCATAATGCATTATACTAATTAATGGATCCACTAATTGAAAGCAGGTGTAGTAGATGAAAGCTGAGTTTACCTTTAGTCTGAAAAGCCATGCAAAACAAACTCGCAGAAAATTCTGAATTATTTAAGACCCGTAATTTTAAATAATTATTAGACTTTGATGTCTCTCGGTTTGTATAATATATATATTCATTTTGCCCGGCATGGAAAATTCTGTATCACTTCTTCATTTATACAAACATACGTTAGATATATTCGTATCTGGAATATTAAGTTAGGTGTCCCTTTGATAGTTAGATTTTTTGAGGGTGAACATCAAAAAGCTTTTTGTAAATTGAATTCGTTATACATTTCAGCATTTTTAAATTAATCAAAAGGGCTTAATAATCGGGTCTTCTCTGGCTTGACTATTAACGTAAATTGAAAAGTTTTACAGTGCATATTAATCCGGGAGCGCCAAATTACTTCCCCGTCATTAGAGCACCAAGTATCAGCCTTTCAGCTCGAGTCTTCGTTAATTGTAATTACTTTATCTAGACGTGCTTGCTCGGTCAATTTTCCAAGTTCTTAGTTACCAAGCTCAGAGATAGTGACACTGAAAAGTTTTTACATTCAAAAAACGAACATCGTGGATTTGGACGTTTTAATTTAATTGTTAAAGAAAATCCGGTAATTCTCTCTCTCTTCGTTTACTCTTACTTAGGGCGTTTAAACTTCCTTAGTTTTCTATTAGGTTCATATTATTTGTCTTATTTTTTTGAATGGCTTTAATCAAGAGTTAAAAAGCTTTTCAGTGCACTGTTCTGGTAAATATATTTATAACTTGCTAAGAGCTAAGAAGAGAAAAAAGTAAACCAAATCGCAGAATTTTAAACTAAAAACTAAATTCCATAGAACGTCTACTTATGAATTTATTTATTTAAAGAAAATTATTATTATTGTATAACTTCTTATAATTTCAAACATTCGCAGTACCTTCTTGGTTATTGCTAATATTGCTGAACTTAATAATTTATTTTTCATTAATGCCATTAGACTGATAAAAAAACAATTAATCCTTGTTATTAGTGGGTACCATCTACTTCCAAGTAGTCCCTCAACCATGTTGTTAGTGTCCAAAAGCCACTTTCTTTTGCGTCATTTACAAGGTCACTTCTTCTGTCTTGTGTATGAACAGGCATTCTTTGCAGATCTGAAATTCCTTAGTTGTTCTTAGTTCGTCCTTCCTCAGATATTAGTCAAATGCGAGTTTTTCAATTTCAATTCGAAAAGGGCTGTATGAGTGGTATAGTGCAAGGTAAGGAAACATCTTGCCATGAACACTGGATCGGAAGTTACTAGTAATACAACATGCTATGCGTCAGTCGCAAAAAAACAAAACTATTAAAAACGATTAGCTTTGTAACGTTAAATATCTAAAAACTCAAATAGATTTAAAAAAATTATATACTTACCTTTAAATGATGTTAAAAACACCCAAAACGGCTTATGCTTTTGAAAATAGAGAATTTCTTTAGAACAAATTACTGTACTATCAGGACGAAGGTGTTAAATGAATAGCTTACTGATTTTAGATATAAGAATGAATAGGTATTAGTTTAATAAAAATTTTGCGCCATCAAATTATATGTATAAAAATCAAATTATTACAATCGTATCTACTTCCAACTTGGAAAGAGTGAAATCGAACACTAGTTTAAATTAAATCAACACAAAGCCAAGATTACGCGACGAAAAATTTTGTTTTCCAAACACATTATTATCTTTTAAAGATTTTTATATCAATAACCTAGTAGGTGAAATTAGAACATACGGTCATAGCGTACATTTGCAACAAAAGATCTGTAAACGAAATTAATGTATTGCTAAAAGACAAAATGTTGTTAAGTTTTCTATATTTTACCATCAATTTCTCAAAACGTTTAGTTAAATAAGTTAGATGTACCTACATGAAAATGAACAACTAGGAGAATTTCAAATTAATTGAACATTGAACTGCATAAAAAGATCAGTTGGTGGTAAATCTTTTGTTTATTGTAGCAGTTTGAACAAAAACTATGTTCGCTCACCCAAGATGAAATTCGTAAATAATAATTATCTTCTGTCGGGGACAGCAATCGATCCCAAAGTTATCATTGTTGAAACTGACTGCCGTTATTGTTGTCAACATGATTTTGTATGTATATTCACAAATGCCAACCAAACTAAGATTAAACACTTTTTGAAAATTTTACACCAAAGAAAATTTATTTACACCCACCACTGGAAATCTGGTTAAGTGAATCCATCGAATTCGGCACTTAACGGGATTTGTTTAAACTTTAACATTTTTTTAAATGAGGATTTAGAAATTATCAATATGGCATGAAAGCAACAAGAAGTCTGCTCTAGAAGTCATTAGAATTCATCTACTCAAACAAACTTTACGGTAAACTTTCAATTAATTCAAGATTGTTCATCTTTCATCAACATTAATTAACATTCTGCGTGTTTTAAATAACCAAACTGCATACATTAATTCGTTCGAACGATACGGTAAGAAATTGTTAACTTTAACGAAATATCATGAAATAACAAAATTAAGTAAATAAAAAAAATATTAATGTGGCACGAAAGCAACGAAAAGCTTGCACTAGAAGTCACTAGAATTCATCAACTCAAACAAACTTTACAGTAAACCCTCAATTAACTTAGATGTTCATACTTCACCAACATTAATTAACATTCTGCGTGTTTTAAATAGCCAAACTGCATACATCAATTCGTTCAGACGATACAAGATTTTGTCATTGTTTTACGTGGGATACCCGTATAAACATACCCCCACGTTCCCTTCCAGAAGGAAGTGATTGGGATACGCCCAATCAGCGCGCAAGTTGCATAACCGGCAGTACAGCAATTGCTACCAGATCAGCTCACTGGTCGGAGTGGGGTTGCCTATCCATCCTCTACTAGCTATCGCAGGCATAGTGCCGGAGCAATTGACTTAACACGTTGTTCACCCGCCGGCACTCTCCCATCAACTTTCATACGGGGCTAAGTACCCCGTCCAGCAATAGGACTATTCCCCAGCTTAACACTCTTGCTAAGTGGGACCACTGCCCGATCGAATCCAACCTGAATTGTGGCAGGACTTGGTTTTTTAATGGTTTTGCCACCCCGATCTACCAATTTTAGGCTTGGTGGGCCCTCGACAGAGCTTCGTTTAAGTCTACACGTTATAGACTCGCGGTGTGCACCCGTTTTTGGTGAAGTTGTCTTGATTGTGAGAGGCTATGTATTCGCTTCAACTCTCCTTAAGTGTAATGGCTTTCAGAGCTTCTCCCAATCAATGTACCCGGCTGCAGTCCGGATCGTAGGGGGGTCGGGATAGCTCCTAAGCACATTTACCTGGCGGCCTGCAGTTTCCCATATGCCCAAAATCGGGGTAAACCTCACTTCGATTCTCTGCAGTTGAGATTCAGTCAAACAGCGGGTTCCTTTGGTAACCATAAATGACCTCGGTCAAGCAGCGGGTTCCTTGGTGACCATAAATTACCTCGGTCAAGCAGCGGGTTCCTTGGTGACCATAAATGACCTCGGTCAAGCAGCGGGTTCCGTTCGTGACCATAAATGACCTTATCCCAGGCGAGATTCAAATCCGCCCACACCGGTCTCATCTACCAGGGCTCCCCCTGATCGGTATGAGTTACCGTCGAGAATTCTCACAAATTTCTCTACCACACACTTAATCTGACAGCTTCATCCGTTGCCCTTGATAGGGATAGGGTAGAAGACAGCTAGTTTTATGGGTGAACGTCGTGTGGTCTCCCGAAAACCCAAAATTCAGACGATACAGTAAAAAATTGTTAACTTTAACTAACGGACTTTAACGTGTCCGTATAAGTCTTAAAGATGCCTCCAAATTTTCAGAAATAAAACATGTTTTTTCTCAATCATAAAATATTCTCTTCTCAGGCTATCAAATTTATATCACAATTAATATTATTATAAATAATGACGAAGTACTTTCATTCTTTGCCAAATGAATCTAAAGAACAGTTTATCTTGAAATTTGTATTAACAAGCAGATAATAATCTAAAAAATGACATACAAAGTTTGTACCAATTTCACAAAAAGCACGAGGAAGAATATTGAAACATCATAGAGCAGGGTCGATTTGAGTTGGATTATAATTGGAGATTATTACAATGCAGAACCGTATTACGTTTGATTTTAACCATTGAAAACTGATTTTAAAATATTTTATACAATTCCGTTGTTGGTGAAATGAAGAGGCTTAAATAATTTACTAGAAATGAACCCGTTACAGTTTTTGTTAGAAAATTAAACATTTGCATAAAACAACACAAGAATAACTGAAGAAACATAACTATATCAGCTGCTGCAGCATGCTATAAGTATTTCTTTTTTTCCTTTGTTTGTATTTGATTTCTTCGTTGTTCAGTTTCCTATAGTCTCAGGTCCCGCCGCTCCTACTGTGACAATATAGTCCTGCTGTTGTAAGTTAGGAATTGTTTATGACTTATATTTTTCATCTTAGGCCTTTTAACTGATAACCAGCTTGAGCACTATTGACCATTTTATTGTACATGCACAGTTTTTGAAAATCTATCCTAAATTTAATTTGCATTTTTATGTATATCTTGTAAACGTTAGAATTTAACGTATCACTACTCGCGTAGGGTTAATCTTTTTCTAATCAGTTTTTTAATTAATTAGTGTTCAATTGTTTATTGATTGCTAATTTAAGACCTTCGGACATAACAAGTAAAATTTGGAATTAAGTTTCTTAGGTGATAGTTTTGATTAAACGGTACAATACAATTTACAGTGTAGTTAGCAGAATTTTCAACATTTTGTAAGTTCTGAAGTAGTATGAGGTTAGCTGCGTTTGCGGGTCTTTGACTTTTTATTGTGTCTAATTTAGCAATAAATTATGTTATTGTTTATTATTTATGTCTAATATGTTGGAGAATATCAAAACGCATTTTACAACCGTAAATCTAAAATATATGCAAGTAAATTGCAAGTTCTAGGGATATGGTGGGATATAAATTAGATATTTATTAAAAACATTTATAAAAAATATTGTACTAATACAATAGAATTTGGTACAGTTAGAGGTTCTAAAATCATTGATTTGTGATAATTAATTTAAGTGGAAATCAATTAATTACGTAAAGATTTCATTTTAATTTCATGTAAAAGAATAATATTTTTTGCAATTTTTCATACATGAGCATTAGCTTAGCATTATTTTTATTTTTTTTAAATAATTTTCCACAAATCTAACAAAAAATCTAACAAAACAGTAATATACAATAAGTAAATAATAACAATACAGTAATAAAAATGTAAACAAAAATAAATTCCTACAATAAAATTAAATCTAGTTCTAAAATGTATATTAGGGCTATCATCAAGAAAAGAGAAAGAATGATTAATTCGAACAATCAATCAAAATAATTTAAATTGGCTCCTAAAAGTGTTATAACATCATTGAATAAATTGTGTACATTAAAAATCTACTTATAACGGCGTTTATTCAATTGAGTTGCATATCCCATCTTGAATTCTAATGATGAAGTGTGCGTTTTGACTCTGAATAATGATGAAACATCATACACCAACACTTACTTTAATCAATATAAATCATCGTTGAAACTTATTTATTAAAATAATATCCATTTCTCTAATATTCTTACTCTCTAATTGTTTTATTTTTAATGCAGTTTTGATTTTTCAATTGTTACAGCTTTCTCGATTAAAAGCATGCGAACTTGCAAAAATAAATTTATAGAATTTGCAGTACTAATAAAGTAACTGGTACGCACTTAGATTATATTGCAAAAGTATCTCAAAAAATTGTTTAGAGAAAAATATTGAAAAAAATATCATTGAAAAGAATACCAAAGGGAACTTCGTAAACTAATTGTTCAATCTAAACCAATTTGTACCGAATAAAACTAAACTAGCCAATACCAATTCCATCTCATCTCATCTTTACTAATCAGAATTAATTTAAATCATGAGGTTTACAGGATTCCAATTCTGTGATGACTTGGAATAATATGTACTAGAGGGGTTTTTCACTTGAGATTTACAAGATAAACACATTGCGATAGTTCTAAGCTAATTACCAATTTATAGATTTGAAATCACTAGCCTAAAATCTACATCAGCAGAATACACACAAAAAATTTCAAAAAATTTTTTGTTTAGTATTTTTAATGTAATGTTAGGAGTACAAAGGGCGTACTTAAAATTTAAAATGAGATCTTCTTGAAAACTAGCAGGAAACGACCTCCCATTACGAGGTTTGTAGGTATATTAGCTGCACCCTGTATATTTTTTGGTGATTATCAAACTTGATGACGTATCATTAAGTATTATCTTATTAATTATTACGTTACTTAAGCTATTATTGAATTATTATTATCAAGCTGAATTTCTTGTATACTCTGTATACTTCTAGTAAATTATTTAATTACTTATGTTTAGCCCATTTATTGCATGTGTGATGAATTGCAGGTCCCTTCAAAAGGGTTTCTGAATACGCAGTGTTCTGCTTACCTAAAATGGACTCTTTCTTAACTTGCTGACTTGCTCGGTTTTCATCTGGACAGGTGCCGTGGAGGTGCTCGTTTTGCTACTTTTTTCTTATTTGTTATTAAAGTGTAAAAACCTCAATATTCTGGCTATAAATTATTTCCTGTGTAGCTGTTTAGTAGCTATTGTTTTGTTATTGATAATTTTTCTGGAAAATTATATTTGGGTGTAGTGTATCAAACTGTAATCGATTTATTATATTTATAGTTCCGTTGATGTTTTATTTATCTAAAATTATTCTTAAAAAAATAAGGATCGTCCCTTCATTAGGGCACGTACTAATATGAATTTATGAAACATTGTTAAATGACCAACACAAATAAAATAAATAAGTCCAAAGTTAATTTAAAAAAAATGTAATTCAACATAAAATCAACAACTAAATTAAAATTGGAAAAAAATACTTAAAATTAAGGAAACAACAAGAAAATTGACTATCAATTAAAGAATGAAAGAAAAATGAATTATAAGACAGTATACTTCCCTTCGCCTTAGTTAATTGATATTTCTAAAATTAATAGAACTGCTTTTTAAAAAATTAAATAAATACCTTACATAAAGTAATAAATTGAAATTTTGACGCCTTAAAATATTTACCCACTTGAATTAGTATTAAACTGTAAAGTTTTCATTTTTCCACATGATACAGAAGAAGGTTGACATTCCACAACATTCCAGATTACTTTAGACAAAATAAAGATCTTGGATTAATGAAAGTTGATTTATAAACGCCAGCTGTATTTCAGTCATAAGGTAAATCCATTTAACTTTATTTATAATTAAATTTCCATTTTTCATTCCCATTCCATTGATCTTTGTTAAACTTCATAAAAAAATTCTCTTTCCATAAAAAGAAAAATTTTAAACACTAATTACCTTCATATTACTGTTTGTTTCATTAAATTTTGTTGGCTGATTATTATTATCATCACTTCTTAATTTAAATACTTAATTGTAAACATTTCAACTTAACCTTAAAACATAAGCTTCAATTATTGACATAAGTTTGATTTTGACGTTTGTTAACACAACATAACCTCAAATTTTTCTAAATTTTGTTTTGCATGAGAACGCGTGTTCTATACAATTCAAATTTCTCGAGAGAGTGTCACTAGATTTCGTGCTATATTTATACAATTTCAAAAAACAATCGAATAATTTGGTAATTTACCTGGTTCTTCTAGTGAAAACTAAATCTTTGTTGGAAAACAAATGAATTAAATTGTTACTAAAATTACAAATCATGTTGTTAATAAATGTTAAACTAATCTTTTATATTAATATTATAAAAAGGTAGGGGAAAATTTCCTCTCTTTACTGATATTAAACACTTATACTAAAATTCAAACATAAGCTTTGGATTTAATGACAACCAACTTGATTTTCCCTTAGATAGAAATTTTATTAAAATTTGAAATAAATGTTTATAAACACTTTGTTGCTTCTTTTTCCTTTTCTTATTATAAACTTAATCCTAAAATCCTATAGAACAATTATTACACTAATTTTTGTACCCAAAATCTAAATAAAGGCTGTTTTTCATACTTTTAGAAAACTATGACAAATCGCAACAATTTTGTTTTTTAAATGCCCGGATCTCTTACATCAAAAGATCTACATATTGACATTTATGTCTCAAATGTACTTAAGGACTTACTTGATAACATTACAATAAACTATTTAAGTTCAAACACTTCTCAACAATGGAAACTACAAATTCATTATCAAAATATCCCAAATCATTGGGTCTGAAGAAAACTTAACATAATTTTCAACAATAAAAACAGCAGGTAAAGTAATAAATACCTGTGTACATCTTCACAACCATACCCAAACAAGCATTATAATGGCTTTAATATCCATTGATAAGCAAATTTCAAACAACGATAGAAAATCGTCAACCAATTTACAAAAATTATTAACTTTTAAAGAAAAAATTATTTTAAAATTTATCCCTTTTCCACTTATTGTTTTATAGAGTGTTTCTTAATCATAATTGAAACTTTATATAAAAAATATATTTCTTTGAAATCCCCTTACAAATTAGACCCTAACCCTAAAATCATAGATATAATTATAGATGCCTAAAGCATGTCATATCATGACAATATATAAAAAGGGCTCGATAGCGAAAAACAAGTTTTGCTTTCGGTTGTTAAAACAGAATTCTTTCTAATTCTTTCTAACATACTTTTAGTATCGAATTTTGCGATTCTGTGAGGTACTATTTAATTAGTAACATCAATAACGGAATTAAGTAATAACGAAACGATTCAAATTATTTAATTAACGAGTTGTTTACACCTTAACAATATTAATAATTCAAGACTCACCCT
Source organism: Agrypnus murinus (assembly GCA_929113105.1). Taxonomy (NCBI): domain Eukaryota; kingdom Metazoa; phylum Arthropoda; class Insecta; order Coleoptera; family Elateridae; genus Agrypnus; species Agrypnus murinus. Next base: position 119,966,073 of record OV816031.1, read on the forward strand.
AATATTTCATATTTAACGCAATAACATAAATTTCAAGACGCCCTAAATTCTAACAATTCAAAGGAAATAAATAATTAGATTTCTCAGGGAAATTAATTAAGTAAAAGACAGAAATGTTACTGGTTGAAACGTGTGCTCTTAGGCAGTATTGCGAATCCATTGGGAGGAATAATTAAACTGGCGGTTTTGTACTAGACACCTACCTTAAATAATGCAGCCTAGAAATCCATTGTTTTCAAGACCTCCGAATTCATAACTCTTGGAGTTTGACACCTATGCGACATCAAAACCCAAGAATTATGAACTACACATTAAACACACTTCCTCGAACCATCGTCCCACAATTAAAGTGACAAATGATTATTTTTTAAGCTTATAGTGATTGGTAAAACCCTTATCAATGTCTTAGTATTAATGTAATTTTAAGTGTTCATATTATGTAATCAAAAATGTGCATGATAATTTAATTTAGGTATTATACATTTCATTCCAGTGTCACAGTAATAATAAGATTTCATTTAAACTAAGCTCAAAGAATATAATTTTAAACAAGCTGAAAATGTTACGGGCAAACTAGTCCTTTTTTTGTAAGTGTGCCAATGCAGGTCAAAATTCCCAAATTCTAACGCCCGAACATGTGTTAGTAATAATCAATCACCCTTAGTCTTTGTAAAATACCGTCATTTCTTTTCGTTGTATATTAAGTATATTAGTCAGTAGATTTCGAGCTTCAGTGTAACACACACGGAGTTATACAAATGTAGCTAGTGCTACTCAAGTCATAATTTAATTCATGTATTCAAATTGTATATAGAAGTTTTCAATAGTGCAATTAATATAATATAAACACAGTTAAAATACAGTCCACTAGTTTTATTTACATTCGGACCAGCATTGATTACAAGGGAATCAAGGAGTACCTTGTAAGACCACAACGACCGTACAACATTCTGGTCCATACGAGCCGGATATCAAAGGAAAAACGCATCAAGAAAACAAGAATAATTAACGGGCACTCATCGGCCACAGTGAAACAATTCAATTGAAATTTTACGGACGCATTCTAGGATATTCCTTTGTACACATGGTAAACAAGGGAGTCGATTGGCGAATTCACAGTAAGTCCGTTCCTTTATTCATATAACATCCACTGTATCATCTTCATATTTACCATATTATCTGCGCAGTTCATTGAGATATTAATTTTTATCAAAATTATCAATTAATTAACTTTAAATTTAAAATTATTTAAATAAATTCTCATAAATCAAAAACTATTTCTTTACATTGATATTTTAAGTAAATAATTACTATAATGGCTCCCAACGATGAAAGATTAAAAAATCTCAAAACTCAGCGTGGGCAAATAAAGTCTCAAGTGACACGTTTTAGTACATATTTAGATACCACGTTCCCAATTTCTAAAAACATAACACAGTTAGCAAAACGTTTAGAAAAAATCGAACTTTTGTGGGATGAGTTTGGAAATTGTCAGTTAGACATAGAAAGATTAGATGATAGTTCTCAGGAACAAAGGGATCGCGAGTCATTTGAAAACGCATATTTTGAAATTGTTACACGGGCACAAGAAATGATTGACGAACACGAACAAAACCGATCCATTGTCAGCGACAGTAGCGTAGTTGCTGCGGGGGGTTCTGGTAGCTCTAATAACAAATCGGAGCAAGTTAAATTACCATTACTAAACTTACCCGAATTTTCAGGTTCTTCTAGCGAATACATGCACTTTCGTGATACATTTGAATCGTTGATTAATAAAAATGATACGTTGTCAAAGGTCCAGAAATTTCACTATTTAATATCATGTTTACAAGGTGATGCACTCAAGGTTGTTCAATCATTGGACATCACTGATAATAATTATGCAATCGCGTGGAATTTACTTAAAGAAACGTACGATAATAAAAGAGCTATCACTAACAGTCATTTGGAATCATTGTGCGGACTACCTACGTTGCACAAAGAAAGTTCAGCCCAATTAAGAAACTTTCTGAATTCGTATTTGAAGGATATTCGTTCATTAAAAAATTTAGGTGAACCAGTTGACACCTGGGACTCTATATTACTTTATCTACTTACCTCAAAGTTAGATTTTGCAACTAAACTAGAATGGGAAAGTTCCATTCGCACGGAAAAGCTTCCGACACAAGAAGATTTTTCTAAGTTTTTAAATTTCAGATGCCAATTATTAGAAAATTTATATAGGCGTTCGGCTATTTCATCAAATGATTCATGTCATTCAAAAAAGGGTTCAAGTCATATCCAGAGAGGTCTTGCAATAAAATCCTTTAATCATGTGTCAATGGAAAAAATGTTAAAATGTTACTTTTGTCAAGGCGGTCATTGCATGTATTATTGCACTGATTTTCTAAAATTAACCGGTCAAGAGAGGTTTAATGCTGTCAAGAGACTTAATCTGTGTAAAAATTGTTTAAAACCCAAATCACAAGGCCACAAATGTACAGGGTTTTGCAAAATATGCAAGGGCAAGGGTCATAACACTTTGTTGCATATTGATAATAGTTCAAACGATAGTACAACGTCTAATTTTCCAATACAAGGTCAGAATTCACAAAGGAATTCACGGGGAAATTCACTGCATGGTTCAGAATCACAGAATATTGTTGGAAATACAAATAACGTTAGTATAAGTACTCATTGTAGTAATTCTGAAAATTTATTGATTATTTTATCAACGGCAAATATTTTTATTGAGGATAATGATAAAAACCTTATTCAGTGTAGGTGCTTACTAGATGGAGGTTCACAAAGCAACTTCATAACAAGGGATTTAGCCAAAAGGCTTAATTTGAAGATTGACAATATTAATCTTCCAATCATGGGTATAGGTGAATCTATGACCAGTATTTCTCATAGAGTTCATACAAATATAAAATCAATGCATAATAGTTATTCAAGGAAACAATCATTTTTAATATTAGAAAATATCACAGGCAACATACCTTATCAATCCTTCGATACAACATTATTAAGCATTCCAGAAGGTATTGTTCTTGCAGACAAGGATTTCAATGAATCAAAGAGAATAGATGTTTTGCTAGGTGCATCTATATTTTATGAATTATTAACAATAGGTCAAATAAATTTAGGTAAAAATCTACCTTTATTACAAAATTCGAAATTAGGTTGGTTAGTCGCAGGTCCATTACAATTAAATTTAATTCGAAATAGTTCTCAAACCTGTTTACTATCAATTCACACTAGTCAAATTCAATCACAGCTTGAGAAATTTTGGGTTATTGAGGACGTTCGGCATTCTGCGTCCATTAAATATTCAAAGGATCAACAATTTTGTGAAGATCATTTTATACAAAATTATAAGCGGGATACTACCGGACGTTTTACAGTGTCATTACCATTAAAGGAAAATTACAAAGACATCGGGAACACCTTTGAATTAGCAATGAAACGTTTTATCAGTTTAGAACGAAAATTAAAGGGAAATCAAACTCTTGCAGATCTTTATACCAACTTCATTCGCGAATATGAGAGTCTCGGGCACATGACAAAGTTAACAGATGAAGAAATAAAAACAAACGACACAACTTATTATTTACCACATCATGGCGTGTTAAAGGAAAGTAGTGTCACAACAAAGTTGCGAGTAGTCTTTGATGGTAGTGCTAAGAGCTCCACGGGTATATCTTTGAATGATGTTTCATATGTAGGACCGACTATACAAGATGATATCTTTTCGATTTTATTAAGGTTTCGAAAACACAATTACGTAATCCAAGGTGATATCACCAAGATGTATAGGCAAGTTAACGTCAATCCGGAACAAAGAAATTTACAGAGAATTTTATGGCGCGATAGCCCGGATCAGGAACTGTCCCATTATGCATTAAATACCGTTACTTACGGCACAGCACCGGCAGCATTTTTATCAATTAGATCTTTACACCAGGTAGCGATAGATAACAAAAATAATTTCCCAAAGGCAAGCAACACAATTTTATCAGATTTCTATGTTGATGATCTAATCACGGGAGATAATTCAATCATAGGTTTAGGAATGTTAAAATCAGAAATATCTGAAATACTACAATCGGCGGGTTTTATTCTGACTCAATGGATGTCAAACAGTACTGAGATACTAGATTCCGATGAACAGCAAACCAAATTTCACTTTTCTGATGACAAAACAGTAAAGACGCTCGGTATAGCGTGGAATCCGAATTCAGATACATTTCAGTTCAGTGTTAATATAAGAATCAATTCTCAAAATTTAACTAAGCGCATTAATTTGTCCATAATAAGTCAAGTTTTTGATCCACTTGGCATTATTGGTCCAGTAATAACCAAAGCGAAAGTTATTTTACAACATTTATGGAAACTAAAGGTTGGATGGGATGAACCTATTCCTCCAGTTTATAATTCGGAATTTTTGCAATTTTTCCAAGATTTAAAATACATAGATAGAATAACGGTTCCTAGGCATGTATTACTATCAACGTACATTCGAATACAATTACACGGTTTTACAGATGCTTCACAAGTTGCCTATGGGGTATGCATATACTTGCGAAGTACGGATTCTTTTAATAAACATAGCACTCAATTACTGTGTTCAAAATCGCGAGTTGCTCCTCTAAAGGTAATTTCAATACCTAGATTAGAATTGTGCGGGGCATTACTTTTATCTAGATTAGTTGACAAATGTTTAAGGGTAATAAAGTTAAATATCGCCGAAACTTTTCTATGGACTGATTCTACGATAGTCTTAGCGTGGTTAGCACAAGAATCAGTACGATGGAAAACTTTTGTTTCTAACAGGGTGTCAGAGATACAAGATTTAACTAACAATGCTCGATGGTGTCACGTATGCACTTCTGACAACCCTGCAGACTTGATTTCTCGGGGATGTAATCCAAATCAGTTATTAGAATCAGACATTTGGTGGACAGGCCCGGACTGGCTACAAAGAGACATTCAGTTTTGGCCAAAGCCAGTAAATCAAAGTGATATAATAATTCAAGACATTCCAGAACAACGAATAGTTCAAAATATAGTTTTATTATCAACTGATGGTAGTTTTGACTTATTTAACAAATTTTCGAGGTTTCAAAGGTTAAGAAATGTCACAGCTTGGTGCATAAGATTCTTAAACAATCTGAAATTATCAAGGCAAGGTAAACAAAGGTTCAGTGGTAATTTAACGACAGGAGAAACTGAGCAAGCCGTGAATGTTTTAGTCAAATTAGTACAAAAATCAGAGTTTTCAAAGGAATTAGTTTGTCTTAGAAATTCAAAGGTCGTTCCCAGAAAAAGTAAAATCCTAAGTTTGAATCCATTCTTGGATAACAATGCAATCATACGAGTAGGAGGCAGATTAGTAATGTCAAATTTGAACTATAACCAAAAATTCCCTATACTTTTACCTAGTAAGCACATCTTCACGAAATTAATTATTAATTATGAACATGAAAGAACTTTACATGGTGGGGTTCAAACAATCTTATCAGCAGTACGTGCAAATTTTTGGCCTATTAACGCCAAAAATGTAATAAAGGGAGTAATAAGGGAGTGCATGGTTTGTTTCAAGGTAAAACCTGTAGGTGTAACTCCCATCATGGGACAATTACCAGCATCACGAGTTAATCCAGCGCGTCCATTCCTAACATGTGGAATAGATTTAGCAGGACCTTTTACAATCAAAGAGGGTACGTTAAGAAACCGTAAATTAGTAAAGGTTTATGTTTGCGTCTTTATTTGCTTTGCAGTTAAAGCGATACACTTAGAGCTAGCAGGTGACCTTTCTGCTCCGGTTTTCTTAAATGCATTGAAAAGATTCTTTGCACGTCGCGGTATAAGCAGAGAGATCTGGACTGACAATGGATTAAATTTTGTGGGTGCTTCCAATCAAATTCAAAATTCATATGATACTTTATTCAAAATCAATCAAGATCCAAGTGTTAAAAATTATTTGTTAGATAATAAGGTTACGTGGCACTTTATTCCGCCCAGGGCACCACATTTTGGTGGACTGTGGGAATCAGCCGTTAAGCTCACTAAGCATCATTTGACCAGAACAATTGGTATTGCTAACTTTACATATGAGAATTTTCACACTATTTTAACGCAGATAGAGTCCATATTAAATTCCAGACCTTTATGTCCAATCTCCAATGACCCTAATGACCTAGCTCCGCTTACACCAGGACATTTTTTAATTGGTTCAGCGTTAAATGCCTTACCTGAAGAAAACGTAGAAGATATTTCCTTAAACAGATTAAGTAAATATCAACAGGTACAACATGTAGTCCAGTCATTTTGGCGCAGGTGGACAAACGAGTACCTGCACAATTTGCAGCAAAGAAACAAATGGATGACAAACGATCCAAACATTCTGAAGTCAGGACTTATGGTTGTTCTACGGGAAGACAACGTACATCCATTAAATTGTAAAATGGGACGTATTATCGAAGTGTACCGTGGTAAGGACGATATTGCGCGAGTGGCTAGTGTTAAAACCTCTAGTGGCGTAGTGAAACGCAGTTTTTCAAAACTTTGTATATTACCAATTGACACTTAAAATTGTGGACATTTTTAATTTTTTATTTTTGTGTTGAAAGCTGGTGCTTTCAAGAGGGGCGGTATGGTAAAACCCTTATCAATGTCTTAGTATTAATGTAATTTTAAGTGTTCATATTATGTAATCAAAAATGTGCATGATAATTTAATTTAGGTATTATACATTTCATTCCAGTGTCACAGTAATAATAAGATTTCATTTAAACTAAGCTCAAAGAATATAATTTTAAACAAGCTGAAAATGTTACGGGCAAACTAGTCCTTTTTTTGTAAGTGTGCCAATGCAGGTCAAAATTCCCAAATTCTAACGCCCGAACATGTGTTAGTAATAATCAATCACCCTTAGTCTTTGTAAAATACCGTCATTTCTTTTCGTTGTATATTAAGTATATTAGTCAGTAGATTTCGAGCTTCAGTGTAACACACACGGAGTTATACAAATGTAGCTAGTGCTACTCAAGTCATAATTTAATTCATGTATTCAAATTGTATATAGAAGTTTTCAATAGTGCAATTAATATAATATAAACACAGTTAAAATACAGTCCACTAGTTTTATTTACATTCGGACCAGCATTGATTACAAGGGAATCAAGGAGTACCTTGTAAGACCACAACGACCGTACAACAGTGATCAATACCCACCTTTAAAATAATTCATTTAACACCCTAATAAAATCTTACTTTTAAAAGCAGGAGAAAAGTTCAAACATGTTATTGTTAACACGTTCTAAATTTTTTGGCAGTAAATGCATCAACATCTAAATTAAAGCTATCTGTTAACGCCGCGTATTTCATAAACTTTTTATTTTCCTTACATCTTTTACATTTGTCTAAATATCTGGTTACAATACTTCTTTACTTTAGACAACAAAATTATTGTATTAAACAAACCATAAGAGACCCTTTTCAATATGTAAACGATACCACTGTCTCAATATGGCGCCATATTTCAAAATAAGGGAGTGACTTTATTTGTTTAGGATATTTGTAGAAGTTTGAAAATGTAAAACGAGATCCAGAAAAAAGTGTGAGGGTTAACAAGCTTCTTGAGGTTATATTTATTTTCACCCCATGAGAAAAAAGCAAAAAATAGAAGTATAAAATCAGCTGTCACTATCGGAATTAAATACTAAACCCTACAATTGATCAGGAAAATCCATAAAGTCCAATTTATAGTAACAATGGTAAAAATTGTTTGTTAGAAGCTTATCTATAATTCAAATTAATCACAGGCCGTCAAAAGCGATTTACATCAAATTGTATCAAGCAGACCGCACTGGAATCGAATTTAACATTTCCCTGCGATCTGAAAGGCGATTGATGCATATCGGTGGTCATGTAAAATAAACAGATCCTTCGATATCTCTTTGTTTGTACACAACTATCTCGTTGCCCTCGGAGTTAAAATAATATTTAGACTACAGATAGAGATGCTTATAAACATCGCCGTCTTGATTCCTGCACAGAGGGAGGGCTAGGAATAGTACATGAATTAAAAATATTATTTCACTTATGAAGTGATGGAAACAGGGTGACTTTTGAAATTTTATAAGAGAAATGAAACTTTAAATAGAATTGGATTGGTTATTGAACGGTAAACGGTGGATTTATCAGTTGCAGTTACTATTCAAACAGTTCTGTTTGATTACATTTACGCTACTTTATTTTCACTAAAAATGTGAATTGTAAATTATTGTTAACGTTAATTAACTAAAATTTGCAAACAATGTTGGACTATTACTTAAAACTAAAACATCACGGTTTGAAAAGCATTATCATTTTTTGCTTTTGAAAGTTGCCTAAACATACAATCTTCTCGTACTTTTATTGATTCTACCTAAAACAATAATTCGATGAGCTACACAGACAAAGATATGTACATGCAACATAAAAAAGTAAGTCAACTAACCTAAACATATTATGTTGAATGACAATTCAGCCTCCACTTCCACCAAGTAATTGGTACCAGTAATGATTTACCTTTGTAATAGTGTAAAAAGATTTCTTTATTGATTTCCCGTTATCGTGCTTCTATTACGATGTAGTTGGACATATACATTACGAGCAAAATGCCATAAAGCAAAATGACTGATGAAAATTATATTTGCAAAACGAGTGTTCTTGGCCCCAGCGCGCGCCGCTGACATTATGAACTACATGCATTCTGAGCTTTATTCCTAACTAATTTCTTCATTTTATTGATGGACTCAACAAACGTGCTGTTGTATAAGAGCCCAATCAGAGTCTGTTCAAATCCGGGAAAAGAGTTTTCAGTCCGGGGATCGGCCTGATTGGGTCATCTGGACTGTAATGAATATAAGAAATCCGTTCGTTGCTTGTTGTTGCTTATCACTCTTCCATTTATTCGTGGTGGTTAGTTGTTACTGCTTCTAAAACATGTTATAGCCGTATTATTATGTATCTTACTTATGTGTGTATTTGTTTCCATTTTTAGCTTCTCTACTATATCTTTCTATCTTTATTGATGTAGTACTTTTCTAGTCCTCTTTCCTTTTTTTGTATTCTTCTATATTTTGTTCATCACTGTTAATAAAGAGCAGCAGCATTCTTCTTAATTCATTGCATATAATATGTACTTTTATTACTCCAGTCATCGCTTTAGGTACTTCCATTTCTGTTAAGTATTCCATAACAAGTTTCTTGTAACTGCGTCAAAGGCTGCTCTGAGATTTAGAAACGGAAGGTATAACTGCTTTTCTGTTTTGTTACAGTTACAAATACACAGCTTGTAGTGATTACATAAGCCTGGGAAATTCGGGTAATTGTTTGCAATTGTTGCAGAAAGTACCACCATTTTCTTTTGGCATATAACAATTTGTCACAAAATCGATGTAATATAGAAATGTGTCTGTTAATAGGTATTCTGGTTGAACCTAGATATTCTTTAGTGAAAGAAATAGGTTTATTTACAAAATTATAATTGGAAAGCCTTCAAATAATAATCAGTAAGTCAGTAGTAAAAGTAATAGTAATCATGTTGGCATTCCATCTGGTTTTGACATCCAAGATTTTTGGATGTCAATTCTAATGGAGCACTTCGCAAGTAAAGCTCAGTCTAAGTCTTTGCCAACATGTTTTCTACAATATACTTGAAGTTGGTGTTCTTGTAGTTCTAAAGGGATTGTTTTACAACTTCGTTAAATCCACACAACAGCCACTTTATCTTTCAGAAGTTTTACCCTCGTCTCCTTCTTTCTACAGAGCCTTTAAAGCTAGTTTTACATACACTTTTGCTTTTAATTTCTAATGCTCCGCTTTTTGGCAACGCCTTCTTATGTACGCCTTCTAGATTACTTGGTGCTGCCCAATAAGAATGGAAAGTACTTTACAATCGCTTTATAGCGATCCTCATATTCAATTTAGTGAGAAATAGTGTAACGTCACGTTTTTGTCAATTTTCAAATAATGCAATTTAGTATGCATATTTAATAAAAATCGTAAATGCGGTCCTGTGTTTCCATATATTTCATTTTAACTTAACATCACAGTTGGCATACTGCATAAAATAAGTTCTACAAAATACCAAAGGTCATCTCAAAGAAATATTCCAGACTAATAAAATTGTTTTTATAAGAATTTACAGACTTCGTTTCTGTTAAAGGTATTGTTTTCACACGTGTGAGCATCTACCATTTCATGTTGTTCTTGGGAAAAAGAATATTCTCGAATAGATTTGTCCTCTAAATTTTAAATTGTCAGTAATTTTCGTCGATGTGAACGAGTATCTGTAACTATTCCCATCTAAATAAGTTGAGTTTCTACGAAAAACATACTAATAAAACCCATTTGGTTTAAATTTATGATTTCCTTGTACGTGCCTGTCAACCAATTCTTGATAAACAAACTTTCGTTCTCAGAGTGTCTGGTTTTCGCATGTGTTGCAGGTTTTAGTCATGAGTAAAGTCTGGAATTTTTTAGCGTTCCTTGTATAAAATAATCAATTCTGATTGGCTTAACCAAACCGCGCTGCTTTCTCGTTGGTCTGTTTGAAAGTTTACCCCTCTTAAAGCTCAGTCTACTGTTAAGATAATTTCAAAAAGAAATAAGTCAAATACAGACTCTCATACCGTCAGGAAGATCTTGAAAATAGGGTCCGCGCGAAACTTTTCTCGCGTGCAGAGCTTTTTTGTTGCGATATACCTATTGAGGCCGGTTGCCGCGAGCACTCACAGAATATTTTTACTGTACTTCAGTTGACGTTAACGTACAGTCGATATAGTGATTGCGGAAAATTCATTTTACCGGAAATTAAAGTCTAATCTAGTACAGTTTACCGATAATAATAATAGAGTGTAATCCGTTCTTCTAGTGGTCGCATTTTATTTTTGCAAAAAATCTCGTTAAAGGATACGATTAAAATACGAATGACTATTGTAGTCTAGTTGAACTTCTAACAAACTTAAGTATTTCCTAAAATATTGTTCGGATATAATTTAAAATCGGGCAGTTTTAAAACCAAATAAATAAATAAAAAGAAACAGATCGTTTCTTCTACGATAATTTAAATAAGTAATTTCATTCAAGTTGTATGGTTGTATCGATTATTTGACAGAGGGAACTCCACTAATGAATACCTCCCTGCACTACAGTATTGTGAATTTTAATTCTCGTAGTTTTCGGTTATTAGTGATTGCAGAATTTTATGAAGTTTTCCAGTTCCTACAGTTTAGTGACAACTGTTTATATCTGTGTTTGTAAAGGACAATATTGTGTAAGTTTGTTCTAATCCAGTTTTGTGAACTAAACGATTTGAGCAAGGTATAGTGAATTGTTGACTCTTTGAATTTTGTGAATATTGCGTAAGTTGTTAATTGTTTATGTACCGATTACTTTTGTCATTTTGTTGCATGAAAACGTTCCCATTTCCTAAGAGCTCCAATGCAGGGTATTGTGACTTAATGATTTTCTCAATGACTAGTTGTTATCTTTTTTAACTTTTGGTTTATGAAAAAACATATTTTTGAACCTAATTAGACGGAATACTATTGACCCATATAGTTATGAAAGTCTTTATTTATATATTTTTACTCAACCTAACTTTGACTTAACTAAATATGACTTACCACATTGATTTAAATTTATTACATCTGACAATAGCTTCTGATTACTGGTGTCAAATCAATATTTTTCAAAAGAATCATTGACTTTCCTAATCAGATGGCGCTCAACATATATGCATTTGTGTCTTAGACCTTTATCCATTTCTTTTAATAATTTGTGAGCTATTGGAAACAATACCTACGACCTGAAAATTAAATTTGTAATGATAAGATCTCAAGCTGTGGAAATTTTGAGCATTACCTTAACGTAAGTATTAATTTGAAGTTGTTATGAGTTTCAGACGTCCATCGTGCGACGTATATTCTTTTATGTCTGAGTTTTACAGTTATAGTAATATGTTTTAGTCCGAGAAAATAACAAATGTTTCACTGTCACCCAATCGCGGGGCATTGATAGATGAAGTAAAATTATAATGTTTCAATAGGGCGAAATCTTCGTAACATTCTTTCAGATCCATCGAATACCTTACTGTCGCAGAAACATACATGCTACCATTATAAAAAAGCTCAACTTTTGAGATTTGTTTTTGGCGAGTCAATAGTCTTCACTCTTTCACATCGTATTCTGCAATAAACCTTTACATCAGTTCAAGTTACATGTACATAAAATGTTCATATGTAATATGAATGTAAGGTCATTATCACAAGAAAAGTATGTATCATCATCAGATAGGGACACCACGAGCCTATAATTATTTACTAAGCCTAGAATAGAATTTTTATTTAGAAACTTGGAAAAATGAACAATCCGTAAAAACAGAAAAATTGATTTAGTATTAATTATTTTCGTAGATGTTCTTTGGTTCCCCTTCTTATATAAGGGCGTTATTTAATGATTTAAACTCCTTTCTAGCAACTATGCGTCAGTTAGAGTAAGTTTGTTTCATAATCTTTAGGAAATGGTTACTGTTGTAAGAACTCTTGGAATTCTAGGAATTAAAAAAAAATCATATGAAAAAGGCCTATGTAGTGGCTAGATGCTGGTGGGCGATCCCCCCCCCCAAGGGCGAGTTGACTTGAGAATTATCTTCGTATTCCTATTTGATAGCTTGGCAACTATTGCACGCGACTCGATCGTTGGAGTAATATTATTTTGTTTTTCTTAATGCAAAATAAGCTGAAGGATTCTCTCATCACTGTATTTAAGACGACAGAAAATAATCTAGTCCAGTTGCTCGGTGTAACCGACAAAGAGGCATACGTATTTATTTATTTCATATAAAAATGAACACATTAAACTTTTAGTACTGACAGTAGTACAGAAAATCCTGTATCATCTTCCTAATCTGAGAGCGGTAAATAGGGTCAAGATACCACTTTACAAAACCGCTTGTAGTAAGTCATGTCAGCTGTAACATTACAAAGTAATATAGAAACAAACTTAAAAAGCTTGAGTGCTGACGGTTCGTATCTACGGACATTTGAGTATTATAAAAGTTACAAAGGAACTGGTGTTTAACGAAAGTAAAGATAAGTTGAGAATTGCATTGGGAGTGGAAGACGATTTTAATCACTACAGTATGATACCTATTTTGCCCGAACATAAATTAACAACCTACAGGAGGATGGCAATTTTTTTATGTGTCGCCGACGAATTACCGGTACATGAACTTGGTAAAGCAATATCTATCTAGCACACCTTAAACAATTGCAATTATCTAGTTCGCATGGAAAATTTGTCATCCTCCTGAATGTTGCCCCTGATAGCTTACTTGGGTAGAGCATTGCCACAGGCAGCCAGAGTTCGATCCTCGGTCAGGGTAATATTTCTCTATTCGAATCTGCATGCCAAACACCTTTTAGAACAAAATTAGACATTTTAGAAGCTTTTGAGTTATACAAACACAAACTCAGGGTACCTTTAATGAATGAACAAATTGAGCTCAGTAATTATCCGTTACTGGAAGTGTTAGATATTTAATTCTGTTTATTTTTATCTTTTTATCTAGTTACTTATTTTTTGTATTTGCCTTGGCGACGTGTTTGTTTATATTTATATTACCTTTGATAATGACAACTTAGCTGTCGAAACAATGTTGTCGGGTTATAATTTAATAAATACTGCGAAACCTTTTATTAATATTTTTTTATTTCATAAAGCGTTTAAATTTCAAAGAAAAATAATCCGAAATTTTCTTTGTTATTCGACTGCAGCTTCTGTGATAATTGTATCGAGAAACTAATGATACGGATAGAAAACACTATTTTTGTTATCAAGTTCCTTCTTAATGAGAAAGCTTTGTTTCGATATTAAAAGTTGTTTTGGAATAAATAAAGCAAAGGATTTTTCGAAAAAAGCATTCTTTTGAAATAAATTTAGTATGTTCAAATTTATGTATCAGTAAAGAAGCTATTGGCAAAAGCTTTCTCATGTCAAGAGGAATAAACGTTCCGGAAAAATGCTTGCCATTCAAGATATCGGATTTATTACTCAAAACTTGAAAGTCACGATTTCCTATTTGTCACAATGTACGTTACAAGACATACATATTTTGCAGTTTGTTCTTTTCACTTGTCATATAAGAATTTAGGGTTTATTTATGAAATGCAAGATATATATAGGTATATCGAGAAAAACCTCGTTCACATACAATATTTTATGTAACATATTGCAGTTCTTAAGTCCTTAAAATTGTTCCGAACCATACAGCTTTTCCCACGGAAGAAATAGGAAAAAAAAAGTGTTTAAAATTAATATTTATGATGACAACTGAAATTTAATTTTTAATGCACTCTATTAATAAGTTAATGAGGAATGTCAAGGAAATTTATAACGCAATCCTGCTTTACTGCGTAATGATTTATGAAAGAAGTCGTTGAAGTAAATTTTAATAAAGTGAGAAGATGGAATACTCGAGCGGAGCTTATTATTTTCATACATGATATATGCACACGCATAGGTTTCAGAGTTTTCAGCAAAGAAATTAATATGTGAGTTTTCTGGGAGCAAAGTGCTACCAGATGTTACATATTTAATTAAACGAACCCTGTAATAAATAAAAATCGAAATTTTTGAAGAAAATATTGCCAAATTACGAATGTATTTATGAAACAATTTCTTTTCTGTATTATTTTCAATACTTTGCAAGGCTCTGAATTTTGTATTCATTTTGTATAGTAGTATATCCTAGTTACGTTTTGAGAACAAATGTGACGGACACAAATAATAATTAGCCAAAACATTTTCAAGATTTTGAGTTTGGTTCTTCGACATGTATATTAATCTACATATACGTATTTTACAGGTTAGTGCAGTACTTCTCCCTAGTTTTGAGTTTCTGCCAAAAAATATATATAATTCACTTAATGGCGACAGTTTGGATAATTTTACCTGTAGCACGCTAAAATCGAACACCTATATAGTCCGGGGCACTTAGTTTTTTTACCCGAACATTTATAATAACAAAGCGGAACCTTTTCCAGAAGCGAGTTTCTTTGTTTGACATCGACCTTACTTTGACTCCCACGAGTCTGAGAAGAAAAGCATAGCGAACGTGGCCTGATAAAGATGCTATATCTAGTTTGTGCTCGGTTTCAAGGGGAAACTCTACTTGGCACTTTACAACTGACTTAATTTGTAACGATATATTTTGTATCGGCCTCAAATATGTGTAATTTTGCATGTATTTTTATTGAAAAATCTAAAGTTCGGTCCTGCAAAACTATATTTTATTTGTAGCTAAAATTTTGTCGTATAAACATATTTACAACGAACATTTTAAAAAAGATTGTTCTCGAACTCCTATAAATTTAGAGAACGTGGAAGTAATAAATAATATTTTTAGAGCTTTGTTTGTTCACCCGTAGGAACGGTTGCGTTGCTAAAAATTAGAGGACCTTGATAGAATCCAATGTTGTATTTAAGTCATCTGGCTTTATAAAAATATTCCTGTCTATACTCTGGGAAAGCATTAGAAACAAACAAACTTCTCTTTTGTTTGGAAGGTGACATTTACACGTGTTCAAAAATTCAACTTGGCTTCTGCGTATTTAACTTGAAAATTGCACCGTTTGCAAGTCTAGTCAGCAGATGTGGCGTGTTTGGTTTTCCGTCTTCGCGCCTGCATAAAATCTTTAGCTCAGTCTATTAGGGCGAGAATCCTGCCTAAAATCGAATAATATCGACTTTAAGGAGTCCACGTGTACTAAGCGTGTGTTAGCTTTGATTTGCTCTTACCAAAAAATACAGGCTTTTAATTGGTTGGTCCGATTTGTATCTTGAGCGAGGGAAAAAGTATACTTCTCCCGCGCTTGCAGCAGGGGTCAAAAAAGTGTTTAAGTACACTTCCGTTCGAACTTCGAGTGAAGATAGTCGACGTTGGTCGATACTATCGAACTACCGTTTATTCTTAATTATTTAGAACTAATGCAAATTCTAAATATAATTTCCGTACAGTTAATTGATATTTGTTGTGAAGTGAGTTCTTGGATGCAGTTGAATTTTGATAAATCTTGTTTGAAAGATTTGTTTATACCGTACCGTTGATAATCATCTGTGGTTTGTTTTATCGTGATGAACCATTAAGAACAATTACTTCCTTCAGTTCGCGCTTTAAAAATAGTGCAGTTTTGTTATTAAAAATCACGTAGACTGACCTATAATTTAAAATAATAAATTCCGTTCTATCTGCAGACAAAGATAAATAATTATTCATTTTATGGGAAGAATCTATTGTAGCAAGTGTTATCTGGGCTAAATTTGTTTAAGCTTTTAAAAGACATTACCATTATTCCTCGCGTGCAAATTATAAACAAAAACAATAGCAGAAACAGGATTGTTTAAACTGTGTTTAACAAAGATTGTTGGTGAAATCATATGAGTGATTGACTATATTCGAAACAAAAAAGTATTTCTTTGGACCTGCTACCTTCAAACAACAATTTTAAACCATTTAGAATCAACCACGGTTTTTCAAGGGGAGGCGTGTTCCAATTTCTAGCGGAACAGACTGGCTTGTTCTTGCCAGGCAAGTAAACAAAGGTTTAATTGGATAAGATTTAAGGTACTGTACTTTAAGAACTATTTACTATTGTAATTTTTGTTTACGGATTATTTGAACTAGTGAATTTTGTAATTTTCTACTAGAAGAGAGCTCTCTAGTAGTATTTAATTTTAGTTTGTCATTGCTTGTAAAATTCAAATTCATTAACTACTAGTAATACTTAAGTACATTCAATTCCGTAATATTTTACAGATATTTGTGTGTTAAATTTTTTGAAGGATTTCATGTTAATAAAATCTGATCTTGCTAAATCTTTTTGAATAATTTATGTTCAATAAAACCTAAATAATTTCTTGATCTTAATAAATTTCTGAATGATTTTATGTTCAAGAAAATCTAATAATTTTTCTTTCTTGTTGAATAACTCTTATCTACATTTTTGAATTGTTTTGTGTTCAATAATTTCGGAGTAATTTGATAATTATTTATTGAATGACTAATTATAAGTTTAATAAATTTATATTGTTTGCATTTTTATTATATATGTGTTTGACTATTTCTTTATTTCTCTTACCATCCAATAAATATGTTTTTTCAGTTTATATCAAGGATCTAAACGGAACCATATAATTATGAATGTTTTACTCATTTTTCATTTTAAAATTTTCTAAACATAACCAAAATTTTTTTCAAAACCTAGTATATTTAATTCATTTTCTGATTAGTGAATTTAATATCTTTTCTGGCTTAATTAAACATCATCATTAAGCTTCATAATCAGATGGCGCCCTTTTAGAGTTTTTATGTGAGTTCTGAAACCCTTATCTACTCCTTTTCATAAATAAGACAACTGCAGAACCAATACCTGCGACCTGAATATAAAAATTTGTAAGATAGAGTTAAATCTCAAGCCGTGGTAATCTTGAGCTTCTTTGCTAATGTAAGTATGACAATTTTATAATTATTATTTCGTTTATAGAGTTTTGACGTTATAAATTGGCGCCCAATCGCGGGGCATTATTTCGTTTGTGGATTTTGAGTGTTACAAATTGGCGCCCTCCGCGGGGCCTAGTCTTTTTTTGAGGTTATAAATTTAAGTAGCATTTACATTAAGTGGAATATGATTACAATAAATTATAATATAACTTTTACTAGAGTGCATTTTATATTTTACTTAAAGTAAAATATTGTACGCTTGTTACCCCACTGTACGTAACAGCTAAGCGGATTAATATCAAAAGACGGAGTGTTAAATTCTTCGATAACGTGTGGCTGATGCTTCACTGTCGCTGTCCTCTAAAGTAAATTCTGAAATACAATAATAAGCGCTAATAACTTCTGTATGACAACAGCATGCAAACTAGTCAAAAATATTGCATATTAAGTACCTGATCCAGTCTCGTCATCGTCTAAAGCTCCATCAGGATTATCAACCTCTTCTTCATTCTCTGGGTTATTTTGGAATCCATGTTCAGCACAATTCCCATATAAGTTATTGAATTGCATGTGGTGTTTTGGCAGGAGTAGTGGGTATTGAAACAACCTGACGCGCAGTTGAATGACACAAACTCAAGCATTTGTATCGGTGCCGCCTGCCTCGTGCTTGTCACTGGATACACTTGGCCTTCCTCTTCCATTCATCCCTACTTAAGGGGATCTAGGTAACTGCCTCTCCACAGTCGAACCTGCCGAAAGATGACGGAGAAGATACTCAACGATCAGAAATTCAGAAATAATGTTACATTTATTATTTAATGTATTCGCTACCTGCAGATAGATGCGAAGAAAGTACTGTCAGGTGAAGTAGGAGGAATCTGAGCCATGTCCATTTTAACAATACATTTCTGAACTGGAGAGTGTCTTTTTCTCAATAGCTCAAACCGTCTTTTGTCAAGTGAGTCCGTCTTACTGGTTTACTTACTGTTGCGTCTATAGATGATTTAATGCTTGTATGGTTAGTAATATTCTGTCCTAGTATTATAAATAGCAATTCCCTACAGTACAGACATATGCAGGGAAAGACATAGTTATGGAGATTATGTAGCGAGCCATGGAAAAACCGGAAAATTCCCATGGTTGGCGAGATAAACGTAATAATACGAATCTGTAGGAGAGGTGAGGCTAGTTAATTTGTAACAATTTCTTCTTATCTTCTCTTCCAAATAATTCATATAACCAGCATACTTTATTACAATTTTTAAAAGTCTAGTATAAATGAAGACAAACGTAGACATGAAAAATTTTCATCTTTGTATTTGTTGATTGTTTTATCTATATTATCTATTACACGCTAATGCATTTATTAGCAATTCCTTCTTATTTTTCCTATCTGGATATTATATAGAAGTAACATTCATGTCTCCATTGTTTCCGACATACTTCAATGATAAATGTCATTTCCTTATATACATAATATAAACATTCCAGTAGCAAGTCATTAGGTGGACAAGTTAAATAATATCTGTTTTGTAAGTAGTATGTTAGATATTTCAAATGTTAAATATATGGTTCCAAATAAAATTTTGTCTTAAAGGACAACCTGAAAGAAAAATTAAAAACGTACCTTCCAGAACTATTACTCAAAAATCTTAAGAGAAACTACTAAAATTTCTTTTCAAATGGATTCGAAAATTTATTGTAATAATAAAAATTTTGTCATATAACCGAAGAATATCATACATATTTTATAGTTGACATTCTTAATAATGTTATAAAATATAAAATTTAATAATCCGTAATCCAACTGTATTGACTGTACGATTAATCATCAATTTTTATTCCACCCCCATTTATACATACATATCAACATACATACCATTAGAAACCGGAATTGCATTCAATACAATAATAATATCGTGGTATTAACCTGAAACTACGACCAGCATGTATCGCCCCAGTTGATATCGACCAGTCGTCACGAGAATAATGGGAAACGTTTATCAATTTATGCGTTTTATTCGCTTATGCGAACCATTGATTTCTAATGGATCAATAAATTACGAAATAGCATACGTGTGCAAATGTTGCCATTTAAGACGTAGGTGTTTATGGCTGAAGGATTCATTAAATATGTACAATTGGTAATCATCTGTCTAAGCATCAACATTAAATTTTCTTTGTAGTTCATTTTATGGGTACATGACAATTGCGCTTTTGTTTTATTTAAGTTTCTTTTCAAGATAGAAGAACGAAAGACATATTTCTGTTGTGTCGTCGAATAATGATCAATAGGAAACTCCCAGTAATAAAGTTTATAGTTGCAGCTATAAAAGGGAAGTTAATTTAAAAATAAAACTTCCATTACGAAAACATTAGAAAGGGTTAGTTATGGACTAAAGTTCCCTATCGATGCAAAAAGATTATTAGGATATGTAGCGTATTAAAGATTCCACTTAGATAATAGGGTTCGTTTATCATACATTACTTTTATGTACTTTCAGTTGTGACAATTTAACTAAACAAAATCTAAACAAAGAACGAACCAGATTAAGGATGAAATCATCAAAAGCCACCGTAAACTGAAAATTGACGTAGTATCACTCAAATCTGTTAGTGAAAATTGAAAACACCAGATGCACCACTATTTCCAACGACAAGTTGGTATATTTATCAACTAATGAGGCTCCTAAGAAGTACTCATCACTCATCAGCTGGCGACTATCAAAGAGATGAACCAGATACCAGTAATATGCAAAGTCAAAGAAGTGCTGCACCTAATCCTAAATTGCAAAAGTCC
The DNA here is from genome assembly GCA_929113105.1 of Agrypnus murinus. Taxonomy (NCBI): domain Eukaryota; kingdom Metazoa; phylum Arthropoda; class Insecta; order Coleoptera; family Elateridae; genus Agrypnus; species Agrypnus murinus. The sequence goes on from OV816031.1 coordinate 119,986,412, forward strand.
TACAAGAGTACTTATCAACCAAGAGGTTTAGAACCCCAAGCTTGAATGAGCAAACAATACGCGAGCGAGACCTAGGTGATCCCAGATCTTAGAACAATGAGTGGAAGAGGCCTAACAAGAAAGGGACACCGATCAGCTCGAAGAACGGGAACGCAGTCTCCGGTCATAAAATAATCCGATACATATCCTAACATGACATTTTGGTGGAGGCGCCAGAGTCGATTTTGGTAATCGATTTTGTCATTATGTGAAAATAATCTCGTATGATATAAACGGGTACGCTACAGTAAAGATATATTTCATCTCGATGCCTATTTTTATTGTCTTGGTCAACATATAGTTGAAACGCGAACACATTTTAGAACTTCTATTGAAATAGAAAAACTGAATAAAGAAAATATAGATAATACCTTTAATCAGAAGTATTTATTGATCGTGTGATACGTCTTGCGTGATACATAATTACTGAACTTGTTAAAAAAGGAACTTTCTTTGTATCAGTAAAAGCAGAATTACAAGAAGACAGGGGAATCATCGCCAGCACCTGAAATACACGCGAGCTATTATTATGAGAAATTTTTATTTCTCCCCTATTTTGTATATTTATAACTGAAAAGTAAATTATCATAAAATGATACTGCATGGCACAATGAACTTTGATAAATATGGAATTTAATTATGAAGGACGGAAAAATTTTTAATTTCAAGGAAAGAAATTAATTAAACTTACTTGGATGTTATCGAAAATAAACTTTATGTACGCTTTTGTAAATATTAAATAACCAATTTAAACTTTTTTCAAAGTTTATCAAAATGTAAATTAGTTGTTGCCTTTAGAAGTTACAAAATTTGAATCTAATTATTTTTTTTAATAATTTATTAATTGTGAGTACGTGGCAAAACTGTAAAAAATATTATATGGATGTCATATTTCATTCTACCAACTCAGCAGTAAAATATTGCATAGAACTGAAACTACGAACTGCACCGAGAAAAGTCCTTTATGATAACTTTTATGCCGTTTGAAAGATACTTAGAAAATATCTAAAATTACATTATTTATGTAAAAGGTATATAATTAATTTTTTAAATTATACAGTGGATATAGGAGCTTTAGTTAGTGTATTTCTAATGTTAACTTTATGTAAGTACTAACTGCTAATGTTACCAGCAATCCCTTTTAATTACATAAAATTAACAATAAAATTACGCGATGAAGAAAACTACGCGAAGGAGTTAAACATTATTAAATAGATAGCTAGAATCAACGGTTACAAGGACAACCCTAATAGAGACGGTATGATTTCAAAGAAAAAGAAAAAAAAATTGTAAACAAAACGTTTTATAACGCAAATTCTCAAGTTAAAGAAATGTATAAATTCATTCATCTATTCATTCATTTCAACTATATCCCCCATGTTTGTGATAGGATAGTAAACAAGCTTAGAAAAACAATTTGTAATATAATTTGTGCCATTAAAAATAACATAGGAAATGTATTAATTAATAAGATCAAATGGAAACGACGAATAAATTTGGCGTGTATAAAATTTATTGTGAAGACTGCGAAGCATTTTATATGGGACAAAGTGGGAATGGCCAGACAAGCTTCATAAACACCCCCTTGATAGATTGGCTTTCTAAGAAAAATATTTAAAAACAGATGGTTGGGATTTCTAAAAGGTTCGGCCGACCGCTGTGTCGAATACGTAGTTAGAAGCGAAAGAGCACTCTTTGAAGAAGGTTTAATAGACCGAAACACGTGTAGAATATTCTGCATAATTTATGGAAACATTTAAATAGAACAGTTTTTCTTAAACGTAGTATTAAAATTACACTAAAACTAATAAATTAATTGTCAATGTTATTACAACAGTAATCATTGATATTTAATATAAGTTTATAACTATTTCTATTAGAGGATACTAAATGAGGAAAAAATATATTTTACAAGTAAAGTAAAATCAATATATTAACCCTCCTCAATTTGAAGATATCACACAATCTATGTAAAAGCCACAAAATTAATTTAGATTTAATGTGAATATGATTAGTAAACCTGTAATAAGTATTTTTACGAGTTTTTAGCGAAAATGGTGTAATTTCACCGAATGATTAATGCTAACTATAATTTGTATTAATTGTATTAAGTTAACTCAGTTACAGAAAAGCGCTGGAATGCTACAAAATAAGGTTGCACTGCCCCGAAAAAAAACTGAATGTGCGTATCCCGAAATAATTATTCTGCAATTTAGGTACTGCAGGCGGCCCAATTATGGGACACCCTATAGTTTAAACATATCCACAGTAATTTAAAAGTAACGCCTTCATCATTATTAAAATGAGCAAATCATGGACATCAATGGGGTCGATGATGCCATTCGAAGACAGCACCCTATTGATAATAGGGTAGTGTGAGCACGTCCGTGTTAAAAGATGCTTCTAATACATCACAGGGGACCGGCAAATCTCACATCCACAGACTCACATTTCAATTAGGATCTCCCTGGAGTCCCCTGAAACTTTTTCACTTTGACAACCCCCAATCTGTAGGTGCTTTTACTTCGTAATCCACTACATCCCTCTGAAAATAATGACAGTAATTGGAACGCCCCTTGATGGAAAAAATACCCGAATTAAAAGAACTCGGTTTTCAAATTCCCCCTACTTCTTTTTATTACCGCAACAATTTCGTTACCCTGGGTACAGCATAGAGTGTAGTACTTTAAATAAATATGAGGAGACGTTTAATTTTATGACTAATTTAATTTTTTGCCTGTTCTAAATGTTAGTCGAAAATAACAAAAAAAAATAATAATATAAAAAGTAGCAATTTTAAAAATACAGCTTCTGTTTATGTTGGCTGGGTGTTTTTTATTTCGGTGCGAACGAACACAAAAGCTTCGCATTCGGTTAGATTTTTAAGGGACATTTGTAGTACCACGTGCGGTTAATGAGTCGTTAACAGCACCTCTTTAATGTGCAATAAAAGAGTGGAAATCGTATATCGCACCCCCATTTTATTATAGTCTGAGGCGGAACTTTATTTTTACGATATGTAGATATAAATAAAACGGACGCCATGTGATGTTACACAGTTGGTAATTTTGACTCGATTATTAATCAAGTCTTAATTAACACGTTTTTAACACAACTTGTCGACGTAAACGCTGGAAGCTAAAGGATTCCTTTAATTGAAAGTAAAATTTGACTTTAATAAATTGACTTTCCTCTAGTTTATAAATTCTTCATCCTCGAATCTCTTTCTTTTATGTATTTTTAGTAAAAACAGATTATTTTAAATCGTTGTGTCACTGATACATCTCTATTCCATATATTTTCATGCAAACATATGTATTCTGTGTGCAACCAACATTTGAATTTCACAGCGAAGAGTTATACTAGTATTTGAAAACTTACAATAATTAGCATTGATAATAGGGCCTTTCGTAGCAACGAGTGCGCATGCTCAGTTGTTGAAACTGCATAGTTACCTAAACGGTTCATAGAGCGCGTTTGAGTCAAAAAAATGATCTGGCAACATTGTCCAGCAGGACATCGTCAACTGTCATTTGAAACAAACACAACAACAAAAAGATGGCTACTTCCTTGCCTTTTTATAGTGTTACTTTAAATGAAAATGACGTGCCTGGTGCTTCATTGGGAAATAAGAGACCATCAGAACTGACAAAATTGCAGCTTCAACGGTTTTTAAAGTGTAGAAATGTTTGTACAAGGGGAAATAAAAACGAACTGATTGTGAGGTTAGTATAAAATTGTTGCTTCTTATTAAACATTACTAATGCACATTTTTCTTATGTAACTGCCGAGAATCGCGAATTACTAATGCATGTGCAAGAGCAAGTGCAATATTATTTTTATTATTTTCACCGTTTTCACCATTTAACCTAATACGTTTGACAGTTGTCAGTTAATCGCAATCGCCAATGTTACCACATTTCTGCAAACATTCATAAAATTCACTTTCGCGCGGCGCATGCGCCACTAATATTTCTGTAACGAGAGGCCCTATTTGATTGCATGCGTCTTAATTTTTCAGATTTTCAGCATGTGGTTTTAAAATTCTATATACGATAAGTAGGAAATAAATATTATAAATGATACATCGGAAACTCTCTTGGCACATCCTAGCTTTTGACAAAAGACGAAACCGTTATACTGTGGATAACAAAACGAGACCCAAAATTAACTAATTAACTTGGGTTCGGTTCGGTAAGCACCCAATACTACCCACCCTTCCCCCGAGTCCTTCCGATTTATCCACTCACCCGAGTCACTTAACTACCTACCGCGTCATCGACTCTACCACCCACGAATCACCCACCTACCCACCCGGTCACTCATCTACCCCCCGGGTTATGCGCGCACCCCTTGGTCGCCCATAAGATCACACTACCCCCAGATCTTACGAAAACCTTCGCGGGCACCCATTTACTTCTACCGATCATCCGCCCAACCTTGGGCCATTCATTAAGCCCCTCGACCTATCTATCCCCGGGGTCACCTACCTACTCTCCAGGTCACTCGTCAACATTTCTGTCACCCACACATCCCCGGATGTTAACCATCTACCACTAATTCCACCGGATCATTCATGTAGCTAAAGAGTCACTCGCACACCTTCGAGTAACTAATCCCCCCTCCCGAGTTACTCAAATTTTGAGTTAACCATCACGCACCCGAGTCAACCAACTAACCCACCGAGTTATATCTCAACGGTATATTTCATGCGGGGACTTTGTTTTTGAAAAAACTGTTTTTCAAGAGATTTTGATAATCAGGAGAGTGGGAGGGTGTGGGTGTCTTCGGTAGTCTTTTTGAACTAGTTAGATCATGGGAACTTTTCTACTTTATTTTACTGGACCACTTGCTATGCAAATCGACCAATATAAAATTGTAAAATTCAACGAGTTAATCATAGATGACAAAAATTGTACATAAACATCGTAATGTAATGACGCAACAAGGGTCAACTTGTCAAATACAGAATCGAGCTTCGATTGAATTGACTCAGAATAACCGAATGCTATTACCATGCACATCTATTGAAGAGGTATGTGCTTGCATATGCCACCAAGCTTTCTAAAACTTGTGCATTTTTTCGACGGTTTTCTCCATTTGTATTTCTATTACTCTTTGTACGTAAGATGTCGTAGTGTGTCTGTCGAATATATAAATTCAATATTTGGTGATAAGAGTCCATGCTATTTCCTCTCTATTTGAATTGATACCGTAAAGAAATTCCACGTTCTTGGTTTACTGTAATACTATCTCTCACAAGTTGTCTTGTTCTTTGTTCTTGTTCTCAGTTGTTGCTGTTCGTAATACATGTGATTTTTTGAAGGAAAACCTACTTTTACTAGCTTTAATTAACCGATAAGGGCGAATGCTTTAACAACGAATTCATCTGACTCATTGCAAGTTGTTATCTTTGTTATCTAAGAGAAAGTTTTTACCTCGACCACTTTGGAATATCGTTATTTTAAGAAATTAGCCCTAAAAGTTTTTGGGCAAGACCTTCTTATTTTATTTATGGCTTAATAACCAGGCCTTGATTTCATTCGTTCGACGTTTGCAATCATGGGAAGCGATTAATTGCGTGCCGTACTCAATCACCGAATACCTATCACAGTTTTTCTTCAGAGAAGAGAAAAGCTGTATAACCTTAAGATTTCTTAATTTATTGATTCAGTAATAAAAATAAAATAATAATAATAATAATTATAATAATAATTATTTGTGACAGTTACAGAATCTTGGTTTGTAAAATGTATTTTTTATATTAATTTAATTTAAAATTGTGTAAAGAGCAGGCACAAATTATAAACTTCTTTGTTCTGCACAGTGTATAATTAATTGTCAGAAAATAAACAAATAAATAATAGATTAGCCTTCAGGTACTAGATTTACTACTGATTTACTGTAGTTTTGCATTTTTAAAATAGCCCTAATTAAATAATTGGTTAAATTTATTTAAATTTATCTGATATTATAAACAATTATGAAAGTACAATTAAGTAATCAACTTTCATATAGACCCCATTATTTCCTAAATGTAAAGTAACGCACCTATTTTATTTATCTCTTTTGTTCCTATTTCACATAGTCTTATTGCATTGTTTGCTTTCCGTTATTAAATAGAATAATTCAATTGCATTATCTTCTAAAGGTATTTATTTTGAAAATAATTCATTTCATTTCATAATTCAGTGTTTTGAACCCACATGCTCTTCTAAGTTTAACTCTTATTTTGTTAAAACTATTTATACTGAGCTTTTGCTACAGATCTTATAATTCAATATAGCGAGTAAAGGATTTGAACTAGCCAAAGGCCATTTTGCACTCAGCTTGTTATAAGCTTTTATGTTTTTACTTTATTTGTAGATGCAGTCAGCTGTTTATACCATAAGGTGTGATTTATATAGGACCACTTCTACCCACAGCGCTGCTCTTAGGTAGCTACACGACAACTTTTGGTCATCCATGACCGGAATTTCACATTACCAAAGAATCTGACAACCTCGGCTACCAAAGACAATCGGTATCCAATAATGAAATGTTTTCGTTATAATTTATGGGTCTGCTTAAACTAAATTCATGAAAGCTATCTTTCTGCTCTTAATTTTAGATTTACCAACGGATGTGACAATATGTAGAAGAATACTAGATACATACTGTATACATTACCGTTGTGTAATGTTACAAATCTTACAGATGTAACCACTCTATGACAAAATAATCATTGCCGTGTCAACATCATAATTATTTTCAAGTATGCATAAGCAGTTTGAATGGAATTACTTTCAGTCAGATCGGACAAAATCCATATCGAAGAAAAAAGACTCGACTTAAATTTAATACATTTTGTTGTGGGGTTGGTTTCAGCTTCTAATAGCAATAATCGATACGTTTGGTAAAACTAAAAGTTACTTTTAGGCAAAAAAACATTCATTTCTAACTTCCTCTCTAAACATTTGAATTAAAAATAATGTTGTAGCTAATTTATGGCTTCCAACACTCACGCATACATTAAAAGGTTAACAACAACAAAGTATTTTTAAACACCAAAGAATACAATGTAAGCCCATAAATCTGAAAAGCAAAATTTATTGCACATGCAAAAACCTCTTCAACATGATTTTACTTACCTTGTCAAAACATTATACGATTAAGACCAAGTACACCAAGTACGTTTTCAGTACTCGTTTTCATCCAGATGGACAGTAGGATAAATGTGATATTTACCTAAGGAGATTTGTAATAAATAAAACGGACAAAATACCTAGGTTATAAGCAGCTTTTTGTTTCTAATGGGAACAGATAAATCTGAATTAGTCGAGTGTAAATACAATAAAGAAAACACAATTTCGAAGTTTAACTTGGCATGGCATAAGAGCGCACTTGTAACTTCATTTATTAAAAGGAACTCGAACAGAAATAACTTGGATCGTTCAACTTTTCGTTTTTGTTTTGTTTCAGTGTTCTTACACGATTTGGAAAAATGAGAAAAGGAATTTTGTGATATAAAATCTCATTTAAGCGTTTAAATTTTTCAGATGTAATTAAAGTTTGAAATAAAAAAGAACCTTTACACAATCAGCAATAAATCGATTGCAGAGAATTGCAGAACAAAATGTTCGGTTTCGGACAGATAAAATAACTTCAGACACCAGGTAGATGCACTGACTTCCTATATCCAATTTATAGAAACTTTTTATTGTAAAAGATTGTGATCACAGGTGCAATTATTTCAAATATTCAATTTTGTGAAGCTTTTATGCTTGTACACTTCTTCCTATTAAATATCACTAAAAGTATTAAAATTTTTAAACAAAATTATTTTTTCATTTATTTTTAATTTTTTACATTCATTTGTATTATTAACATCAGATATTATTTACTATATAGACATATCTCTTTTTAAAAATGATTATTGTTCAATGATAAAAACTACAACTTTAACATTTAGTAAATGTATGGTAATAGAAGTTTTCAAAATTTTAAACTTTCTTAACTTAAAATTACTCGAATTATTTTGTAATTCAGTGGTTTAGCAAAATTTACCTGGCTGAAACTCTTGTCAACACAACGCGATTTAATTCTTTATACAGAAGCCTCTTGCTTATTTAATGTAATATATCTCGAGATTTGACCCTATGTAGGAGGTGATTTAAAGTCATACTGTTAACTTATTTTATAGTCATCATTTATTTACCTAATAATACTGTCCAAAAGCTAAGTGCTAAAAACGCCGTTTTCAAAACCAATTCAAACCTTTAGAACTTAAATAGCTTGCTTTTATAGTTTTTCTTCAATAATTACAAAATCTTCAACGGCTCACTGGATAGGAGTTTCTATTTAGGGGAGAGTCGCCCACATTGAACCGCCTCCTAAATTGAACCAGTCGCTTATCTTTTTAAAGACTATATTGTTATGCCGCTATGCTATCTATCGTTGAAAATAGTAACAGGAGCACTACAGAATGCTGTAGTTTCAATATGAATGCTGTGTTCTCGCGAATATCCATGTAATTGCAAATTGTATGTTTATGCCTTCATTTATGTAATTTTCTCCGTATGTTTCGTAAAGGCTGGTGCAGAAAATTGCGGAACTGTTTGGAAGGTGGTAAATACCATTACTTTGTTATACTATTTTAAACAGTCTGGCACGATTTCGAAATTATAATTTGAAAAAAAATGAGGTTAAATTAGTGATGGGCGGGGAATATTCCCGGTGAGGAATATTCCCCGCCGGGAATTTATTTTGGGAATTTATAAAAATCACCGATAAATTCCCGAAAAATGGAAATTTATTTTTTATACTCCAGTAAGTGAAACGCAAGTAAACACGCGTCAAAACGTACACTACCTAATACAATTTTGCAAGCTAAGACTGGTTAGAAGCCATGGTAGCTCAGTGGATATGGCACTTGACCACCAATCTTGAGGTCCTGGGTTCGAATTCCAGGAGTGATACATTGGAATTTTTAAAAATATCTAAGGCTTCCAGGTCGACTCAGCCTCTATGAAAATGAGTACCTGAGAAATCATTTCCTGGGGTAATAATAGGCGGTCGGTGCGTAATGCTAGCCATTTTACCACCCTTGAGTACGGAACGGCTCGATTAATAGCAGCCTACCCTGCTATACCCCAATGGACCTTCATGGCCTGTAAAAGAGGACTATTATTATAAGACCTGTTACCAACACGTGGCCGGTTCTAGCGTTAATTTAACGTGTTTAATGTACATTTATCTTTGCTGTGCATTGACGTGTGGTGAACTGAACTTTTTCTCGAAAGATTTCTCTGTGTTTAACCTGAGCTTTTTTAAACCAAAATATAAATTCCCGATAAAGTAGGAAGTTCGGGAATATTCCCAGATATATTTCCAGGAATATTCCCCAAAAAATAAATTCCGGGAATTTACCCATCACTAGGTTAAATTGAATAAAACAAATGAGTGTTGCTTAAATTGAACTTATTAGTGTTGCCAAAATTGAACTGGTTAGGTTCATTGAAAAGACAAATGGCAAATAGTTCTTCTGATGATTTGGCAAACTCGTGTTCAGAAGATGCTTCATGTCTTTATTGTAAACATATAACTAACTGAATTCACTTGAAAATGAGTGCACGGTGCCTAAGTAGTGCATAGTGGGCCTACGAAGAATGTGCTGGGGTAGAAGATGAGGATTTCCATGTTCCAGTCGCTAGACTTACAGGTTTATTGTGATTTCTAGTATAGTATTACCCATTGTCATAATAAATAATTAAGTTTTTTCTGGTTTTATTATTTAGGAAGCTGTTTATTTGAATATCTGCTGGTGGTTCAAATTAGGGAACTCTTGGTTCAATTAAAGCAACTGGTTCCTTAAATTGAACTGATTGCACATTTTTAAAATTTTGTATTTTAAGAGAGAATTTATGTTTTTCCAATATATTTTTTAATTGAATATGTAATAATAATTATAAAGTATGCCTTAGTGTGCATTTTAATTTAAATAACCGACAATGATCTGTAATACCATATTTTTTCTAAAAAAGGTTCAATTTGGGCGACTCTCCCCTATTTCATCGGATAGGTAATTTCAACAAATTAGGTATTCTTTAGACGTTTATATGTCCATTCTATACAGCTCTAAGATGAAAACCGGGTCAATTCGATTGGAAGGAGCTCCAGTAATGTTTAACTCAAAGGAAAATTTAGAAGAAAGGCTTTAATCGAATAAGATTAAATTAATTACCAAATAAACAGAAATTGACCGAAAAACTTCTCTAACATAAAAAACAGGTGAATAGTTAAAAAAATACCTTACCTTTACAAATTATTGAAATTTAATCCAAAATTCGCACAAGGACAGGTACCCACCAAAGAGAATTTCTTTAATTGTCAATATAATCCTCAAGATGATACCTGTATTATATTCAAAATAACTTCTAACCACCACAATGGTTTCAAATTCTTTATCTTTAATAAAACTTTTTGAAGCTTAGTTCTATTAAAAAGCTCTATGGTATATTTTTAAGTCCTTTATTCAAAAGCTTGTCTCATTAGAAATTTATGTTAATTAGATAATTAGATATTTTAGAAACAATTTTACCTAAAGGGCTTGTTAGAAAAATTTCAAGTTTCATTAAAACATGAATCAATTTCAATTTATGCAAACCGTGATATCAAGCTTCTTACACTTGTAATTACACTTATAATTACACTTATGTATGAAATTTTATTTCTTGGAAGTTTTTAAAAGATGTAAAAACTTTAAAAGATACGCAGGTCTTAAAGGTTTTGCTGGAAAATAAAAATATGCTGGGCTAATCACCTGTTACTAGTAAAGTTTTTTCCTTCTAGAAAATGTTTATTTCATATTAATTAACTGTAAGTTTCGTTAATGCCATGTTGTGCTTCTTTGTGATATCTTTGAACTAAATCTTCTTATATTTCTATATTAATAAAAAAAATACTTTATTGATAATGCACATTTAAAAAGATCTGTAAATGGTTTTTTGAGTTTTTGGTTTTTAAAATAGACTTTATTTAGTTTATTGAATACATATATGTTTTTAATAGTTTCTGGGTTTTTTGCTTAAAAATACTCTACGATGGTGAATGCAGTTGATTATTGGGGCAATGGGGTTATGTATGTGTTTTTAATTGTCCGAAATTAATGAATTCTGTCGCAACTAGGTACCAAGGATACATTATCGTAATTGTTGGGAATTTACATTCGAGGGAGAGCAAAGTCGACGCGTTTTGACGAATTTAAAGCAACTAAGAGTTTTTTTCGATTGTTGAATACTTGCACTAGGCTGAATTTAAAGTTCTGGAGTAGTAAGTTACAGGTTGATTGGATTGTGAAACGGAATATTCTAAAATGCGACTTTTAGTTAGCAATTTCTTGCAAAGTTTAGAATTTTTAAATCCAAAATCAATCATTTGGCTTCATGTATGGAAACGGTATAATTGATGTTCAATATTCTCCTTAAACATTTCAATGGAGCGACCTGATTTTTTTAAACACCGATATTTCGAAAATATTCATATATAGATACTGTTTTTTATTTTTTTACTCCAGAACGGTAGGACACAGTAGGAAAAATGGGTTTGTTAGATGTTAATTCTGCTAAAACTGACTTGTCGAATATTTTTCTTTTAAATTTCGTAAGTTTTGATTAGTCAATGTTTAATGTAAGAATTCTAGATTGAAGCCTACTATGGTTGATGAAAATGAAAATTTTTATTTTTTGTTGACAAATAAACACCTGTATCATCACATAAAAATTAAATATAATTTTCTCTTATATATTTAGATAAATTTCTATTTAAATCGAATCAAGTTAAAAAACCTGATGTATGTTAATTGCAACATGTTTGGTGTATTGACTTACCTATCTTTCTGCTTGACTGTTGCCTTATTGAAGGTCAGTGGCAAAAGAAGCTTAGCTTAATAAATTTGTCGACTTGTTATTTTGGCAAATTTGTATTTTTCTATATAAAAATACCTTAAATTATAAATTCTGTTCTCCAAGTCATTTAAAACATAATTCGCTGCATACTAACCTTTTTAATTTAATGCTAATATGTCGCTTGCGAAGCTGATAGTATACAAAAAACTGTTAAAGCCATAAATATCACCTTCAATGACTTTAATAAATGCAGGGTGTAACTGGTATACCTACAAACCGTGTGAATGGAGTGTGTCTGAAATGAATTAGAACATATTTTCCTTATCAACACGTAGTCGTTTCTTGCTAGTTTTCGAGGAAATCGCATTTTAAATTTAAAGTACGACCCTTCTACTAACATTACATTAAAAATACTAAACAAGCGAAAAACATTTTTGCATTTTTTTAAATACTAGGCACCACTTTACATCTAGCGACTAGTCGATTTTATTGATTTTATATCATTTGGTAGATAATGAAAAGAAGAAAAATCTTATTACTGGCCCAACACGGAGAAATTGGTAGGAAATCCGCCATTTTAGTGCATCCGTAATTGATCTCGTAACTTAATCATTTTTCTCAAATTGCTGTAAGGAATTGCAACGACAAATAACTCACCCCATCCACTTTGTTTGCAGTCTCTGTTAAAATCATTTCTATAGTTCAATGAGACACTTTCACTTTTTTGAGCAAAAATAGCCACAAAAAAATTAATTTATAGAATAACCAGAATGGTTTCTTGCAGACCTGCTGGTCACTAAATTCAAGATGGTACAAGGCGTGGTCACTTCGAAAGGAAATCCAATATTTCGATATTGGCAGCTGATATTCTTTGGCAGCTTCGGTAAAAAATGTTTTGTTGGAGAAAAAGAAACACAAACATGGTTGAATTAAGTAGCGTAGAGGGCAACGATTTCGATATTAGAAGTAAATGATATATAACCAGTAGCAATATGCTTCATAATAAGCTGCGTTACTGACAGTAATACGTCATTAATGGTTAGCTGCATCAAATCCCCAATCACAAATTATCTTTTAAGTGGAGCTTGTTTACAAAATACCGTATCCGCTTGATTAAGCAAAGACTAAAAACTTCTGTAATTGGCCATTAGAGAATCATAGATGTAACATGTTAAGGTACCACTGACTGTACTGTTCCATAGTACAATAATAAGTTTAATAAACATTTTGCATCTCGCAATCACTTGCAATATTATTATTTTTGCACGTCCTATATATAAGGTTCTACTTTAGTCCCCCAAAAGAGGGAGTAAAGTAGCACTTTTACTCCCTGAGGGAGTAAAGTGTTTCCATGACAACAACAAGTTAACAACAAAAAAAAGTAATCGCGATACATGTTAGGATTTATTATCTTGAAACTATGTGATTTTGGCGTTTGCAGAGTTCAATTGTCAGAATGACATGTAAAGAAATCTTCGGAAGAGATTTTCGAAATTTTGAATTTTTGCAATTGAGTCCTTTAGGACGTGCAAAAAATAGCGTATATACCACTGGACTAAAGTGCCTTTTAATCCCTCATGTGTTTATTTTCTCTCACATTCGGGATTAAAAGACGCACTTTAGTCCCTGGGTATATAATATATTATTATGTGTTTTCGTAGACGCGAGCTTTGTTACTTCTTGGAAGCTTTCAGGTCTGTTTATAAGTAAGTTTGATAGGAAGGTTTAACGATATTGGTAGTATAGTCGCAGATATTTTGATCTCAATAGGCAGGTTGTCGTGGATTCAAAGATTTATTACAGTAGTCCCCCGGCACCACGACGAGCTAGCTGGTAGGCGACAAGATTAACGCCAGTTAATCCGCCATTTGCAGTTAATCCTTCTCAATAATTTTTTCTTAACGATAGCACTTTTTACAGCACCATTCAACTAACCTTGTCAGTGACTCAAAAGCTTTTTAAACTTTTGAACGTAAAGATCTTAATAAAAACCAGGTAGGTATTTACTAAATAAGTTTTAGAGTCACTGGCTGGATTAGTTGAATGATTGACAGCATTGTATTTTAAATGGGAATTATATTAAAATCACGAATTGCGGCTTTCGTATCAATTTCTCCGTGTTGGACCAAAGATGAGATTTTTTTTGTTTTCATTATCTATCGAATGATAAAAAAATCTGCAAAATCGACGGGTCCCCAGATTTCCATTTAAGTGGTGCCTAGTCCTTAAAAAAATTTTTTTGCTTGTTTCGTATTTTTAATGTACATAATATGAGTAGAAGGCGTACAAAAAGTATAAAGTACAGCTGCCCCCCCCCCATTACGAGGTTTGTAGTTATATTATTGTATATAAGTACAATACGAATTCATTAACACAGCGGTTATCAACATTTAAATATTTAAGACCCAACTTAAGCGCGCGCCCCTCCAATGATTTTTTGGAGTCCTAATATTTTTTATATCTATTTTTCTTTTGTCGCTAATACAAGGCTGTAATTTCGCACAAATAGCAAAACTAGGCCACATTTGGCAACACTGGCTCTCGCACTTATTTCTGGCATTTTTATGAGAAGTTACCTTTTGTGTTATTTATATGTATTTAGATATTTTTAAGGGCGACATTTTATTTTATGACAGAATGTATATTTTCTTATTTTTGTTTCAATAGCAAGTTTGTTCGGATTTTTTGTCTTTTTTATGCCTTCCGAGCGTCTCCCTTTTGTTATTTTGCGCACTAAGGTGGCGCGGCGCGCCCCACATGTTGAGAATCACTGCGTTAATATAAAATCTTGTAAAAGTTGACGTTCCACACAAGAACTTTATTGGTTCACATTGCTCCAAAAAGATATAGGAAAGGTATTGTCTGTAATGACTGATGAAATAAGACAAACATCAGAATTTCTATATTTTTAATAAATAACTAAAAAAAGGTAAAAAAAAACAAAACGAATATAATATCTACATCAGCGAAGTATCTATACACATGACTGCAAAAACTTTTACAAAAACTTATTCCCTAAAAATCCGTATAAACAAATTCTATATACAAGAGAGAGGGAGAGCGAATTATATATTATATACAATAAGTATACAACCATCGCAAATCTTACACATCTAGATCACAGTCTTTAACATCTACTTACTAAAATCTACCTAAAAATATTGCCAAGATAAATAGGAGGAGTCAGTCTATTATGATTAATAGTTTTTTTTCCTAACCTTTCCTTAATTTGGACCCCTTTCTCGTGAGGCAGGCCGAAAATGGAAATCAAATTTTTACAACTGACCAAATTATTTACTTACTTTTTACAATCCTCCAATTACATCAATCGGAAGACTTAATTAAAACAAAAACAATTCACTAACAAGGACTAGTTTTCTTCATATTATTAGGACGTATCTAAAGCATAGAATTTATGCAGTTAAAAAGTCTCGATTTAAGATTTAATTATAACCACCTGATGATACCACAAATTCACAACAAACAAGTTACTTTTTCAAAAGTTTCGCCAATTAATTAGCAAACTGCTGAATTTGGCACTGAGCCAGCATTTTCGATGTTGTAGAAGGTCCCGCTTCCGCGTACAGACAAGACGACCCACTACAAGAACAAGTAGTATCGTGACTACTTGAACACGAATGCACGTCTGTTTCAACTTCAACGTCCCTTTCATCCCATCTGTAATGATTACCCCATATCTTGTTATCACAATTATGTGAATGCGGTGCATGACAATGACCTTTGTGATTAGAGCGCCGCCCGGAGCTACCACTAGCAAGTGAACAGTGATTGTCGAAATTATTACACGGGCCCAACTTAGGATGTTGAGGAAGTCTAGGAAGATGAACAGCGTAACATGCATAACCTCCTACGCTTCCGTAATTGCTGCCGCCACGTGGAGGAGGAACAGGTGGGTTTTCTCTGGGACATTCCGGTGGTGGATGATTGGGTGGTGGAGGAATAAGTTCAGTCCAAGAGGGAGGAGGTGGTAATAACATTGTTGTTGCATACGGTGTTGGTGTATCGGGTGATTTTCTATTATAAAATGTGGACAGACTTTTAGTATCAACTTCGGCATAATCTGCCGGCTGCGGAGACAATGGTAGAGAGGAGTCTTTATCACAATCGCCCGCACGCCAGCCTCTATCGATCCATAAGCTTTCCTTTGTATTCACCTGTGAAGCATTTACTACGGGAACACTTAAGTGTCCCAATTGTTTGTTGAGTGTCTGTTTTCGTTTTATATACAAAAAGCTACCCGTTACAGCCAACAATGATAAAGCTAGCGCCGCTAATAGCACTACAAACCAGGTTTGTTCTACAAAAGGGACAACTGGATCTAAAGGCTGGCGGCTTTGACTTCGTTGGGTGGTTAACAGCGAAACGGGATTTGAAAACGGACCTAAACCCGCTTGTGTTAAAGCTGCTACACGAGCATTATACAAATTCCCAGTTGTTAAATTACTTACAAGGACGGACGTAGTACTAGAGTTAATAGTCATAGAGCGTGTAATACCACCCTTAATTTGTAATTTATAGCCGATTATAATTCCATTATGATGTTGAGGGGGCGGTGGTGACCACCTGACCCAACCGGCTGTGTCATTGAAAATACCTACAGCAATATTATCGGGTGGTGCAGATGGCACGTCCTCTAAAGTTTGTGCGACGCGTGAATTTGAAGGTTGCCCTTCGACAGACTTATAAAAAGGTGAAACGAAAAATTCGTATTTGGTAAACTTCTTTAAATTCGTCACAGAATAACTTTTGCTCTGAATGTCTAAAACAGTTAATATATTATAATTGTGTGATCCACCTGATAACTCACGGAAACGAATATAGAGTCCTTCGACGAAATCTGGCGCACTTAAACTCCACACTAACTTCACTGAACTCGATGATAACGGTTTAGCGTCTAATAATTCGACAGTCTTAGTACTTAACATTTCTCTGGCGGAATCTAATTCGGAACGAGGCACGGATCGCGAACTGCTCAAAGTTTTTGCCACATCACTCACTTCACTTGCTGGTGATAATCCGTGAGCATTCTCAGCGCGCACTATAAACACATATGAACTATCGGGTTTCAACTCACGCACGGCCATGTAAGGATCTGGAACGCGATGTGCTGCAACCACCCAGCCAGTTTGTAGGTCTGGACTCCAATATTCGACGGTGTATCCTACTAAGGTTTCTTCTTCACTTGTCCAAGAAAGACTGATGCTTGATTCTGTGGCATTTAATATTCTAGGCTTGCTGGGAGCGTGTGGAAAAGTGGAAGGTTCTGGACTGCGATGGAGTGAATCAGAAGGGCCTTCTACTACACTCAAGGAAGCAGACCAGGAACTTTCTCCGCTATCTGAAGTGGCTGAACATGTATACAGGCCGGAATCTTCCAACCGTAGGTCTGTAAGTAACAAAAAATCAATAAAGTAAAAATCTAATCTTATATGATAAATACCATCAATATCCAATGTTCCAACATCATTAACTGTATATCTAGATGGTATACTAGTGCGGTTTAAAAGTTTCCCATCTTTCAACCACCGCGTTTTTGGTTGTTCGCCTTCAGGGCTAGATGCTTTGCAATAAAGTGTCATCATGCTATGTAAGGGTAATGTTTGATTGGTTGGCCCAATTTGAATGATTGGTGGGGGAAGATCAGCTACCGATATAACCTAAAATTTTAAGTTAATCGAAAATTCACAAAAATATTAAATTAACGTACTTGAAGAAACCCTCTAACACTATTGGAGCCTGCAACACTAAGAGCAGAACAAACTAGAAATCCAGAATCCTCGCGCTGGACTCCTTGTATTGTCAAAGTACCATGGGGATTTACATGCATATGTCCATATGATGTATCAGAAAACATAAGCATCTGGGAACCTTCTTTTGCCCAAAATACGGATGGAGGAGGATTGCCTGTTGCTGTACAATGAAATTCAGCCACTCCATTCAGACTAACTTTTTGATCACGAGGACGATCGATAAATGTGGGAGGAGCTAAAACGAAATATTTCATTATTTACGTTTTTCAATACCTGATGTCAAGATTTACTAACACATCACAACCAAGGACGCTCTAGCAGTGAGTGTTCCTATCAAGTTTTCAGCATCACAGATATATAAACCTTCATCAGAAGTTTGAACATTTTCAATTTGTAGAGACTTATCATCTAGGATTCGGGCCCTTCCAAACGGCATCTTTCCATCCTCTCTTCTCCATAAGACATTAGGTGTTGGATCCCCGTCTACTGAACAACGAAAGATAGCCCGTTGTCCTACTAAAGTTACTATATCTTCCGGCTCTTTATTGAAAAATGGTTTAACTAAAATCAAACATTGTTATCTTCACATTAAGACGCATAAAAAAATTCATACCATGAACTGTTAACATTACCAAAGGGCTTTCTTTATAACCTACTAAATTGTGGGCTATGCATTGGTAACGGCCTTCATCATACTGTCTTACGTCAGTTATCATTAAATTCCCGCCATCTACGATACGAACACGTCTTCCATCTACGTCTAAAGTTTTTCCTTCTCTTTTCCAAAGTATCGATGGTTCTGGACTGCCTCGTGGCGGACCGCATTGGAGTAGTGCAGTTTCACCAGCTGCTACCCTCGTGTCCGTAGGTATGACACGGAATTCGTCGCGTAAAACTGAAACAAAAACAAGGACGGTGTTTACAGAATAATAGTAACCAATGCAAAAAAAAACACTTAAAGGGCTAGTTTTTCATATTTGGCAAAAACAGGCACTAAAAAGTATAAAATAATTGTGTTATATAAGTTATCGCAGGATATATTTTCCAAATGATTGGAGCGTCAGGATAACAGTCTGTACCGCTTTATTATGTCTACCAAATGACTCTATAAAAGTAGTTCTTACAGAATCTGCATAGGTATAAATTTTACATATTTCAAAATTATTCGTTATAGGAAATAGTTCTTAGAAAACAAATAATACCTAGAAAACTAAAGAATAATAGGTCACGTATTTTGTTATTTGGCTTTTGCTAGTATTGATTAATATTTCAAGTGTTTATTGACTTATTTAGTTTTATATCCTATAACAACTTGGGATATATTTAATTTATTTAATATTTACGCATTATATATAATTCGTTTTCGCATTTTTGTTCTATTGTAATGCGCACCAGAATTAGTAATATAACTACAATGCACCTCCTTAGCCCAAGAACTATAACAAGAAATGTGGAGGGGAAAAAATCTCGCACTAATAGGAGTCTGGTTCCGGTACGGATAATCTATTTAGGTTTATCCTGCTCGTTGGCCCTCCACTCGGTCAAACCTATGGGAACTCGTGTCCGCCAGGTAAAGCCTATGAACATATCTAGTATGTTGGTATTCCTCGAGTCCTACAGAGACCTGGCCTCCGAAGTGGGGCTACTTGGGTTGGGGCTTGGTATTGACCTACCGTTAACTATCGAAACCCGGTACTGGTATTCTAGAAAGCCTATATCGACTCATAACTACCTTAAAATGAACAGTTTATGACTCCTATAGCCTTTCACATCTCATACAACTTCACCTCTATATCTGAGCATGTACCTGTACGTCGGGTGGGCAATTGTCCAAGCTCAGCTTACATTTAGGTTAGCTTCGATGGCAGTGGTAGTGGAAAGTCTGGATGCTGGACAATTGGCACTGGGAGGTGGACTCCGACTCACATGGTGGAGCACTCACATAAGTAAGCAAAGCTAATTGAGCATGATTCTAATTCATGTCATAGGGGCCTGGATTCTTAGGGTAGAAATAAGACTTCCTATAGAAATTGCCACAATAATTGAAAGAGTTTGGAAAAGAGAAATTATGTTTAATTATTTTAGTCCGTATTCATAGAAAAACACCCACAAAAATCAAAGTGGGTTATGAAGTTTACAAATGATACCTTAGGGCGGCCGGTTTCGAGCTTTTTGGTGGTCTCCTCATCTAGGCACAACTACCTGTAAATCTCCTAAACCTCATTAGACACTTCACACAAGTTGGGAAATAAGAGAATGAGGCAAGTTTTGTATAGGGGTAAGGAGTATGGTGCCGTTCTTGTTAACAGAACATAGCTGACGTTCATGGGATAAAACATTTCAGTTTTGTTTCTACTGAAATCCGTTTGCGAGTTATCTTCTAAAAATACGTTTTTTATGTAACAATGTGTATTAAAGCCATCTAATAACTTTCTACGCCCTCCCTATTTAAACGGATCTTGCTATTTGCAAGAATTCTAGTCGGCATTGTTTCCATTAATTTGATTGATTCTCTAAGATTCACAAGGTCTTAAAACTCTCGGTCACTGTAAAATTAAACATTCAAATTTGAAACTTGTAAATACTTAAACTGTATTGTTTTAAATTAAACTAGGGAAACTATTATCGCTAGCTATTCTAATGATGCATATTTTGAAACAATTAAAAGCTCTACGCAATCTGGTTGAAATTAACCATTCACAAACCAAAAGTCATGCAAAAATACCACTCGACAGGTGTAGTGTATACCCTTTTATTTCTCCATCTCTTTATCTCCATTTATTTCGCAAAGATCAGAGTCAAAACTATGAGGATCTTGCATCACCAACATCACAACGTCCATTTAAGAGATTCTTGATCTTATAGTCTTTAAAAGCGTGATCAAAAATCTAGAGGGGATAAAAAATGTTCTTCGGCAGTTTAGAACAGAAGGCCTCTTCAGCATATGAATCTTAATTATAAAACTGAAAAACTTTAATTATACAACAGTCAGTGTCTGAACTGCGGGTGTCTTTGTTTTTTGAAGCAAGATATCGAAGAATTGAGTGGTTCAGAAATGTTTCAAAAATAAAGCTTTTAGTAAAAAGCTTCTTAAAAGTTTCACAAGCAATAAAAAGTAAGTTTCAATAGTAAACTTTCAAATCCAACGTTAGAGGGCAGAATTTATAAAATATAATTATTAAAATTACAAAATGTTGTAAATAACGAAAGTGTGTGAAATTCACAAGTGATATCCCAGGACAGACTGTTTCGAGTTTATTAACTCTCATCAGCTGTGGATAATCGCCGGTGAAATCCACACATAACCCGTGATGTTATATAATAGTCGATGAATAACATTAGTATCGTGAAATAACTAATGCGATATTTATATTCCAGTGAATTCCACACATTTTCGTTATTGGAGGTTTTACAACTTCTGTAATTTTAAATATAATTAATTAATTATACTTTATTTTAGTTTAGATTTTGGAAGAACCAGTTATCCTATTTGTCTTCTCTTGAACTAGATAGGTGACTAACTAATAAGGTAGTACTGTAGTGATGAAGTCCACAATGACTTACACCAAATTATTAAATCAAAGTCCACCATGACTTCTTCATTCATTTGTTGTTCTGTAGTTCTGTTTTACTCCACTGGTTTTAGTATACACTATCCGGCTCGAAAGACCATAATGTTGAGAGATGTTCATTATGTTACTTAATTAAAACGCGAAGGACCATTTTATAAATATACATATTTATTTATTAGATTATTATTAAGGGAATAGGCCAATTGTATATTTTAATTATTCTATTTTATTCAATTTGCCAATATTTCGCAGGTATTTTCCTGCATTATCAAGGCTCTGTAACATATGTGATATAAAGATAATGAGCATTACATTATTAAATAACTTACATGAAGGAAGAATAATCTTGAACACTTATTTTTAAACAGTATTTTAAATTTTTTACTAAACTTAAATTATAATATATTGGACATATCAATTTTTATTAGTTAGGATTTTTTAAATTTTGGAGGGATTTATATATAAACAGTTGTTTTTGACATTGACATGGTAACTTGAATCTGAGTTTACTTTGATGAAATATACAAACTTAAATAGATTAAACCGAAAGAAAATCATATTTATATATAAAATAGTATTTACAAAATTAATAAATTAACATATATACACCTCTACGTATACACATACATATATACAATATACACATACACACCCACGCATATGTATAAACGCATATATGCACATACACACATATACACATATATACAAATGCAAAAACAAACATACATCCATACAAATACTTACAAATACGTATACATACACACATACATATATTATATATATATATATATATATATATATATATATATATATATATATATATATATATATATATATATATATATATATCTATTTTCGTAACAAGTCGAGATCCGAATAAATTTAGGACAACCCGAGATCCACCAAAAGGTTAAGAGTTACGCATGTATATTTCCTGTTGATAGAGTTATAATTTACGACTTAACCACTACCCCCTCAGAGGGGAGCAGATTTTGCAATTAAAATTTTATTTATAAATCCATAACGCAGCGAGATCCGCAACAAGTCGAGGTCCATTTTTGTATATAGCAAAATATGTATACCAACGTGAGATCCTGCAGCGTTGCCACCGTATTCGACAGATATTTACCACAAAACTCGCAAACGAGGGTCATTATGACAACCAGATGTTGTAAAAGGGACTGTTAAAATGACTTGACCTGGAATTTCATACAATAGAAAAAGGACGAGTTTTGTTTGAAAGTATAAAATTATTATTCATGTTATTCTGCATGTTAGATTTAATATGATATAGTTATCTGTTAATAATTTTATACAATACAATTACTTAAAGGTGTACTATTGTTTTCATAATGATCTCGGACAGCAAGCCTATTTTTTTATTATTTTATGCTATACGTTTACACTAAAAGAAATGAATTAAATAGCATTATATTAGCCTTGTTGCCCGAGATCATTATGAAATCAATAGTACATATTAACCTTTAATGTTTTTAACTTCCTTAAAAATATTTTATTTTAAAGAGAAAAAAGGGAAAAAGTTAAAAATATGAAAGGTTAATATGTACATCTTTAAATTGCATTATATAAAATTATTAACAGATAACTAGATTATATTAAACCTAACATGCCGCCCGCCTTAAAACTATTGATTTTAAAAATAAAGCAAATAAAGATTATTGAAATTGAAAGACTAAAGTATAAGATTGTTTTTAATTACTACCATTTTCATATTTTTTTTTGCACATATGTATAATTAATCGCATTACGCAAAATACAGTTTTACATGCATTTTGTTTCAAACCCTAATATTATCTCCCCTAATTATGTCAAATAAAAGATATTAAGATATGCTATAAAGAAAAAATTACGAATTGAATGGTGCCTTTGGTTACGGATTGCATTTGATTATAACCGGAAAGAGTAAAGAAATTAAAACTTCCGTTTATGCAAAAAAACAGCTATACCCAGGAAACATTGGAATGATCATAAATCACTTATTTCAATTTGAAAACATTAGAAGGGCGGAGAAAATATTTGCTTCATACGTCAAAATTATTTTGAAAGATTGATTCGTTGTTTTGCCGTATTTTTGAATCTAATATCTATGTACTTTGTACTTTGTTTATAATGTTTATATGTTCTAATAAAATTATTGCTTTCGCAACCTTTAAGAATCTTTATTTCAAGCATCTTACAATTTGTTGCAAAAACTAGAGTCATAAGTACACCTTGTATGTGGAGTGCCATTCAATTGTAACTTCGTTCGTTATATGTAATACAAATCCAATAGTCAAACAGTTCAATATAATCTTACAAATGACATTTAGGTGGCAAATATTTTCCCTTAATCGTTTCAATGTGTTGTTTCCAATACTGTTGTATATAAAAATAATACAGTCAGAGAATCGGATGATATAAACTCCATTATCAACAATTGGGACAAGGAAATAATGAAAATAAATATGTTAAAAGTTGATATTGATAATTTAATACAAGAAAATAATAAAGTATAATATTCAATATACGAATCAAAAAAGGACCTTAACAAATATAGAGATTCTAAGACAACGGCAATTATATCACAAAAATCAACCATAAATAATGCAAACATTAATGATAAAAATACAAATATTAAAACCAAGGTTTCGATATAGCGGACAGTCATGGTCGAGGATTAACGGACAAATTTCAATTAAACTTTGGTAGTATGTCGGTATGATAGATCGAGTATGTCTGGTTTTAAAAAGGAAGACTATTATAATTTTCGCAAGTTCAAATAATTCAGTAAAAGGCAATAAGATTAGGGCTGATTCTATACCAAAATTAAGTAAAATTACTTACTAAATACAAACGTGATAATTGTAACTGTTCCGTACAGGACCTTCAATCGTACGGGTGTTTAATAATTTCATCTGCGAAACTAACGTGCAGTTGCACTGTGAAATTATTGTAAAAACTAATTTTCTTCTGTTTGATTTAAATCCAATAGTTGCGAAAGCTGATTATACTATTCATGGTCATCTTAATTTCAATGGTAAAGAAAAACTATGCTGTAATTTGGTTAATTTTATTATGAACATTAAAGCCTCAACAAAAAGTGAAACGAAGGCGAAAGATAACAAATGTGCATGGATAAACTATTTAAATCTAATAGTTGCTATTAATGGTAACCGAAATGTGAGTGCCAACAACAGTTTCGGCTCATATTCCCGACAGACTGCATCACTTTATCCTAATCTACCACGTTCGAATAAAGAATTACAACAATCAACTTTGCTCAACAATTGGTCTTTTTTTAATTGTTCGTCGTCAATACATTCAAGCAAATGGGAACCCACATTTGGGGTATATTACTTAAACATTTGTAGTTTCTTAGGCCACAAATATGAAGTACATCAATTTATAGCAGAGTTTCAACTTTCAGTGTTGTGCTTATCAGAAACTAGAGTTACTGCGGATATTTGAGAATGTGAGACAGAAATCAAGGGGTATCACGTTGTTGTATGCTTTTCTGATAATAGGTACGTAGGTGGTATTATAATGTTTATAAACCGTAAATATAATTTTAAGATTATTCATAATATAGTGTTGCCAATACGTTTTGGTTGTTAGTTGTAAATGTAAATAAAATAATGGGTGGAACTGTATATCGCTCGTCGTGTTCAAGTGCTATATATTTTATAAATTATTTCAGTAACTTGTTGAATCAGGAGTCTTACTATAAAGGTCGTGTTATTTTTACAGGAGATTTTAATATTGATATGAGGATAGACAATTTATACAACAGAAAATTAAAAAATATTGTTAATAATATAGGTATGAAACAAATAGTTAACGTTCCCACCCGTACTACACCTAACTCGCAACTACAATTGATCTTGTGATAACGAACGATCCTTACTAAACGTTACAGTAAAAGATACGCCAAAAATTACAGATCACGATATTGTGATTGTAACAGTTATTAACAATCAATCTGCGTCTATTGAAACAGAAAAATATAAAAAAGTGTAATAAACGATGAGGTGATAGCGGAAATGAGAAACAAACTATATGAATGTAACTGGAAGTATGATGTTATTATTGATAATTTTCGTAACAATATTGTCAATTTGTTAGATATATATGCTTCACTTAAAACGTACAAAATTAGAAGTAATTTAAAACCATGGTTCAATAATAACATTAAGAAAATTCAAATAAAGCGGGATAAAGCATATAAAACTTTTAACACTACTAATGATCCTCAAAACTGGATTAATTATAAAATTT
The DNA here is from genome assembly GCA_929113105.1 of Agrypnus murinus. Lineage (NCBI taxonomy): Eukaryota > Metazoa > Arthropoda > Insecta > Coleoptera > Elateridae > Agrypnus > Agrypnus murinus. The sequence continues at coordinate 120,011,954 of OV816031.1, forward strand.
TGAGGAATGAACTCGTTAGTATAATAAGATCAGAGAAACTAGAGTATTATAGATTACAGATTGATAACAATATGGGGAATTCTCGCGCTATGTGGAAAACATTAATTGGAAAATCAAACAACGATCTCCCGGATGACATTGATTTTGAAAATTTTAAACTGAATGAAATTACAATACCGAATAAATTAAATGAATACTTTATTGGCAGTTTAAATGATACTGTTAATAGCATAACCCCGCTTAATTGTGATAATCCTCCTGTATTAAATAATAGATGTTGTAGGTTAGTAAAATTTGAAAAAAAATTATATTAAATGAAAAATTTATAAAACTTAAAAAGGTCAAGTCAAGTCCAGATGAATTTGGGCCGTCCATTATTAAGCCACTCATCGACAGTTTAAGTTATCCATTAATGCATCTTATTAATTCTTCCCTGGAAACTGGTTGTTTTCCAGATAGTTTAAAAGTTAATACTGTTACACCTATACCTAAAGTGAATAACACAAATAAAGCCTCTGAACTCCGCCCAGTTTAATCGTTTTTTCTTCACCTTTTATTTTAAGAGTTACTACACGTATAATATTGTCCTTTCCTAGACATACCTGGATTGCTCTTTTCAAATAGTGTTTAGTACTTTTGATTCCAGCCTCTCACAGAAGTCATAGACCTCCAAAATGTGGCAAGTTGTAGGGAAGAAAATGCCAAGTGATACCTCCATGCAATAAAGATTGTATTGTTTGATCAAAATTGTTGTTTACAAACTCCCCTAGTTTTTTTATTTCGTTTTTGGCTCCAACGAAATTACATAGTACCATTATAGCTAAAAATCTCTAAAGACTTTCCTCGGCGCAAAATAAATCTTTTGAACGTTGCTAAAAATGCACCGTTTGTCTTGCCTAGTCGATGCCGATTGAGTGAAATGGATAAGTCACAGCGGGGTACGGGTAAATTGCCCATGATTGGTGCAACAGGTTGAGCCTTAATCCTAAAGCATTTGCAGCAATTTCTTATCGTCATTGCCAAAATGATGGTATATAAATGGTGGATATATATATATATATATATATATATATATATATATATATATATATATATATATATATATATATATATATATATATATATATATATATATATATATATATATATATATATATATATATACTTCACTACTTTTCCGGGTTTCACTCCGCGTATTCACTATTCGGCTCCTAGAGGAACCAGACAATGGTTGACGACGTTTCGGCAAGATCACACTTGCCATCTTCAGGTCACTTCTAACTTCCTTCTGCTTCGCGTGGTTACACGATGTAGACTCAGTCTAAAATGATGCCATTTCTGTCTGCCTTTCCTATTAGAATACAGGGGAATCGCCCGGATTAATAGAACAACATCCAAAATGGAATGTGCGCCGTTTGCATCCTTGTTGTGCTTCTTTAAACAGATGTCACGTTTTTACTGATGGTGTCAACTTCTAAAGATCTTGCATTTATTTCTATTCGACTTAGCAACACTGACCTGCATCAATTATACGTACTTTTCTGAAAACGTCGGGCAAAATTTTCGAAATTTTCAAGTTCATTTATTCAAAAATGTTACTAAGGTTTTATGTTTCTAATGATCAAAGAAGCTTATCCTCAAAGTCCGATCATTAGGTACTAAATCACCGTGTATACATATACATACTTGAACCTTGTCAGACAACAAACGGGTGGTGAACGAGGGGGGAACATGCTACAATTCAGCAAGGAACAACATTTCAGGTTGTACGTAATCAGTAGTATTTATACCTCAATTAAATAAATATGAAAGCTATTTAAAGCATTTCCAATGAAATCTTGCCTAAGAAAATATCACATTTTTTACTTTCAGAAAAATTTACTTTCAGTAAATTTATTTAAGAAATGAAAAATACAGCTCCAATAAAATAGTTAAAAAAATGATAAAATATCACCTAAGGCACGAAAACATCGAATTTGTCGAGAAAGATGACAATCCTGCAAACTGCCCCGAAGCTCGTCCAATTGAATTGGTTTTCTTGAAAAAAAAAGGTTTATGCTAAAGGTTGGAGAGCAGCAAATACCGATGAGTTAATTACACGGATCAATTATTGTTTGCGTAAAATAGGCAATGACGTTATGCAGTAACTGGCAAGTACAACTAGGAAAATGATAGACCTTATATGGCGAAATGGAGTCATAGAAGTTCGTTAATTTGTTGTATTAGTCTGTTGTTATTGTAGTTTTATGTCTTGTTATTAAATTTATATTTACTTGTCTGGGATATTTATTTCTAAGATGTTCTCCCAGTTGAGATTTCTAAGAAACACCCGCTACTAATATTTTACAATGCATTAAAGATTAAAATTTGAATTTCTATGGTATTGGTTGTAGAAAACAGCGCTTTCACCACCCTGCAAAGTACTGAAGTAAAATGTGTGTTGTTTTGAAATAGTACATAAAGTAAACACTTTACGGACTCGAGTCGAGTCGATTCGAGTCTGTAAAGTAGAACTTTTACAGACTCTTCTGTCACAATCACATATGAGTCTGTAAAATAACACTTTACAGACTCTTATGTCAATACTGGCTTTTACGGACTCATCTATCACTTTTGTTTGCATTCTTTCGCATGTATTTGACATATGTCGCACACAGCCACGTTAACTTAGTTGTCTACTCCACTGTTATTAAAAACAATTTCACGATTTCAGGAAAAACCTAATGTACACCGCAGCACTACAGCTGATTTCTTATCACTCATTATTGTTGTGTAAAACTACAACTCTAGTGCCTTGGTATACAAATAACTATTTGTGGCCGATACCCCACACCTAAAAGTATCATTTGACAGGAGAATTTCAATAACATTTCTTATTACTTTAGTTACAATTGTATCAATTCAATGTTGAAAGTGTGTTATGTCCAAATTCATTTTTACCCTTTTTTTGATAACCAACCTTTTACAAAATTTGTATTAAATAAATCTGTCAAATATATTTTTCTGGGATATAAAAAGGTAGTTTGTCATTTTTTTCTGTATAAAAGCCCTAGATTGAAAAAAAAAATCACTTACTAAAGAATCTGAACACAATACGTTGCGAGAACGGTAGGGTTTACACAACGCAGTCGATACGTGTAAAATGCAATTTCAAGAAGTGTATACAATAAGAGTTGAAGTACTGCAAGGTGTACTATTAATTGTATTAGAACTAACTTAAAGCATTTTCTAACCACTTAACATTCTGTGAAATTTACATATCTTTGTAATTTATGCCTCCACTAGTTTATAGTCAATAAAGCCATCGCAAACCTCATTAAAATATTCTATTAGTACAGAATAAATAAGCAATACTTAATTGTGTGTTGGTTTTGAAAATCTGGTGGCAGTTGTTTAAGTTTAAAAAAGTAAATAGTACATGCACATAGAAGAGCACATAGTATCTCGTCTTCGTATTACAACCAATTAAAGCGGACTCTTCTACCATAGCATCCTTATTAATTAAATAAATTTATATTCACGGATGTAAGCACTTGTAAACCTGCATGTTTCAAATTAAAAAAACACGTGTAAGATATACAGATGAGTATTGTACGTATGAGGATGCATCTCTGTGTGTTAGTGTCACAGCAACCACAAATAAATGTAAGTAAATAACACACAGGGATGCTGCTTGTATTAGATCGCCAACACTAAACTCATTCACAAAGTTTCTAACTTGAAGTTATTTAAGGGATTCTATTTTCGGTCATGAATAATTATGCACAACTCGACGATTTTCCTCTCACTTAATACGTGCTGAAACTGCTGAAGAGCACTTAACGTTTCGCGAACATACTAATACCTGTATTAGACTTTAAAGTGTTGCTAGATTTAATCGAAGGAAGTGCATTCTCTATGCACTTGAACTAAAAACTATCGAGATATTCATATTAGTTTAAAGTGCAGTCGAGAACTTACGAGCTTTCGATTAAAGAAGATGTAAAAACTGCACTTCGCCGCGCAACTAATTTTGTTACTTTTGGCAGTCTGTAAAACCGCATAAAATGCATGCAATAACCTCAAAAATATTGGGTAATAACCGGAGTCGATTATTGCAAAAGTCTTCTTTCTGTAGCTTCCGGCTATAAAAACGGTTATCTTGATTCACGAACGGCGGCGGTTGTAGTCATGCAAAAGGTAGAAGGAAATAGCGGTGGGCGGAAGTAATTTTCCAAAATTACAGTTGAGGTGAGGTAGAAAACTACACGAATTTGTTAAAAACGTATACCGATAATCGTAAACAAACCTCTGCTACAAGAAGTGAACTGGTAATTTGTTACTGATAAGGAAATAAAGAAGGAGGAAAAGCGCACGACTTTTCATAACGTAAAGTGTCGAAAGGAACGGGCCATTATTTTTTCCGGATTCGGCACATTGAACCGCAAATTCGGGAAAAGCTAAATTTATATTCCTCTGATAGAAGCGAGAAAATGAGGATAATATAGAGATCTGTTATATTATTTATGAGGCGATCAAGGAAAACCTTATGAAGGCTGCTGACATCAAATGCTAAATTTAGATGCTGCATCTGGAGTTTCTGCTTTTTGAATTATGGAAATTAGAGTTCTCTCAATTAATACCGTATTGTAACATTTGTTAAGTAGAAAACGATGACATCTTTCGAAGTAATCTAAAATTAAATCTTCTCCTAATGCATAACAGAGTACAAGAAAGCCGTCAAACTTGCTTGTGACATTCTTTACTCTTCAGTTTTGTTTTAGAGAATATATTATTAGAATAACATAAACGATATCTTTATTCTGTTCAAATGCATGGGATTTATAGGAGAAGTATTCAAATTGACTATTAATGCAAGGTAATCACATCATATTTTGGAAAAACATCATTTTTAAGTGTGCATATGTACCACTTTAACCCACTTTAATGTTGCAAAATAATTTCTCTTTCTACACACATTGTTCGACTTCGAACCCAGCCCTCTTTCTTTCAATCTTTCCCTGTATGGTCAGTTTCTCCATACTCTCTTTTCGTAAGACATGTTCAAGGAATTTCAACATACGACGTTAGATAGCTAAAAGTAAGTGCTCATAGGGTTGTATATTTAATTCCGTGAGGATTGAGATGTTCGTTCTATGTACGGTCCAAGGAATCCTTAACATTCTGCTGTACGATGCCATTTCAAAAGCTTCTATTTTCTGACGGCATGCGCAATTCACTGTCCATGATTCTGAACCATAGGTCGTGCTGGGGTAGATGAGGAACTGCATTGATCTACATTTCGTTTCTTTGCGAATGTTGTGGTCTTTCCATATTCTGGTTAATTTTCCTAAAGCGTCATTCGCCATACCAATCCTTCACCTTATTTCCTGTTCCGATCTCCCTTTGTTAGTAATATGGGCACCGAAGTAAATTAATTCTTTTTTAGTCTTCATTCAGACTTCAAGCTAACTTTCTCAATGCCGTTGAATATCTCTGCTATTTCTTGTTAGATGTTTTCAGTAAGATTGTATCGTCCGCATAGCGAAGATTAGAGATTGACACTTCACCATGCCAGTCCTCTGTAGCCTGTCTAATTATACATTCCCCATATATGTTCTAACATATATGGGGAATGTATAATTATACAGGCTGTGACTTAGACAGGAATGGTGAAAGAATGCAACCCTGTCTAACCCCCTTTTCTTAATCTGAACGGTTTGGTAAGTTGGTTTTCTATATGAACCTGTGGTGTATTATTGTTGTATAGAGAAGCTATAAGAGTTATCAGATGCTCTGGCACAGTAAATTTCTCTCAAAATACTCTAAAGACGACCCCACTATACATCGCCGGAGGCCTTAAGGTAATCAAAGAAGCAGAAAATTGATGGTACGTTGTATTCATAGTGTTTCCATGATCTGTCTTATGTTTATCAATTGGTCACGTCTGCCTCGTCCTGGAACAGATCCCGCTTGTTCGTGCATATCTCAGCTAATAAGTAGGATTTTATTCTTTTCTGCAGGACATACAGAAGGACCTTACTGACGTGGATTATTAGGGCAGTAGTCTGGTAGTTGTTGCATTCGTCCTTTGTATCCTTCTTATGCAACGGAATGTATATGGTATTTTTTAGGCCATCTACCATACTCCCATACTTTATTGCAGATTTGATGAAGTATGTAGATCCTTTCCAAGCAGCATTTTGAGTCGTCGCTACGTACCAGCAACTACCGGTGGAACTATTAAGTCTTAGCCACTAGTCACAAGCACGTAATTGCTACGGTTTTGTTACGTGCCTGGAACCAAAATGGGGAACAATTTTTGGGTAGCAGGTACGTGGCGGCGTAGTAATTGCTACTTTCGTGGAACTTCTTTTCTCTTCGACACATCTTGTCGCGTGATTGCTCTCTCTTGCTCTTGCAACTTAACAAATATTCTATCATTTTCTATACTATATAATGCTGGATCGTGTCACAAAATGAATTACCAGTTTATTTGTAATACGTACTTAATACAAAGAGCGATGAAATGTTTGATTATTTTGTCATTCCAGTAGACCAAAATTATAAACCATTGCAACTTTTCTGTTAAATATGATGATGATAGATCGAAAAATAACAACGCGCCTTCTTTAAATATATTTTTTAGTAAAAAAATGTCTTTAATAAAACATGATAAATATACACGAAATACTTATAATTTGATACACATGATAGAAACCATTTTTATATTATTCCTGTTATGTTCTTTTATGTGTTTAAATAAAAGATACTCAATTATTGTCATTAATTAACTTTATTAATATTGAGTGAGCAGGGCGAATTACATACACAATGCATAGACTGTAGAAGACGTGTATCCTCCAAGCCGGCTCGAGTGTTACTGACGCTCGCCCAGGGAACGGGCCAGGATGCCAGGATTGGTTAGTTACATCACTACAAATAAATGTTGCCAACTTCAAGCTACATACATAACAATCCCTAAGGCACAATTTGGCACCAATTTGTTATTTTTATTGAAGGTTATATAGTAAAACATCTATTAACAATCATAACAAATTGCAAATTGATTAATGATTATTGGTTAATCCAACATTTTACAAGTAAATATGGAGATGGAGTAGTTTACGAAAAATTACTTTAATGTGATTCTCCTGGGTAGCAAAAACGTAAGTGTTACATTCATTACTACTGTAAAGTTTTAAAAACTTTAAAGTAGCTTCGGGCAAGTTACTGCTACAATCATAATACCACTTTGAAGTTGCAACGACTTTAAAGTAAGTATACTAAGTGGCAATACCGTTCCACATACTTCAATAGTTACTCAGAAGTAATGAAACTACATAGTTCCAATAAATAGTAGAAACAACTACACAATTACTAAAATATTCCGAATTGAAGAAATTAAACCTATAAAGTCATAAATTTAGTTGCAGTTACGTAACAACTACTCAATCAAAGTTACGATCTCAGTTACTGCTACTTAAATGCTGCTTGGGTTCTCTCTTCGGTGTTTGTTAACATCTCTGCCACTACAGTGCACGGGCCAGCTGCTTTTCTATTACCAAGTTCCTTAAGCGCTATTTCACATGAACGGTTCCCGTGTTTCAAAGGCATTGTTTATTGCAGTAACTCCCTCATTTTGTGTTTCTTCAGATGTCATAAGCTTTTTACAGTATTGTAGCCAGCTATCCACGATTCTGGAAGTTGAAAAGTTCTTGAAAGTATGCGAACCTTTTGAAAGGATGTCTGGGTTGAAGGGAATTCGTATCACCTACTGTTGTTGTCCCTTCTTCCCTTTATTTTTATTTCTTTTCGTTTTTTAATCAAGTCCCATGTCAGTGGAGAATGGAGATATCTAGGGTTTCTTTAGTACATAATTTTGCATATTATTTATAGAAGCGGTGACGGTGTTTATAATATTTCTCATTTCTATCCATAATTCGTTCGCATCTATTTGAGTTATTTCTTGTTCTTGAATGTCCTATAGAGCTCTCCAAATGGTGTCTTTATAATTTTGAACATATTCTAGCTGCCAACGGTTAGAGATTCTAGTTAATTATTTTTACGGAGTTTTAGACAAAGTTCATTCACGAACACGTTGTGATCGCTTCCGCAGTGCATCCCTGGATAGGGTTTGGCGTCCTTTATGAAAGTCTTTCATCTATTTGCTGTTATCAAAAGAATTTGCTTGCTGAATTATTTAAGGAGGCTTTGGCCATCATGTCGATCAGCATTCTTAACTGTTTTGGTTCTTCCTAAGGGCATTGCAAATTGCACCAGACAAAATTGGATGGTCTAGATAGGATGGTCAAGATTATCAAAAAGTCCTACGTACTACTTTTTAAATAACTTGTCAGTGATGTAATGGTCTACTGCATATTATCTGGAAGGTGTTGAGCAGATACAAAAGTTGCCGTAACAATATAACAACAACTTAATAAATAGATCTGCAAACACATGGACTTTTATTGTGTACCTTTAAAGATAAGAATATCTTTATAAATATAACGTCGGTCATCAGCCGAAGACCCAAAAACGTTATAGTACTAGACAAAAATCGTACGTCATTGTAACCTTTCTGAATGCACCTGCTGAAGAGAATCGAGGATAGAACATATCAAGCTGGAGACTGCCGACAAAAGCTGACCTGGATTTAGTGCGGAGACTGTCAGGCTTACTTAGAGGACACGTCACAGGCGTTCAATGAGCAATGATGATACTCATAATCCACTTCGTACAACTAGTACAACAATGTTATCCTCACAGCCCCGGGCTGCCCAAGCAAATCAAATGCGGCCCAAAGACGACAGTATAGAACTCCAATAAAAGCACTCTTCCAAAAACATACATTTTTCGTTATCTTCATTTCTACTAATATGAAGAATGAAGAAATTCAAGAAATTCACATTCAAATCTTGAACCAATTTCATGGCAAGCAAATATAACCTTGAATTAGCGAATAGAGAAAAAATCAACTTGAAGTAATACACACCATCGAAGAAGATGCCGAAAAGACTTTTCTTCTGACGGAAAGACGTTCGTTCCACTCTTTCAAAAGAAGTTCTGTTTCGATCTCTTTGAAAACAACTGTTTCTCTCTCTTCCCCCTACCCCTCCCACTAAATAATTTAAAATAACACATTCTTCGAGCAATTGCTTCGCATCTACATTGCTGCGACACTAGATTTTTATTTCGATGTTTCGATATTAAGCCATCATCAGTAACCTTTAAATCTTAAATACGCGCCTGCCAGTTTGCCATTTATTTTGAAAATTAATTTTATTCTGAATACAATGATTTGTATATTTTGAATAACAGCACACTCCCTATACCAAATTGTCCATAATGGCTATGCGTAGTGCGTTGTTTTAACACAAATTGTTTGTATATTTTTTAAGTAAAACTTCGATTATAAAGTTGTCGAATGTGTTTAAAGTGAAGTGGTTGTTAAAGTTTAAAGAATGTGTTGGAATTTGTAATTGTTGGTTGTTTAAAGTGATTATACAAAAATCAGTGTTTAAGATCTGCCATCCTTTCAGCCAATGAACGCCAAACTTGGAAATAAATTTAAAACGGAATGAAAGTTTTGGAAATTTAAGCGTATTTTCAGTTAGGTTAAAAATATAAAATACAAAAAATAAATACATAAATAAAACGCACAAATAAATAATGTAAAATTAAAATAACACAAAGAAATCTATTGATTTGTTTGTGTTGACGATACTGCCGAGGCCTCTATGACGACATCTCTCCTCCTAGGTGACTTTGATAGCTACTCAACTACAAAATTTTATTACTAGCGTTTGCCCAAGTTTGTGACGTCACCAATCCGTTGTGTCTGGCCTGGATATTTTGGAGGTTTTAGTTACTTTATTGTTACAAGTTACTTACAAATTTACTATTCTAATTACCTAATTATATTAATGTCTCCTTATGACATTTTTAATTATAGTTTATGTTCGAGACCACAATATTTTAGATTGAAGAGATATACAATTCTGTTATCATCATTTAATCTGATGATTGTAGCATCATAGACTGAATGAGTAAACACTAATGAGATGTATTATCTAGTAGTTTCACGTGGTTTCTTTTGTAACAATTATTATACGTAGAAACACTAAACAGTAGAATTTAATCTTCTACTTCTAAAAAAAAAGAAGAAATAGGTGACAGCAAATTAAATTCTAATTTTGTAAACTGTGAAAATCAACAATGGTTAAACTGATATCCCATATGAGTCCAATTGCTTTATTTTCGAGCACACTCATACTTGGTTTTAATAAAATCAGAACTCATTTGAATACGCTGCAGCATTTGCATTTTGGTAAATACTATGGAGCTCTACTCAGCCATGCCAAAACTAATGTTATGAGTTCTGATATTGAGTTTCACTTACACAAAACACAATTTATATATGTGCGAAATATAATTTAACTATGACATGTGCATTTATATGAACAATAGTCAGTCTATTTACGCTCCATTAAATATATCAGCAATTTACGGGCACAAATTTCAGCTGCGCGAGCCAAAATTACATCTATATTGAAAGCAGTGAGGGTGTTTAATTAAATCCATTAAGCTATAATGTTGTGTGCGCATCGTTTGTTAGGACAGGTGTAGAGGGAAGTTTTCTACCCCCTTCCTACTAAAATTTAATAGAACTGCCTTCATTTTACAACTTGCACGAACTTTCATAAAGGGGTCGAAGAAAATACGATGTACTTCGAGCTTTATGAGAAAGCAGAATTTTAATGAAGGGTTTTTTCGTCGGCAACTAACTTATTTTTATATTTTTTATGTTTAAATTTTTTACACGCAATTTCCTATGTATACAAAACATGATAATAATAACCTTCAGTTTGTAAACTTAATAAAAATTGAAATGCACGATAAGATTTAACAGGTAATTAATTTCTACTTTAGGTAAAGTTCTATAATCATCAGTAATGTGTACATTCAACGAGCGATAAGAAACGTTCTTATCAAATTGTGATAGTTTTGTTGCAAGCTTGAGATCCCCTTTGCAATCACAAATATCATGAAACCTGCGGTAAATATAGTCCTTACGGCTTAATAATAATAATTCGAGGCATTATTTGATCGTATAGTATAAATGAACATTATCCCAAGGGATAATATTAGACCTTCCCGTCCAAACAAAGCTTACATGTTCATGGGGGTGGTGAGCCAGTCTTACCAACCCCTATATGCGTGGTATTAACGCTATTAGACATATCTGTTCCAACAGTCATGCCAATTAGTGAAAGCTACAATGGTTTTAGGGAACGCCACGCTTATACCATAAACGTAAAGGGAAATGGGAGAAGAACCATTAGAATGATATTGATATTAATCTGATAAACAAACTTTGATCATTTTTCCCTCCGAAATGAATAAATTTAAATTCCTTGAGAGATTTAGAAAAGAAAGCTGTGATATTATTAAAAGTGTTAGCAAGGGGTGGCTAATGACGATTCCAGATGTTGCATCATCATAAATTTCGCATAGGGACCTTTTTTATTGGGGCCATTTACCCTTTAAGGCACAATGCGTGTCACCCAGCCCTTGTCCATTTATTAACGAACCTTTCCGAACTATACCCGTGAATGACATCCAGCCCTTTTCATTGTAACACAGGTTAGATTCATTAGAGAGAGAATAGAGGGTTATTTGTGCAGAAACGATCGCATACAATGCATTTTCGCAACAATGGAGGAAACATATACTGGTTGAATGGTATGTTTTGTTATTGCAAAAAAGTCCTAATGTATAGCGCTATTATTACTGCTTTAGCATAATGTTTTTCCCTGTAAAATATTTAAAATCTTGCAGGAAACGCTACATATTACTAATTGGAAGGTTCTTTTTGCATTTATACAATCTTCAGTTTGTTTGGATGTCATCTCAATTTGTTTTTTTACATCTATCTGTCTAATTTAAAATTTTTGGTTATTTAGCACACTACCACGAAGTGGTAGTTTAAAAATATTAATGTATTTATGTAATTAATGCACAGCTCAAGTACTCCCAAGTGTGAGAACTGCACTCGAAAGTTAGCGAAGTGTTAACACATGAAAAGTTATTTGAAAAAATAGTTGCAAATTCTCACGACTGATGACGTTTGTAAACAATTCTGCTAAATTGGAATAACCAAAACGATACATTTTCTAGAAAAATTGAATTTTTCATATGAAGGTGATAATCGAAGTTTATAAGTTAGCACTAGTGTTGAAGTATTAATTCGATGTAGAGTTTTAGGGTGATTACGAATGTAAAAATGGTGCTTTGGTATCTTGAATATTTTTCTAAATATTCGACTTAAATTTGGAAATTAAAGGGAGATCATTATAGAACTGTGCAGATCTCTAGGATATTCATATCCACTTCTAAAAAATATCATGTATCATCACTTTCAATCATAATTTTTATCGAATTTTGTCGAAAATTTCAAGACAGTCATCAACGACTGTATGTTCAATAATTATGAGTCCAGCATGTTGGTTTTATTAATTTATGACAATTTGATTAGTGATATAGCATTTGGCTGAATTAAGTTAAATTGAATTGATTTGCCTTCCCAACGGAAAATTCGGTTGTTCCCTAAATCTCATTATCTAAATCCTTAAAGATCAATCTGGTCAAAAGTAAATAACAATAAGATGCTTTTTTGAAAAACAAAGCTAGTTGTCATAAGAGGTTGCAACAAGGCCAAAATATATAAAAAATCAAGGTCATCAGATTATGATAAAAAAATAAATAAAAAACTAAATGCATATTTTTCATTTGACAGATATTTAACAAGTTACGAGCATTATTTCATATATTTGGCTGTAGAGAATGAGTCCAGATGAGTCCTGATGAGGATAGGTCAAAACAATTGTCAATTCTTCTAAAATTCGGTGAGTCTCACAATACTCAAATGGGCTTAAATTAATTAAAGTATTAAAGGTACACAGAATTTTCCATTAAACCCTTTTATATAATAATGTGGTTATCAATAATATAGTTAATTAATCTTAATTGAATTTTCTCTCTTTTAATCCATTTAGTCATCTAGATCTACATCTGCCTTCTATTATTGTTAGACAATCTCCTAGGATAATGTAAATAATCATAAACACTCCTTAGGTAACTTCAAACATATTGACAGATCATTACGTCACAGCTAATTTCCTTGGTATGGAGTATGCTTTTGACAAAAGTCTTTACACTTGTGGCTCCTCACAATCGCATGGAGTAGACTTTGGTAAGTTGATAAATACTAAATGACTTCAATAGCGGTTTAGAAAATAAAAACTCTAGAATAGGAAACAGTAGGTTGCAATTAGGGCTATCATCGTTGCATTTAAATAAAATTATGTTAGCACTTCGTTTACATCACAAACTAAATGTGAAAAAAATGGAAATGGAAAGGTGACAATGAAGAAGGAAAGGTGACAATGAAGAAGCAATTGCAAACTGCATTCTGCTCATTGTGTGTTAGTCATCAACTTCTCGTCTCGGTTGGTCAAAACGTCGCCAACTAGTTACGAACATGACGCTGTTAATTAATATCACAGTAAAGAAGACTTGGCACTTATCTGATAAGAACTAAGCATAATAATTAATGGAAATAGATTCACAGACAGAAGATTGCTCGACAGATCCACAAAGCAAGGGGAACGAACTTTTCAGACGAGATAATAAATGTCGTGACATAAGGCAAAAAACGGAATAATTAAGATTTAGGACAAGTTGGATCTGTGGGCAGAAAACTTTTGTAGAAAAATTGATATTTGGGCAATAGAAGATTTAGAATAGGGTGGATTAATGACAGATTGAAGTGGAGGTCACTCGACATATGAAACTAAAATATGCAAATGTGAAATAAGGTGGAGGGGAGATAGCAGAAGATAGTTCAAATAGCATCTAATGTTTAAAAACAAAGAACACAGCTTTTCGTAATTGATCTTTGCTGTACATGTGCAGAAGCAGTACTGTCCACTTCATCTATGCTGTTGCTCACAAGCGAAATATCCCTTCAAACAGAAATTTTAGTTGAAAACAGGATATGCAAGACTAATCCATGCAAAACTTTTAAGATAGATATTACTTGTTACAAAGTTTTAACATAGAAATATGGAAATGTTCATGTAACCGTATAACCCAATCACCATTTCCTTTATATGTTTGTTACAAGTTACTCTTTAAATTGCACTTTATATTAAACTATGTATAAATGCAACAAACCTGCAAGACCTGAATTTATAATCCAGCTCCATCTAATACCTCTTTAAAATACCAGCAATGTCATTTAGATCAACATAAAATATATTAATGAGTACCTGTCTTAGCGTGTGTTAATTAAACTCCCTATGCAAATATACAAGCAGGAAATGTGTGCAGTAACGCCATTACCTTAAATAAATTGGACAATTAATTATATTCAGAAAGCTTTAGAACTGAATATCTAATTGTACTCGTTAAAAGATACGCGCGTTCTCTCGCAGAACTCTGTGCGGGTTACTCTTTTATCAGATAGTTCTTGATTAATGCTTTCTATTATTACTTAGTTGGCCAGGCCGTGGCAATTAACTCTCTTCACTACTCTTCTTCTACTTGTAGAATATATACTCACAACATACACTTCTTCATTAAATTTTTTTATTGGAACCTGCAGCACACAATGAACCCTTTGAATTTGAACAACAGATGATATATCCTTGGTTCATCATCGTGTTTGCACAGTAGGATGTTTGATTAATGCACCATTTTCTGGGTGGTCTTTAAAAAATTTCTCGGTTAATATTTTTAAATGTCAGCCCACGCAGGTTAATAAAGCCGAAAGAAAGTAAGTTGTTCCGTTAATTAATAGTTTAGGGCAAACATTAATAAGATAAATAAAATAAAAATGAGATGGTATACAGAGATAAATTTTAGCAAATAAAATTATATTAAAACCCACATATATCAGATTACAAATTATATAAGTAAGTAGATAGCTACCAACGGTATTAGAAGGTATAACATTTTAAAAAATATAAGTCATGTTATTAGTCGCTTGGAATTTGTAACGTGATATTTTAATGGAAATATTTTGCTTCTTGTTGTAGTCGCTTTTGATAATGGCTTCATTAGCATAATTGTATATACCTATACTGATATATATGTAGGTATTGACGATTTTTTTTCTTTATCTTGATCCTAATTAGTCAAATATAAAATTATTTCTCTCCTGTTACTATTTAATTACAGAGAAATCACAGTTTTATTTAAATTTTAGGTAAAGTAATATTTTGCAAAAATGTATTAATGTGAAAAAGAAAATTTACATAAAGTATTAGTAATAGTATTTGAATTATTGAATTAAAACTTTATGATTTTTTAAATATATAACAAAGAAAGCTAAATATTATATAAGTATATTTTTCAAAAATCAAAAACCCAATTGACTACATTATCCATTTGCCACTGCAGACACAGTATACAATAAACAAAATCTTAAATCTTACATTAATTCTTAAAAAACTAGTAACTGAATGTGTGGTATGTAATAAATTAGTAACTCAAAAACTATATGTAAAATTAAGATAATTTTAACAATTAATTTTACCACTTACTATATTTTTGTACCTGAAATACATGATTCCATAGTATGTACCTACATACATATATGGACCAATTTTTAACACAATAATTTTCTCTAAATTATTTGGCAACTTGAATTCGTTCCTAAATTATGTAGTATGTAAATAATAAATTCCAGAAATCGTTTCATTGGGGGATTACAGTGTTGAAAGTTTAAAACTGTTCGTTATTTAAAACTATTCGCAGTCCGTCGTATGTGTTTTAACGGTTAATGTTATGTAAACAGTTAGATACTCTGTTAGTTAGGTAACTCTTTTGGGGAATCGAAGGCAGATGTGATTAGTTCAGTTTCTATAAAGTTAAATTATTTATTGTGGAATAAAGTTTGAAAGAGCTATAATATGTACTACCACTCGATTATTTATATATAATTAGTATACAATTTTTTAACTATTGTGAGAACATAAATTGTATAAGAAACGGCGTTGTTAATAAAATATATGATGTGATCTAAAAATTTGTCTTAGTGGATTACTCTTGGGATGATTTGAAATTCCGGACTACTTTAAAACCGAGAGAAAGGAAACACATATAACACTACTCTACATTGTAACGTGTTAAAATTCTAGATTCAATTTTAAATGCAACTTTAAACGTATTTTTAGTCAATAATCTTAGGACGGTTCTGTACAATTAAGTATATTTTCGTTGGTTTAAAAATTGCAGACGTTATTTTAAATCAAATGGTGTTTTCATTAATATCAAAGGTCATCCCAAAGCGTTCTCACGCCAATGAATTGTTTTTTTGTAGGGAAAATACGAGATAAAAATGATTTCTTGACGAAATAAATACAGTTAAAATCAAATTTATGTCTTCTACGTGCCTATTTGCATTTCGGATGAATAATAGCCTTCGAAAAATACAGAAAAATAAAAAAAAATAGTCTGCAATATTCTGTAAATATCTGGTTTCATGCGACGAAGCAAGTTAGTTGACCCTGTAAATCCCGGTGAAATATTCTGGAACAAATCTCCCATTGGCCCGAAATGTGTCAATGCTGTCTTTGACAGGGTGGATGTCTTTAGTTAACTTTAACTTTAACTTCAGTTAATCAACAATTGTTATAACTTCAGCATCGACAACAATATTTCAAAGTTCTACCTCTATAATTTGTGGGGTACTTTGTATTTAATGTTAAGTGAACTTCAGGGCATTATTGTGAAATTGATATTTGTGAAAATCAAAGGATTGTAAAACTCTACCAATTTATCAAGAACTAAAGGATAAACTGTATAATAGAAGTAAGTTCTGTGTTTAAACTTGACTTGTAGCACTCCTGTGAAAACTGTTTGTTATTTATGCAACCATTTTCTTTTCAAAAATGATCCTTATTAAAACACTATTACGATTGTTCTTATTATTGTTATTTGAGACAAAAGATTATTTTATCTGCGAATAAATGAGTATTTAAATTAACTCTTATTGGATAATACTGAACCGATCATTAATTGAAGTTATTCATTTATCTAACCTGCATTAACGTCAGTTTAACTAATGGTGATTAGTTCTTTTAATTAATTTTAATCAATATAATTTGGATCTTTTTTTATTCGGTGGTTCAGACCAGAATTGTAATGACTTCTAATAAATGGCGCCCATATTCCTTCTTATTTCAACAAACCGTATTTTTCTTTACAATCTATAAGCTATAGAAATCTGTACCTACGCCTGAATAATAATTTGTCAGTAAGAGATCATGAGCCGGTGCATTCATGCACAGTAAGTATAGTTCTTAGTGTGAATTAAGCAATTTACACAAGTATTCAGTATTTTCAGTGTAATTAAAAAGTTGTTACAATTGACGGCTGTTCGTGGGGTTTTTGGTTGCTGGTCTTTTTGTTACCGTTACAATATTCGGTAGGACATCTATTTCTAAAAACTAATTGACCAGATTAGACTGATATAATCTGTAGTTTAGCTAGTTCGACGTTTTCTGCCTTTCGAATACAACAAAACTAAGAAAATGTCTTTTTAATGTATTTCATGCACATTTGTAAATAACTTCGATAGTATAGACATATACCCTCGCAAAGGATGGAACATTTTGAGTAGGAGCGAGTAATTTCCTTTCTTACCAAGTATTATATCGTGTTCTGTTCCGAAATTCTCACTGTCATTTCATCAAAAAAAATCAAATGAAGAAATTAAAAACTTGCAAACAAGTGAATAGGAGCACTGTATTTGGTGAGACCCTTCTTTTGTCTCCATACGTGGTGATGGGTAGCCGGAGATTTTGAGATCATCCGAAATTATTTTGTCTCGTTTTTTAATTGTGATAGTAGAGAAGATTCATTTTGCAGATTCATAGTTGCAATAAAAATATCCAGTTTGGAGAGCTATGCTTAAGTCGAGGCTCAAAAGAAAGAAGATCTCAAAAAGAGGTATATCGTAACTGCTGTATATTTACCTGCTTTTTTCAATTCGCTGTTCTTTTTTCATTTACCGTGGCTTGTACCGTACAACAACGACCTTACGGAAATGAGAAATAATCGCTTTTGACAAAAACTGAAAAGCTTGTAGCAAAGAGTGCAATATAGGTGTGGAATGACCTACCTTGGATATCTGGGATTTGGAGGTCTAGATGTCGCATATTACACACATCAATATCGGCAGCCATAATTCAAAACGACTTACACCAGTCTATACCTCAAATTAGCGGTTGAACTTAAAAGTGTTGGGTGCAATTATTGCATCTAATATAAACCTTGTTAAAAGCTGTTATTTTAGACTTTAGCCTAGAAATTAGCCGCAACACAAGTTCAAACTCTGATCCTACTATGTTTAATCCCGCGCTGTACGAAAATGGCACCATTTTAACGAAATTCGAAGTACTGAGTACAGAGAGCCCAAGAAACGAGTGGGGTATTGCTCAGAAATAATAAATATTATAAAAAAATTAACTGGGAGCCTTTCTAAAACGCGTTCTTTCTAAGAATTCAAATTAATGGCAGTTAAGAAAATTGTTAAGCTAAAAACTTGTAAATAATAATAATAATAATTGCTACAACCTTTGCTATAGCCTGGAAACCAGGCTCCAGAAGCTATAAGCTTGTGCGGGAGGGAGGGGGCGATTATTATTATTATGTAGGCCCTAAGTGCGCTTACAGCCGACTTACATATGGAATAGCGCAAATCCCACATTTGTGTCACAGCTAAGGAAAACTGCAGAAAACCTTAACCAAATCTGCCGGCACCGGGAATCGACCTCGGGCCGCTTGGGTGAAAGTCCAGTACTCTAGACATAACACTACCAAGGCTGTTTGCCTTGGTATCTTAAATGAAAATGTCAAAATGTTCTTTTCAAATGTATGTATCTAAAGTTATGAAAAAATGATGTAAGGGTTTTGTTCATATTAAGAGCTCTACCATAGGTTTAGAAAGACCAATGCAATTACTTCTGCTTACCTGCATCTTAAAACCTAAATAAACAATTGATTGATACCTAGCCCTAAATGTCTACTTCTTTTCTGATATTTGAGTAATTTTCAAGTTCATAACATCATAAGTAAATGGTTGTATTTGGCTTTTTGATAATTATAAAATGATTAATTTCAAATATTTCTTTGACTGATCGACCAAGAATCCAAGACGTCCGTTTCAATGCTGTTTGGAGATCTAACATGATGTAGAAGTTTCTAAGGAAAATTGGAATCGATTATATTTCGGCCAAAATCAAGCTGTTTCCCAAAAATAATATTGGGACTCGAGATGGAACACTACAGAAAAATGTATTCTATAGTATTCTAAAACATTTAGAGAAAAACGCCTAGTTTAATTAAAATCGTTTGTTCGTGTTTCATGAATGAAGGCCGAGGTCAGATAGTAAAATACTTCTTTTTCACGTTTCTGGCCAAATTGGAAAAAACTGAGGTGATAACTTCAGTATCTATATTTAAAGTGAAATAAAATACTATATGTGTACTATATGTGTATATGTAGCTAGCTATGGAGAATTAATGGTAATGGTAATCATAATCGTTGGGGTCATTTGTGAACCGATCTGGACATTTTACTTTAGTCCGCATTGTTCGATATCCACGAGCACTGTTATAGACCAAACGGTTTTGCTTTTCTCCAGACTCTTCTTTAAAGGAAAGTTTTGAGGTTCAAACATTGTGCAGTCGTTGATGCCTCGATCAAAATAAACAATCTATTAACTTAAACCAATTATGAAAGTTTAAATAAATTGTTTTATTTACAAAGATAAAAAAGTATTAATACCATACGTAGACAATATATCAAAAAAATTGCAAATACACCACGAAAAGCCAACAATTACAAAATATCCATTAAAACCAACACTACCAGCTTTATTTGTTTTAAATCATTTTAATCATTTTTAGTTTAAATTACTCTTTTTGTAACTCGGTATCCATTGGATATACCCTTCGAAATTTCGACATGTCATACAAAGAACACGTATGTTTTACAAAAACAAACACCAAAACAAATCTAATTACGCCAAACACATTTTGGAACAGAACCACACAATGACACCTCAAAATAACATCACTTCTTACTATCAAATACACAGTCTCTTTAATGAACAAACAATTAAGCCTAATAGTACTACGTATTTTATTTTATTTCACAAAGTAAGGCTTGAAACATTAAACTCTGTTTTAGTTAAATTACTATTAGTCCTTCTAAGTTGCACTATTATACAGGTGCACGGAACGAAATTAATAGTATCATGACATTTTATAGAATGAAAGTCCAATTTATACGAGGCCTTAGTGTTCCAGTATCTAATAATCAATTTTACTAGCGTCCTTGTTATACAAAATGTTTCTTCAATTATAACTTAAGCGTAAGCAATTAAAAATTGTTCAAATATTTTATCTTCCTCCTAATAGGCGTAAATACAAACAAAACGAATCCCAATGTAGCAATTTAGGGTATATTTGAACAAGCAAAGTACACATTAAACCACTCTAATGGTCTTCAATTTTCTTAATGATTGATAGTTACTTGAGCTAAACATTTATTAAGGCACGTAAGCATTTTATTGGTTTTGAATTACCTGCAGTTGATATTGAAGAAGATATTTTTGTAAATAATGAGTTATCGTTTATTACCATACTTCTAAGGCGTGTCTCGAAATGTATGGAAATGATTTTCAGAAAGCCTACACAAATAACAAGAAAATTCCCGAAAAAACTTTTTTTTAAACTCATATTAAACTAATGTTTAAAATATTAACAAATGATAACGTTAAATTAGTGAATCAGTGCTTGTCGCTGAAAATGTCGAATTTTACTCTTAATACTTCACATCAATTTTGCACTGCATGGATTTCTTGAAGTGGGCGATAGTTTTTGCTCATCGACATCTTTGCACAAATTCGATTTTATTTGAACCCACTATCTCTCGATTGCACGTACCTCTGGCTGTGTGACGGATTTCCCAAGCAGCATTTTTAGTCATTGCTACACGTATCAGTAACTACCAGTAGAACTATGAAGTATTTGCCAATAGTCAAAAGCACGTAATTGCTACAGTTGCGGTATGGGTTCGTTATTAAAATGGGGAACAATTTTTGGGTAGCAGATACGTGGGGGCGTAGTAATTGCTACTTTCGTAAAACTTCTTTTCTGTTCACTTCTTCTCTTTGACACACCGTGTCTCGTGGTTATTCTCTCTTACTCTTGCAACTTAATAACTATTCTATCATTTTCTATACTAATGCTGCGATCGTATCACAAAATTAATTACTATTTTATTTGTAATACGTACTTAATAATACAAAGAACGTTGAGGTGGTTGATTATTTTGTCATTCCAGTAAACCAAAATTATAAACCATTGCAACTTTTCTGTTGAATGTGATGATGTTAGGTCGAAAAATAACAACGCGGCTTTTTTAAATATATTTTTCAATAAATAATGTCTTTAATAAATATATGACAAATGTCATATATGACTTTAATATGACAAAAATACTTATAAGTTGATACACATGATAGAACCCATTTTTATATTATTCCTGTTATGTTCTTTTGTGTGTTAAAAATATAGTAATAAAGATAATATGATTGCCATTAATTAGCTTTATGGATATTGAATGAATAGGGAGCATTACATACATAATGCATGCACTGTACAGATGTGTGTCCTCCAAGTCGAATTAAGTGGTACTGACGGTTGGGCCAGGATCCAGGATTGGCTAGTTAATCATTACAAATAAATGCCGCCAACTTCAATTTACATACATACAATTTCTAAAGCACAATTTGTAACCAATTGGTTATTTTTATTGAATGTTATGTAGTAAAATACCTAATAACAATCATGAAAAATTTGCAAATTGATTAATGGCCTCCAATATTTTACAAGTAAATATGGAGATAGAGTAGTTTACGAAAAATTAGTTTAAAGTGATTCTCCTGGTTAGCAAAAGCGTAAGTTTTACTTTCAATACTACTGTACGGTTCGGTTACTTTAAAGGATTAAACAATGGTTCCAGGCAGGTGACAGGGACTTTCAGTACTACTTTAAAGTTTTAAAAACTCGGGCAAGATACTGCTACACTCATGATACCACTTTGAAGTTGCAACGACTTTAAAGTAATTATAGTAAGTGGCAATACCGTTCCATATACTTTAAAAGTTACTTAGAAATAATGGAACTACATAGTTTCAATAAATAGTATAAACAATTACACAATTACTAAAATATTCCGAATTGAAGTAATTAAACCTATAAAGTCATAAATTTAGTTTTATTTACGTAACAATTACTCAATCAAAGTTCCGATCTCAGTTACTGCTAGTTAGATGCTGCTTGGGTCAGGCTCATAGGTATGAATACATATGAAACCATTGTCCACCATGAAGTTTAAAGAGAGTCTAGCATAGTGAGCTGTGGTTAAGTCCGACCAAAGTAGCGTTGGAATTATGTGTTTGTAAATAAAAGGCAAGAGCGCTTCTTTTAGGCACCCTTTGAGGTACAGATTTTAGTTGATTGTTTCCTGACTGAAAAAGCGTCGTTTCAATGGGACATTGGTTGTCACGCTGGATTTTGTTTTTTAGATTTCTCTATGATGACTGAAGTTAAAATATCTTATCTTAATTCTGCAGTGCAGAATTGAGAGCCAACCAAGATAGAAAAATCCGTTTTTGTAAACATTTTATCATGCATTAACTTTCAGCTTCCTGTAGAACAATCTCGGCGGCCTTACAGACATAGCTTGCTTCGTCGTCCTTTTTGACATTGCTGCAAGTCTTTAATTTTTTGTTTTTTCATCATACTTTTCGATGTATCTGTATTTTCATCATACTTTTCCCTTTGCTGATTGACATGGACTTCTTGGTCTTATGTGCTTTCAGGATATTAGCCTGTAATTTCTGGCTAGCCGCTACTTGCGAATGTCTACTTTTGGTCTCGATTTAGTTGAATGTGCATAGTTTTGCAGACACAATTTTGGGATCTCTGAAAATGACGATTTTTCAAAATTTCAATGCGCACTTTATCTCTTTCGTTCTCCATTTATGTGAAATTACAAGTAAATCTCCATTGTTATAGACCGCTGTAATCAGAAATAATAATACTACATCTCACTTCAAAGAAAAAAACAACAAAATATCGTGTTTTGCTACCGCGTTACACTTGATGAAAATTGTTTCCATACTTCTGAGACAGTCCTTATACATGCAGCAGAATGTTTAAATGATGTACAATTTATACACATCTTTCAATCTAATCTTGGTTAGAAAAAGGATGTAAAAGTGTGAAATACAAGTCTTGAATAAACCAACTAGACATTGATACCATCAAGTAGTTATCGATTATATTAGACATACCAACATCGACATCTACTAAAAACAGACATCCGAGAATACACGGATGCCATAAATCATTTGTAGTGTTGTCCTGCATACACGACGTACTACGTACCTATTCTAATGTTCAACTTTGAATAATGGATGTGTTATTCTTCTTCAAAGAAAATGAGTTTTAAAAATCATTCGTTGTCGGTGTTTGCAGACAAACCGCGCGCGGATGTTTACTGAAGTAATGCAAAGGTCATTTAAATTTTAAAATATACTACTCTAATCGTCGATTTAATCTACTAAAGTGCCAAGAAGCGTTAAAATGTCAAAATGGCTATCTCAAATTACTAAGTAATAATTGAATATGGCATGAACTATGGAGAGTGAAATGTCGCCATAACGGCGTTACGCCTGAAACCCAACCCTAAAAGCTAAATGAATGAGATGACCACCCTAACATAATAAACAGATGGACATGTTTAGTCATTCTAATATTATCAGTCAGGGAGACGGGCAATCTCATAAACAAATTCTGGAATGACTAAACGTTTTTCTGAACTAATAATTTGAAAGGATTTCAAATCGTAGATTGAATTAATAAAAGCATATAAAAGGAGAATCAGAACGAAATTGGTCGGGAAATAAAAGGCTATATAATAAAACTTGGAAAGGGTTGTGCGGTTTTTCTGAAATCAGAGGCGATTTAATATCGAATGAAAAAAGATAAATGTGACGTAGATCTAATAACAAAAAGTTTTTGGGCATATAAATCTTTAAGATGGACTAAACGAAATTTAAGGCTTCTTATCAGAAGATGAATTGAATTTTTTTCTCTTTTGAAAACAATTTTACTAAGTGGTAGTTCTAGAAAAATAAATTATGATGGAAACACGACGAACTTTTATGAGTTGGATGCGATTTTGAAAAATAAAGACTGTGAACTCATTGACTATTATTATCAGTGAAGAGATATAAAACTTTTACTGACTCGACTTATGTATAATAAAAAATAATAATAACAAATATATATTATTCCCCTATTCTTACGTAGTACTTCAGTTTATTTTAAGTTATAGTTACTTTGTTCTAGTCAGTCCAAATTCCCAGTTATGGGTTGTTTAATCTAAGAAATCTCAGATTTTGAAAATTTTAAGATAGTGAATAAAGATATATTTAACACTTTAATAATCTTAAAATGTAATGTTAAAGTGTTAATTTAAATTACAAACTAAAACACTCAAAAATCTTTGGAACTTTGAAAACTTGAAGCCTTATATTCAATACTTGAAAATTTCTAATGTCTGATACATTGCAATTTTTGAAAAACTCTGTGTAAGTGTAATATCTCATAAATGTTTTGTAATATCTCGTAAAAGATCTGCTTGCAATATTCTAGTAAATTCTAATTTGCAATAAATTCTTTTGAAACAAACTTTAGAACTAAAAACCAAAACTATGAAATTTTGAAACCACGATTCTCCAAAACATCGAGTCTTTGGATTTTTAATCTCCGAAAAATATGTAGCTAGATATTTGAAAATGTGAAAAAAAAATATATAGAACTTTGTAGCATTGAAATTCTCAATATATGTTACTTCAACTAAACTATGAGAACGATTGAAAATCTAATTTTCTGATATCGTGAAATTCAGAAACTTAAAACTATGAATAATTAAAGATTCTAAAGAAGTAATTTGGAATTATTTAAACTCTATAAACTATAAATTAAAAAATGCAAAGACAAAGATGTCATAGAGAATTTGCAAATATGTTCCGAGGTTCAGAAGTTTCAGCACTTTAAATTTTACAATTTTTCGAAGTATTAATGTTATACAATATAAATATATCTTACAATCTTTGACATACTAATGGGCACCACTCACGGTCTACCGCGACACGTCACCGAAGACGTAGTCGACGACGTCGGAGACGTGGTCAGGATAATGATGCAATGTTTAATTTATTGCATAAACATGTTGGAGTTCGAGATATGAACTCAATAATTATTTCTTTCCTTTTGATACACACATTTTAAAGAAATACGATACTTATAATTTTATTAAACAAACTATACAATAAATCATCCCGACGTCGTCGGCGACGTGGTCGCGGAAGACCGTGTGTGCTCTACATAAGCGAAAGCGAGGAGCTGTGGAGGGGAATTATAGTGAACAAAGAAGGAGAATTCCATGGGGATTCCAGGGAATTCAATGGAAATATCTGGAGTATTCAATGGCGATATTACAAATATTCCAGAGAAGTTCTAGGACGAAGTCTCTTTGGAGATTTTAAAAGTTTTCTTTTTTCGCACCAAAAAACTTTAAAACTGCGCTTTACCAGTTTTTCGCCATAATAGTAACAAAAGAAATAATTCGTGGTTTCACAAAATGTTATACCAAGTCGTCAGAGATCGGTCTATGACGATACAAGTTTCGTTCCAAAGATATAAGGAAAACTTTTATTAAAATTAAAACGTAATCTGGTTGGAGGAAGTGAAACAAAATCTAATTGGACCACACTTAGACCAATCAATAGAGTGATCAATGTCATGTTCAAGTCGTGGTGTTGTTTACCACACTTTTCGCGGAAGTCAAAACTCGAACTTGGAGAGAACTTATAACTTGTCAGGGCGACTGTAGTTGATTTTTTGTAACAAAACTTACTTTCATCACAAGATGTCATTTCAGGCAGCATACACCTTATATATTTTTTTAAGTTTTTTAAGAACAAGTCCAAAATCCTTCTTTCTACCTACGCCATTGTAACGAACAAGACTATTTTCGTGTATCTGTAGGCATGTCCGCCGTCCTTGGTCTTCCAGTTTATTTTTTGCTAAATCTCTTCGTTTAGCAAGGATATTCATTCACGAGAATTCCATAGAAATTATGGAGAATGCCATGGAGATTTCCTGGAATTCCATGATAATTCAAACTGATACCATGAGTATTCCGGGGGATTCTATGAGATTCCAGGGGATTCTATGAGAATTCCAAGGGGATTCTATGAGAATTCCAAGAGGATTATGGAGAATTCCAAGGGGATTTTGGAGAATTCCAAGAGGATTTCGGAGAATTCCAAGGGGATTTCCTAAAATTCCACTCTGAAGGAAGCTTTTTTAAAATATATAAATGTAAAGTAAGCAAAAGACATTAAACGAACTCTTTTATTTAGAACCCATGATATTCATTAGTACTGGAATATTGACCGTTCGTTCAGTATAGTATTCACTGAGATCCCATGGAAATCATGGAGATTCATGAAGATTCCGGGGACTTTTATGAGAATTCCAACTAATACCATGGGAATTCTGGGGTATCCTGTAAGAAATTTTTGAGGGGATTCCGGAGAATTCCACTCTAAAGCATGCTTTTTCAAGATTTATAAATATAAAATAAGCATATTTTCATATGATAGTTCGTTCATCAGAGATATTCACGGGGATACCACATACAAAACTTGCTTCAGAGTGCAATTTTCTGGAATCTCTCTGGAATTCTCATAGAATTTCCATGATTTTCATGGAATTCTCCAGAAATTCACGGAATCTCCATGGAATTCCTCATAATTCTATGGAGATTCCGTGAGTTTCTGGAGAATTCCATGAAAATCCAAACTGATATCATGGAAATTCTATGAGAATTCCAGAGAGATTCCAGAAAATTGCACTCTGAAGCAAGCTTTGTCGAAATATATAAATATGAACTAATAGTAAGCATAATTTATTAAACGGGCTCTTTGGGCGAATATATGTCCATTTGTTCAGCACCGATATGCACAGGGATTCGACAAGAGTTGTGGGGATGAGTCCGTGAATTTCTTGACAATTCCACTAATACCTAATACCATGGAATTCCCGAGGGATTGTCTGATAATTCCAAGGGGATTCTGTGAAATTCCTTTACGAAGTTTTTTAAAAATATCTAGTTATAAAAGAAGTATAAATCATTCGTAATAGAATCGCTATTATTATTCACTAGTACTGGAACATGACCGTTCGTTCAGCAGAGATATTTACGGGGATTCCATGGAGATTCGGTTAATTTTTTTAGAATTCCATAGGAATTCAAACTGGGGAATCTATGGAAATCCAGGGAGGTTTCCAGGGAATTCAATTCTGAAGCAAAGTTTTTAATAATGTATAAATATAAAATAGGTATAATTCATTAAACGGACTCTTTTGTTTAGAATCGCTATTATTCACTAATACTAAAATATGACCGTTCGTTCAGCAGAGATATTCATAGGAATTCCACAGGAATTATGAAGAATTCCATGGATATTCCGTGAATTTTCTGGGAATTTAATGAGAATTCAAACTACGGCCAGGCGTACTATGGGGAATTCTACAAGAATTCTAGGGGGATTCCGGGAAATTCCATTCTGAAGCAAGCTTTTTGAAAATGAAACCATAATTCACTAAACGGACTCTAATTTATAATTCCTTATATTTACTATTGCTGGAATATTACTGTCGATGTTTAATTTATGTATACAGTGAATCACTTTGCTCGCTTCGATCGTAGTATGTACTTACTACGGGGTTCAAGCACAGTATACTTATTTAACACCTACTATTAAGAACGTTTGCTTTATAGAATTATATTGGTTTAGCGCACAACGTCCAGCTAATTTTCGTCAATTTTACGAGAATTCCGGCGAAGTACATGGAGATAAATTCCGGAAGATTCCAAGGGAATTCAGGGGAATTCTAGATTCCAGGAAACTCTGTAGATAGGCATTCCTGTAAATTTCACGAGAATTCCGGGGAATTCTATAGGAATCGTATAAAATAGGTGTTATGGTGTGCAAATTTTGCCTAGAGGTTTATTCTTCGGGAGGTGCATACAACAGGAAAATATATATTTAATAAATAGAATAATTATGTTCCAAAGACCGTAGGTTAAGCAACGCCTAATCGGCTTGATGGATTGAACATGTAACATCAGAGAGAGTTTATTTTATTGATGCCCAAAATAAAACTTTGAAAAACATGTTAATCAATTTTAGTTTTAAAAATAACCTCGACATTATCACGTGGAGACCTTAGAATTCAATTTAATACTGCGATAACCTTTATAACATACATATTCAATTTCCTCTATTTGATAACAAATTCCAAACATTTAATAAATTATACACACATACAATCAAAAACGGAAGTTTGAAACGATTTATTACTTAGCTAGTGAAACAAAACCCATTACTTACCAGCAACTTGTAAGGTAGCATTTCGACTAACTGCAGAACCAGCAATATTTTTCGCTACACACCAATACACTCCGCCATCTTGTTCTTTTTTACTATTAACTGTTCTCAAGAAAAACAGCGATCCCGATGGCAATAAAACACGATGAGACTTATTATCAACAGGCGATGTTCGTACAGGTTCACCATCTTTAAACCATTCTATCGACGGTTCAGGACGACCCTCTGCTTTACAATTCAAAGTAACCGGTTCGTTTTTGGCCACGATAATATCGGATGGATGTTCTGTTATCCGGGGCGAACGATACTGGGCTGAAATGAAAAAGAAAAAATACGGTAAGTAGTTTAATAAGTAACTTCTTCGATGAATTTTAACTAGCTACTCGTGCAATGTATATTTAATTTGCATCGAGAATTTCAGTCTGCTGTCTGTAATTACCTGCAATGCAGGTAGTATTTCTTATTCAAATCCAAATACTAAAGTGTACTTTCGTAAGGAATTGGAATTTTATAATGGAAACGTGAGAGAATTGGTAGAGCTTTACTATTGAATAATAAATTGTTAAGTCTAGCCTCTTCTATTTTTAGTGATAATAAATTAAATGGGTTTTTTTACAAGGAAGGAATTATAATTTCTAATAATAACAAGAATGTTAAATTAATGTGTTCTATAATGAAATAAATTTCAAATAAATGAACTTGACGACATCTAGAATAACTTTAATGAAGTCAACAAGTGGATATTGGCACACCAACCTTCAACTCCTATATAAGATTAAATCTAATATTATATTGCTAAACCAATTACAATTTCTGTTATCTTTAATTGGATCTTCGAGATGCTTTCAGTATTCAATTCCAACGTACAACAACTGCGTGTTTAGATTGTAAGGGTATAAATTTTAAAACAGAAAAGTTACAACTCCAGTTTCTAATCGAAACAATCGCGTATATTTATACACTTATTATAACGATTATATTTTTAGAATTTTATTAAAAATTTAATTAAAAATAATTATCTTAAATTGTACAACTTTATCAACACCCTAAAAACTACGTGGTGTGACTGGCTATAAATTTTAAAATTCATGTCAAATGTTTAACAGGGTTTATGTATAAATTGGATTTAATTACTTTTTTATCAAACTTAAAACTGAAATAAATGATTTTATGAGAAATTAGAACAAATAGGGTTTAAAGTTCACGGAAAATGTTTTTATTTTTATAGTGCACCATTAATATTTTTATTTTGTTGTATATTAAGAAATTAATCATCCACAGCGATTTAAGTCGGAACAGACATACTCATTATAGTCTTACCGTCTTATACCGATCTTACTTTTAGTATATTTCGTTATAACTCTGAACTCTGTTAACTCGGTTAGGATTTCATAATGCCACTACAATTAAAGCATTTTGATCAGAGTGTTAGGTAAAACATTTCCAAATAGACTACGTCACCATCGCCACTGCCTTTAGATAATAGATAATGTTTAATATAACAATGAATTTAATGTTTTAACTATAAATGAACGAATTGACGAATCTATTTAGATATTATTTTATCACTTATTGGAGGAATATTAAATTACCTAAAATATAAAACAAGATGTAGCAAAATAACCATTTGAGGCTGGAATTAAATTTTATTAATTTTTCCTGTATGGATTAATAGTACGGCGCTAAGGGATATATAAAATAAATAATAATTTAAAAAAATTAATAAAAAATAGTATGGCCCCAATTCAAACCGTTATGTTGTTAAAAATCTTCAGTAATCATATTAGCATATTTGTAAACATCATAGGCTCCAATTCACATACTATGCGGTGCATCGTGCTCGTGACTCTCCGTTCGTTCCCCGTGCTCGAGATGATGCAATATTTGGGTGTGCCGCCACGTTTGACTTAGTCACTCTCGGCAACCGTAAGTAAAATACGACTATGCGTGATACCTCTTTAAAACTCTCGACAAGATCTAGCCTGATATTTAAAGAAAGTATTGCAGTGGTGTAAACTCGAATATTTAAAAATTCTTTTAGTGTGAACAGGTTAATATTTTTAAAAATTAAAGCTAAAATTAATGCGGCATTTTCTTATACATTTGAATAAAAAGTTTATGTCTCGAGATCTCGGCATAGATCTTGACCTGATCCTATGCAAGGTAATTTGTGTATCGATCTGGTTTGTATTCGCATCCATCATTATTTGTAAAAATTATGTAAGCTGCTTTTCATATCATATCTAGACCTGTGTTGGTATAAAATGATCTAGTCCTAAATAAAAAAATAATAAACGCTTTGCATCTATACTCGATTAGCTCATTTCAATCCTCAGACCTGCCTATGCTCCAAACTCTCGGCTAATCAAAACTGAGCCTACCTGTATTTCTTTCAAGTGGTTGCATTCTAGCACCAAAAAAAGGAAACAAAATTATTGTTGTGAAACTTACTAAAACAATCTTCGGTTCGATAAAACATAATCCGAAGTTAAATGAGCTGGAATGCCATCGTGTACATTTTGGATTAATTTCTGTACTACAATACGCGTACTTTATCATACGTAATTGCCTGCCGTGAATGGGCTATGAGCAGTTTTGTCTTTTCTTTTTTTTTTAGTTTCACGCATGATTCCAATCCATTGAGAACTTTTCCTCAGGTTTTCTCGCTTTTGATGAGGCTATGTTTGTTCCTATTAACCCGTGGAGAACAGATAATTTGACCTACTTCATAGTAATTGAAGACCAATTGCCCGAGAGCTTTATAATATGAATGTATTCACTACTGCAACATCTACTGAAATAGAAAAATACTCCATCATTTTTTGAACTGCGATTGATGAGTTCATATAACTAGGTAGTCACTTATCTACAAATTCCATATTTTGAAAATAATCTTTTACCATTCTAACACACTTTTACTACTTTAGATCCTCAGCTGTGCCATCTTTTTGTTTTCTTTGTACTGTTTCTTATTCCAAAGGATTGTGGAAAAGAATCCCATTTCCTTATTGACTATCCATTTCAGAGCTAGTATTCCTTCGTCTCTAGTTTTCATTCGCTTGGTAAATTGAATTATACTGTACTTAGATTGATCATAATTTTATAATCTAGCACGCTTAGTTCATCTTCATCTTCAATCTCAGAAACATCAGATCCTTATGATGGAATATATTCTACTAAAGCGCAAGCATCATCTGAAGTTAATTTGTACAAATTCACAATTATTTATTATTATTATCAATGTTAATTATAATGTAACGAATTGGAAAAAACCACTTTATATGGCTGACGCATATTACCAGAAGAATCTACGGCCCGGCGAATAGTTAGTGTTTAACCGGCGTGTCGAGATGTGCTCTGTGTAATTAATAACCAAATATATTAGTGACTAAATAAATGTTTAATAATTGTTATAATAACACATAAATAGTTCTTATATAGTCCTCAAATAAATTTGTGAATATCTAGCATTTAAGTTTGTTAAATAGTTTATAATTATAGTGTTTTTGATTAATGTAATTAATGTAAATTAATATTTCTCTTGTGAATAGACGATTTAAACAGCATTTTTGTTATTATTTTAAAAAGAACGTTACAATAATTAACATTGCCTATCTATGACATACATACTTGTGCGTGGTATATGACTAAGTGTTATTCTTAACGACAACCGCAGGTAAGTGTTTGCGTGATTGTCGGGACCGACTGCTTAACGTATCCTCCGACAGCACGTCGAAGTGTATATGTCGACGAGAAAATCCTATCTCCGGTTCCGGGGATCGAACCCAGGTCGCATGGTTAAGAGTTAGACTTTTTACTACGCGGCTATTCTCTCCACAAACAAAGTTAGCCATTATTCTAAATGAAAAGGAAATTTCAAATACAACGGCTGCCTAATGGTACCAAACGAAGCCTCAAAAACAAACGGCATATAAAAAAAACACAAAACCTAATTTAGCGCAATTTAATATTTTATGACAAATATTACAATTCGTACAACACAACTGTTACAATATAGTACATATACTTAAAAATGTTTCCCTTACAACAGTAATAGAAAAATAGAGGACTCAGAAACAACATCACAGCCACAATGATTTAACGGAAATTGAAACTCAAACATATTGCAAGTTGTACTTGATATAGATGTAGATTGCAAGGACGATATATTACGGTGGTTCCAGGCGATGTTTACTAGTTAAACAACTAGAAAATAAATCCAAAGTAGGTGTAAGAATTAAACAACCGAAAAACTGCCAATATGAAAAGGATGGTTAGCTGGGAAATCTTGTAAGCTAAATCTAGCAGTTTCTGTGAAATAAACAGAATTGTTTGTTACCATTACTTGCTCAGTACGCACAACAACAAGTGACTTTTGTATTTTCTCCTGCAAGTTGTCAGCCAATTAACACATTTGATCAATTGATCCATTCGGATAATTGACTTAGATGATTATTTTCGACCAATTGTCACCAATATAAATTGCTGGGAATTTAAGACATAATAAGTATTTTTTGTCAAAAATAGTATCGTTAAGAAATTACACGAAATTCGTTTAAGAATTACACGAGTTATTGAAGATAATAGGTATTGTGAGATATGGAAAACGATATACCTTTTTGCATTTCTGACCACAGAAAAATTTTAATGCGACAATAGAGGAATTACTAGAACAGCTCATGCAATTCTTATCTCAGAGGCTACGTTACAGATTTTGATGAAAGTTTGGAAATCTGGATTATCGACTTCCTCAAACCTCTGTTAAGGGTCAAGACGGAGTCCAGGGTACATAAGTCATGAAAGACCAACCTCTTGGTCTCAGGAAATCCAGCAAGTGGGGTGTCTTTTAACTCTTTAACCACTAGGGAGCTTGATAGAACAGTTTTTGTTTTGACAACTAATTCTGGTGACTCCCATAGGTAATAGACGGTTAACACTAGCAGGCAACAGGCAACAAACCTAGGCAATTGAGGTGTCTTTCCTTAACCACATAGGTCATAGAAGGTCAACAAGTAGCTTTAATAAAACTTAGGTAACTGGCGTGCGTTTTGACTTCTTGGTCAGTAGGTAGCATAGTTAAGGCAAAGCAAAGAACCGTTCTTAAAAGTGCGAATTTACCCATAATCTTGCTTCTCTATTAGTGAAGAATCCATAATTAAGAACAATGTTTAAAGACATTCTTATATTTACCGCCTTTTCCTATGGTCAAGGTATCACAGACCAGATGAAACACAAAATCTTATCATTATAGCAGCGACCAATGCTTTGCACTTGGTCCTCGAATCCGGGCTCTCCAAACAACATTCGGAATATTTGGCAAGTATCCTTAACATCTTTCTTGGGTATTGATAGCAAAAAAGAAGATTATGAGTAAATTTGGACTTCTAAAATATGTGTATGGCTTAATTAACCAGAAAACATAGTGTATGGGCTATAAGAAGAGTTTCTACTGATGGTCTGGCTTGGAAATACGTATGCAGCTAAACCCATTACATTACTCAACGAGCCTGAAGGTATGATTATACGTAAGCTGCGCAAATTTAGGTGACGTGTCCTCCGTGTGCTAAACTCTCGTAGAAAAACAAGGAATCTCTACTAGATCAGATAAATTAAAGTACCCTGATTACCTTTGACAACCACGGGATGCCACTGGCATCAATGTTTCAATCAAACAATGTTTTCCTTAGTTTCCCCAGTGGATAAAGAGTTGAAGGACACTCTCATTTGCCTGAGTCAAAACACCCCACATGTCTAATTTTGTTGAAGGGCACTTCTAATCTTTGTAACCTCTTGGAATGACCGGAGTTAATTGTTTGTTGAACAAAAACTAGTTTCTCTTCATGCTCCATAGTGGCCAAGGCGTCAAAGACACCCCAGCTGATCTCTCTGATCCTCCAGCATGTCCCGTTTAGACTATTAAAGAAAATTTAGTGGTCCCAACCTTTCTCAAAACTTTTATCAATTTGCAATGTGGCTTCAGACAGATACGAATTTCGTCTTAGCCTTTACGAGTTAAAGATTAAAAGATGCGACGAAATGTTTTGAATATACTTTTTTTAGGAAAAAACCGCAGTGAAACTTTGGTGTGCATGTGCAAACAAGACCTACTATATTTCTTCAGTTATTTGCGTTTATCTTTGATCATAGAGTACGCTGGTGGTTTATAATAAATGGAGTTTCTAATTACACACAAATCTGTTTTAAGCGGTTCTATACCTGATAAAAAAATTAGAATTGATTCGATTATAAAGAACAAAGTTACAGGGGTATCAAACTGTAAAGTGAAACATTGATATGCATTTGTTAAAACATCTCTTCAATTCTGGGCCGCAGAAAATTATCCGAGATTAATTGGGCAGAGGGTTGGTTAGCGAGATTTTTAAAAAGTTTGATGTTTAAAACAAGATCTAGTGGTATAGAACTCAAACTAGTACTCCAGAGCTTGTACAAAGTGTCGGGTTTCTATAAAGTCGCCTTCTAGGTTCTCGATTTTTGTAGGCAGATTTATTTGAAAACTACTCTTTCTGGGATTAGAAGCTCCAACAGAACAAATGCTTTTTATATTTTAGCTTCCAGAATATTTGATAATTCTCTTTTACCGTTTGAGTCTTTCTATTTCAAATAATCTTTACTGAATTAATTGATTATAAGAGACTGCGATATCTAATACACACGAAATTTTACAAAAAAAGATCACATTTATCACAGTGATGCTTTTGAAGATATGTAATGAGGGTTTGTAAAACATCGTTTTATCAGATTAAATCGACCCAATCTCCAATCCGTCTCTATTTGAACTGATCAGGGTGTTTTTATCATAATCCATCACTGGATTATCTTATCTACTCCCTGGTTGTATTTACCGTTACGTAATCCCTTGTAGTATCCAGATGAAACTGTTTGACCTAACGGTTCTTATACATCTTGTATTTGTCTATTTTAACCACGTTTGGTTAAGATACTAATTTCAACCACCCTTCATTTTGTATTGAAATAACATCATCAAATCATCAAATACAAATTTGCTTGCATATTTTAGCAAATTTTAGATATTCAGCAAAAAATATGCGGATCATTTGGAAAACAACCATAATTTGTAAAAAATTTACATGAGGTATACTATAATAAACGTACGAATCATTAATTTCCATATATGGAAATGTAAACTGGAGCGTTATTTAACTAAAAATATATTTAGCTCAACAAAATTTCACCCTCGTTAACAGCCAACCCCTGTGGATGCGATGGAATCAGCAAAGAGAGAAGGCATCCAACATTCAAATCAAATTTAACGAGAATTCTAGCAGGGTCGGTCGGTCTGTTGGTTGGTTGGTCGGTTGCGAGCTAAAAGAATGTTAAAAATAATGATTAGCGTACAGAACAGGGCTTGATTAAAGAGTCGCTATAAAAACAAGAGGATCGAACGTAATTTACCGCTTAATCCCAAAATAATACGAATTTAATGGCTCCCGTGAGACCACGAGTAATCTTTGGCCAGATAACGAACCAAGAACTAATGTGTTCCAGTACGGGAAACGATCGGGGATTTGTTCCCTTTCTGGAACATTTCCGGTACTTTCAGATTTTTATTATCAATGTGTTTTCAAGGAGAATAAAACAGACAAACTGCGATTTCATTCTAAGATTTTTACACTGTTTTGAAAATTCGAAAAGTGCCGACGTTAGCGAAAATTTAGAAAGAATGTGGAAATGAAAATTATTAACTTAGGTTGACAGTAACAAACTGACATTTAAATCAAAAATTAAGAGCAGCAAAATTGGGAATGTTGTCACGAGACATGAACCGCGCTCTGAAAAGCTTTGTCTGCAAAACGAGTTAGGAAATGAAAAGGGTAACTGAAATATCATTAAGATGATTGACATAGAATACCTTTTAAACGATGCTTGGAATTGCGTGCTATCGCTAAAGCTCATGTCAAGGAATAATTATTCATTTTGATTGCTCTTTTGTTATTTAAAATAATAACAATGGATATTTCTTTAATTTCCTTTAATCTATTAAAGAATAAAATAGAAGGGAATTTGGAACCATAAATATGCACGATACACAGGAGCTTGAAGGTTTAATATTCTTCTCTTTCTGTTCTATTGTTCACGATATAGTAGAGCTTTATTACTCTTTGAAAGCTAATAAAGCTGTGTTTAGACAAAGATAATAATAGCATCTGACTATATAAAAAACGAATTTTCAAAGTTCGCAGTGTTTATAGGTACTGGTATTGAATCTAAATACCAGGCCTAAGTATAAACGCTTCTAGGATAACAAAGCGTACACAACAGTATTTAATAAAATCGTCACGCAAGTTTTTTTAATAGCTCATTTCCTGAAGAAATTCGGCTATTTAATAGAACATAATGAGAACATATGGTTTTATGTTTGAGTCTCACTTTGATGAAACCTGCGCATCATAAAATGCATTTTATTAGTCTCTTCAACGTCACTGCAGTGCGTGACAGAATTATAACCGCTGTTTTAACGGCTCCACATGTACATATGTACAACATAGAAAAATATCTAATGGTATGCTACTACTACTAATGGTATGCAGTAAAAATGCAGATGCGTGAAGAAGATAGCAATTTGGCGGAAGCATGCTTTTTTGTGAATTTACTTTGCATTAAGAAGAGAGGCTATTTTTTGAATTCAAGAGAAGACCAACACAGTACATATTTAGTATTGTTGCTGCAGATGGACGAACAGTTGTCTTATATGAGTTGCTTCTTTTTGTGATTCGTGATAGTTATGTAGCTATCTATGTCTATTATGGTACACTACACAAGTGTTGATACTCAAATGCACATGATTCGATTTTGGTGCTGTTCATCAATTGATAGCCCAACTAGTTGGATATTTTGAGGCAAGATTGACCCAAATATGAGAACTGCCTTTTTGTCATATAATAAAGCTGATTATAAATGGTCACTCGATGGTGAATTATCGTTTAAAAATTAGCCCTTTTATGACTTACAACAAACAATATCTACTTAGGTTTTTTAGATAGTCTTCAAAAATGTAAAGTTCTAATGTTGACCTGTATGACCTGATCCCGCGTAATTCGAAAGTGGATTGAGATCACTAAAATAGATTTAAGGACAGCAGAGTATCACAACACTATATTTTAAACGGTGTGTCCTAACCACACAATGTACTTGACTTATGCCAATATATTTCGGTAACGATATTACCTTTTTTATGGCGAACAAATAAATTGGGCAGAGCAATCGGTTTTTTCAATCGGTTTAGGTTAAAATTAGTCAGGGTCGGCTTTTTCTTCCATTTATATTAAGAAATATTTTTAACTTAAATGCTTATAAAATTTGCATGGTTATGATTGGCATGTTTATGCGAGAAACAATGTATTCCGGAAATGTGTTGATATTAAAGTATCGGCAAATTGTAAACACCGGTAAGAAGTAATAAAATTTGCAAAACAAAAATTGTTACATTTTGAAATGCGAAATCTGTATAGTAAGTGTAGCGCCTTAGAAATAGAAGCGTGCCAGTTACATTTAAGACCAACAAAGTATTTAAATGATATAGAATTTCAAAAATGGTGTGAGTTTCAAACGCATGTAAACGAAGTTATACTAACTATAAGTTTTGCTTCGAAATGAAACCCTTATGTAAGAAATTCAATAGAAATTGCTCCCAGATCACCAAAAAACGATAACATGCCTTTGAAAGACACATTAGTACCTAATTAGATACTAGTAAGTAGTAGTAAGTGAGTAGTACTAGTAGTTACTAAAGGTTTAAATTATATTATGTTATGCAACTAATAACTCATTAAAGAATCTGTTAGGCAATTCAAAAGATAAAACAACTGAAATCGGTAATATACCAGTTCGAATGCAATAACTGTAACTAGAAGTATATATTGGAAAGACAAATCGGCACATTTCGATCTAATTTAAGGAACATATAGTGGATTCCAAATACAATAGCATAGAAAAATCAAGTGTCACCCAACATATTTATGACACGACGCGCGATTCAAGCTGATAAATTTATTGAGAAGTGTTGATTCAGCCAATGAACTTGACGCCTTTAAAAGCACCTTCTTATTAAAAAGAATCATATCGTCTTGCGTAAAATTGGAATGATCTTTGGCAGTAGGTGCACACAGCTTTTTGAAGGTGTTCTCCTAAACCCCTTTCGTTATTGTAGAGCCTTACGGCCTATATTTACTCAAGCGAATTACTTTGAATGTCCCAGAAGATGGTTACAATGACGTCCTGCTGAAGATTATGTCCGAGCTTTCTTTGGGAATGAGAACACTTGTGAATCCATTGTACAGACTCCAATTTTGTTTCAGGCTTCCAGTGATAAATCCAAGTCTCGCTTCTTCTGTCATCATCCGCATTACGAAATCCAAAGATTTCGAATAGTTTTGACAATTCTTTTGTCGTCGCATCTTTTGCTCGGGAGACAAGAATCTAGGAACCCACCTTGCTGAAACATTACTCATGTCCACTTTTTTGCACATTTCAACATTCGTTGCCTCTGCAGGTCTTCCACTTCTCGTCACCAGCCGCCTTAACTTACCACCATAACTTAGACCATAACTTAACTATGAAATATGGTGGCGCATTGTTTCAGTATTTTTAAACTGGTTGCCTTCTTTTGTAAAGAATTTGATTATATCTTTTCAATTTCAAAACTATCATTGTTAGTCACAGTATCCTTCATAAAATAAAAATTGATCTTTGATGCAACTATAAAAGACTTGTCACTATCTGACATTATACGCTAAGGATCGTCATTATTTTTACCATGACTAGGTCATTAATGTTAATAGTAATAACATAGCAAAGGTTAGGTGTGCAAAGGTGCAAAACATGATCTAACCTGGAAAACTTGTCTATGTTTTTTAACTATGCATATTTGTATTATACAACAAACTGAAAATATCCGTTTAATACCAGTAACCGCATGTTACGTATCACGCAAATCCAAAATGGAATCACAAAAGAATACTTTCGTGCAACCTTTTAACTATTATGATTATAATCATTATCACTGAATCTACGATAATTAATAATTATTAATTATCGTAGATTCAGTAAATCTCGTATACAAAACTTTAATCGGCAGCTTAAAACTTATAATCCAAGTCTGTATTTTGTTCATAAACATTTAATCCACTAGAATTCAAAACTGAAAGTAAATTTCTCATTTAATTAATTAAATTTTTCCCAAAAGAGCAAATATGTTATGTAATCTAACCGTGTAGTATGTTAACTAACCACATATAACCTAACAGCCAAATTATGTGCCCAACTGTAGATGTTTGTTCAAAATTTAAAGAAATTTAAATTCAAAGGCTTGCATAATTGATCGATTGACTAGCTTCGTATATCTAATAGAGTATAAATATCGGAGCCGGACATTTGGGCGCGGCCGTTACGGCGCGGCCGTTTCGGCGCGGGACACTTCGGCGCGAGGACACTTCGGCGAGAGGACACTTCGGCGCAGGGACACTTCGGCGCGGACCACTTAGGCGCAGGGACACTTCGGCGCGAGAAATTGTCTAATATTATTACAATGAACAAAATTTGTAGGATGAAATACAGTATTCGATAAATACGGTATGGTGAGAAAAAACTCAATATTTGCCAATCACAAAAGCTCGTATGTACTGCCAGATTTAAGCTACTAAAACATTAAAATCAAAATTCTTCTGCAAATCTCTGCATAAGGGAACAATTTGTTTATTATAAATCCCTTATTGTTTATAAGAATATCATGTTCGATAATGTTAATATAACTTTTAAAAAAATCAAAATTTTTATAAAACCAATTAAATGACAGAAAATTGATATTAACATTGAATATCGTACCACTGATAAATACGTGTCCCACTTCACAAATTTTGTCTCAGTAGGTAACACTTATAAATGTATACTATTTAGTGCTTATAGTACAGTGCTTAAAGACAAAAAGCACTCGAGTAACACAATTTAACCAATCCAAGCGAAATTGTGGAATTAAGATGTGTACATAAAAATAAAAAAAAGGTTACTCTGATAATAGGGTAGCTTGTCCCAAACAATTAGACTAATGGTCCAAAAAAAACGTTTAAAGTTCTCCGAAAGTTTTACACTAATTTGCCGCGGAAAAATTTACATGCCCCGAACTGTCTTTTCGTCGAATTGTGCCTGCGCCTAAGTGTCCCGGCGCCGAAGTGTGCCTGCGCCGAAGTGTCCTTGCGCCGAAGTGTCCTTGAGCCGAACTGTCCGGCGCCAAACTGTCCTCGCGCCGAAAAGGCCGCACCCAAATGTCCTAGACCGTATAAATATAGTACAGTGAGATCCAAATTGAGTGAAGACGGTTTGAATTTCGCGCCTTAGGTTTTAGTATATTTCACGATGTTAGTGTAGCACTACTGAAATGTGTTGTGTCAAATTATACAGAGTCAACTCACTATCTCGTTTACATCGTTGTACTTTGCTACGTTATTCGGGTTTTCATTAAATTTTTGCTTTATTTCGCTTGTTTTCTTATTTTACAAAACAGTTTTTTTCAGAACTACGGTTTGCTACACGATTTTATTATCAAGTAAGCTTATTATTTAAAATTAACGAAGTTTAAAAGTTATATTATTTTTAAGACGCCGCTGTAAAATAAAAGAAGTAGAAAAGTATTCATGTTGCCAATGTGACAATAATTTAATGTGGCGGTAAATTCAAACCGTCCTCGTTCGATTTGGATCACCCTCTACACTGTTGTTTTGTGTAAGGCATTTAATGGAATAACTAGGAATTTAATGAACTGGAAGGAAGTAAACCAATTCTATGTATTTGAAGCATTTAACTTTTGATGATGAATTCATTTCAGCACAATTAAATCAATAATTCAATTCTGGCAAAAAAGACTTATTACGACGACCAATGCATTTCTGGTCTGATTCTGTAGTATACTTTAGTTACGCTTAAGTTACGCTGAACCCCGGTAAGGCCACTTTATTGTATTTGAAAAATAGTTAGGTTAGGTTATTTAAGATTCGCGCACATATAATTATTTACTTAAAAAGTTTTGCCAACCGTCTCATTTTGTGTTGATGTTATTAGTCCGGTCATTTAAGACTAAACCTGACAGTTTAGAAAAATTAATTCCCACCAAGCTGTTTTTTAATATAGAGCTGAATTTTGGTATCATAGAAAGTTTTGGAAAGTCCTATGGGGTTTGGTTTACACTTTTTTGTAGTAGTTTTTGTTGACCTTTCACATTTTATATCTTTTTGAAGCGCACACCAAACCTCATAGGACACCTTTATAACACCAAAATCCAGCTCTATACAAAAAAGTAGCTTGGTGGGAATTAATTTGTCTAAAAAATCTAAAATGAGTGGACTATACAGGATAGGGTTTGCAACAAACATGTTTAAAAACACAAACACATATAAAAGAACATGCTTAAAACATGATTTTAATTGTTTTAAACTAAGAGATCTTGAAATATTTTA
Organism: Agrypnus murinus; assembly: GCA_929113105.1. Lineage (NCBI taxonomy): Eukaryota > Metazoa > Arthropoda > Insecta > Coleoptera > Elateridae > Agrypnus > Agrypnus murinus. The sequence goes on from OV816031.1 coordinate 120,054,033, forward strand.
ATAAAAGGCCCCAAGAAAGATATTCTTATTAAACTCGGGTACAACTTACCATCATGATTCATGATTATCCATACCTGGAATAATAATAAAAGTTCCTATCATCAATTTTTCAATTTTATCATCAATCAATACGACATAGTAAGAGGAACAAGAGTAATAGGAGCTTCTAAGGAAACAATAATAAAAAATCAACTTCAATCCTCGCCAAAACAATAGTATTAAATATAGTCAACACCTTGCAAATTGTAATTTATAAATAAAAGGATTTTTATTCTTTTTAAATACATCTTCAAACCTCTAAAAAGAATGCAGAATTAGTAAATGGAAAATCAGTCGAATATTATATATTCATGATGACCGGTGGACGAAGGCGGCATTTTTTAAAAATTTTATTAAAGATGTTGTTGAACCTCATAAAATTAGTGCCAAGGGTATCAATTTGCAAAAAAATAAATGTAAAGCTAAATAAGTATCAAAGACTATTGCTAAAGTTCATATTGAAGGGAAGCATTTTCCAGGTATTTTTGTTTATTTTATTTAGATTTACTATTTGACTAGGTTAGCTTAAATTATTCTTTCTATTATTTATAGCCAGTCGTTTTTAAATGCTCTACAGCCGAAGAGAAATATTTAACATTAATTTAGTGTTGTTACAGCCAAATTGGTTGATTTTATACAAAATAATCTAATCCTCTATCCACCTTAGCAATAATTATATAAATTACTATAAATTGTTTTTATGGTTCAAGTTTTAATCTTAGTCATTTTCCAAAATAGATTTAAATAATACTTAATCAACATATTGTCTAACTTTTCTCATTTTATAATTTATAATTATACTTATAATGGCAGTCTCGGTGGATTAGTGGTTTGCATGTTTGCTTTATAATCCAAAGGTGGTAGGTTCGATCCCAGGCCGAGCTGCTAATTTTTCATAGCGAAGAGAAATTTAAAACAGGTCTTTTCGGATAAGAAGTAAAACTGTAGATCCCGTGTCAATGCGATGTTTGGCACGATAAATATCCCTACTGGGGGTGGGATTCCCCCAGTTTCGGCTAAATTCTACTAGGGTCGGACAAATGATCATAGCAATCGGTGCCATGAGGTACGAAGGATGCTCCGCAATCCTGACTCCTCGTCCAAAAATAAATAAATAAATAAAAAAGGTATATTTTTATTTTTCTTTCAAGTTTTAAGAAATGCCTTTTAAAACAAAAAAAACATGCCAACCCTGATGCAGGGTATAACTAATATAACTAGAAACCTCGTAATGGAGGTCAGCTGTAATGATTTAGAACGTATCTTCCTTATCAACATGTGGTCGCTTTCTGATAGTTTTCGAGAAAATCGCATTTCAAATTTCAACCTCCCATTGCGAGGTTTCTAGTTATTCTCAGTTACACCCTATATAGTTATTCTTTATTTACGTTTTTTTAGCAATGACTTCTCAAAGAAAATAAGTTTAGTTAGGAAGTAGTGGAGGTCAAATCGGAGAGGGAGATAAGGAGAGTGGGTGGGTAAGGTGTGGGTGGTTGTTAAATACATAACGTGGCCAGAACGTGCTTTAGCTTTGAAGAAACCTGAGCCGTCAATAAATGAGAGCTCATTGGAGCGGGTAAGTGGTGGGTACTTTTAATCGATAAGAATAGAAACTTTAATTTGTAATCGAAATATTGGAAACGCCTGTAGCGCAGGCTTGAAAGTTAGTTAGATAATATAAAGTTTAATTATTTAATAGTAAAATTTGAAAGTTTGAGATAACTATTACGTAAGCCAATTTTAATGGCGTTAGCTTATATCTTCACACTCATAGTAGATCAAAATAAATTTTGATCATGGATGTAGAATTTCAGTAGATTTAGAATTTTAAGATACAAATATGCAAATGCTCTTGTCATAACATTTTTGGAGTAGGTAAATCGTAATCATAACATTTACAATACTTTTTTAATATTTCATGTTCCAATTTTGTATTTTTAACAGATGGTAACAAAGCTTTTATAGAGAATAAAAATGTTAACGACCCGAATTAAATTTTTACGTTCGTAAAATAAACCTAAGGTAAAATTTAATTTCTCAATTCTGAAAAGTAATTTTTAATTAAATATATGCAATGTTATTGCTTTTTCAGAAATCTGGTCTACGCTGTCAGATGTGTTTATACCAAGCATCCCTCAGCCTAAACAAACAGAGCCACGCTTAAAAGCGTATTATACACACACACACAGAGGCACATCTGTATATATGAGGTTTAGCTTTCAGTTGGTATAACCTTAATCTACTTGTGTATTTTACCATTTCCTTAGAGTAACTGTATTTTACGAGACCACACACACACACACACACACACATAGGCACACGAACTTATCTACAGAAACCCCTATTTCCATTATGTTATTTTTGTATGGTCCAGTAAAGCTTCTGAAACGAGAACTATTTTTTTTGTAAACTTCAAGGAAAAAAGCAATCTTTCAGGAGGGAATTTAAAGCGCTTTTTAATTCAAGCAGCTGTTGTGAAAGCTTTTGGCTTCAGAGGACGATGAAAAAGGGAATGGAGGATAATTTTTAATTTATTTTTTCTGAAAATAGAAGTGATGTAGTAGGCTTTGTTTACATTCTTCTTTTATGTTGAATAATTTAATTATATATTTTAAACTTTTCACCTTCGATTGGGTGGTGAAAGCGATTGCTAATCATTAGCTTCCTTTTAACTTCAGACATAATCTTCTATTGGTTTCCTACCACTGATTAGCGACACATTCTCGAAAAGAAAAAGAATAATGTGAAGCTCGTTTTAAGAAACGCCGTGGTCTACGTTCTAAAGACCAATTTCCTAAACAAGTTCCGGTGCTATACAAAAAAAACTTGTAGGATGTGGGTAAATGTGGCTGAAAACGACAACTTATAGATCATCATTCATTTTATTTGAAGGGATTTTAGGAAAACTTTCAAAATTTCTGTTTTTGTGTTAGTAATGTCTCTAATTAGATGCCACTGAAGCAACAAGATGTTTCGTCCCATTCAGAGTCGTCTGTAAATGCAAAAAGACTGAAATTACTAAGAAACAAAACGCAAAAGCGCTTTAAAACTTTCATATTTTGCTTGCTCTTCATGCTATTCTGCGCTAATGTGAATTTATAGCGACATCTGAAAAGTTTTCTGCGAATTTATAGGATAATATTGTAGTCTCTTGTGTGCTTTTTTTAACATTTGTAATATTTCTCCCCCAATGTTTTTTTTGTTAAAACATTCTTCATATGCTTATCATGTTATTGCTAACATCAATTCGCTTTAATTCATTTCAGAGCTTTTTAAAATTTACAAAGAAGTACGCTTTAGGTATTTGTTACTTGTTTCATACTATTCTATACTGAGTGGAAGAAAATTTTGGGGTACTCTGAAAGTTTGAAATCCAATTGATATATGAAAAAATCGTTTCAAAAATTATTCCCATTAGCTATCTGCCAATGTGAAAGATGAAGCAAAGTATTTGTCAGAATTGGTACCACTAATTCTGAAGTATATCTCAGATAGTATTTGCAGAACCGGCTACTGCCATTTATGAGGTCTCATGCTCGTTCGACATTATTTTGGCCAGCTTTGGCTAGCTGTCACTATTCGCTTCAAACCAGGAAATAGCATAAAGATCACAATGTTGACGTAAGCTCCTAAAGACACTAATCCACCGAACACACCGGAATTACATCCAATTGAAAAATATTGGGCAAATATCAAATTTAAATTAAGAAAAACATGTAAACCTGCAATTTCCTTGCAAGATTTTTGTAAAAAATGAGATCTTTGTACCAAAAAGAACTCAGATGAGTCTGTGCGCATAAGCATGCGTTCCATCAAATCCAAGGTGCCTGAATTTAGTCGAAAAAAGCAAAACAAATAAATTTCCATTATGATTGCTTTCATTTGTAGTAATAAAGTAAAAATCCGTTAAAATTATCGTTGTTTTGTTTTTAGGAACACTCTTTCAGAGTGGAAATTAATTGTTTCGGTAAACAAATCTTAGCTATTTTCTTTCTTATACTTTTTATGCGTTTTACACGTTTTATACTTTTCGTCATTTTGTCCACGTTCAGCCATTTGTGCAAATACACGTTTCGGCGATTTGTCCACAGATGAGTTTCGGTGTTTTGATCGTGTTTACCGCTGTTTGTAGGCGCACATACTCTTTTCGAAGTTTTGACCAAGATTCGGTGTTTTGTCCATTCGGATTTTTATTCGGCCTATCCTGTACCAAATATTTTTCTGAGTGCTCCTCTTTCAAATGTTTCAAAACGATGTAGGTAATAAATTAGAGAAAAGCTACGATAGATAGACCATGATCGTGACATCATGAGTCAAATAGTAGAACAGGTCAAAACTTACAAAGAATTATAGAAACTTTGTATTAGTTTTGTTTCGAAGGACAACAGTAGGAATGAAATCATGATGCATTATTTTAGTTACATGTCCGTTGTATGGGTTTGCAGTTAATCGCTGCCGTAATATGGTACTTCAGCTACGTCATAAAATTAGATTCGTTCTCAAAGCGCGTTTGAAGCTACTACATTCCGTACAAAAAACTCTAATACGTCAGTCATCAACGCGCAGAAATTAAAATCCCAAAAGCAATCAACAATAAAATCCTGATTTTGACGTTTGTTGCAGAATTTAGCGTCAAAAAGTTATGTTGTTGATGCTTCAATTGGAATAAGATCAGGCATCATTGCAATAGACAAAGATTTATCCCTGGATATCAGAGTATGGATAAAATATACTCGTTTCAGCATGTTGTTCCAAATACTCCTTCATACATTCTAAGAATCTGAAGAAATATCAAAAACACTCCCATATATAATATCCGTACATAAAATCCCATTTTTACGGGACAGGACGTCCCTGGACATCGGACTGTGCTCGGCTTCTTGAGGCAAGATATTTTTTTCGAAATCTACATAAATCAAGCTTTACAATGGTAACCAAGTCTGGCAGAGTATGGCATTAATTAAATTTCGAGGATGAAATTCACGGAAGCTCAACGCTTCGTTGCTGACACTAGATTTTTAAGCCTTGCTTAGCTCGGGTTATCAGCCACTGTCGATTTTGAATTATAATTCTTAAATCAACCATAGGTTGTCGATAAAAAGCCAATAATTCTGCTTAATATCCTTGGACAAGTTTACGAAAGAATACTGGCAGAGGCTTAGAAAGTTTTTCACTGACCTTCAGTTGATTCCAGGCCACCAATAGAGTTTTTTCTACCAACCTGAATTTTTTCTCAAGTAAACTGTCCTAAAGAATGGTTCATCCATTCTGTAAGCCGTCAACTGCGTCGGTGTCAGTAGAAAAGATCTATTAAAGGTAATACTGCAACTATCTTATTTTCACTCATCTATTGTACCCTAGACTCTTGATTTGTGTATTTTCTATTCTAAGCTTTCAGGATACGTGAGGCCTAGAACGACTTTTTTTATCAAGTGGAAAGCTCCTGAAAAAAACTTTTGTAATACATGATTAAGGATTAAAATTTAAACAACACAAATATTGCAAATGGGCTAAGCTTAATGAATTGCATATAGCAATAGTATTGATGGACGATACGATCATACTCATGTTATCTCCTGGGCGTAAGATCATACAAAAAAGAGACCAACACATATTTTGATCACTATTTAGTTGTAGCCAGAATCAGGGCAAGAATATCTCCAATATAATATTTATAAATAATATAAATAAAACGCAAATCTAACGATAGAAAACGTATAACACTAAGAAAATTGAATAACACAAAGCAAAAACAAAAAGAGCCACATATAGAAGATATTAAAATAGACTAGCTGCTGAGAGCGTGTAAAAGAACAAAGGACTCAGCAGCGGAAACCCTGAGAGAAGACAGTGTCCAAGTAATAACTATTTGACAAATAATGCGTGGAGACTACAAAAAAGAATGAGGTGCCTGATCTTAAACTCAAAAATAGCTAGGTATACGTATATGATACGGACAAGACGTAAAGAAGAGAAAATGATTGAAACAAATTCAAAAAAAGAAATATGAGAATGAATAGATTAAGGTGCTCGAAGGATTTAGAATACAAAACGAAAGAAGAAAGTTCTATAAAACATTAAATAATGCAAGAAAGTGTTTATGTGAAGAATAAGAATGTTCTTAGATAAGAACGGAAACTCATATACAACGAGACCAGCAAGATACTGAACAGATAAACAGCATACACTAATAACTATCCTATACCTAATTGAAATTAGGGAAATAGTGCAAATGTTGAGATAAAAACACTTACTCTGCAAAAGAGAAGAACCAACCACATCATGTACTGGAAGAAGTCAAAAAAGCAATCATGAAGAAGCACAATATCAAAGTGCCGGTATCTGTCATCATACCATGTAAACTTCTGTATATGTAATGTATGAAGATATCAATACAACAAAAATTATAAATTGGGAAGACTAAAAGCCGAGTAAAACGTAGTACATACACTTAGCACAGACCGATAGAAATCGAAAATAATGTAAATCAAACTTAAGTCAGTGAAACTACGATGGATAGACGGGGTTGAAAAAAGTCTAAGAAGCATAGCAGCTAACCTCTGAAAATCTAAAGCCCTGAATAGAGACGATCATCAAGGAGGTCAAGGCCCATCCAGCGGAAAGGGAGGAAAATGGAATAAAGTACTATATTTGGTATATAATGAAAACAAATCAAACATAGTCAAGTATAGTCAGTACAATGCGTGCAAACGCATTTTCAGTTATTAGAATTTTCGGTTTGTTAAGAATACATTAAAGTTACTTCCTGAATATCTCTGTATTATTGTCACAATTTTCAGTAAGCTGGACAGAGTAGAACGGCAGGGATTATGTACATTGAATATGAAATTCATCATGTTGATTTTAAGCTCCTAGTATGAATTTGTAGGTGGCGACAGACACTCCTATTTATCTACCCATTGGCATTGTATTGAAACGGAACATTCTTGGTTATGTATCTAGTAGAAGATGAGAAACACCGAAATGTATTTCTATAGACTACCCACAAAACCATCAGATCGTAGTATTATTATGTATTATATTGACAACTGGCCTCCACTAAATAAATAAGATTTATCATCTTAGTAAATTTACATCTGTCTTTTACATTCAATTCAATTTGCTTTGAGGTGAGTTTGGGATGCTAGATGCTAGAATGAACTGATGCAGACAGACAAAATCATCAGTGGTCTTATTATACATCTTTACTCAGCATCTCATTATTTAACTTTATTCTTTTTCGCTTACTGAAAATTTCAAATTTCGCACCAATCAGAGGTCAAATATATACATTTTTACGTATTATTACCCCTCCTATGTAAAAACGCTAGATTTCTGCGAATCTTTTTTTATTACGTTTCATTGTCGTACCACGTACTATTTAATTTATAAGTCTTGTATATTAAGGTTCTTTTACACTTTTATTACTCTATTGTTCCATTAGCTGTTATATGATTTCAGAAATGGGAATCGCTATAACTCCTTAACTAAATCGTTACTTGTTATAATTACAATTAATCGTTACAATTACAAATGTTACTTGTATCATCAATATATTTCAACTGGAAGTTCCTATGTAAATAATATCGACAATATGAATCGTCAATTAGAATGACAAACCAGTTATGAGCTATAGAAAGGACTGTATAAAATATTTATTCCTACATTGAATATCAAAATGTTAGACCTAATAGCCTAAGTACAAACGGAGCCTCGCCATCTTGGATTTTTCAATTACTTTCTAATTATTATGCATATCCGAGAATAGACCTACAAAACTGAAGCGACTGAAACTGAATTGTTATTTACCTTACACGTGCTTTCCATGGCTACATAACTTTCAAATTCACAAATAAGCAAATTATTTAAGTAGAAACAATGTTATAAAAACCTCATAACATTATTTGGAAATCTTACGACGTAACAGTTAATAATCAAGCAAGCGCTCTGTTTATTTTTCGATAATGCCCATGAATAAATTACAATCATTAAATGCCTATGATCAAATATATTCAAACGCCATTGGTGTATTCTTACTTACCGTTAGTTTAAATATTGAAAATAAACATTGAAATGTTTGTCGGTTTGAGAACCCTAAGGCAATTAATTTCATAATCCCTAAGCAATATTTATTTATCGTTAGATTTAACTTTCTACTAACGAGTACGTTTGGTGACTATTAGGGTTATTTTCCTATATACTAAACTATTGTGATAGTTAATTTTAAAGCAATTATGATCAAGAGAACATTTGGTAACTATATATTAACGGTTCTTGTTTCAATTCCCTGCATTATAATTAGTGAGACGATCTAGGCAATACACGATTTATCACCGTAATAATTTTTATTGGATTATATAAAAGTATAAGAAAAGTCCGACTGTAGGTGCATTTTTACTAAAATCCTAAAAAATTTAAAAAAAGTAACGCAGTTAGTGGGAATCGAACGTTAGGCCATCAGTTTATAAAGCCGCTACTTTAGAAGGCGACCTCCCTATCTGTTGCGAGTAACCTTTTTATTTACCAAGTAAATTGTTTTGTCAATTTGTTATTTTTGAAAATAAGCCGCATTAGATTAAATGCAGAAACATGTATTTCCTTATTTTGGATAGATTTTTATACAAAAAATCGGCGATACATCAGCTGTAAGGTCCCCTTGTTAGTTAGAGAATTGCAGAAATGCCTTTATCGGGATGTAAATGTTAGGCTTCTTTTAACAGTAATTATTTGATTTTATTCTTACCGCAAAATTCAAAATTATAATTCGGTCCAAAATTTAAAAATATCCAAACGACACTGATGTATTTTTACCACCTATCACTTAAAATTTTAAATAAAGTTGTTTTTGTTCTTAAAAGTTTTTTGTTAATATAATAATTTCTTTCTTTAGTACACATATTAAAATGTTAGCATGTAGAGCAATTGACTATTACTATTTCCATAAATATGTTTAAACTTCTGTATTTAGAACATAAAAACAAACAAAACAGTTTACTACGTAGTAGTAGAAGCGGAGTTCTTTTTCTTGGGGGCGTGCTTTAATGTTTTTCCCCCAGAAACTAATTGGTTTGTTTTGCCGTGGATTTCCCATGACGTCACAGTCAGAGCTTTCAAAAATGTTTTTATTCGGAATTTTTTAAAACTAGTGAAAAGTTTGAAATTAGTAAATCAAAACGTGTTTTTAATTATTGGTCCAATATAAAGAATTCTTTGATATATTTGTGAGGTGCGTTGGACATCAGAAAATGGAAGTCATTAGATAACTTGTTGATCTTGACATGTTAATTAGGTTTCTTGCCAATTAGGCTTTTCGTTACGTTAATTTTCTTTTAAATTTTAAAAGCCATATATCAGATATACCCTGCCGATTTTACTTTCATATCAATTAATATGAGAATTTTAGTTTTTAAAACAAAAATTCCATAATTATGCGTCTTTCCAACGTTCTTATTTATTAATAAATCAACACGTTCTTAAAACCAGTTAGATCATTGTTATACATGTTTGGGTAAACTGGTTTACATACTTAACATTAATTAGCGGATTCTATAAACTCTATTTTTAACTATCTATTTTTTTTATTAGATTTTAATTAGGTTTGCCCTGATGTTAACGTACTAAATAATCGACTGAATTCTTGTATCATCATGGACACTGAATTTAGATTAAGATTGTTCTTACCGCAAAATTCGAAATTATAATTTAACACCAAATTTAAAAATATTCGAATGACATTGCTGTATTCTTGCCACCTATTAGTTGAAGTTTTAAGAACGCTAAAAAACAATTAGCCTAGGAGAAAGAACTATTAGAATGTGCCCTCAGGAACTCCAAGATGGCAGAAAAAGGGCCCCGCTTTTACTAGACTCGTATAGGGATGAAATGAAAAACGTGCATTATGTTGTTAAAAAGCTATTTATTTCAAAAAAGAAAAATTAAGAATAAATTCATGTATGATGTCAGTTGAATGTGATTATTATAATACTAACAAACTGATGTAAGAGTTTTGCTAATAATAATTAATAATGAAGATTTTCAAGAATTATTCTTTCCGATCAATTGTGAGCAATAATTAGGCTTCTTCTTAACGAATCTACCAATATTTGTAATTAATTGTACACTTTTAAAACTGCGTAGGTTTCTGAGTTCAAAAATTTACTTTTAGTTCTTTTAGCCCATGATATTAAAGAATCGATTATATGTTCTGCATACACAAACCAAGCATTTGAATAGTCCAGAGCAGATACTACTTTAGCTCTTTCTGTATACATCACGATTCAAGAATATATACTAAAAAATTTTACTAAAACGATACATGTGGTGATCCTCCTAGGAAATCTCGAAATCGAAAATGTTTAACAAAACTCCGGGGATGTTTTCTAACAAAAATAAAATTTTGCTCCACATCTTGATTTATGACCACTAAAACGCCAAAACTAACAGTTACAAATCCCCTAAAGCATCACAACACGCCTCATCCGGAATACAAAATTACCGAAGCGAATTATTAATGATTTCTTCTTCAGTTCACAAACCTAGATAGAGTGGTCAACGATGTAATTTTATTTCTCTCGTCTAAATTGCCGAGTTGAAAAGGAAATTGCAGTAATTGCATGATACTATCATCCCACATCAAATCAGGACGGTGCTGAAAAATCTAATATTGAAATAGAGAGGATTATAATGAAACGACTAGAACAGAAGAAGAAAGTGTCTTTTACACACAAGTGCAGCTGCAAGCAGCTTATACACGAGGGTGTTAAGTGAAGTGGACTAAATTGAATTATTGTTTTTGAGAGGATTTTGCAGGCTGAGTTTGTGGGTGTTATATAGGGAGAGAACTAATCGTTTTAAATTGCGACTTTCTTTTTTATTTGTTATACAGCCCACTTGATTCTTTGCTCGTTAAAAACTTATGCCGAAAAAGTTAAACTCTAATTTGTTAAAAAATTTAAATTAAAAAACACGCCCTAGCAAGATTTAAAACTCTTAGGAGATTTAAGAACAAAAAGACATTCTTTGAATCCTTGAAGTTCTCCACTTTGTGTCGGGATACCTTAAATACTTTCCCTAAAGAAAATCAATATCAAACTGCCAGAGAGACGCTTACTTCAAAGACTTCAAGCAATTTAATAAGTAAAAGAATTATTTTTGTTTAAATTCTTCATTCTTTTTAGTAGAGCTTCTCTGCATGTAAAATTTACATAAAGGAATGAATGAAATATTATACAAGTCATGCACGTGCAGTTCAAACTATAAATTTACAATACTAACAATAAATAGTTGGAAGCCTATCACGAATTTCCTGATATTCAATCACATCATGCAGGGAAAACCAAGGGGATTCCGTGGGGGTTATATCTTCATAATCAGAATCCTATTGTTAGAGAACAAAATCTGCTTTATATGTTAGGAAAATAATAGCTCACTGAATATTATTAGAGGGGCACAATTATTCTTTTGTAATACATAACCTAACAATTATCGAACCATAAACTATACCGTCTATGGAAGACATTATTTAGGATGAATCATGAAATTTTCAATTGAAACGTAATTTAATTTGAAAGTGGTTAAGTTTAAATCAATTTAACCCAATTATTCTTGGTTTATGTGTTTGTAAAGCGTAAACTACACATGACATGAAATTTTTTTAAGGTTTTATAATAATTCGTAAACAAGATTCCGCAAATTTCAAGTTGTCCAAACTGTCAAAAACAAACCGAAAACAAGCACAAGGTCCTCCCCTAAATTAAACGCAAAATTAACAAAGTTAAAACTTGGAGATTATGCATGCACCCATCCAGCGATTCTATTTAAATATTCATAATTACTGACGATTGTAGCTTCACTCTGAAATATTTAAAAGTTTCAGACTTCTACTTTTCATTAGCAGGGTTTTCTACCAATTAAAAGATAAAAGACGATATTCAATTTTGTAAAGAGTGGAATTGGAGACTACTATCTTAGTAGTTAGGGTAGATTTTAGGGTAAAGATTGATGTAGTAAATGGTGAGAGATAACAAACCGCTGAGGGTAGAGTCGCATAGTGTGTCGTATCTAAATGCAGTTGCAACGCAGTGATAAGTGATAACAAGGCGGAAATGAAGGACATTAAAGGAAAATGTTGCAAGGCTTGATTTAGGTGGTTAAAATGTTCAGAGTTTTTTTTGTATAAGGAAAATGGCGCTTATTCGGGTTGATTTCACTTGTAAAAATTATACATGTAATTTTATATATTTATCTGATGAAACTTCATGTAATGGTGATGGATGTGGCGTTAATGATGAAAATTTGAAATGAAAAAGTTATATTTTTAATGTAAATTAAGGTAACACAAATTTTTCACTTCAGCAATCTAGCTTTTTAATTTTAAAAGTATTTTTACGAACATGGAGAATATTATGGATTGTATCCAATTATAAGATTAAAGAATACAGTAGTTACTTTTAAAATCTGACGAAGTCGAAGGAGAAACGCAGGGTAATAATGGCGTACACAGGTGAAGAATACCGCTGGGTTTCCAAGGAATTTCATAAGTTTTTCGGGAAACTCTACTAAGGTTTCGGAAGATTTCGAGAAATTCCATTCAGAATCCGTGAAATTCCTTGGGGATTCCGGGGAATTCCATAGGGATTCCGGATAATTTGATTAGAATTCCACCAAGATTTCGGATAAGTCCATGAGAATTACCAAATATGCTATGTATACTATGGGATATTTTAAACAAATTTTGACTCAATGCATGGATGCATCGAATTGTTTACCAGAAACCAGTTTCTATAGAGTTATTTGAGTGTTTTCCTGGCTAAAAATAGGATTGATTCGTCACAGCCTTAGTTTTAAAAGATTTATATCATTTCTGTAGTACCAGATTTTACAGCTGCATTTTAAATCACATGGCTTTTGGTCTAGACCAGGACGGGCCAACGTGGGCACGTAATTAGGCATTGGCACGGGTATCGTGGTAACCATGTTAACCACCAATAATCACAATTTAGAATGACATTAAAAAAACACCGGAGAATAGAATAGATCAAGGAATTAGCGTAGAAGTAAGAAGTTAGAGACATTGAAGATGACTCTCTGCTTTTCCCATGCAAGCTATATCGGGCAAACGTGCAAAAGAAAAGTCCTACGTCTATAGAAAAAATGCTAGAAAAGAACAAAAAACCTATTTTGGCACTCCGTGCTCTGTATCATCAGAATCTTTTAAATACCCTCTACCTGTCACTCATCACTCTCCACTATTTTTTCTAACCTGCAAAACTTTTAGAAACACACCGTCCCAAAGAATCTTCTGGTATGCATCACTTGCTCTAGTACTAATAAGTAGCACTGCAAACAAAGTTGCAGCTGAAACCGGCACCTACCTCTAGAACACGTGATTTGCAAAGTAGAGTTTTTTATAGAATCGACTGTAGTGGAGTTAATTAGTAACAATCCCAATCGTAATTTTTGCAGTAGTTCCGGTTTTTCTATTTTCTGACCCTGAAGATAGCTTCTATCGGAGAGGATGCATTAACGCTATTTTACAGAGAATACACTAGATTGCCATATAGCGTAACTTTCCCAGATACAGATCTATAAACGGCTCTGTAAACTTCCAAAGTGAAGTTTGACGATCGGTGGTTCCACAATATGGTATTCTCATGTCTTATGTTTTGCATGGCAGTGAAAGGCCTTTGGCAATACGACGTTCCAATCTCGAGATATAGTCAAAAACGTAAATTCAAACATTAAAACGAAATCGGACCAAGCCTGGGCATATCATATCGCACACTATCATTTCAAGTCGCTGCAATTTTTACACCACTTTCGGGTATTTTCAAACATAGATCGATGTTGTGACCGTCTTATTTATGCTCGAAAACCTATTTTCATCACAAGATGCCATTTAAGGCCCTACACTATACGCCGCAAACTATTTATTATAGTTTCTGAGCTAGAGCAATTTTAATGTTCAGATTGCCTCCTCCCATTCTACCAACAACTGTATTGCAATCGCAACAAAAAGCACTTCCGTTTGTAAGCAGTTTTTTTTGTACTTTCGCCCGATTTTATTAACTTTGTAGATGCGAAAATAGTCTAGAGACTAACTGTTTGGCTTAAACTAGCAATCTTTATGTTCGTTGGATGGTAAAAATGTTTGCTAAATTTGCAAAAGTCAGAGATATGAAATTTTACGATAAATTCAAATGTGCTTGTTGTTAGTTGTTACCAAACATGAAAACAAAAAACACCAGCACATGCCATCTAAAGAATACGGTAATCTTGTTTAAGAAATTTCTGCAGAATTCGTGAATCACTCGCCCAAAAACCACCTTCAAAATACTCGTTATTTTTTCCAAATTCGCCTCGCACTGTATTACACTAGCACGCAAACATATAGTTTCTGGTCTAGTGATCCAAATTACTATTACGGACATACGGCCATATTTGCCGTAATCCCAGCTCTAGCCACATACCAAATTTCATTTCGATATCTTGTAAAACCCCCCTGTGCTCGACGTCTATGGCAGAAAAGTTTTACATAAGTAGGCCAATGTTACGAATGGATAGCTCCAAATATAACTTTCATATGAACTTTCCCGATCTTTTCGCTTTGAAGGTTAGAACTATTTTTTCGTAGTGTTAAAAAGTGCATAAATTGCTCTTTGATCCATTCAATTTCCAACCTATCTAACAGTAAATGAAACGGGTAATACTTTCGTACTCGTCCAGGCCCGTCTGAGCTTCTTAAATTTCGCTTCAGACTATTGTTTATTTTGTGTATTTAAAATCTCTTCATTTAACAGAGACATGGCTATTCTCGGGAAATTCCATAGGGAATCCGGAAAGTGGACCTACTGGATTAGGTGGGTATGTCTAGACATTTCATGAAGAATTAGAGGATTCAATGGTGAGTCTAAGGGATTTTATCAGAATTCCCGGGAATATAACGGGGATTCTACAGCATCCGATGTGCATTGCGGGGCATACCAAAAGAATTCGAGGGGAATTCCGTAAAATGGGAATTGTGATGTGTAAATTTTAACCAGCAGCTTACGCCTTAAATTACATATACCTTAACACCTTCATTTATTTGTTTATATATAATGTTATCACATTTATTAACTACACATATTTTTATGGTATTTGAACTGCGCCTATTTATAGTAAGCTGTTGTCATGAGAAGAGCCAGCATTTTTCGTATGGTGCTCTCATCATTTGGAATTTGCGGTCATGATATGACCCTCTTTCTATGTAATAGTTGTAATAATGATAAATATTTTCTCAGTTTATGTTACTTAACTGTAGGATATCTTTAACTAGACACTTTTTTCATGTGTTTTCTTTTTTCTGTTTTCTTTGCGAATTAGCTTGTGAATTTTTCATTTCACTGGTTTAACAGTATAATGGTATAATGGTAATATGAATTTTGTGCTAGACTAATTATATGAATGTTCAATTAACCAGTTTAATACAGTAAAACCTTTGTTTTTAATATTTTTTGCAAAATTAGTAAATTACGCATTCTAACTTTTAATAGTAAAAGTTTGAATAATAATAAGTCTTATTAGGTAGATACTAATCATATACTAACAATCACCTCACCTATAATGTTAGATTACTGTTGGAATCTAACAATCTAACAATTAGGTTACTGTTAAGGTATCCATGTTTTCTAAAATCTTAGGCCATACGAACTTTTACGGGAACATGTACACATTTACCGGTAAATTAGCTTAACGGAGACGTAGCGCACTTACTAATATACGATGACCAAAGTACCAAAGTGTAAGCAAATGAAGTAATAAAGGAAAAAACTGTTTTCTCAGTCTACCCCTATTACGATTTTCTACATCATAATCTTATAATTCAGAAGGACATAGACAGGGCGATTCTGGGATTCCTGACTACTAAAATGGAAGTAGTAAATTAGATACAATCTTCAAATTTTTTAATTGAATTATAAGAGGGTGAGTAAAACTACGTTTAAATATGTCTTTTTCAAATTATAATCTCAAAATTCATTTGTCAAAATTAAGTACAGTTAAAGGTTGAATTTATGTTGTGCGATTTCACTACACCCGATTAGAACCATGAATTTTTGTGCTCAAAACCAACATATGACAACGAACTCACCATTGGAACAGCAAGTGAAGATGATAAATCTGTTGCTGTGTCCGCTTTAACAGTCAGAACAAAGTGAAGAGTTTTCTCTCAGTTCGGAAGTAGGAGACCAGACCAGAAGTATTGATTTTGACAGATTGGTAGGCATTCTGTATGTTCCCATCGTTGATGTTCTCATAATTTTCTGCGACTTTGTATGCCGACATCAACGGAGGAGGTCGCAGGATTCCCTTAAAACCTAAGTGCTCCCCTCTCACTGTAGAAGCCTGTTTTACAACAGCCACAACATGCCTATCATAAAAGTTTGTTACCGATCAATGATTCATTGGCTAGTTGCAGAAGTTACATAAGGCACTGCAGAGTAAACGGTATATTATTGTTCCTCCACTCTAGGACTGTACGATTTATTGTGTTATATTTTAAAACTATTTTAGAATGTTGTCCGATGATTTTTTCAACTGAAATTTCACTTTCAAGGCGTCGCAACTACTTCCTAAGACCGTGTACTACGATTGTAGATAAATTTCAACATCCTACTTAAGTAGCCTAAAACTTAATTCAAATTCAGAATGACCGATGGAAGATTTCCCGATTACCAATACAACTCGAACAAAATTCATATACCTACATGAAAAAAAAGCTATACTTATGAAAAAAGTCAGAAACAAGATCTTACACATAGTCAGATAATAAGTCAGAATTTGTGTTCGATACCTTAGAACCGCGCATGCAACTCAACACCATTCGACAAAAATCGGCACCACCAAGTTACTTATTCTGTGAGATTCCAACAAGACTATTGGCATCAGGAAATGTGGGTACTTTTAAATTTTTGCAGCAATAAGTATCAAACGTGAACATATTTTAAACTCCAAACAATCATAAGTTATATCCTATAAAAAATTTTTTCACCCATCAGAAATATTCTCACTGGTCCTCAATGATTAGTAGCATACGTTCTAGCATACGTATGGAACGCAGATACTAATTGAGAACAGTAAGGATATTAAATTAATTGCAAGCAATAAGTCTTGAATCTAAATAAATTGGATTTTAATTATAATAAGGAAATTACTAATTATTTTGCTGTTTGGGACTTTTCTGCTTAATTACTCTTCCACTATTGAAAAATTGGTCCCAAAGTAATTTTTATATTAAATTAAATATGATTTAACTAATTGGTAATTAAATCTGGAATAGCTTATCAAAGATGGGATAATGTGGTCCATCTAACAAATGGTGAGCAAATAAGGCGCATAAAGTTAAACGCTATTAAAATAATTCACTTAAATTTCTTAACCGGGCTATACGCATGAAACTCATCTGTCTACAGAAGAGTTAATTTAAATTAATTGTTACTCTTAATTTCAGTAGGTAACGCAGAACATACCTGCACACAAATGTGAATTAAATTCTCAAAAATGGCTTCCCGATATTTAGAACGGTACATATTGCTGTGTTATCTGCAGTCAAAAATTTTGAATAGGTAATTTGGGATGCCTATAAATTTAGGGGTTTAGATTGAACTTGCCCAAATATTATAAAAAATAAATTAATTGTTGCTTAATAGGTAAAGGATACACTTTACATCACTTGATAATAATAAGAAGTAGATCTTAAAAGGATTTTTCACTTAAAATTAAAAAATTATTTTGACAAGTTACGATTTGCATATCGTTAGATCGGTTGACTTGGTTTTTCATATTTGAAGCCATCGTAAGGTGTATTTTCCCCTGGAAATTATAAAAGGCATAATTGGAAAGGTGTATGCAAGTAATCACCACAATACTTACAGTTTTTATTCTTAAATTTCAAGTAAACCCCATGTTGGTTTAACAATGCAACAAATTTCAGCATAATTGCATAATTTTCATTAATCTTTGAACTTGCAGCCAAAATGATTTGCTGCAATATTCTTAATTAGATTCTAAAGCACCTTTAGCAATAGAATTTTCAAGTGGACAGCTCTGTATAGAGAAGGTTTAGCCTGTTGAAGTTTATAATTTGTATCGTTTCAACCTTACCTGGTAATATGATAAAATTCTGTTAATATTTAAAATGTTGGTGCCAAAATTGTTGTAAATATTGTGTGATGGAATATGTGAATTCAGTTAATTATTAAAAAAAAAGAGGGAATCAGGTGTGAAAATGGAATTATCTATAATTTTATAAAACCATGTATTGTCAGGAAATTCAAGATGGTTGCCATTGAACCCTGCAGTAAAATTTGCTTTGTGTTAGACATGCAATATACCAAAATGTAGGGAAAATTATCCTCTTTCCGATTATGTAGTTTGTTCAAACATTTAATTTAATTTTTTAACAACATTTTGGTTATGTAGTTCTTATTAGGTTAGATGTTCAATTGTTTCTAGTTACTTACCAAATTTTTGTTGGTGGAGAAATGACGATCGTCATTTGTTTTACAAGAAAACATAAAAGCAGATCGAAAATCTGGTTACTTGCTTGTTGATTTTCATATAAAGCAGAATCCATGTTGGATTTTTAAAATTTTGTGGTTATGTGTGGCAGATTTTACGTCAATGAGATGTCAAAAAAGTGAGGTTATGACAAATGTCATACAAATTGAATTAGCTTTTTTTAAAGTGTTTAATAATGAAAATAACATTGAACAATTAAAGTGATTTAGATGAAAAGGTAAAGTGAAGTGTTAATTTGGTGTTTGGACTATTTATTTATCAGAAGAATTTTTTTTGAAAACGTTTTATAACTTTATTTTTGGATGATGATAGCAAATTTTATAACTGGATGTAATAAGAATTTTTGAAAAATAGACAATTGATGTATGTACTCACGTATTGGAGGTAAATTGTTCAATATTTAATAGTTGTAATAAATTACAAAAGAAGACCTACAAGAACAATAATGGAAATGCGTTTTCACCAATGCTACAAATAACCAGCTAAATTTACAGAGAACTGCCAAATAATAATAGTGTGTGCAATAATCCAAGAATGGCGCAAAATTTTTGAATTTAACAATTTATCTTTGTTTTTATTTCGTTTTCTTTTTTTTATTTTATTATAATTTAAGATTGTGAGATTGATCAAATAAAAATCAAGCAAGACAAAGAACATTAACACTGTCTTTTGATTCTTATTTTGTTAAATCAAATTGGCACCATTAATTAAATGAATCCATTTTAGATAATAAAAATTTATTTTGTTTTCGTTTATCTTTTCATTTTTTTCATGTGTTTATTAATAAAATATTTAAATGTTTAAAAGCAGATTCATTTGTGTATTTTTCTTGTTTTGTGTCCAGTAATAGAATTTCGCAGGTAAAAGTTGAACAATATTTTATTTTTTGTCAAAGAGCGACCCGCCTGAAATTTTCTCATGTAATTTTCTTGAGCTTCTCTTTGAATTTTAAAATCATAGCCGGAGCAAATTTTCTATTCATCACAAAGGTAAGTGGTGTTTGTTTCTGTACAACTTTTCAGTTTGCCTTGCTAAACTAAACATAAGTGAAGTAAATTGTTGGTCAAGTGTTGTAAGGTGTATACTAGTACAGCGCATATCACCATAAAATTTAATGTGATGTTTATTTAAACATTAAAATATAATATACCATAGTAATATGTATATGTATAGATACATATGTTGCAATGGTATCATTGGAGAAAGCGAATAGTACGAGGGGAACTAGAATAATTATCTACCTAGCCATGACTGAAACAACTGACAATCTTTAGCGTTTAATGTCAAATAGTGGCAAGTCTTTTATAATTGTATCTGAAGTTTCAGTGAAATTGACCTGTTACTTTTTGTTTTGTGCGCGATTAGTTGACAAAAAATGATTGTTTTGAAATTGGAGCATAGGAGTGTGATTAAGTTTCTCACAAAAGAAGGCAATGGTCCAAAATTTATAAGGGAACGTATGATTGCCGTATATGGAGATGATGCCCCGTCATATTTTACGATTAAGTTTTGGTCAAAACAGTTTCGTTGGGGACGTGAATCCATAGAGGATGACCCTAGAAGTGGAAGGCCACTTGAGGCAACCAACAGTGAAATGTGTGACAAAGTGGAAGCTATGGTTCTTGAGGATCGCCGCATGAAGGTTTCCACCATTGCTACTGCTCTGGGAATATCAGAACCTAGCGTTTTGACCATATTGCACGAAAAGTTAGGCATGAATAAAGTCTCAGCGAGGTGGGTTCCCAGGTTGTTGACTCCAGAGCAAAAGACGCGAAGACAGCAAATTTGTCAAAACAATTTAGATCTTTTGGAAGCTGATGCTGAATTCCTAACGAGGATAGTGACTGGAGACGAGACCTGGGTATATCACTGGGACCCTGAGACAAAGCTGGAATCTATGCAATGGATTCATAAGGGTTCTCCACCCCCAAAGAAAGCTCGCACACAGCCCTCAGCCGGAAAACTTATGGCAACAATTTTCTGGGATTTGCATGGAGTTCTTCTGATCGAATATATGCCTAAGGGCACTACAATAAATGCAGAGGTTTACGGTAATACGCTCAAAAAGTTACATTCGGAAATTACCAAAAAACGTCCCCACTTGAGGCATAAAAATGTGCTCCTTCTTCATGACAATGCGACGGTTCATAAAGCCGCCAAAGTTCGTTCAATTCTGAACGAATGTAACTTTGTAGAGTTAGACCACCCACCTTACAGCCCAGATCTGGCACGCTCGGACTTCTACTTATTCCGAAATCTGAAAAAACATTTGAGAGGCCGCCATTTTGAAAGTGATGACCATTTGAAACGAACCATCAATGACTATTTTGGCAATCAAGGAAGAATCATTTTTTTTAATGGTATGAATTCATTGCAAGACAAATGGCGAAAGTGCGTTGAAGTTGGGGGAGATTATATTGAAAAATAAAATTGTTTAAAAAATCATGCGTCTTTTGTTTCATGCTTAGGTAGATAATTTATCTAGTTTCCCTCGTATATAGCTGTCCATTTTCGCATAACAAATAAATTGTATTACAAAAGCGGTTCTAAGTAATTAAATCCACCCGTAACAAAAACATTCTTTTAAATGTACACAAATTGTTAATGTGTGTTTAAATTTATGTGAAACTCTATCCCACGCCAGATTAAAATCTATAGGTACTAATTACTACAAAACATCTTTGTGATCACTGATAATAACGGTCATTAAAATAACAAAAACACCATTGTGCACTGTAACTATATACACCACTACTGCATATTGTTGCATGTAAACTAACACAGACATAGACATCATGAATATTATAGGCATGTTATTGTGAACAAAATATAGAAGGCAGCAAAACGAGTTTTTCGGCAGTTTTGCCTTGGTTACCCCTTTGAACAGGACCCTAAAGAATTTAAAAGTGTAACGTCTAAAAATATCTTCTTACTATTACGGGGATTTTCTCAGCGAAATGTTTGTAGTTCAGAATTTGTAAGCAGCAAAATACAACCCGCAGACTTCTCTGCCTGTTAAAAAGACATTAGACCTTTTTTGTTAACTAATTGCGTATTGATTAAGAGAAAGGCCTGTTTAGAATTCCAGAAGTAAACGTAAATAGGGTTAGCATTAGGAATATTTATCACAGCGGATATTCTAGCACCAACCGTGTTGAATGTTCGTGAGATTACTTCCAATTCAGACTTAAATAACTTAGTTTTTCTCAAGAAATACCAAACTTCCCACCTAACTAAAACTTATGCACTGTGTCTAATTGTTTTGGCTTTTTTATAATCACTAAAGTTACATTAAACTACACTTTACAAAAATTAAAAAAAATCAACAACCAGTAACATAAGTCCTATGAAAGAACTATAAGAAGCGCTTGCATGGCTTGCCTAACCAACTAAACTTCAGAAGTTTACAGAACTGTTCGGTTCTAAGAATTGTAATATTGAATCACTAGGCGTTTGATTGGAAATCCACCAATGGGCAATAGGGTCTGCTTTCGCTGTTTAATTTTAACTATAATATATCATATTTGTAACTGTTTCGACCTCGTTCCCGCTTACAAAGGCTGTAGGAGTGGCAGTCAAAAACCAGAGTTTAATAATCTAAGTTCCAAGTATCTTCTCAAAGCTCTAGATCTTAAAAGTCTCATTAGTCAAGTGTTTGCTTCGTAAGGAACTCTTACTAAATAGAACATCAATCGTATTAGTTTAATGAAGCTCCCACCACCAGGTGATTTAGTGGACAGTCTGCTAAATTTGATTCAGCCTCTCTCTTCGCTTAAATTTCTTAGCAGAACTAGTCCTTTCAAACTTATTATATTCAAAAGATCTGAAAATTGCATTAAAGACTTAGCCTAACAATTAATTAACATTAATTGTAAATTAACATAGAATCTTATATAAATGGATATGGGTTACCGGATTCTAGGCATTCTAAACATGTCCTAAACATATTTTTTAGATTAATTAGCTCATTCAAATCAGTTAGATCAATTATCATAACAATCTAGCTCATCAAACGATTGACTTGCAAGGTTGGCTTAACTTAACACAAACAGATTGGTAAGTCCATAGATCGATCAATTCTTGCAATATATGCAATTTCCCTATGTTGCATTTGAAAATAATCAAGTCAAAGCAATATGCACACATAGGCAATCAATTATACAGCACGCTGGTTTATACGATTTTCATATATTACAAGGAAAATAAATAGCACTGTATAAATTAGCCTAATTGTCTTTGACCAGGTTCAGTATAGGTTTCGGTCGAATAAATTCGCTCAAACTCACACCACTCTATTAATACCATAGGCTACCCTACATTAGCCAATCTATCACCCAGTGCGTATGAATTAAAAATCGTTTTTTTTTTCTAAAGATATCAATAATTTATTTTCATATTAAAATAATTGAAAAGCTTACTGATTACTTACAGTTCACTTAAACTTCATTAAAATTATTTTAATATAACTGTAAAAATGTTTCTTATAAAAAACAAACAATTGTGAAACTAAATTTTAAAAACAAATTATATCAGAATTTCGTAATTATAATAATTTTACGTTTCCTTCTCCAGCACTAAAATAATGTTTTACAAGCATACATTTGCTTATGCAGATTGCCTAAATTTTACAGAACAAGAAATGTTGCATGCCGTTGGTCACTTTGGAATCTGTGGTTTATTCGAGTAAACTGTGTGTCATAAAAAAGCATGAACGGTTACTTAACTATGTGAATATTATGCGACAGTTAAACCGATAATTTGTATTTTTAGGACGCTCGCTCAAATAAAAGTGATTATGTCAGGACATCGTGTCTGTCAACCACTGTAATAATAACGGTAAATGGCATTTATATAGAATTAAATAGACAGTGCGTAAATAATAAGAAAAGGGAGGTTATGCAGTGAATGTCAACCTAACCTAACCTAACCTAATCTAGCCTAGCCTAACCTAACCTACCCGAAGCAGCATATTTTTAGGCATAAATAGAAAAATTTATTATTTTTATGGATGAATGGATGGAAAATCGTTAAGATGTACTAAATTTGAGTTGTTATGTTTTATGTACTGGATTACAAAAAAATTTTGTACAGACGTACTAAAACGGCAGCACTGCCGTCAACAAATCGATCATAACCATAATTGTATTAGGTTCGAACTAACTTTATGTTTTTTTTCATTCTTTGTGTAACACAATTTTTTAAACGTAGGTAATATCTTTTTGATAGGTTTCGTATTCACTTAAGTGTAATTATTTTAAGGAAGTTGTAGGGATTTTCCGATAAAATCCGCTTATGCCAATAAGCAGTTAGTTGTAATTCATTACACGGTATCTGTAACATGGATCACTTCCAGAATTGATAATGCGGATTCAGATTTCCTTTGAGGACTTATTACAGAACTTTGTGCTTCAGTTTGTCGAATTGCTGACAAACACTAATGAGCAATGCTGTCAATTTAAATCGGACAGGTGTTGCCAATTAGTGCAGAATTTCTCTTTATACGAAGACACAATTGAATCAAAGATGTGCTCTTGATTACCGGGTTCCTTACTGGGCGGTATTGAAATCGCTTCCTTTTCTTTAAAAGGACTACTTAAACCTGTATTTTGGATTTTGAAGAAAACTAGTGAGGATTTTAACGGTATTGCCCTTAGTTTATGAATGTGTCATATAAAACTTAAAAATAGCGTACAAGATACAATAGAGAACAATATTGTAAAAGGGCTAAAAAAAAGTTATAACAATTTTCCCTTTGTAGGCTTTAATTTGCATTTTCAAAGTAGTTCTACGTAGAAAGGCCTGTCTAACCCTAATTTCCTTTTATAAAAACTAATCTTAGTTCTTAACCTTAATACCTTTAACGAGGAGGCCGCCCTACACTAATATTAGAACACTTATGAATACTAATCAAAAGATTAAACATCTAAATATAAACAAGGTCAAGCGCTTTTTTCAGCAACTTAAATAAATTGAGAAAATTAAAAGCTCATTTTCTTTATTTCTGCTCGTATCTTAGAATTTGATTGAACATGATATAATGAAGATTGATGTGACACTTCGCGATAAACAATTTCAGTTTGCACAAACTGAAAAATAAATAAAACAATCATGAAAAGCCATTATTTCATTGTAATGTATCACATAGAACTAAATATAATTAGAAAATTCTAGATATAAAAAAACTGAGATCTTCAATTTTAAAGGCCAGTATCATTATCAGTACAAAAATGCACACCTAATCAAATAAAGTCCAAAATTCCATATTTTTTAACAATCGGCCATAAGCCATGAAAAATCATCAGATATATTTAAATTTCAAAAAATTTTACTCATTAATATTTACGGCAGTAGGATGATCCTCTTTACTCAAAAACTTGTTCCAATTTAAATAAGCTAAATTGATTACGATCATCATTATTAAAATTCTTTGGATGTAAATCCACCCACATAAGATTTGAACAATGATCTTTGTTATTCTCTTATGTTTGCTACCGGTTTGTACCATAATGATAAAATAGAAAATAAGCAATTCATTGTAGTTGTATCTTGAATCTCGACATTCCATTTTACATGCAGCTTACGAATAAACAGATCAAAGATTATGTGAACAGTGCGTTTTGAAAAGCGAAAGTATATGAATGCTTTTTAGAGTATAAAGAACATCCTGCGAGTCAAAACATAAAATAGGTTTTTAATAAGGAATTTAATATGAATAAAAATTATTCAACAGAGTAAAATTCGTACCATTCTCCACTAAAACTTTTCAAAGCAGTACTTAAAAAATCAATGTTCTATCATTTATTTATCATTAAACATGAACACACATTACAAACAAGAAAGCTCACCATTTATCGTCACGAATGAACTTGTAATAAACAACAAGAGGAGGTAATAACAGAAATCCGTAATCAATATCATGGTCACTTTGTAACATTTTATAATATTGGAAATACAAAAACAAATTTCATTTTTTCACTATTTTTATTTTAAATTTCCAATTGCTTTAATATTAATCAACAATTAGAATTGTGTTCTTAATATTATCGCTAACGCATTTCGAATCATTTTTTACAAAATCATAATTTTCGCAGCTTTACGTGTTTATTTTAAAAAGACGGAATTTTGAGAGCAGCTGGCGCCACGAAACACCAACACGAACTCACTTCCTCACGGCTTGCGCATGACTAACCCGGACACCATTCAATTCAATTCAGTTTTCAGCTTCAGGACTGTTTGTACCAGCGCACTAGGACCTGTATTTATATTCACAATTTTTGGGAATCATAAATAATAATAAAGAAGGTGTGTTTAAATTTCTTCATTTTCGGAGTTGACAACGAAGCTCTACAGCAAATTATATTCATCCTTTATGTTAATAATTGAAAAAATCGTAACACCTCCTGAAAGATAATCTTAAAAGGTTGTGGATTGAGGTGCGATTCTTTTTTGATTGTATATTACAATAATTAAAGAATATTTTATAGTAGGCCGCGTGAGGCGAGAATAAAACGCCTACTATTTAAGGTGTCAGTTTACGTCTACATGTAGAGATAAAATTGCACTGTGAATATTTTTATATGTAATTTCTGCTTTAATTAAAAATAAGGCGTTAAATTGCTATGGCTATGGCTATGGCTATATTTATTAATTAACAACTATAAACTTATACTTAATCGTTATTAAATTTTCAAAAATACCATTGTTTTCTATAATATATTCGTTTTCTTATTTGATAAATCAAGAGTCGGGATTTAATGTATACTAATAGGCATTAGAGACGCATAAAAGGACAGAAAGGGTTATCTCTTTCTTATGAATGCACTAATAAAGTATGAAATAAATCGATTTGATAAATCAATATTTTTTATGTAGCAAAAGTTATTTACAAATTTACAATATTATTATGATTATTACAATAAATTAGTTTAGAAACATCTGACACTTTCCCATATTAATATGTATTTAACTAATTTTAATTTAAATGTATAACATCTACCACAAACAAGCGTGTCTTTAAAAAAAAGAACAATACTTGAATACGAGATAGTTGATGACTTGTCTTATAAGTTTCTTTTTTCTAAAATGTTTACTTTTCAAGTTTAAAGGTCAACTTTTCAGTCCGGCCCTGCACGTTCTGCTAGACATTAGCCTCCTGTCGCATAATGCTAAGAATTGTATTTTGTTGAACTTGAAATAATTTGTCAATAAAGCTCGATTGTGTGTATAACGCAGAATACTAAGAATGAAACTATTGACCTTAAAATACATTCGTAAATAAAACACAGTTTCTTTTGTTTTTCACATCTTGCAGTTTGTTCTTCTTAAAATAAATCTAAGGTCTAATAACAGCTTTTTAATAAAAATATCTAATTTTTAAAAAGAGCATTTGGTTTCCTAATAAGGTAAGTTAATTACATAAAAAAGCAAATGGCTTTGAATTTAATTTAAAAAACAAAAACCATTCGGCTTTCTAAGAAAATTATATTCGAGTTCTAAACTGCGATGTTAGTAGATTGTTTACAACCTGTATAATTACTTAATTCCAGTAATCCTTTTCAGTAAAACTGAAACCATCATGGAATAAATAAACATTAAACGAAAGGAGCTGTTTATGATCTGATAACGCCAATTTGTATCAAACAATCTTTTTTCGTACTTTGGTGTTTATAAATAAAATATTTCGTTCTGGTTACGAAGAATGACTTATGAGTTATGATTGTTATGACGAATACCTAATTCTTATTAGTGTAAATAGTTTATTGCGGTTATTAAATTATTGTTTATTACAATAAGATCAAATTGCACAAGACAAGAACGGCATCCGAAAATAAATAAAAAAATAAATCCTACTTTTAATCTTAAACTAAAGGGCGGTTTTTAATTAAAGTTCGTGTTTAATTAAAGTGCTAAAATACTATTAATCAATTTTATTTAAAACCATTGAATAAACTTTTGATAATAAACATAATCAGTTTATGATGGCAAGAACGCTACGTTGATGTCATCGTTTGCAAATCCTTGGCCTATATGATAGCTTCTTGTACTGCAGATAATACTCATCAGGAACTTTGGCTGTTCGTTTAAGACTATTCATGTAGTCCCATTATTTTTACGGTCTTTAAGCTTATTCTCAGAATTGTGAAGTTAGTTAGCTGTCAAATGCGGTAACTATGTAGTAGTTAATTTATTCGTTTTCTCAATCTAACTGTTGATATTGATATTGATATAGAAAAAGAGAATATTGATTTTAACCTTAAAATGTTTGTACCTTTATTTATACATTTATGTCAGGTTTTTACACTTTTGTACGCGGTGTTCCTAGGAGACCTACTTCATTAAACTAATGTACATTATTTTCCTTCTAGTAATTGATGTAATTAGTGGTTGAAACCTCGTTTAAATCACCTGTCATTGGTCCGGCTTAGAGGCGTTGTAGGTAGGGTCAATACAAACAACTCCTATTCAGACATTATAGGTTATACGCTAAAGATCAAGCGTGTAGAGGGAGTGCGGGATCAATCAAAAGCTCTCGCGAAATAGAAGCGAGTACTATTAACCTCTTTTAAAAAATTCACATCAAGCGACCTTTAGTGTGTAACTAAAGATGGAATTCTTCATTTTTGCCGATTAACATTAATCTTAGACTTTTTCACGACCTTAATTAGGCAATTTGAATTTTTCTCTTTCTGTTATAATAACTTTTGAAACGTTTATGATCACATATAGGTCTATTATTGAAGGAAAAATACCAATTAGATATTCGCAATGGCCCAGGACCGTCTGATTTCAATTTTTTTTATTATATCATAAAGTTCCTTTAACTAATAATTTACATTAGTTAGCCTTAAGACATGTGTAGTAAATCGCGACATTAATCGTAAAATAGACTCAACATCAATTATTTATTAACTTGTAATTATAACATTAATTATTATTAAAGCTTAACTGAAACTATGTAACAGAAACATAAATTAAATTATTATTATTATATACTGCTTATATCGACCGTTAACTAGCAGCATTAGAATTTAATGAAGATCCGAAAGACCGACAGATGGTGCTGTTGCTATAATTTCAGCCTCCTCCTTTGTATTTTTTATGTATTAATTATAAATTACAAATATACCTTTCCACAATAATCGACTTCTAATACTGTAACAGTATTTAAATCAATTTTTAACTTTTTGTACCATGCAAACAAGTCAATTGTGGCGAAGGACAGTTGATATGTTGGAAGTACTTAGCTCAAACTTTATATTCTCTTTGTCCTTATACGCACCTTATAATTTTGGCAAATAGTTAAGGTATTTTATTTTCAATTGAATGAGCTCCTTTATTTTGATTTATATTTTATACCAATCTTAAAAATACACGCTCAGTATAATTTTTATGTTTGATTGTGGACAGATCTAAATAAAAGTGCTCACACTCATGTTTAC
Source organism: Agrypnus murinus (assembly GCA_929113105.1). Classification (NCBI taxonomy): domain Eukaryota; kingdom Metazoa; phylum Arthropoda; class Insecta; order Coleoptera; family Elateridae; genus Agrypnus; species Agrypnus murinus. The sequence continues at coordinate 120,083,069 of OV816031.1, forward strand.
TAATTGTATTTTACTGTTTATGTATTGTTTAGTTTACAACAGCAGTTATTCTTTTATTACCGATATTATGTTCAGTTCAGCTAACAGATGGTTGTAATAGTTGGCAGTCAAGTATGCTTGGGCAGGTATTCATTAAAGGGGTGCAATGCTCACTTGATACTTACCTTTGAAAGGTAAATCATGTGCTACCTATCTATTAATTCATGCACTAAGACCAAGTCAATGCAAAAGAGGAGCAAGTAATTTTGGGTCATTAAAAATGAAAATTATTTTCATAACTAATGCTAAAAATAGCCAAAATACAAATTTACACTTATATATAAATGGTGTGACTATAAAAATGTTCTGTATTAGCATAAACAAAAGCACTCAAGTAGCACACAGCAAACCACGTGGGAAAGGGATTACCAGAAGGCATACTTAAAGGTCTACTTGGATACACTAAATCTGTATTAAACTTGAGTTGAATTCGATACGCATCCGACTATTCGAAAACAGATATATCCGATAAATACAGTCTATCCGATTATTCGAAGTGTATCCGAAAGTTGTTAAATTATTCGACAACTATTATACCAGTATACGAAGGTTAAATGTTTTTCTGTAGAGTAAAGTGGTAAATAATATTGAGTTAAATAAGTCTGAAATATAAAAACAAACCAGTAATACTATCACTAAAATAACAGTTATTGACATTAATCCATCACATTAGCGTTGGCATGTACAAAATCGAAAAACTGGCATCAGACAGATAGTCAGCACCCAAAATCCGTTTCTGATCTAAATTGAATTCGTATACGGATCACTTCGGATGTATTCATTATCATTTATAAGTGGGATATATCCTATAACGACAGTCTATTCGGAAGTTATCTGATTATTTCAAAAGTATCTGAAAGCTATTACGATTTTATCCAACAAATAACCAAGTATTTGAAAGTTATTCATTTATCCGAAAACTATTCGAGTATTGGGTAGAGTGCTAATTAATATTGTTCTAAAAATTAAGAAACACAAAAACAACTATAGCATCCAATCTGAATTGGATTCGGATACGGATCATACCGGATGCATTCATTTATCTCAAGTCGGATATACACCGTGGCCCATTAAGACATAGTCAGACTTTGCCAGTGGTTAGATAACCATTAAAGAAAGAAAATTCCTTGATACCATTTTTCTCGTATTTCTATGCTTTTGGAGAAAAACTGCATTGAAGTTCAGCCTAATGTTTTCAAATTTAATAGTATGAATGCACATGACACATATTTTAAAAAGTCCAAGCAGATATTCAATACTACTAGAATGTGCAAGGATAGCGTAATAAAGTAATAAACACGTCTTTATTTTGGCCAAGTGTTTCGTAGAATAACAGATAAACAGAATTAAATAAACAAAGCATGTTGAGAACGACCTCTCGATGGATATTGTTTCAAAAATGGTATTTTTGTTTTGTTTTGTTTCTGATTACTAAGACAATTTCAAATTCTTTTAATAGGCACATTAACCATTATGTGTAATACAATACTGCAAGTTTGTGAATAAAAAATTATAGTACACGTGATAGTGACATATTCTGAGGTCAAGATCAAGGAGATACCCAATGCTATTTGGTTTCTCAAATAATAACAAATTGCACACCCCTTACACTGCAGCTTTTAGTAATAAAACGTAACAGTACTTGTACTTGACTATGTAAACAAATCCATCAATAATTCAGGATCGTTGAATTAAAACATCAAAAAGAATGATAAGGTTTTACTAATCAAACATTCTAGAATTCCAATTAAAAATAACATGTCTAAATATAAAAAGCTAAACATGTCTTTACTTAATTAAAACTAGTATCTGTTTATTAACGCCATAACAAAACGAATTTAATGATATCAGTAAATGGGTCAGTATTAAAATGATGTCATTTCTGTCTGCGTTTCCTAGTAGAATACAGGGGAATCCCCCGGATTAATAGATCGTTTTGTTTTAACATCTAAAATGGAATGTGCGTCGTTTGCATCCTTGATGTGCTTTAAACAGATGTCACGTTTTTACTGATGGTGTCAATTTCTAAAGATGTTGCATTTATTTCTTTTCGACATAACAACACTGACCTGCATCAATTATACGTACTTTTCTGAAAACGTCGGGCAAAATTTTCGAAATTTTCAAGTTCATTTAACCAAAAATTTTACTAAGGTTTTATGTTTCTAATGACCAAAGAAGCTTATCCTCAAAGTCCGATCATTAGGTACTGAATCATCGTGTATCCTATCCGAAAGTTACCCGAATATTTGAAAAGTATCCGAAAACTATTAATACGATTATCCAGGTATTCGAAAGTTATTCATTTATCCGAAAACTATTCGAGTATTGGCTCGAGTACTAAATAATCTTGTTCTAAAAATTAAGAATTACATAAATAAACCAGTAAAAAATCCATTTGATTTTGTTCTGTAGGTTTACACTAATAATGTTTTTATTTATTAATTTAATAATCATAAGGGATTTTAAGCGTTTGTTTTGATTGGGTAACAGGGTATAATAAAAAAAGTTAAATTTTATTTAATAAATCAACATAAATAATATGTTTTGACCTTTCGCGCTTGGAAGGAAAGTGATCTATTTATTTTTACATACACAACGACAATCCGAATATTCAAAAATGTAACAATACGAAAAAAAAAACAAAAACACCCCGTGACGACCACGGACAGTGTTGCCACTGCTATTAAAATATGAATAATAAACTGTTTGAGAAGTTGTTGTTTTAGAAATTGTGACGTTTCAAATAGGCGAATATATTATACGATTTTTCAACTAATAATTAATTTTATTTTATTTGCCACATACAAAATAAGTATACTGGTATAAACAAAAATAATTATATACACTCACTCATTAAAAAAATAAAAAATGCAGTTTGGAAACAGTTTTCAAAAGTCGTAATCAATTATTGTAAAGGTTACATGCTTTCTTTAATATTATCGGTATAAATAAACCATTTATGATCAAGTAAAAATAACACAAACAAAACAAATTAACTCCAGATAAATAAAGTGTCAGAAAGGTATGGAGAGAACAACCGGAGCAACACGCTCCATTTGATTTTAGCAAGTGAGAGAGGTATGCAAAAACACAGGCGATAAATATCTTTAATTTTAAAGCTTAACCTCACCCTTTTTAATACAATTTTAGCGAACATGACTCTTAAATTTTAAGAAATTTTAATAATAATAAGGTTAATTTTCTTAATTATTAATGTTACCATTTCTATTATGACATCTTAGCAATTTTATATTTTATGCGACTCATATTATTAACGAACAAATAGTAAAAGTGTTTATGCCATTCATATTACTTTTATGAATTTATTACATTCTATTAATTTAAGCATAGCTTATTTCCTAATAAAAATAATACTTGTAGACATTAAACATAGGTATTAAACGAATGGAGTTAAAACGCCCTTCTATTTTAACTGACATGGCGCTATAATTTTTATTTATAATTAAATAATTTAGATAAATTTTAACAATATGAGAATGACGCAATCTTTGAATGTTTCCTGATAGGTCTATTATAATTAAGTTGTTCAATGAATTAAATCCTGACAAATTATTAATATTTTTAGTTTTACGCTTGAAACGCTATTGCACATCGATAATTATCAGTAGCTTGCACTGTGTGTATGTTCGTGTGCTATATCTGAGGTTTAATCGGGGAGTGTAAGTGGTAAGTCGAGAAAGTGGGCAAGTCGGGGGTGCTTGTTAAGTAACGCATCCAAGACGTTGTACCCAAACGGCTACATTGATTTATTATAATTAGCTAACCTGATTAGTTCATTAGCTTGTATCATTTATTCTTAAACTATTTTAGCTAAAGTTCATATTTACTTAGTTCTGCAAATAATAATTGCATTTATAATAATATATTTATTTAGGGTTAATAAACTCAAAGGTACAACTTATTAAAATTTAAAATTTAGTTTTTGCATACCTAATATGAAGAAATTGCAAAATTAGTTTCCCACGGGAAATAGAAATTCTAAAACGTAAAATATTTCCTTTTTGCTAAAACTTTGAAATTCTATATTTTATTCAAAATGATGATTCTTTCATATGTGATAATGCGACTTCCTGCAAGGTATGCGGAGTTGCATTTTTCTAATACTAATCAAAAGAAAGTAAGTTTTGTCCTTAGGGTTTATTAAACAGACGTACACTGTTAATTTAATTAAGTCTGTTTTGTCATCCATACTGTTTTCTAAGTCTCTTCCTTTTTACATAGGATTTTAGATTAAGACAGTTCTGATTAGGTCCTCAAGAAAGTAGGAACTCACTTTCGGTTTAAATTTTAAAATTTTTATTTTTTTTCAATTATTTAAAGTCAATATTTTACTTCTTTTTACGTGAAAGTAATAAAACGTCAATAATTTATGTTGGTTGTGAATAATGTTGTAAGTTGGTTTACTAATTTAATTAACAATAATAAACAAACTCGTCTTTAATTAATAATTATAAACTGTCTTTATATTATTTGGATTACCTCTCTCCCTTTCTGTAAGAAAGCGAAATTATAAGGTACCATAAGTGCACTCTTTTATTATCTAGCCTAGCACTTCAACCCCAGGGCCTCTGACGACGACGCTATCAACCATAATTTATACTTAAGTTTTCAGCTTAGGGGTACGTGCGGAGAGGGTTACAACGTACCTACTTTAGCCGCAACGTAATCTGTACGATATCCTTAAAATGAATGAAAGCTCATTAGAACTCAAACATTCAGAACGCGCATATCGCGTGCTTAAAGACTAGTTAGTACATGCACAGTTTCATATAGAGACAAATCTGCATTGTATATTATAGATGCAGGCTATATGGCACTAATGGTTGCAGAAACGATCGTGATACGTACCTAACTACGCTCTTTATAATAGAGAAGTTTGCTAATATATAATTTGACCCTAATTTTGCTATCTGAGCTAATTTTTCAGGATTTCAGATTTAAGGCCAATCAATATATTCTTGATTCATAATATTAAAATGTACCCCACGGTTTGCATGTTTACTGATGATACATTACGTTCCTATAATGTCCATTGCTTGTGTGCCATTCGCAAATATGTATTAGTTACAAAGGGCCCTACTACAATCAGCTACAGGTGAGTTTCACTGACAACTTCCTATAGAAATTCCTATTTAGTTACAAAAAGGTACAAAACACTGCTATTTTAGTACTTGTATCAAAATTATGTTATGACCTACAAGTATCTGTATGTGGTGTGTTTGTTCTCTAAGCGAATGTTTTAACTAATATGTGTTCGTATGTTCAAAGGCATGTCCGTTAATAGTTACAACTACTTGTGTAAACACAGCACGACAAATTTATATTCTACATTACGGAGTTTTAGGAAAGAGGTAAATATATTATAATTTCTTTAATTTATAGAAACGGAATGGGATTCAGACTCCCAATATTTTTTGTACTTCAGTCTTTAATCGCTTGTGAGTTTCGTTTTTACGATTTCTAATATACAATTGATTGCAATGTATGTAATTGAATACAAAAAAATATAAAAAACTTGGTAAGATTTGTAAGTAACAGATTTTATAAACGGACACGGCTTCAATGTTTCCAGGCAGCATTTTTAGTCACACTACGTAGCAGCAACTACCGGTGAAACTATTAAGTCTTTGCCACTAGTCAGAAGCACGTAATTGCTACTGTTATATTACGTGCCTGGAACCAAAATAGGGGACAATTTTTGGGTAGTAGTACGTTGCAGTAATCTCCCTGGAACTTGTCCAGCTACGTTTCTGTTACGTTTAGGCTACACAGCGGGAACGCAACTACGGGAGTAGTAGTTGCTACACTCCTGGAATTTCTCTTGTTTAGACACATCGTGTCGCGTGGTTGCTCTGTCTTACTCTTGCAACTTAGCAAATATTCTTATCATTTTTGATACTAATGCTTATACTTAATAATACAAACATCGATCAAATGTTTAATTATTTTCTCATTCCTGTATACCAAAATTATAAACCATTATAAACTTTTCTGTTAAATGTTATGATGATAGTTCGAAAAATAATCGAAAAATATGACAAAAATACTTATAAGCTGATACACATGATAGAAACTATTTTTATATTATTCCTAAGGCACCATTTTGCACCAACTTGTTATTTTTATTGAAGGTTATATAGTAAAACACCTATTAACAATCATAACAACTTGCAAATTGATTAATAGCCTCCAACATTTTACAAGTAAATATGGAGATGGAGTAGTTTACGAAAAATCACTTTAAAGTGATTATTCTAGGAAGTAAAAACGTAATTCAATACTACAGTAAGGTTCCGTTACTTTAAAGGTGTCAACAATGGCTTCAGACAGGTGGCAGGAACTTTTAGCACTACTTTAAAGTTTTTAAAACTTTAAAGTAACTTCGGGAAAGTTACTACTACAATCATATTACCACTTTGAAGTTGTAACGACTTTAAATTAATTATACTAAGTGGAAATATCATTCTACATACTTGAAAAGTTACTCAAAAATAATGGCACTACATAGTTCCCATAAATAGTAGAAACAACTACATAATTACTAAAATATACCTAACTGAAGTCGTAAATTTAGTTGTAGTTACGTAACAACTACTTAATCAAAGTTTCGATCTCAGTTACTGCTGCTTGAGTTATTTTCTTTGTTCCTCCAGTTGATTTAAACATAATCAAAAACTTTTATTGTATTAGATATGTTTACTAAACTTTTACATTTAGCTACGTGACATTATTGGTGGAGGCGTCTAAAGTCTAACTTGATACAATACTGTTGGTTCGTATAGATTCTGAGCTGATTTAAACATAAGTAAACATATAGAGCAACCAATTCTAATTGATAGCGTTTACTGTCTCCAGCCTTACTTTGTGGAACTCCATAATCATGAAATATAATCAAATTAAAAGATTAATTCAAAGTTTCACAAGTTTTATTAGTATCTTAACCTGACAATATTGTTTCGCCATTAAATGGCATTATCAAAGGTAGATAAGATTGATAAGTAAAAAAAAGAATTAGATCTTTCTAAACACATTATTTTTTGGTTTCGTTATGTTGATGACGTAGCTTGTCACGACATAGACATTTAGCTTGTTTTGGCAGTTCTTGTGAGGTTATCAATGAATTTTTAATTCTTATTAAAGTCTTCACACAAACATCACGTTTTCACTAGAAACAGAACAAAATAGAGCTATTAATTTTTTGGATTTAACTATTACAATTAATACAAACAATGAATTTGATTTTTCCATATACAGAAAACCCACAAGCACAGACGTCACTATTCCTAACGATTCATGCCATCATAAAATGTATAAACACCGAGCTTTAACTACTCCAATGAAACGATCACATTTTGATAAAGAAATTTCAATCATCAAACAATTAGCACATGCAAACCATTATAACCATAACATGATTGACACTTTAATTCAACAAAAAGATTATAGGTTAGCTATCAAAAGAATATTTCCAATTTACACTCAAATACAAGACACAAACTACATATCAATACCATACTTTGGCAAGATATCAGAACAAATTGTAACTATAATACGAAAAACCACTAGTTACAAAATAACCTGTAAAACTAACACCAACACTTTTTCATTTTTATTCAATGCTAAAGACACAACACAAGATATCATGAAATCCGGCATTTACCGTTTGAATTATTCTTTTCGTAACTCGGTTTATATTGGCCAAACACTTAGAAATTTCGACATAAGATGCAAAGAACACGTACGCTCTTATAGACTTAAACATCCAGAAAAATCGAATTATGCCAAACACATTTTGGAACAGAACCACCCAATGACACCTCAAAACAACATTAAATTCTTACATTTTTGCAACAACAAACACAAATTAGACATTTTAGAAGCTTTTGAAATATACAAACATAAACGCACCGTACCTTTAATGAATGAACAAACTGAGCTTAGTAATTCTCCTTTATTAGAAGTGTTAGATATTTAGTTTTAGTATGTATTGTATCTAGTTACCTATTTTCTGTATGTATTTATCCTTAGCAACGTGTTTATTTATCAATCTTATCTACCTTTGATAATGACATTTAATGTCGAAACAATATTGTCAGGTTAAGATACTATTAAAACTTGTGAAACTTTGAATTAATCTTTTTATATTTACAAATCTAATTGACATTGAACCTAAAATGCCGCAGTGTTGCACAAATCACTCAGCTAATTGAAAGAGAAACTTAGCACAAGAGCATTAGAAATATTTTTTATTATTTAACTATTAATACAATAAACCGTCCCTTAATTAATATAATATAGTAACGATTAATTTAATATCAAGATAAAATGAAATTTTACCATTGCGTGCAATAATTTAGAATTTGTGTCGAGAGTTCGTGCTTTATAAAGTCGGCATTAATATCATCGGGGCATTTTTATTTATTCTCTTATTTTATTTCACTTCCATAAACTTTTTTATACTAAATGTTCATTTACATTTCTTTTAAATCGATAATTAAATAATTAAATTACATATTATTTATCTTATAGCATTATGGCACATTTGCTTTCTCAAATCTTGCAAACCTAACTGCAATTTTAATATGATTAAAATAATAACCTCCTACTGCAGTTAAAGATGGAAATAATTCAACTGCTGATATATGCTTCCATCACTATTTAAAGGATGTCCAAAAAAGAGCTGACTAGAAGTTACATCAGGAAAAAAATATCCGAATCCGATAAAATTTTATCCCATCTGAACTCGTATTTGAAAACTAATCGGAATTATATCCGATATTCGGTTTTTATCCGATATCCGAATTTTATCTTTCATTCGAATTCTTATACTAATTTTCCCGATGTTTATTCAACATCCGCATTTTTATTCGATATCCAGATTTTATTCGATATTCGATATCCGAATTCTATCAGTCTTCCAAATTATTATCTGACAGTCGAATATTTGTCCGACATTTGATTATTTTGTCTGATTTTTTTTTCCGAGTTTTATGCTTCGCTTCTCACTTTCATCAGAAAAACCATTAAACAGAATTACTGAATATGAGGAGAAAATTTAAATGATTTTACTAATTCAATTATTTATTGTTTAAGCTATTCTTCTATTAATGTATATATAATATATATTAATTAACATATAATATATTTCAAAAGAAGGCGACAAGGCGTTTACCTTTTAGTTGAAACCACGTTTAACATAAAAATGTCGAATCTGGATAATTGCAAAAGCATACAAAAAATTCAACATTTGCATTTATTATTACAACAATCCGATACATTTTGAATATTTAAATAACTTTCGGATAATTGGCATCCGGAATTCGGAATTGGATTTCGGAATCCGGCATCCTTGAATCGCAACAGATATGAATTTCGACTATCCAAGACGCACTTCTAAAACTGACCACTTGAAAAAGTTACAGAAAATATTTATTTACTAAAATATTAAATATAACTAAATACTGTGACGCAAGTAACAACGCAGTAACTCAGAATGCCAACCATACCAGGAGAATTCTTCTTAACTACTACTACTACTACATGCTAAAAGCACCTTTAAACGCTTACTACACTATAGCCATATATGAGATTGGGCGTACGCGCTGGATAAGGTTGCAGAGTCAGCGATTCAACTAAAGGTTGGGTCGCGCATGACAGAGTCAGGGCTTCAGTCTTGCTCTTGCATACCGATGGTACTTGCAGTACCATGCTTCAGGCACGTGGAAATGCCTACGCTAGCTGAGTGATTGTAATATACTCTTGAAAGTATGCTACGCAAGAATTCACGTGTGTCACTTTCTTGACCTAGCTGCGGTGTCCGCTGGACGGGCAACCTTAACTAGTACTAAATTTTATTGGTGATTGCTTTTTCCCAGTTAAGTAAATGTTGCAACGTATGATAATTATAGAACTTAAGCTTTCAGTTCAAACTTAAGCGAGTTGAGTTAAGTAAAGTAAACCAAGCTTTATGCCGATTTTTGCTTATTTAGGATATAACACTAAAATCTAACCTCACAAAATGATTCAAGATGCCAGCTCAGGGGATTTTTCTCCTAATTTAGTAAGGTTTATTCAGAAGGTAATTTAGGGGTATAATTCTTTTTTTGGTGGTATCTCAAAAATGTATTTATATATTTTCGCTAGAGTCACTACATCTAGTCAACCGGTCCGCGCTGGTCTGTCCAAGTAATGCAACCGATCATCGTCTACGACCCACCAGGCTATTAGATGTAGAAACTCTAAAACAGAGGCTACAAGCACCCTTATAAGAATGATTTGGGATAACAACGAATGCAATTGGACTTGGTAACACAAAACATTATTAACTGCTGTAATGTTTTAGATTTCTAAGTTTTAAATAAACACATACATAAGGATAGATGGTTGTTTGCATATATGGTACACTTTCTCTTATACTTGATGTTTGTAATCAATGGCGACATTAAATATTTAAATGAAAAATTACAAAGTGGAAAATAATCGCGTTCGAATAAAATTGATTGTACAGCCATAAAATTTTGTAATTCTATTACCTATTTATAGCAATATAAAATTGTTCATATATAAATAATTCATAAGCCTGTAATCATGATCTGGCTAGTTGCATACAAACGGTCCATAAATATAGGTAACACACACACGTACACATACTCATCTTACGCCTAAACCATTATTCTAAAATAATTGTTTTAAATGAAATTTAATTAAGGAAAGAGATTACCTCGTGTGGGTGCACTTAGGGCGTTTTTACGTTCTTAAGTGTTTATTTTCCGATACGAAAGCATTATAATTCCCATGTACAGCATTAAAATAAGGGACCTTTAATTATCATATAAAAAGACCAAGTGTTAAACAGCGCGTTTATTATAATGACACCCCTCCAAAGTATAATTTTATAAGATTACACCTTTTGTAAGGACCACATACGTTGAAACACATTAAAAGGCTATTACACCGCTTCAGCTTCTTTTCTAACTCTACCTGTAAACTGAAGAAGATCCTATTCAAAAATGCATGAGATCTAAACTTGATTTGGTTTCTTTTCTTTTTAGTCGTGTTTTGTTACCAAGAATTGTTCATTGTAATTCAAATTACATTTATGTTAATCAGGAAGTTAATGAATAATTTTATCATAAATAACAATTTATATGTAATCACCCTGATTTATAAAAATAGCACAAAACAAGTAAGTAGAAAATTATTCAGAATTGTTCCTTACCTAAAAAAAACAATAGAATAAAACGGAAGCAATTCTGTTCTAATGAAATTTCCATCTAATCAATTTGACTGACATTCAGAAAATGTAGCATATGGTGAAGTGTCCATTAGGAATTAGGAAACCAATAACAAATTGTTTCCAGTAAAATAGATTTACATTGACAGACATTCCTAACAGACAGTTTAACTAAGTAGATACAAAGCAGAACATTAAGTATTAGAAATAAGAAACGATAAAAATAGCCAAAACTGACGGTTTTGAATTTAGCTACGTGTGTTTGTTGAAAAGTAACAAAAGTTCGGCAATGATTGTTCAGATTCATAACACTAATTGGAAATAAACATACATAGAATATTTTCTTTCTTACTGCATTTGATACTTTTCTATACTTCAACCATAAATACATGAAATCAGTCATTTTCGTAATTACACCGGAATAAACAAATACGAGTGCGAGTGCAAATTTCACGTTGCTAAGAATTCAGTGATGTACGCTAGAACCAACAGATTTTCATTGCTTCATTTGCTTCGTTTGTGATGACTCATTTACTTTAGTTGAACTATAGAAAGTTATTTGGTACTAGTACGAATTCATTTCGGAAGTGATTTATTAATTATTGATTAATATTCCCAAAAACAAATTTCTGCAAGCGGTATCTATTTGAAGTGCTTATCTACGGACATATGTGCATAAATTTGATAGGGTTGCATATATCCTTTTGAAACACCTTGTCGACGTAGAGCTGTTGCTTCGAGAACACGTGCGATGACCTCCAAAATAGCCATTTGGTATTATTTAATCCCTACCGACTCAAGATTTTTGTTTTAATTTTTTTAAATTTTCGAAGTTTCGAGAAAAAGTCGAGATATCTAGTTGTATTAGTTACACGGTTGCATTGACTAACGCTATGAGTACTGGTCAAACGATATTTAAGTTAAGCAACGATGGCCGGGGTCAAAAGTTGGGTGGGTGATCCCAATAGTGGTACAAAGATCGCAACTCGTCGTGCTTCGGAGTAAGGGCTAGCGCGCACTATGAACTAAACTGTTCTACGACAGTTCGGTCGGTGAATGTTCGATGTGGGCGCATTAACGAACTAAACTGTTTTTTTGTCCGAGGTTTGCGCGCATATACAAACTAAACTATCTATCACAGGCTCAAAATGGATTTCGCGGGTGATCTGGCAAAAGCTCGTATCTACTGTTGCGCTAACTTTATGAGAGGAGGTAAAAAATGTCAGATAGGAGCTTCTGTCAGATCACAGCTATTTGGTAGAGTTTTTATTGTTAGTTTTGACCACTCGGCGTTAGTCGTTACTCATTAAACACCGAGAAAAGCAAAATAGAAGATATTCGGTTCATCCAATAACTAGCCAACGCTTACTAAAGGGTCAATTTCATAACCTGTTCAAGGATTTGAGTGTGTAAAGAACACCAATGCTTGCAACAAGCTGTAATAGCTGGCGCTCGTTTACAAGTTGTGTTTTTGAATTATCCCCCCCCCCCATCAATAACTCAACATTACCAGATTCGAAGGAAAGTAATTAAATTGATCAGTAGGGTTTACTAATGATATATTTCAAATAAAAATTTGTTTATATACAATTTTCAATTATTTCATAAAATCTGCAATGTTAAAACAATTACATTTTATACATTAGAAATTTAGCAACTTAAATAAATAACATTTTGATGTTTTCTAATGATAATGATAAATGAAATTATATAAGTAAATAAGTAATTATAACAGCATTCTTTTCATTTTTATCAACTTATTATTTTAATACTCAACAAAATAATGCAAGTATTCTGAAGAAAAGGATGCCCGGGTGAAGTTCTATGCCCACCTAGTCGTTTAGTGCGGGCAGATATATTGAAATCGTATGTTCCAAGTGCGTCGGCCGACAGTTCAGTCGTATTCTGGTTTGTGACAAGACCCAACAGAAAAGTTGAGTAAACTGTTTAGTCGGTAGTGCGCGCATCCCCGTATGTTGCAACAGACCTCACTCGGCCGACTAAACTGTTGGACGACAAAAAGTTCATAGTGCGCGCTAGCTCTAATGGTGTGTTATAACGCTTCTCGTAACACCCAAGCGTCGAGAAATCAAAACACTAACACTTCTCGAGACGTTAAGCTAAACAGTAGCGACGCGTCACAGCATTTTGTTATCGGAAGTATTAACAATAAAATTGGTGCATTCATCATGTCATCCAGATGCACGTCGATGCGTGCGCATAAGCATGGATGGTACTCTTGAAAGTCGCTCGAATTGACAAACTAGTGGTAGTAGTACAAACGGCAATGTATAAAAATCTGTATTTAAAATAAAGATGGATATACTTCTTATTTCAACGCTACTCATGAGCATGTCTCATAACACTCAGGCGTTGTAACAGTCGGAGAAGCATCGAAAATTTTATGCGTTGTAACCCACCACTAATTCGGAGGGCACGTTAGGTCGTCGGTTCCGGTTACTAATGTTATACTGGTAGTCGATAGGTTATGTCAGAGGCGCTAGCGCACCTGAAAACTCTGACCATCAGGCTTTACCACGATCATGTGATATACATACAACGACCAATCATATGCCATATACCATCATATTGCGAGCTAGAAGGGTTTATTGTACAAAACTGGAGTTTTGGCACATTTTTGTGAATAATAATTTGAAAGGGCTTGCGAATGCGTTGTTATAGATTTTAAGGGAAGCTTTAATTGTAATGCTTATTATTCATGGTTTTGTTTGATTTGATTTATTATAATTTGTAATATGTTAGTTATTTAAGCTATTATCCATTATTATTAATCATACATTACCTAACCATATTAAGTCACCTGTACTTACATAAAAGATTCTATATAAGATAGCAAATTCATTAAGAAAGGAGTAGTCAGTATTTATTGCGAGCTCTCTAAGGTCGAATGAAGTTATAATATAAGCGATTAGTTTGAACCCTAATAGTGTTGTATTTATTAGCTTTAACAAATAATATATTTTTTTCACTACTAGCTTTAAAACATACTATTATCTAGTCTGTTGTCACCTTGTGAAGTTAGCCTTCTTGCCTAGTGGTAAATAATTTTTTATTATTGACTACTAGTCAATAATCCAGATTTTAGTGTAACACGGGGCAAAAATTCATCCCATTATACACTGGCATCCAGGAAAAAATCCGTGATCGCGATAGTACGTTTTTTATGTGAGAAGAATAAAAGGAATAAAAGTACTAGTAGTGAAAAAAATAATATATACACCACGGTTGTGAAGTGTTTTCTAGAGCCTCTCATCTTATATCCCTCGATGCTGCGCATCTCGGGATCTAATAATGCTCGGCTCTAGAAAAAACTCTTCACAACCTTGGTATATAATATACTATTTAATATACATACATACATAATCTTTAACCCCTTATACTATTCGGTGTGGAGGTGCCGGGCGCACCGAGCCACAAAGATAAGTGGGTGTGAGACAAGGTAGTGGAGCCATGTAGGCAAGTACACTGCGCTCGGGGTTTACCTATCCGAAAACTTTCCGGGGCAAACGGGACTTAACTCTGTTAAGCGATATAATCACTATAACCACCCTGCCGGCTATTATAAACTTTAAAGTACTAGTAGTTTCACTTGTATCGTATTTCTGAAAAGCGGTGAAGTGGGGCTTCCAAATATAGTCTACAAAATACGTCAAGTTAAAGTCTAGCAACAAATCAGAAATTGATACCTAAGATTTATGGCGCTATTGGTCTGAGACATTTACGTCACTCGATAACCAATTTTTCACATTGGCTTGATCTAAGTGTAAATAGCCTTGACGACATTCACACGTGCCTTTGCTGTCTGTGCATTGTCCTACTGCACTTATAAGAGTGTGTCATTCAATTACGGATCAACAAATGAAGTAGAGATTCAACTACTTTCAGCTCTCATCAATTCACGCAGATCAAAATATTCATAACGAAAGCACTTTATATACTCTTTTTGGACTGATAATTCACAAGAAGAAAGTTTGAGAGAGGATTAAATCAGTTACAAAATGTTTGCAAAAAGTTGATACTCAGGAACAAGGCATAAGGATCAAGGATCAGAAGATCACTGTGAATATAACGATCATTTACCTGTTCTATAGATCCTTATCCAGAAAATATTGCTTTCTGGTAATAACTTCCAAGTATCAAGTACTTAAGAAGATATTTTATATCAAGTACCAAGCAACAAGTAGTTCTGAAACGTACTTGAAGTAATATAGTCAAGTACCGACTTACAATTCTTGTTTCCGTACTTGGATTATTTAAAATATATTTGAAATACTTCTTGAGTACTTGAAGTATAATTAAACACTTGAAGTCTTTAAAGTATTACTTAAAACACGTTAATGCGAAGTAATTTTAATTATTTTTCAAAGTATTTGTTGGCCGTCTCTACTACATCCACTTTGAATCCATTTAAGGATATAAGGCATAAGGATCAAGGATCAGAAGATCACTGTGAATATAACGATCATTTACCTGTTCTATAGATCCTTATCCAGAAAATATTGCTTTCTGGTAATAACTTCCAAGTGTACTTAAGAAGATATTTTATATCAAGTACCAAGCAACAAGTAGTTCTGAAACGTACTTGAAGTAATATAGTCAAGTACCGACTTACAATTCTTGTTTCCGTACTTGGATTATTTAAAATATATTTGAAATACTTCTTGAGTACTTGAAGTATAATTAAACACTTGAAGTCTTTAAAGTATTACTTAAAACACGTTAATGCGAAGTAATTTTAATTATTTTTCAAAGTATTTGTTGGCCGTCTCTACTACATCCACTTTGAATCCATTTCTTAAGTAAGGAAGTACCATCTGAAAACGGAATTACAGCAACCCATGGCCAAGCCATTAAGGATGGAAACATGTCTTTGTCCTACCGTGATCATATGTATATCATGTATATCATGTATATCATGTATATCATGTATATCATGTATATCATGTATATCATGTATATCATGTATATCATGTATATCATGTATATCATGTATATCATGTATATCATGTATATCATGTATATCATGTATATCATGTATATCATGTATATCATGTATATCATGTATATCATGTATATCATGTATATCATGTATATCATGTATATCATGTATATCATGTATATCATGTATATCATGTATATCATGTATATCATGTATATCATGTATATCATGTATATCATGTATATCATGTATATCATGTATATCATGTATATCATGTATATCATGTATATCATGTATATCATGTATATCATGTACATCATGTACATCATGTACATCATGTACATCATGTACATCATGTATATCATGTATATCATGTATATCATGTATATCATGTATATCATGTATATCATGTATATCATGTATATCATGTATATCATGTATATCATGTATATCAACTTTAACCTCTACAACGTCCTTAATAACCTGCCCACTTGATGGTTGTAACGTGGTTATTTGATCGCATGGCATTCACAGTCAAAGTACAAGTTTACTTTATTTTATGTCTGTTTTCACTACAGGAATTAATTTACGGTTATTCAGAGAAAATGTAGCTAAATGTCACAGCTTAATGTGACAGGGCAAGAGTGTGTCCTACTCCTGAGCAGGCATTCTGCACCGTTGTCCGTCTTGGAACTTAAATCTCCGACACACAATAATTACACAGAGAAAAATCGTTGACAAAATAAGACTCTATAGCCGCTTTTATGACCCAAATACACCCCTAGGAATATGCCACCCACTCGAAAGTGACATATTTTACCTTGAATTTGACGGTGATGAAGAGGTGTTCAGGGTAGGTTATATATTATAGTTTCGTTGATGTTGAAAAGTATCACTGTTGACACATGACCCCCCTCCCTCGTAGTGGGAGGTGCCTAGACGACAAGTCTGACTTTTTTATACCACTTCTTAAAATGTTGCCTAAATATCTGTCACATATCCGGAGGGGGTGTGCAGATTGAAATTTAATTAAAGTTAAATTTATTTAAAGTTCTTGCATGGTATATTATGTATTTCAAGTACTAATAGAAATAATTCACAATAAGAAGTACTTTAATGCAAAGTAATGATATTCGAAAGTTCTTGAAGTACTGCAGTGTTTTGAAGATTAATATAGTAATACAGGTTGCTTGTGTGTGGTCTTGTACACTACTTATATGTTATCTCTTGTAGAAGACAATAAAAGACATGTTTACTTCTATGAGATATTTATTTATACTCTTGTTGTTGATTACTGTTTTTCATGGCAATCACTTAGCATGCAATGCCTTCTTGAGGTAGTATGGATGTAATGACTGATTTTATGATAAATATCATTACATTACACCCCGGGTAAAAAAAGGCTGAACATGTACCAAAAGAAATGAGCCGTGAGTCAAAAGGGCATTTAATGCATTCCTCAACAGAAAAATAGCATACATTAATGTCGTACTTGTATGTATTGGCATGTTTAATGTATACTAGCTACAAAAACATTGAGGTCGTTTGCATCTTTTCAATGGTTTCTTAATGCTAAGACAATAAAACTTATGTTAAGAATTAATTGCTAATAATCAAAGAATTGAAAAGCCTTTGCCGCTGGTAGCTAATAATAGGCATCAATTGCTTATGGCCAAACATGAGTTCCTTATTGCAAGGTGTTGCCCCAAACTTAACCTAATTAAAATAAACTTGATGTACAGGAATCACTTGTCAGGACGTTCTGTAATTCTTACTAGAAAGAAAGAAATAAAATTTAGGAACGTGAACAAAACCAAGGAACAACATAATAAGTGCTTAAAAATTGGATTGATTCGGCCTTTACTTGATGAAGATCCATATTAAATTCAATAACACAATAAAACACTATTAAATCTTCACTTATTTATATTTGATTGTTTTATATTTGATGCTTTATATTTATATTGAAAATATTTGAAATTTACTGTGTAGCGAAACGACAGTCATAATATTTTTCAAATATAAATAAGTGAAGATTTAATAGTGTTTTATTGTGTTATTGAATTTAATAAGTGCTTCGTGAACAAGTGATGCTTGCGTTACGATTTATTTGTTGTAACTTTTAAGATTAAAAATAACTATGCTAATTGAATCTAAAAGCGTTAGCCTAAGTAGTAAGTTTGTGGTCAACATTGATAAATGTAGTTATATTCATTTTATCCGTAGAAATGGAAGCAGTGGAGTTGTACTCATAAAACAGAGGCAGCATTCATAGCATTGCCCTAAGATTGTAGGAAGTACTAGGTGAAATTGCCTGTTGGAGAGTATGATTGAATCTTCTTGTATTCTGTTATTTGAGGAGAGTGAACACTTGAAGCTTAATCCGGTAGCACATATATTTGGGAGGTCTAAATGCTATTCAGGATTGATTAGTTGAATGTTATCAATGTATGATATCATGTAATGTCGAGTTGACAAGGCTCACGTGGCAAAATATAAGTCACTACTGTTATTCTTGCACTTGTGTTTATGGTGTATAACTGGAAAGTTACACATGCACAGGAAATTGCACATAATGCCAAAGTTTACTAGCGAAATGGATTTTGCTATTATGATAAGATAATTTGAGTTCGGTCAATAGCAGTTGCACTGTTGTAATTTTATCGGTTAGCAAAAAGTCGAATGTTCGCATGGTTCTAATTATGAGGTAATAAGGCTGTTTAATCGCGTGACCTTTGCATAAAATTTCGCGTTTTGACATAACAAAATTTTGTTGGTTAAGGTTGTTGCGAAGTTCGTTGATGGTTATCCGAGAAAACAACCTAAACATCAAAATTAAATAAAGAAAAAAAGATATTAATCCTGTTATATCCAAGAACAATCTCTTCTTATTGCATCGTTCCAATGGCGAAACGAAAGATGTCGGCATCGTTGTGTCCGAGAATTGCTGAAGACATTTTTCAGAAACTGTTACTGCGGGTGTCGTAGCTTTTGGTTCTTGAGGAACGTTATTGATGTGATTTCCATCAGGAACTGGAGGTGTTGCAGTTGTATTTCCAGGAATTATTTTCTGGATCCAATGAAGTCTTCGTAGAAGATACGGCGGTTGATATCCCCAAACCGTCGGCCTTCGGAAGTTCTTGCATTTTCTGGTTTAAAACACATTGGTTAGGATTCAATTTTAGCTGTACCCTAACTGACTGTGATGCTTTTTTAATGTTTGTAGGAGATTTTGATTCTGTTTGGTTGTGGAATAAATGTAGTTTTGGAATTAAATTATTTGTAATAGTTTCTGTAATGGAAGTATTAACCTACGAAACGTGCTTTTTAATAATTGAATGGTCAGGTTTATCAACACAGAAAGTATTAGTGGATGCATGTGCATCTGAAAGAACATTGCATTGATAAATGACGTTTTGAGTATCGTCACTTAATTGGGGGTTAGAACACGGATCTTGCGATATTTGATTACAGTTTGTAGTTATGAAATTATGATGAGAAATTATTTCGTTTTTAAATAGGTTAACTAGACCAAAAAATTCAGGTGAATCATTTTGCTGTAACCAGAAATCTGTAATCTCTTTGGGAGAAGAGATAGTATTTGATTTTGGGCTGTATGAAGTAGGTTTATCTAAAGAAGAACCCAAGTAGTATTTTAATAGTTCGTTGATGAACGTGGTGTATGGTTCGAATGAAAGTTTATTGTTATCAATAAACCTGATAAGATTCGAATGTAGTTGTAACATGTTATATGGCAAGTTATGAATTAGGACATTATATATTTGAATCTCGTTCTCAATATGTAGGAAGTCAAAGTATCTATCGATTATGATTATTGACATGTGTATATGTGAACTGTCAAAAATAGGAAATTTAACTAAATTTGCTTTTAACTGCGCCATATTGAAACGTAACCAATATAATATAGTTTACTTATCTTATTTAAATGATAAAAAAGGATATTTATAAACTTCTGAAAGTCGACTGCTTGCGTGAGATAATCAAATAACCAATTCAAGGAACTCCAGGTTGCAGGTTGCGTTTGTCGGCAGAGACAGAAAACCAGAGCAATGGAATATTGAAGATATGGTGTTAATCATCTAAGTTCTTCTTACGGGGTCACCAATGTAGTATTTTGAAGATTAATCTAGTAACACAGGTTGCTTGTGTGTGGTCTTGTACACTACTTATATGTCTACTCTTGTAGAAGACAATAAAAGACATGTTTACTTCTGAGATATTTATTTATACTCTTGTTGTTGATTACTGTTGTCATGGCAATCACTTAGCATGCAATGCCTCCTTGAGGTAATATGGATGTAATGACTGATTTTATGATGAATATCATTACAGTACAATACTTCAAGTATCGACAATAGGGTGGGCCGAAAATGACCAACATTTTTTTAAATTCAAGCTGGACTACATTGGAAAAGCTGCTATTACTTGTGTGCTTCACATTCCACAGAAAAATATATATTATTTATGTTTACCCGGGCTCCTAGGTCCCCAAAAATATATTTTTATTTTAGAAAACTAAGCGGGGCTAGTTATAAAACGAATTTTTATTGCTTTAAAAAGGTTGAATAAAAAATTATTTAAATATTTAAATTAATTTTTAACCGGACCCTGCTGCTATTGAAAAAAATATCATGTTTTAATTTTTTTAGTTTTTGTGCTTTAGCTCTTTGTTTAATTCAATATTCACAATAAGGCTACAAAGTATTTTAAAGTAAATTATTATTATTATTAATCTACAGACAAAATAGTGTTTTATTTAAGATTTATATGAAAAAATAGCGAACTATGTTTTCTTGTTTATTAATAGAGATAGCGTCAAGCTTTGTTCGATAAATTAACGATTTTCACGTGTAGACATTATTTTCTTTAAAAGAATGTTTTTAATTTTAACAATAAGAATGCTGTAACAAAAAGACGATTTTTAGTGACGAGCGGCTCGAACAAAAAATGTTGTTTTTTGTTATTGCACTTTTATTGTTAAAATTAAAGTACTCGACTCGTAAAGTACTGAACCAAACTAAATATTTTAAAAACGAGCAAATAGTAAATTTATTTCTACATACAACAGTAAAATATTATATTTTTAAATCGTATACTTTTGTTTTTATCGGACGATACGTAATAAAAGGTACCCATTTTTAGGGACAATTTTATTAGAAGTTAATATTTTTTTCTTAGAAAGTATGTGCCATATATGTATGAGATTTTTGTAGGGGTTAGAAAGAAATCTTGTGGTGCTTATGCTATTAATTTTCAGACAAAGAAGTGTTTTATTTCAAATTTATATTAAAAAATAGCGAACTATGTTTTCTGGTTTATTAATAAAGGTAGCGTCAATTTCTTTTCGTTCAATTAACATTTTTGTATGTAGATATTATTTTCTTTAAAAAATTGGTTTAGCTTAAGATTCTCTTACAAAAAGTATTATTATTAAAACAAATTTCAAATGATTACAAAAGCAATGTACGAAGCCTGAAGTTGATTTAACAAGTGGAAAATCCATTCAGACTTATGAAAATAAGACCGAACGTTCTTCAAAAGCAATTATTTTTATATAATATTAAAATTCAAAAGATTTAAAAGCAAAACATAATTTGCATTTTTTATTTTAAAACAGGCTAAGGTTACATAAAAATATATAAATAACGGTAAACCTTCAACCTCCCGACTTTTTCTAAATATTTATAAACTGCATTTCCATACATGCACTTGAAACTTGGATCTAATTGCAGGCTCTCATGTTGCACGCAAAAATTTAATTATACCGCAAGAGTTGTCTGCGAGTTATTTCGAGGCCATACAGGGCATAATTTATATTGTTCCGTAAAACTTTTGACTTAATTAGAATTCTCAAACGCTTGAAAAATCGGTTGCTCGTTTTTAATTTTGTATTCAACCCTTTTTTTCATAACGAGAGTGAGAGAGCCAATTCTTTCTCGTTGGAATATTTCAGACTTAAATTTTTTTAATGAATTCATTATAGAGAAGACAGTTCTAAATTGAATTATAATATCAAGCTTTAATAACCAAGGAAATATTTTCAAATCTCAATTTAAACTTGGGCGGACTAAAACGCCCACCATTAATTAAATAGTAAAGTTTTGGAGGTGTATCAGACCGTCTATCTTGATATGACAGTTCGAAGCTCTTAGCGACAGCCATGCCATGCGTTTTGTGTAATAATAAAGATAAAATCTTTTGCCAATTATATAAGTAAGCATGCCAATAATGGAAATGGAGATCGCTAAAAGAGATTATGAATATTACTCTTGGAAAAAAATGGGTCAAGGGTACACTTTGAAAAACTGTATAAGGGATGAAATATTATATTATATTTCATAGATGTGAGTATACGACAAATCACGTAACAAAACTTGGCTTTCAGCTTTCATATCTCAAGGTTTTATGGTTTCTCCTACACACGCCAATAAATATTTTGAGACATTTCAGCAACTCGGTTATCTCGACGTGTGCACATTACTTTTCAAGAGATGCAGTTCTCCCTGAAGTTAAAACATTTATGTACCGCCAATGTGGACGATGACAGGCCTTTTACGAACATATGGGACTGTTTATCTAGCAGTTCAGGGAAACTTTTGTTGATACTATAATGTAAGCTCCTCCTGCTGCCGTTGTCTCAAGTCGCGACCTTTCGGTCTCGACAGCTTTTTGCTAGATTATTTTCAACATTTCAACTATGTACAAACGTTTTTGTAAGTTTAGAATGTAATTATCATCTCGACCAACCAAGATGTTAAGTAAATTATTGAGGCAGTAATATAAATATTAGTTCATTGTTCTAACCGTAATAACAAATCCTGTACCAAAGCAACATTTACTTAGGTTACAGCTTAAACTAATACAGCTTTTGTTGTTATAGAAGTTACTTTACCTTTGACTATTCAGGAAATTTGGGATTGAAGATGTTATTGTTTGCCTTCGAAGGTCTTTAGAGAATACACGGCTTTGCAATTCAAATTTTCTCTAATTCTAACTAAACTAATTCAATTGAGGCATCTAGAACATATTTTTGTCCAAAATGAACCATGAAATTAATCCACGCCTCACTAAGCGGTTACTTTGAAATTCTATATGCAACACAGGACTACACTTTAGAAAATCCATTTAAAATCCATGAAACTCCAATAAATTAACGTAAAAATAACAAAAGTGACTAATGGATACCGTCTGAGAGGGATTAAAGAGAGGAATATGTGAAACCGAGTGCAGTTTTCGGTTCTTCATGGCTTATTGGGTTCTCTCTTACAGAAATAATCTTTTATATAGGGCGTCGAATGTGACCGTATGTTCATTCGGTTTGCTCATTCAGTTTTCCTAAAATAACAGTATAAAAGGCACCCTTGTATTTTTAGAGCGTGCGTTACGTATATATTTTGCATTTCAATAGGGAACTTTTTGGTTATGCCGCTGCACTTTTACGACCCTCTAACCTTGGGATCAAAAGGCCATAAACGCTGATTGAAAATAAATTCTGTTACATATATGATGTATGATTCGAGAATTAGATTGTCATTTGATTTTAAAACAAGAGCTATCTTTGTGGTTCTTTAAAAATTCATAAGATGGAGGCTTTTTACATTGGTATGCTCAATTTAAAAGTTAAAAATGACATCATCTAAATAAAAAGTCCGCAGCGCATTATTTGCTTAGGATATTTGGTTAAAGTCGACCTTTTAAAATGTAAATAAATTGCATGGGATCCCTCCTGGGAGAGACCCCAAAAATTCGGCGTGGCTCGTTTTGGTGCATTATAAAAGTAAACAAATCCCCCTTCCCTAATATGCTCAGACAAAAATAGTTGACTAGATTTTGTTTAAAAAATTCTCTATACTTATATGCACGTAGTCCAGAAAAAAAAATTAAGAAGCTTATTGATCGTACTCTAGTCGGAATAAACGCAAACTACGGCTAATTTAACGGTAGGATTTGCCGGATCATCACCCGTGCCTTTAATGACGCCGCAGCAGGAATTGCGGGAGCGAAGCAGGAAGAAGATCCTGCTGACATTTGCCTTACATATTTAGAACTCATGAACCGTGCAACCGGATATTACCCTCGTTGGCGTTATTGCACGTTACAAATCTTAGACCTTGTTTTCGCTTTTACCATTTCTGATTTTAACATTTAATTAAAATAATATAAATTCAAAGTTAAAATTAGCTAGTATAATGTTTTATTTCATTGCGTATTTCAAACAATTGTTTATATACTACAATTAGTAAAATAAAGTATAACTTCTTTCTTAAGTAAGACGTTCTTGATCTCCGTTGTTGTTGGCAACGTAAAAATCATTTGATGTTGCATAACAGCCACACGTGACATGCTGCTTTTTATCTCCTTGGTTACGCGTATGATGCCACAGACAAGGCAACTTGCTTTAGCAAGTTACAAGCAGATCTCCGCGTTAGGAGTATGGGGAAGATCTTAGCCACAAAAACTGTCAGTAGACACTTTTGTCATCCAATGTTGTCATTAAAATTTAAAAACATAAGATGTTTAGCCCCAGTCTGTTGTTTCTGCCAAACCTCTTCCAATATAAATCATAAGGATGAGGCTTCTGCGAAGATGACTTTTGATTTCATAGCATAGGTTGTTTTAAGAGGACTCGCGATTGTTGCGTAGTTTACATAATAAACATTGTTGTGGTATATTCCAAAAGAATGTTGGTATGCGCGTAAAAGAAATTGGCTAAAGTTGCCATTTTCACTTTTATAAAATTAAGCCTACAGTTGGGTTGGTAGGTATTTAATAAAAATAATTAGTTTAGTTTTTAATTAGTGCACTATTGTGCCACTCTTTTTCATGTTTTTTCTCTCTCAGTATCGACTGCACATAGCAGTAATACGCCTCTCGCTCAAGCATCAACAAAAAGGGGAGTCTGTGTGTTTATGCGCCATGGTATTCCGAGTGAAATTTAAATAAGCGCAATCAATTGGCCAAAACTGATAATTTGGTCAATTCACTAAAATAAGCCGGGCATCATCTAACACATAAACTTATACGATTAATATTCAGAGATGCTAACATCTCCTTGATACATGAGTTGCGGATAAAGGCGGATTACTTTTTGAGCTTTGTGGTTCAGCAAGATGAGGCTACGGCTCCTACTGCCAGCGTATCAATTACTGTTTTTCTCTATCTGTTCCCACCCGCCCCATTCCCAGATGTGATGACGTTGCATGGCCTCCTCGGTCCCTTGACTTGACTGTTAATTTCTATGGCGGTACCTAGAAGCACTGTAAAGCTGATTTCAAATAAATCTGGGACAAGTCTTGAGAGTATTTTTTGCGTTTTTAACAATGTGTGAACCAGGCTTCGAATTATATTTTCATAGGTAACTACATAAAATCTATTACAATTCAAGGGATTATTATCAAGGGGTGATTATTTCAAAAACGTCTGGTTCCCGTGCCCCGCCCTGTATAATCAAGATGGAATTCCAACCGATTTGTATTTTGTGTCAAATTACATCCAATAGCAAACCAAATCCAGTTCAGATGGGAATGTTGTATTTTTCACTTTCGTACCTCTTAGTGCGTCGACGCGATATTGAACTAACAGCAAAAATGTTTCTCATTATTTTCTAGCTTTTTAGTTCTTTCAAAAGTGTTCGGTAGATTAGAGAAAACATCAGGAATCAATGTAGGGTTGTACATGTTATCGAAGGAAGTGGTTCTTAAAATGAAGTGACTTGAGGCTATTGTTGGTTGGTGCAGTACATATACTAACAACTGGGGCATTTATCAACAGACATGGCAAAGTCAAGGGCAGAGGAAATCTCTAGCACTGGATATAAAAGGTCAACTGTTGTTCATTGACTCAGGCCGCGAAAGTCTCCTTTTCTCTGATGAATCTAACCGTGGGCCTTAGCTACCGCCAAGGATATTTTATTTTGTTGATTTTTTAGTTACCTCTCTGATGATTGATTCTAGTATATTTTTAATTTGGAAGTTGCCATGTTTTTAGGATTGTTTATTTATGACTACATCCAGAGACAAAATGGATATTTCAGGATATTTGATGGCTATTAATCACCAGATCAATAGTAAATCAACTGATTCTGCCTGAAAACCTTTGTATAAACGAGAACTGTGTATCTCTCCTACACGCCTTTTCATTGAAGAAGTAAGAAAAAAGTACCCATCAAGTACCTCTAGAATTGCTAGTATTTTAGTGTTGCTAGCGTTTACTATCCTAGTGAACTACTAGCTGATGTCAAAGAACAATAAGTGGAAATCAGACTTCTACAACTTACTACTCTTAGTGAAAAGAAGACAGTGAAAGACGGAGTGGTCGAGTTTTCGACAGTAGTTATATGGGTAATACTTAAAAGTATTTCTACAAAGGATCCATATCGGAATCTTTGACTCCTTGAGCGGGGTATTATTATTACGGTTGATTCACAAGTAATAAACTTAATAAATTTGTTGTTGGGGGAAGGGAGAATAAATTTGTATTATTGTGGCTCATGGTTGAAGAAGTGTAAAATCTAGTGGAGTAAAGATGATCTTTGTGTTTGCTGATATGGTTGTTTAATCAACTAGTTTTTCTTGTTTGGTGTTCTTCTAGTCAGTTTGATATGTACCTGATCTAATTTGATCAGGTCTAAACCTGTATAGTCTACCAATT
The DNA here is from genome assembly GCA_929113105.1 of Agrypnus murinus. NCBI lineage: Eukaryota > Metazoa > Arthropoda > Insecta > Coleoptera > Elateridae > Agrypnus > Agrypnus murinus. The sequence goes on from OV816031.1 coordinate 120,109,996, forward strand.
CGGTTACTTATTGTTAGTATGTTTTTCCAGGTATGAATAAGCTTTATCTGGCAAATTGTACCGCCTTTTAAAGACTTCAGGTATAGCTACGGTTGGGTGAAAGAGAAAATACAATGTAGTATTATTCGATTTATTAACTTCAGCATTTGTTCAATTGAAGTACTCCAAAGGTCTTAATATCACACAAAGCACAAACCAACATAAACTAATATATTTTTGTAAAAATACAATTTTTTTATTCAAAAAATCTCTAGCATACCTGTAGATCATTTAATTAACTGGCACAGAGGACTGCCTTCTTCTCTCTTTTCATTATCGTGCTGGCATTAAATAAATCATTCTAATCATTCTTAAACAATCAAAAAGAAATCCTCTTTGATCACAAGAAAATTTCAACTTGTCTATAACGGCATATGTCTCTTCGTCACAGACGTTACGGCACGTAAACCCCGGACTTACACGTGATATGAACTTCCCTTAAGGTGTACCCTCACGCAGGACGTATAAATTTTGAGGGCTATTTTATTGGGGTAGTCGGTCACCTTGGCAACCGAGTTATTTCTGCAGGGCGACTGATCCCTATTCACCTATTCAGAAGTCAACCTTATAATGTAAATTCGAGAAGTTGCTCTCTATGTCTGCTTTTCGCGTATATTCAGTTATCCCCAGTAGATATTATAAAGTTTCGGAGAAGACCTTCCGAATTGTTCGACGTTCAAAGTTTTGATAGTTTGAATGTCTTTTCTCAACTTTTTTTAAACAAAATCAATAATAAAGTTGCATAAACATTGCTGTTATTTCAAAAGATAAAAATAAAATAAAAAATCCAATTTCAAGATTCCTATCAGCAACTTGATGTGTCTGTCTTCACTTTATTCGGGAGTTGTAAATGTGTTGGACCATTACAAGTTTTTAGAGCTATAAATTTCAGATTTTTACCACTTCTAGATGCTGAGCGATTGGATTAAACACAAACGATAATTTGTAGGGGTGAAGTTGTCTTCAGAAAAAATCATCAATGTTTAAGTATCGTAAACTTTTTTCTTGTCGTAAAAACTTTCAACAGCGTGTTATTTTTATTTTGATAGTGGCATTTCTGTAGGCGGCAGTTCACTGTCTTAACACGAAATCATTGTTAAAGTTTAATAGCGAGTTTTGTTTTCGTGAGAGTCAAAGAAAGTTTTAATTTATGAGTGTTTTCTAATTATCTACTAACTGCTTCGGGGAAGAAATTACATTCAACATACTATTTTATTTATAACTAAAGCAAACTATTCATAAATATTTCGTTTAGAGAGAGAGCTTGAAATGTCATATAAATTAAAAGGACCTAATGAAACGACTTAATAAACTTGATGACTACTAAAATAGATAAAGAGAAAAGTTGTTTCTGGTAGCGGCTTTATATATGTTCAATGTTTTGTTAAGGCCTATTTTTATAATAGTTATATTCGGTTTGTTGATTACTGATATAGTGAATATGAGGTTTAAACATTGTTGTTACTACGATGAAACCTGAAACTATAGAACTTTTAAACTCAAAATCTCTGAGACCTTGGTAATACAAAATTTAAAACAGCAAAAGTGCCAAATGTAAAATTCCTGAATGCAGATACTGAGAACCACAACTGGGCGTCTACAAGTGTAACAAACAATTTGATTGTGTATCTTACAAACACCATAATGCCCTATGAAAGGTGTTAATTTTGTCATACTTCAATATACCACCAGGGCTTAGCTGGTCCACTTTCAACAGCGACAATATCTCAATAACATTATTTCTAGGCATGGAAAACTTATTTGACTGATTTATATGCAACTGAGGTTGTTGGTAGGCGCCAGCTTGTTTACTAATAACAGAATGCAAGAAATGTGGTCTTCCAAAACACTATATTTTAAATTGTGTCTAAACCATCTATTGTATTTGACTTATGCCAATACGTATTTCGTAAAGATGTTACCCTTTGTGCGGTAAAAAAAGGTGAGCATTTTTACCGAAATATGTGTTGACATAAGTCAAAAACAATGTGTGGATTGGATACACCGTTCAGAATATAGTAACAGCTCGTTTGATTTTTAAAATTTAAATAAGCATTAATTACTAATATTATTCTACTCAATATAAGTACGTAACCATCAAGCAAAGGAAGAGCGATTCGTTCTTCTTTTTTAACAGACTTTACATAACAACACAAAATATAAGCAGCAGTAATTCTCATAAGTTTATTCAACGACAATATTCAGTAATCAAGTTGCCAAATTACGTTTATTATTTATTGTGGAAATATTGTGTACAAAAATATACCAAAAAAAACATACTCGTGTTGAATCTTATAGCGAAGAAAATGTTAGCGTGGTTGAAATGACGATTACGGGCAGAACTCGACCCGATTGGTACATTTGCAGGAGCCGTGACAAATATAACAAAACAGATTTACTCACTGCATTCACCTAGTAAAACGGTAAATTGTCGTTATAGCCTTACATAGAATGTTGGAATTTGATGTCTTATAGCATCCTTTAAGAATTTAGAGGACGTTGTAAATAAATTTCAAATTTTAACCAAAAAAATTGACCGATTTATTTGACATTTTTGCAATTTTGATTAACATAAAAAAGTCTGTCAGTAGAGCTTGAGTTACTGACCATGAGCAACATCAATCATTACAAATCTATTATGTTAACTATTAAACCCTCCGACCCATGTTTATTTTATTATTGTCATCTTAACTAATTGAAAACAATGGTATATGCCACTGATTTTCTTAACCCTAAAGTGAAATTATAAATACGAACATAAATTTTTTTTAAATTGCCTGAAATGTCGAAACTTTGAGTTATTATACTTTGTACAGCTATCATTTATAAAACCTGCCAGATAGTAACTTTTCCCTATACTGGGAGACAAGACAAGGAGTAAGAGTCTTCTTACTGTTTTGATACAAGACAAAAGACTCTCCCACTTTGCTTTCGCTCGATTGATGAAGAAAAAAAAACATTGTTTATGTTGTCTCGTCTGACAATGTTTTGGCACTGCTAACTACACTTTATTTAATATTCGTTATAGCGGCAGTAAGCACGCAGCCAGTTGAGTAAATAGTTGTAACTATTCGTACTTGTGTATAAAATTGGACATGAGGAAAGCATTAATTTAGAGACTATAAATCTACATGGATATATCTTAAATGTAAATATTAAGGCAAACTGGAAAGACTGAATTAAAAAGACATAGCATCAAAAAACCCATTACCCTAAACAATCCAAAAGAGGAATCCCAAGCAGCATTTTGAGACATCGCTACGTACTAGCAACTACTGAGCAAAAATATGACAAAAATACTTATAAGTTAACACACATATGATAAACCTTTTTTATATTATTTCTAAAGCATAATTTGTTATTTTTATTGAAGGTTATATAGTAAAACATTTTTTAACAATCATAACAAATTTTAAAATGATTAACATTGATAGATTTACAAGTAAATATGGAGATGGAGTAGTTTACGAGAAATCACTTTAAAGTGATTCTCCTGAGTAGCAAAAACGTAAGTTTTACTTTCAATGCTACCGTAAAGTTCCATTACTTTAAAAGGTTAAGCAATGGTTTCAGATAGGTGGCAGGAACTTTCAGTACTACCTTAAAGTTTTAAAAGCTTTAAAGTGGGTCCGGGCAAGTTACTGTTACAATCATAATACCACTTTAAAGTGCAACGACTTTAAAGTAATTATTCTAAGTGGCAATATGTTCCACATACTTTAAAAGTTGTTTAGAAGTAATCAAAGTACATAGTTCCGATGAATACTAGAAACAACTACATAATTACTAAAATAATTAAGTAATTAAACGTATAAAGTCATAAATTTAGTTGTAGTTACGTAACAACTACTCAATCAAAGATCTACATCAAACAACTACTCAATCAGTTCCGATCTCAGTTACTGCTACTTAGATGCTTCTTGGGATCCTTTAGTTGCTAAACTAAAGTACTGTATATCATGAAGTCTTTCTCTCGGTATTCATAAGATACCTTATAAAACAAGTTATATAAAAGATCTTCGTGGTCTTTTACGTTTGTAGACGATAATATTAGTTGAAATTAGAGTGAAAGAATTCAAAACACATGCGAGAAAGAAAACAGTGAGATGTTTATGTAATTATAAAATTAATTTTTACTAATTTATTGTCCGAAATAAATCCATAAGAAAACGTGTTTTAAACTTATTTAAAATACTAAAGGTAGTTTGTATGTATATATTTATTTTGCCATTGACATTGAAATACAATATAAAATTTAGAATATTTAATCCTTAATAAAAAACATGCAAGCATAAACAACAACTCAATAACATGCAGTGAAAACAAACGGTAACCGTAAATAATAAAAACAATAACAACAAAACACATTATAATGAATGTATAAATAAATTAATTTTTATCTAAACATAAATAAATCTTTAAAGTCGTTATTATAAATTAATGTTTGCGAAATACGGTTATTGTAATAATGCTATTTATTTATTTTATTTTAACACTTTATAATGTTCAATATGAAACAAATTTAATATATTTTTAATAAGATTGCAGCTGTTTTACTGTTTAATTAATTTTTAACACGATATGGTAATGGATTTATAGTTGTGTTGACATTTTGTTCATTTAAAACGATTCAATTTATAGTAGTTTTTTAAATTATTGTTGTCATTTATACATAGAATTTTTTATTTATTGTAATTTTCTGATTTTCTTATTGATGTTAAACATAAAGATTTTCATAAAGCGATGTCTTTTGTTAAATTTTTGTTTAAAATGTGTGTTAAAAGCTACTGATTTTATTTAATAATTAAAAAATAAGTTTTTGTTGTTGATAAATACAAGATTCATTTTTTAATATATGTTGAAGTTGATATAAAAAAAATACTTTTCAATACCCCTAAAATTAAAAAAATAATTAATAAGTCTTTGGGAATTTTGTTTGTTTTGGTATTTAGTTAAAATACTGAAACACTTAAGAAACTGGTCGAGTACGGCCGGTCAAAGCAAAACAACATTTAAATACTTTATTGCAACTATGATCCGTAATACCGCTCGCTACCTTACTGACGGTTATGTACAAGCAACGAATGTGAAAGCTTAAACAAGGTGGCGGATATTTCTAAGAACCATCTGTTAGCGGCCAGTTTAGATTTTACTAGACTATATGTATGTACATATATGTTATTTATGCAGTAATTAAGTGTTTACATGTAACCGTTATTTGAAGAATAAATTCATAGTTCCAACTGCTATTGAATTCTACCATAGACTGTAATAAACAATAGGTGTGTTTATAATGGACGTAATGTACCCTGTAATTACAACCAAACATTATTCAATGAAACAATCGAGAAATGGTTCATCCTTCCGGAAGATTTGACAATGAAATTGATTAAACATAACAGTTAGAGAAAAAAGAGAAATGTTAATGTCCAGCAATTAAGCAGGTGTGTAATGGAACATTTTTCCTCTTTTAGCATCCATTATAGTTACTTTTTATTGTCAGCACCTCATTGTGTTAATTCGACCGAAAACTTTTCGAACTGTATTCAATATATAAAAGCCACCTGGTACCCATAATTCTCTATTGCATCCTGTCAAACTCAGACTGTTAGGAAAACTCGAAATAATCCACATTGTTTCTGTTTCATATGTTACTCTCCTTGCTTATACCGCAACATAACGCGTTTATATTCAGAATTATTATTGATGACGAAAATTTCCAATAAAAAAAATACCTTTAAAATGGTTTTATTTTTATTTTTTAATTCGTATCTAATATCAGGAATTAATTACACGGCATGCCAATATAGGCGTTACCGGACATCCTACGTCAGACACTGATGGATCATTTTATTCCCTTCCAAGCCCCCTGTTAAAACGTTAATAGCAGCTCCATTAAAATAATTTTAGCCAAAACTCACTCTTGGTTACTTTAAAAAGTTATGCGAAAAGACAGAAATAATAAAAAAAGGTTTTAGCTGCGGCAACCCAACAAATTCCTACTTGTTTATTGAGATACAGAGATTTTCCTTTTGCTGGAAGCAATTTGCAAATGGATTTTTCTGCAATTGAAGTAATGCAGATGTACAACTACAAACGTGCATTTCAATTTATGGAGTTCTTCGGTTTGAATATATATTTTTTTCGTTAATTTTGTTTCAGCTTTTTACATATACATATCGAAGAATGTTAATCTAAAATATTGCTAATAATATTTATATGAGCGAGTTTTCTATTAATGGAACAACTACATGGTGTAATTTATAGAGACGACTTTAAGGTGTTTGCGCAAATGAAGTTTAATTTGCTTAGGATTTAATGCTATCTGCTTAAATAAAGCTTTCTGCAACATAATCAGGATTATCGCATAAAATCTATAAAATATGTCAATTATCTTTATGTAAATCCTTTTCTTTATGGATATCAAACTGAACATAATCAGTTATTATATCAAATCAGCTTATTTTATTATTTCCATACGAGTAGGCACAAAAGTAAAAATAATAAAATTTTAATTATGTCCTCTATGAAGATAAAAATAGTTTCTTCTTTTTTTATTTTAAAATGTGTCTCGACGGCTCGTGTGGGTGCTGCAATAGTACTTTTATTAAGCTATTGTTTTCAAGAGGTTCTTTGATAATTAAAACGTTGCTCGAGGGTTAAAAGCTGTTTATGGCAGTAGTTATAAAGTTAGTGCAGGGAAAATAGTGGTAACATTAATTAATACCTAGGATCATGCTAATAAAAGTTCTCTGTAACTGCAGCATCCTTTTATAGAGAGCCTTGCATGAAATAAACTTATAAAGCAGGCTAATGATGAATGTAGACAAGGTTAAAAGTTTATAATAGGGTGATTCGGATTGGCCCTCGTGCGTTCATTAGATTATGGTTTAGAACTAGTTTACCAAATCAATTTTAATAAAACATTTTTGTTTTACCTATAGGGGCTTAGGAAAGTTCAATCATGCTTTCGCTAGATTACGCAATACTTCAGAAATATTCAAACTGGACATTTCAATACATTTTTGTTAGTATTAAGCAACTGTTTTTTTAAGATTGCAGAAAAATCGATGCGGTTACTTTTTCAAATATCTTAAAAAAATGTATAGATTCTTTGAACCTTTCTGTATTTAATTGCAAAAGGCATATTAAGCGTTTTAATGGTTTTGGTAGAAGAAATATTTAAAGTACGTTAAAATGTTCCTTAATATAGATTCTGAGAAAAACTCAATTCTACATAAAAATATAGATGAAGGTTAATTTTTATTAAGTTTAATTAATGATTTACATTAAATTATATTTTGAATGCAAATTCATATAGAAAAATATATCCCTCCGGCTGGGAATCGAACCCAGGACTGTTATCTCTACCAATTGAGCTACCGGAATTCTTTGTCGGTATGCTGATAGTTGTATTCCGGTAGCTCAGTTGGTAGAGATAACACCTAGACAGTGGAGGGTCCTGGGTTCGATTTCTAGCCGGAGCAATATATTTTTCTGTATGAATTTCCATTCAAAATATAATTTAATGTAAATAATTAAAAATATATTTTTGTCTACAGTTTTTTTTGCATAACTCATTTACTGTAAGATTCTTAAACATCTGTGGTTCTAATGCAAATAGAGAAATTTAGTTGGACAATGAAATCGCTATCCAAATGAATAAAAAGGCTTACGTTATCCAAATTTAGGAAAATTAGAGAAAATAGAAAAATTTTGATGTCAAATGGAATTTACTAAATTAATCATTTCATGTTTGAAAACAATTTTTTTAAATTTATCCAATTAAAAATAATTATTCTTATATAGGGTTTTTGCATAAATTAGTGTTAAGTCTAATTGGTATAGTGCTAAAATCGGACTCAAACGAATCTGTAAAGTAAAAATTTTAGGGACTCATTTGTCACTTTTATTTGCACCGTTTATATGTATTTGACATATATTACACACAGCCACGTTGACTTGGTTGCCTACTCTACTGTTATTACAAACAGATTTTGTATTTTAAATTCTTAATTTCATGATTTCAGAAAAACGTACACCTCAATTCTGGTAAAAGAGACGACGTACGTCTCGGAGCATAGTTTCTTTTGTTTACAAACAACACACCAAATATAACCAGTTTTAAAGGTTGCTACCCTACCTAGAGTGACTTTGTATAACAACAATAGAGTAATAAAAACTGCTATTTGCAAGTGAGTTTCTTATTTTACTCGAATACAAAACAGCCGTTGCACTTCTACTATCGTTTCTTCTATTTTAAGAAATAAATATCGTATGCTTTTTTCTACTTTATTATAAACTCTATTAATTTATTTACGAGTTTGATCTGTTTATTTACAAAGTTTAATTATTTTGTAAACACTTAAATAGCTAAATTTATAGTACGAACTGTAACCAGTTTTCATTCTAAAAATAATTAAAAATAATAAATAATCAAAACTCATAATCATTCCCGGACTTTCCAAAGTAGAATCAGATTGGGTATACAAACGAGGCATATTTAAACATTAAGGACCGGTTTATTCACCTTCAGGTAAAATTCCCAGTAGTGCTGGTCAAAAATTAAGTTTAATAATAAATACAGTTTGGGTATATTCACAAGATTATATCTTGAAAGTAGTTTAATGTTTATGAGAAAGGATCCAACTTTTGCACTGGTAATACATGCAAGAGAGAGATGGGTAATTGACAGAATAATATGTTAGAGAGAAAAATTAAATCCATTGACTAATCTACTTAAAAGGAGGCGGCATTTAAAAAATCTGTAATCTTTCACAAATAGTTTCTAAAAATTGTAGGAAAAACAGATATTAATGATATATATATATGATCTAGGGTTCTATGCTTTGCCAAAGGTGTTTCTTAATTTTTGTTTTGTGACTGTTTTGTTTTTAGTAGTTACTATATCTATGTTTCTAGTTTTTTCTTAGTTTGTAGTATTTTTATTAAAACAACTGAATATTTAATAACTTTTAAAATTTTAACATATTTACATAACTAGATTCCTATATTAGTGTTTTATTTTTATTTATCGCTTACATTAATTTCTGCGATTATTTAATTATCTAAAATACTCCTAAACCTCTATTTTTTGATTATTGTTTTCATTATTACTTTCGTTTAGTTATTCTTTTATTAAAGGTAAAGAATGAAACATAAACAAGCTATATAACTTTGTTTAACTGGTAGATGCTTCCATTTAAAACGACTATTTTATAAAGTGTGCCAAAGAAATTTTGAATAGAATGAGTAACAAGAGTTTTTACAAGCGTGTTTAGAAAACAAGCTTTAAAGAATTTAAATATCTTGCCCAGGTAGTTGTCCATCTCTGTTTAATTCGGTCTCTTTTGTACACAGTATAACGGGTATTTCGATTCTTAAAGCAACGCCCTTACTCGGGACAAGACATTTGCTAAAAACTGTACACCTCAGTCCAGAAAGTTGATTGACGCCTCGGAAAATTATCTCTATACTCGTGATAAAATAGTATAACTTTAGTGCCTTGGTATACAAATAACTTTTATTGGCCTAGAAAAAATGTTTGTATTCTATTGCGCTGCTTTTTGCATCAACAAAAAATAAATCTTCGTTGTTAAAGAAATTTTTATCCAATATCTGAAACTCACTACTGCATTGACTACTTTTGAATTTTCTTATCTTACCATAATCACCTAAGTAGCACAAAATATTGGTACAATACTGGCTAGAAGTTTCGGCAATAATGATACAATGTTCCTAACAAATATTGGCCCAATATAGAAATGTGAACATTCTGCATTATTGGTACAATATTGATTTTAAATATTCCTCAATAATATTCTACTTTATTGATCCAATATGGGTTTTAGACATTGCTCAATAATAGTATCTTGTATTGATGCAATGTTGATTTTAAATAATTCTCAATTTATTCTGCATTATAGATGCAATGTCTGCACAGTATAAGACTACGTCTCAATAACCAATAAACATTTTTATTTATATAATAGTAACCGCAAACCTATAGTCCTCAAAATTAGTGATATTAAGTTTGTTGTTACTATTGTATAAATACAATGTTTATTGGGTAAGTATTGACTGATGTACTAACTACACTTTTATGTCTGTGCGTAAACTTATCTACATGCATACAACAGCGCACTAAAAAACAATAAAGGTGTCACAAGAAATAACGACATTGGTCCTGGCCTCCTAGCTCAACACTGACAAATTTTCGCAGCCGCCAATGTTCAATCATTACATAAGATGAATAAATTGAATTAATCACATGAATCATCACATACAAGTTAACACTTATGAATTTATGAAGTCGCACGCTCATACACTCACTTATTTTGCACTTGTTGCGTTGCATTCTAAAACATACTGTTGTCCTGTAAACTTCCACCCTAAATAACTGAGTTCTTAGAAATTTAGCTTTCTCCGATCAGGGACACGAAGCGTAACGAATCGTTTCCTTTTCGAACATTACAAAAATGTATGTTTTATTTTTGATTTTGTTAAAATGCGTAACACTTATACAAAATTTTATACTCAGTAAAACAGTAAAAATAAAAAATAACTAAAACTAACTCTAAAAACATTAATATTAATAATAACATCTTTTAACCTATTAAGCATTGTTTTCACTAATGTTTGGCAATATTCTGGTGTTATTTTTGACCTCTCTTCCCTAAGCGTTCGTTTTAATTGTTTTTTATTTAAAATTTCATGATTCCTTATAATCCTTATTTTTCAACAACATTTAAGTCCGAACTTTGAAGTAGTTATTGAAGTGAGTTTCAATAACTTTTGGACAGTTACGAAGTAACCAAGTTTTGATTTTTCGGGCTTTGTGTTTGGGATTATTGTCTTCGATAGTGTTTAAATCGTTTACTGAGAAAATTAGAATTAAATAGAAAATATGGAAAAATGTTATAAATACAAATAAATGTTATAAAACAGTGTTTATTATAAACAATTATTATTTTATTAGAGTATTAACTAAATATTTAAATATAGCATTTATTAAATATGTATGTCATGTTGTATTTAAATAATCGTTCAATATTGCTATATGATATTTAAATGAAAAATTGAAACAGTTATTCTGCCAATAATGCGCCAATATTGGCTTAATAATTTGAAAATAAATGCTATAAAACAATATTATTAGAATATTGCATTTAACTAATCCTTCGATATTGGTTTTTTATAGTAAAACGCGATATTGCATTAAATAATCTGCCATTATTATCACCATATTGTTAAAACATATTCTCAAAAACCAATATTGGCTAAATAATTTGTCAATATTTTGTGCTACTTGGGCACTATTAAATTGTAGTTGGAATTTTAAAAAAGTTCGAGTGAAGATAAAAATAGAATTCAATTTATTAGATTTACTATCGCTTTCAAAACTAAATTTTCAAATTAATAATGTTTTGTGATGAAATTATTTAATTAGCGTTTAAAAGTCCAGTTTTTATTTCTTAGAAATCATATTTTAAGTTTTAAAGCAAATACAAATTTTAAAACCAATCAAGGTTTTAACACAGTACAATACAACCAGTAGAATCATTAACGTGCTTACAAATATTTTAAAAATACTATAACGCCATTGAATTTCACCTATAGGGATTAATGTAATTATTATGTTTACCATGGTAATACCATGGTAACAGAACATTTCAATTTATTTAAATTTTTGAATTAACGATAATATACTCATATCGTGTTTGGATGTTTGAATGCAGAAAACCTAATAGAAAGGATCGCCGCAGGAAATCAAGCAATTAAAAACGCAGTTGTGGAAGCGGGACCCTGGAGAGTTGTCAGACTTCTACTTTGTTGATACTAACAATTAGGCATTTCATAAACTAGCATAATATTATAATATAATATAATATAATATAATATTCCTCTTTTTATCGCATCATTTCACTATTTTCATGAACGCATTTATATCCCTATACCAAACCCATGCGTTTCCAGCCGGTATTAATAATTATTTAGAATGATTTTATATCATTTCATCATTAATTAATACAGAAACATATCTCTTTTAAGCGTTTAACGTTTAATAAACTTTTATAAACTTTAATAATGATTATATCATCATTTTCGAAAAATAAACACTAACGCAATTACCTGGCTAAAAATTGAAAATTCGAAAAATTAGTTTTCTACACATCTTTAAATCAATAGTTACAACATTTTTATATAGTGATTATATTATTACTTTTTAATGAAACATTAAAAAAGCGATTAGGGTCGATTGGGATAATTATTAATTTGATTAGTTTTAGACCGCCTACCATTCATTTTACAACATACTTCTGTTTGCAAACAAAATATAAGGTAATAACTACTTTTGAGAATGTGGCTAGAATTTCTTATCAAATCGATACATTTAATTTAGCCAATTATATTACTGGCACCACTTAAAGTTCCAAAATGAATTGGTTATAAAATTTGGAATGCTGGAATATTATTGCTTTATCGACTGTCCCAGAATTTATATACTTCCAAAAGAGGTTTCGGCAAAACGAAAACTAATTGGGATATAATTTAGTTTGATTTATTTTTCTAATTTTATTTCAAAGTTCAGTCTATGCCATATTTTTAGCTAACAATAAATACTTTTTAAACATTTTTAATTTAATTAAATGTTGGCGAAGGACGTTTGTACATGCCTGGGACAAGCAGTAGCTTATATCATATTACGTATAAGATTAGTTAAAAGTACTAGTTAACTGAATAAAATGTGAAAATATGTTGATCTATTAAATTTTACTAAACAAAGGTAAGCTCAGTAGAAGACTTGTAAAATGCTCGGGTATTTATTTTTGTAGAATATTCCCGGAGCACAAACGAGAAAAAACGAGAATAAGCCCTTAACAGTAAGCAGGACTGGAGAATATACCTGCAACTTGCAAAGATATACCCAAAATAAGGATAATGTAACTAATTGGAAAATCCCTATACACGTGCGACGTATATTTCCAGAATAATCTACAATGTTCGAGCCATACAATACAATGTCGCGAGTATGACGGCCGATCTTTCTAGTACATTCTACACACTTCCGTGTGGGTATATATCGCGACCGCGTAGATCAATTAGTGTTCCACCGGTGAATCGAAATGTGCTTTGTATAACTAGTAACCAACTATATTAGTGAATAAATAAATGTTTAATAATTAATTGTTGTAATAATAAATAAATAATCTACTTTAAGTATAGATCTAGCAGTTCGTTAAACAGTTTATAATAATTTATAGAGTTAAATAATTAGTTAAGATTAAATTGGTATATGTAAATAATATTTCTCTTGTTAATAGACGATTAAACAGCATTTTTGTTATTATTTTAAAAAGAACGTTATAATAATGTCAATAGTTCTTGAAACATTCTCAAAATGCTGAAAATGCTCGAATGTTCTCCAATTTCCATTTTCTGTTTTATAATGCTACTTCTAGGTAATTTGACTGTTAGAAGGTGTGTGATGTGTTGAAAAGTAATAATAGAAAATTGGAAAATATTAAACTCACTATATTTAGATTAGAAGCGCAGGTATGCAGTTTTGCGCCGACCGGACACTGGCCCGGCCGAACACAACGCCTACCGAGTTACACATACGCCGCCACTGGATTTCTAACCCCAAGTCGCCGCTACTGAGTTTAGTGATAGTGATTAAGTTACGTGAAAGTGATAAGGTGATAACGTGCTATAATTGATGACTATACTTTTAAATCATATTTTATCTAAATGTTTTTTTTGCTAATTGCATTTTTTTCAATAATTATCATTTACATAAGTAATGACATAATATTTTATCCACATTTTATCTATGTTAAACTTGCAACTAAAACGTTTTTTCATAATTTATCTTTTATACCGCATTTTGTCTAAAACGACATATGTTCTGTTTAATATTACATTTCATTATGAGATATTAAAAATTATACCATTGTAGTTTGTAAAAGAAAAAGGTAAAGGTTAAGTCAGTTAATTAAGAACCGCAAACTGCAAATGACCATCAAGAATCTGTAACAAAAGGGAACTTAGTTTTGTAACCTGCTATTTTAGATAAAACACAATAAAAACGTATATTTTATTTTGTGTATAATTGAAATATGAGTGACAAGCAAGTATCCAAAAGTTACGATTAACAAAACTTAATTAACGTAATTACCGCGCATACTTCGCCGACCGTGGACACTACACCGACCCTTAAAATAAATTTTGCTACTGGACACTTTGCTGATCGTGAACAGTAACCTAACCTAACCTAAATTAAAATCATATTTTAGAAAACATCACAGATATCATACATATTTTTGAAAACTATATCAGAATCGACCAACAGGTTAATTAGCTTTAGCTTCGGGACTTCATGTTAACATCCCCATTGTAAGTAAGAAATTGTAACTATGAGCAGCTCTTAAAAGATCAGCGTAGTGGCTGGCAAAAATTTTTTAGGTTATGTTGTGTTAACAAACGTCAAAGTCAACGTCCTGTCAAAAATTTAAAGTTATGTTTTATTGTTACAAAATGTTAAGAATTGTAAAGTTTTTTTGAATTTAATTAGTGTAATTAATAATAAACAATTTAATTTAAATAATTAAACAGTACACCGTGAAGTTATTTAGTGTTTGAATTTTCTCTTGTGGAAACATTTTTTTTATTATAAAGTTTAATAATGAACATTGGAATGGAAATGGATAATAGAAAGTTTATTATTCAATAAATCTAACTGGAATTACCTTATGTCCGAAATACAGCTGGTGTTGATTAACCCAAATATAATTAACAATACAAGATTTGTTTATGAAAAGAGATGGAATTTTGTGGCATTTCGACTATTTTTATTCTGAATCATATAGAATCAGAATTTTTACAGATTACTAATAATTCATGTCGGTAATTTTATAAGGCGCCAAAATTTAGAATTATTCGCTTTATGTAAGGTATTATTTAAATTTTCAAGTAGTTCTACTAATGATAGAAACATTAATTTACAAGACAGAGTTATACAGAGTTATACAAAAAGAGTTATACTGTTTTACAATTAATTTTTTCTTTCGTTCTTTAATTAATATCCAAATTTGTATTGTTTCTTTAATTTTAAGTGTTTCTTCTTCAATTTTAATTTAGTTTGTTTATTTTGTGTTGAGCAAAATAAATTTTTTATTTGAATATTTTTAAAAGTAACCTTGAGTTTATTTATTTTATTACTGTGTGGTCAGTTAACAATGTTTTAGAGGTTTATATTAGTTAGTGCCCTATTGAAGCGATCTGCCCGTGAAGTCTCATTTATGTAAGGAACTTACTTTCCAACTTAACTTATAGCCTGAGCATTTGTCTTTGATGGTAAAGATAGGTGGCTTATATTTTGTATATGTCTTCACTATAATTTTACCAGATGTCTGTTTTATGTGTTATTGATTATCAACAATTATAAATCAAATTTAAAATATATCAATGTCAATCATCATCGATTTATTTTGGGATTAGGCTTTTAAGTATCATATCAGTATACATATACTAACTATAGAAAAACCAGGGCTTCATGGAAGCGAATACATTAATCGGAAAGGCAAGCCAACATTAAATGTACAAACAAGTTGTGATGTGTGATGTATGTTAACAAGTGTTAACTTTAGTTGGCCTGGTTCCGCCCACGCTAGTAGTATTTGGGGAAATTCTGCAGTGCAGCACGCTATGTCAAAAACGGAAAACAATGTACTCTTGTTAATGAAGAATCGTGATTCATGACTCCAACTCGTAAACCTGCAGTGTAAAAGAGTTTCAACAATCTTCTAAAAGAAGAATATGGGTAATAATTGAACGGTGTTTTGGAAAACTTAAATGGCGATTTCAAATTTTTAAATGTCTGTCGTGTAAAATTTGACTAACTATCCTATGCATAGTTATAGCGTGCTTTATTTTCCACAACATCGCTATAATATTGACAGATACAAATTTTAAAGAAGGTGAGGAAGTATATAACAATGACAATGGAAATGACCCCTGGAAATCTTGAGGATCTTAACGAACTCTTAATGTAATCTTAACTACTCATTTTTCGACCTTTTACTTATTCCTCTCAAGCATTTGCTTGCAAAGTATAAAGTAAACATTAGTCATATAAAATGAAGCAAATGCTTTAACTTCTACCTTATGCTTACGAGGATGTTCATTTTTATTCATACCGGAATTGTGTAATATTCGATACAATTCGTTTTTAGGGAATCTTTTCGGAATCTTATGACAAACAATTCTTTGATATAATGGAAACGTGGAAATGAAAAGACAAACTAGGGCTTCTTTTTTGAAACATGCACAAAAAGCTAAGTATCAAGAAAAAGTAAAGTAGTAAAGTTCTGAATAGTTTTTGTAAATGTCATTGCAACTTGCAAGTGAACAAGCTATTCTTTTAGCTAATTTACAGTTACACTGAACTTTTATTACAGTAAAACATGTCCTATGCAGCTTTCAGAATTCGTTGGGAAAGTTAAGAATCGTAAAAGCATAGCATTTTCCTGTATAAGATGATGTTTACATAAAAACCATTCCTCATTTATTTATTTTAATCTACGGAAGTACTTTTCTCATTGTATGCGGTTTTCATTCGTTCAGCACCGTCGATACAGAATTTATTCACTTTTCGACCGACATGTTAAAATAAAACATTTCCCTTTTCCATTAGCTAGAATAGATCCCTTTTAATGCTCCGGTAATCACATGAGGTAGTACAGAAAAGTAAAAAACAGTTATAATCAGAATTAACTAGTAGCAGATGTTTACATTTCTGTAGATTAAATTCGAAACATGCTTCAAATTCCAAAATCCGTATCCTGCAACTAGGCTTTAACTTGCCACTAAAATATTCAGGATTAAAGGACTGTAGGATGTGAATGTTACGCTTTGAAATAAAGCTTAATTTTAACGTAAGCCTCAGTAATGTTCAACGTGTTTTACGTCAATCACGGTTAAATGTTTCCATAAATCCATTCATTTAACCGTTCGCCTGAAAATAAGCTAATGTGGATCAGGATAAAATTTTGTATTTTCTAGACAGGTCTTAACTTAAAACAAAGGAAAAATGTATTTCGAAGTTCTTGAAATTTTAATTGATAGATATCAACGATGACATGTAAATGCTGGTAAATACGGTAATAAATCTTTTATTGGTAACCTGTGGTATTCAATTTTGCTTCCGCACACAGAAGTAGTTGAAAGGTTAATTCGAAGTTGCAATAATACCGGTTATCAATAGTAATTGGTTTTGATGGAATCTGAAGTGAATTACTGTTGCAATTTCCATATAAATTGAATTCAACTGAAAACGTGAGCGAGTGTGATTGTTCGCGTATCTTGAATATTTCAATGCGGAAATACGGTCGGCTACGTAAAATAAATGCAGAGATATATTAGGACTTCCTATTTATAAAACAGTGCATACACCTAGCTAATGAAAACCAGATAACCAGATACAGGAAAATCTAATTTTGGCTTTCATATTTGGTTTCATCCTAATCAAGTTTGAATAAATTTGCAATATAGTTAATCTTTTAAAAACTAGATGGATTTTTCTGATCAAATTTTTAGAAGCCAATGTATAAAATGAAATATCTAACCAAATACCAAGAGAAACTTTTAAATGCTATTTCAAGTTACGAATCCATCAACCAGTGTTTATAGAACGCAGACATGATGGTACACATGCAGATTTATAGCCTACATGTTGAATTTGCGTAAAAAGCTTTGCATGGAGCATTGGATGTCTGTTTTCATTTCGTTTATCTCTTTTGTAAATTTGGTATTTCCAATGTGCATAGTTAAAAGGAGATATTTGGGACATAACTCGTATAGAATTAAACAGTGATTTAATGCATCTTCTTCTTGCTTATTGCTTATTATAAGAAGATATTTATGATGAAATTAGTGATATGAAACGAGAAGGAATCTCTAGAGGGCTAGTGATATTTGTGTTTTCTTTCAGCCGTGAACTTGCTTCTTGCGTGAATTTGCTGCTAATAAACTCCAACTACAGACACAGTTGGGCCATCACTTATTCTTTACTTTAAGTGGAGGATAATGTCAGAAGCGCTTTCGGTAAAATGTAGAAGTGGTGGTTTTCAGCTTTTGGAGATCAAATCTTTATTGTCTAAATAGGAAAGAAATGAAACCAGCTTGAATGGATGGTGGGCTATTTTCACAAAGAAAAACAATAAAAAATACATACCAGGTTCAAGTATGAAATATATGTTAAATAATTTTCAGAATGATAAAACATCTTTCAAAGTACTCTAGGTGAGGGTCTAAAAAACAATCTTTTTATAAAAAACTCCGATTTTTTTCGGGGGTGGGGGGGGTGAGGCTGCTACTAAATTTTCGAGTGGAAAATAAAAACTTGAAAGTAGGTATGGAGAATCGTAATAACTATATTAAAAAATACAACATGATAGAACCAGTTCAATAAAGGCACACAATTAATAAGAAATGTAAGTAGCCACCACGACTTAAAACCGTAGTTCTGTGGTCCCCATTCATAGTCAAACAAGCGCCGAATGCTTTCTTGAAGTACATAGTTACAAGTCTCGGATACACGTCCCCAGAATCCATCAATAGTTCGGGGTGGTAGTTTATACTGTAGGTGTAGCTTGTGAAGTGGGTGGCCGCGCGGTAACGAGTCTTACTCAGGCGACCTGGGTTCGATTCCCGGAACCGACCGAGATGATTTTTTTCGTCGAATAAAGTCTCAGTACACTTCGCCGTGAGGGCCCTGCCAGATGGGCACGTTAAGCAGTCGGTCTCAACAACCACATAAACATCTATCTGTGGTTGTCGTTAAGAAAAACACCGCCTTGAACCACGCACATTATTATTTCGGTGGTTTGGCAAATGTTAATTACAATTAACATTTGTACAACAACAAAATATCCATATTCCACAGATATTCGATGACCAATAAATCGGCGGTATGTAGCGGACCAAGGCATAGTTTTGGTCAAGTACTCAGGTGCAATACTGCACGTCGTGTTGATGACTAATCAGAGAAGACTAACCCCGCAATCCAATATCCCAAGACTACCTCTCTCTGGCCAAACTCAATCGTATATCTCAAGGATATATATTGATGTTGAATGGTAAGACATCGCAAAAGTGGACATCTGGCCCGAAGTCTACAACCAAGCAGTCGGAGTCTTTCCGAAACTGCTGAAGTGCGAGAATCGGACTAATATTCATCTTCTGCTTCATCGACGTAGATGTGCAGGATCTGCTGGAGATAAGTACTTATTCTTCGAAGATGCCAATCTTCATATTTTCTCGAAAAGGACCAAGTCAATTTGCCGAATATATCGTTGTTCTTTAAACCATTGCCTCCACGCACGTTGTGCAGTATCAAAGCGACGAGTCCAAGAACGCGAACGCGGAGTGTTTTTCACGTAGCTCGTGTTTAAAGGCACTTATGTATGTGTATCATACGCTAGTTTTTATTATATCTGCATTAAAACCTGGAAAATAGAGTTAGAGATCATCATTTTGATTTTGATATATTTTATAAGGTAGGAGTGTGATGTGATGTAATAACGTTAACATGAACAGTGGTTAGCATTTGTTAATGTTTAATGAGGCATATAGCTTACTTGCAACACAATCATACACACAGTTTTGACGACCGAACTTTCCAAATAGAAGAATCCTGCCGCCCCAAGTGGGACTCGAATACGCTACTCTTGGAATACGTAATTAGTTATATATACACGTAACAAATACTACTAATAGAAAATATTCTCGTTTTCTTAAAAGTAATAAATTCCTAGATCTATTCAAGACATTTTTTTTAAATAATTTTGCCCTTAATCTTTTCAGATTGATATTTCCAAGATTAATAAAGCCAACACGAAAAATCTGCAATTTCTGTAAGTATTTAATAATCTATAATGTAATAATAATGTATTTAATTATTTATAATTTATTTAAGTATTTATTTATTGCGACCAATAGGAAAGTATAGGATTCCATTTAAATGTCATAAACAAATAGTTACTTAGCTATTAACATGCTTAAACTTAACTTTTAGCATAAAAGGCATTTCTCACTTAAGCAGTACATAGAAAATAGTATAATAAAATATAATTATACATATACATGCTGTAATAAGTGAGGTATTACATACGTTTGAATTTTATTTATGCGCGTAGTTAAACATCCAACTCTCTTGTAACTAACTCAATCATGCGCCTTATCTCAAGTAGACAAATGAAATTTTAGAATCTATTTTTCTTGATGTCAATAATTATAATCTTTATATAGAGAATTTTATAAAGGATATAATAATTAACAAGGACGGGGTTCTGTTTCCCTTTTAAAAATCACTTACAATAAAAAATTTTGAATGATTTTCACCACCAAATACATCGCCCTCTAATGACTCACTCAGAATAGAATTATCAAGCTGCCAAACGATAAAAGATAATTTTATCATATAAATATTGAAGCTTATAGTTAATTGATTTTATTTTTGATTAGGTAAATAAATTCTAATTTTGGTTTAAGGTAACTTCAATCATTAACAAGTTTGCAACATACTTTACAGTTGACCCGATATTTATTAATTATAAGAATAAATTTTAACAATACACAGGTAAAGTGGAATAAACTTTCCTTTTCTTCTAAACCTTCCTAAAATTCTTTTATATTTAGTTCCACTATTCAATTAGATACCACTTTATCTTAATATTACAACATTTACAAACATTCCATTTGTGTAAGGATTGGACAAAATTCCATTCTTTTTCTCTATGAAAACCAGATGAGAACACCGTTCTTACCCGAGATTATATCAAGCACAAATAAAGCCCTAAAATAAATAAATTAATTAATCTTACGTAGAAATCGGTTCAATGTTGAATGTATTTAGATTGCGTCCCAGAAAGATCTGGAAATTAAATACTCCCATACAATTATAATATTATTATTATTTAAACTTTACCCAAAAGTGATTTTTTAGTGTTTTACCGAATTGCAACTTGAAATAATGCAGTGTATCATGTAAGGGTGATTCAGATATAATTAATATGCGTTAAATGATAGGTAGAGGGAAGGTAGTAAGTAAAAAACGAATAGTTTCCCAGAAAATGAATTTTTAAATTCTGTTGAATTTTGAATCCGGTCCTGCCATTCCTAATTGATCTTATTACAAAAGATAACCTTGTAATTGAATACAGAAATGTGATCTGACTTGTGTGCAACTACGATATACATAAAACCCGAGTTCGTTATTTATTATTTTATGGTTGAATGCCACTACAAGAAAATGTATGTGTTTGTACTTTTACGAGTTCACGGTCACAATTTTATATTGGAATATTATTTAGAATCTTTGTTAATTAATTACTCTTATATTTTGTTCCAAAGAATTTGAATATTAACAAACACAGTCTGCACAGTTATTATTAAACATAGTAACAATGATTTTATTGTTCCAAGAAAAGTGCTACTAATTCAGTCATTTTCCCACACGAAAATCTGACAGCGAGAAAGAGCTGTACATGGACGGACATACATTCTATCATATAGTAAGCTTGATAGGTTTTAGGTTGGGGTAAGGAAATGGAAATAGGCTATAAAAGTGTTGAAATTGTGAAAAATGTTTTTCAAAGAAATGTATCACGGGAAAAAGTATAGGTCGTTTATTTTTAGATGAAGATTCCATTAGTTCAAAACCTACACATGTAATAAACGTTTCTTGATACGGTTTCAGCAAACATGAGACACAGAAAACCCAGTTGCTTTATCATGAAACCTGTAATAGTTTCCAAATTATATTTGCACACAGACCTAGCACATAATTAAATTATTAAAGTTGGTTTGTTCTACTAACTTGGAAACTTTCATCTAATAATCTTATTCCACCTTGAGGGCATCCGTATAAGATAATTAAACATCCAAGATGGCAAAACAATTTGTTTTATACTTATTTGGTGTGTGTGGTAGAAAAAGGATGCGGTTGAAATAAAACTATCTAGCAGTGAATGAGTCATTCCTTATAATGAACATGTTTGCATTTTTATAAACGCCACAATTCCCGCAATAAAATTAATAGAGCTAAGTAAAAGGCGTGTAAATTTATAGTGTTGCTTGTATCAAATGGCATGATACCAGCGTGAAGTTTACGGTTTCTCCCTTATAATAATGTGCAGCAGGAATATTCCGTTTCCAGACAACTCAATTAAAAGAATGTTAATTAGGACGCGGCGGCGCGGTCGCGTATATTCGTTTTACCTGGATTTACGCTTTCGCACTCTTAAAAGATGCATACTTCATATAAATACATAAAGTGTGTTACAAATAGTTTCTGAAATAATCATAAAATCTGTCACCGCAGCCTCTTGAACGCTAAAACTGTCGCTAAGAAACAAGACTTTACGATATGCAAGTGTCAGCGAACATGAGGTGAAACTCACTTCGCGAAAACACATGTCTCTATTATATTTATCATAATTTTCAGACAGAACACAAACGAAACTGTCGCGCGTTTATTGAAAAATATGGAAAAATACTTCAGCAGATACTCAAGCGGTTTGTTTTTATTTCGTACATTTTTGTCACTAAAGAATTTATTTATGTTCACGTCACTAGACATATTCTGCAGAGAAAATATATGAAGTCAATTTATTGATTTCCAGCTTTAAAAAACCATTTTTAGGCTTATTCAACTCTTATCATTGCCTTATTTGGAAGCTATTAATCATAGAATATTTACCATGTTCTATCTATCAATGTATATTTCCACACCTGCCCCCGATATTTATCTGGGATAAGTTTTACTAGCTGCTCTACTTGTTTTATTGGTGCATACTGCCTGTACCACAGTTCATGCGTTTATATTAAAAGACCCGATCTCAGTCTGAAAGCACTACTCTTATTAAAAAAGTAGATGGCATTAATCTTTAGCGCTACTGACTTTTACAACATTAATTGGTATCAAACCAAGTGTAATTCTGTTCGGGTGTAAGTGAAACCAAGGCTATTTTAAACGAAAACGATGTGAACATAGATGACACTACTTTAAAACACTATAAATTGCTCAAATCAATCAAACAACCAAACGAGTAAATACTAGATCGTTAAATCAAATGCAATAAAATACTAGATCGTAAGCACTTACCAGATCCTAGATAATTTATTTCAATGTAATTTATAATATTTCTGTAGTGTTTTTGTAAACTTATATAGAAATATTTATAATATTTATAATAGAAATGGTTCCGACTTTTTCACAGCACACATACACATAGGCATAACTGTTATACAGGCGATAAAAAAATATTTTTAATAAACTTAATGAAGTTTGTCCTAGAATAAATATTTTTAATCAAATTAAGAGAAGAGTGGAGTTAAGTTTACTTATGTGTAGAGTTCATCCGGTGGTCGTTGAACTTGAATTTTAGAAGGCCTAATTGAATAGTTATTTTTTATTCTACAGTTCCTTCTAAATAGAAGTTCTTGATATTGAGCAGAATGGAAATAGGAACGCTTTCATGTACAAGAATATTTAACAAAGATTTTGTAATAGAACTAAATGTAGTATTTAGAAAATTTTGTAATGTAATTACAAATCACTATAACAATTTATATTTTATCCTAAATATCAACAAGTTGAATATGCATAGCTATATGCATAAATTAGTTAAGTGAAGGTAGGAGGGGCGTTCTTACGTCTATTGTCTTATACGTTACAAAACGGCATGCACATTGAGAGGAGCTTTGCAAAGCACACTCAACAGTCTCAATAGATATTGGAAGTTTCGAGCAGAAATCTTTCCTCACTTGGTCTCATAGCTCTAAATATAAATTAAGAAAAAATCTGAGAGGCGCTACTTAGCACTTTTTCTAACCCTAATAATAAAGACACCAAACCAATTTTTTAAGCAAATGGATCGACTATTAATTTACCCTCCGAATAATATAATTTTTACATTTAACTAAATACGTGCCTCAAACTTCTCCATTAAAACGATTACATATATGTGCTAAACTCTCGCAGTATGAATCCATTTCAGCAACGCTTACTGCATTCACGATGACCTTCCATCGCATAGTTATTTTCAGTTTACCAGTGAAATTATATTTTTTTTAATTTCGATTTTAAAATTAATTAGGAATTTACACACGTTTTTCTCATATGCCAGTACCCACCATTTTATTGTTTCTTATGGAGAATAATTTATTTAAGTTCCTCACTTAGGGCAGGGTATTTTAATAAAATTTATTTCTAATAATATTTTTCATTATCAGACTGAACACATTTTTTACATTTAAAAAATATTTTGTTAATTTATAGTTAATTTTTTATAGACGGTGATCATTTATTGATATTTATAATAATAATAATAATAATAATAATACGTTTATTCCACACATCTGGCATACAGAAAGTTTTATAATACATAATTATTATTATTGATTATAATGAATTATAAATGAAATATTATAATACCTACACATACACATACAATAAAAGTCAATACATATTTTACCAAATGTATAGAACCTCAAGGTGCAATTTCAGCCATCGCTGATCTTCCACTTGCACCTTGTTAATTCCATTTAATATAATTTAATTCCATTTAATTAAAATTAAAGTAACTTAAATATTTTGTTAATTAGTATAATTAATTAATTATTATTGGATAGGCAGTGTTACTATATAAACGAAAAGGCGTTGAATTATATGCTGTGGCATATGAAAGTGAAACATATTATCATAAAACAAAAGTGATGAGAAGATGTCGAAGAGTCACAATTAAATCAAAAAAATTAAATTAGTTTTTCGGCAAGTTTGACAAATACAGGTTTGTAGTACCAAAAAGAGTAAACCAAGTAAAGAGAATAAATTGGCTAACTTTATTTATTTTTGCATGCTAAACAAATAATTATGCAATTTTTTTTTGAATTGTAATAGGGACAATTCTTTTAATGGGCTAGGAATATTGTTATAAACTGATGCTATATTATAACTGCATGAACGTTCAAAAAAAGAAGTTTTATGTTTATTAATTTTTATTATTTATTTATTATTTATTCTTGCTTTATATATATTTATTTTCGCGTCCAATGAATTAATATACTTATTTTGTGTTTAATCAACAAGGTAAACGGTGAAAGGAATATCGTTTAAAAAACCTACGAGCTTTGGTGACGGCAGTGAAAACATGAGTAATCAAAACTTATGTTTTTTTCTTCGAACGCACGAATATGATTCTATAATATCAAATTACTGTATTTTAAAGGTTAGTTCGCGCTTGAGTTTTTTTTTAATTGTAAGCACGTGTTCATGAGTAGCAGATATCAAGTGACGTGATAAACAACCGTAGACCGTGAGGCCGCTGCAAGAAGCTGAAGTGATAAACAAGTTGCAGATTTTCTTCCATTTTTATTTTATGTATTTAAAATGTCGTGCAAACACCAAATTACTACCTAATTATGATCACAATTCTTCAATACAATTAACCCTAGTACAACCAATGTATATGTACTACAACCCGCCACCTTGACCAAATCAACAACACCAATCATCCAATTAACAGTCTCTACCACACTAGCAACACAAAAAGAATATCAATGGCAAACACTGAACCACAATAGTAAAAAAGAGTACATAGCCCTGACTCGATTGGTGCTGTCGCCGAAGAAAAATATTGGGTCAATAATCCCAGCCTAACTAAAAATATCGTAGATGTAAAAAACTATCTACAAAAGAAGGCATGGGGAGCAAGATCAAGAAAAAAATATCAATCATGATTTAAAATGGTCTTTGTCACTTTGTTCACGAGTCACAACCAGCAAGCCACCTACAGAAATGCTCGAAATAATACCAAATGCCAAATAAATTAAGAACGATCAGGTCAAGATTTAACCAAAAATTCGAAAGGACTGCAGTGCAATTATTGATGCTTTAAATGAATGTAACGCCGAGTTTCACACGGATAAACCCAAACACGACAGAATTCTCGAAGTACCACATATGTTAAAAGAAAAATTCTTTAATGCACTAAGTGTTAGATATACGGGCATACTAAAAACTTTACCAACGGTGTAGGTGCGTCAAATGTGCAGAAAATCACTCAACGGGAGGCTGCAAAAGTTACGACGTTAAATGCGTGATTTGCAATGAATACCATCCGGAAAATTACAGAGGGTGCAATCCACAAACAATTACAACAGAAGAATCCTCCCAAAAATGGTGCAACATGAAGTAACGTATTCTCAGCAATAAGAAAAAATTAATATAGACATCATATTACCACAAATAGATCAATACTCTGGACTACAAGTCATGGTGAGAAAATTAATGGAGTATATCAGCAGCATCGAACTAGCTTAATGGCTGAACTTAGAATTGCAATATGGAACGCCAAAGTTCTTTGCCAACAATGCATAGGAAGTTACGTATTGCCTAGAGATGAACAACGTTAACGCTATGTTAACTTCGGATGCACATCTCACAGATAAAAGCCGCATTATAATACCAAATTATAGCATTTATTATACAACACACTCCAGCGGAAGAGCACATGGAGAAATGACAGTCATTATAAGACAAAATACCAAACATTGTGAATTAGACCATCACTGCGACTATCTCTAAGCTACAAATATTGCCATATAAGATCATATAGGATCGTTAATTGTATCAGCAGTGTATTGTCCACCCAAACATAACTATATAACGCAACTCAACGAATAATACTTTAAAATGTTCGGGGGACTGGAGGGGACTTTCATACCGAAAGTCCTCAATGCGGCTTGAGGTTTACAACAACAAAAAGTGTTATCACAAAGTATTAGCTGCAATAAAAAATAATAATCTAAGATGCTTGAAAATTGGAGAACCTACATACTGGCCTACAGATCCCCGAAGATAGTACTTAATGCAATTTACTTTAGCTATTACAAGAGGTTAAACAACGTAAAACTATATCGTCATTATTCCATAGTTAGGATAGCAACGTATATGTAAACACAAAAACAATCAACGCTATATTTTAGGCATATGGACCGGGATAAGTTTACGACATTTCGATGAACTAAACAACTTGGATTTAATGGTAAAAATACAAAAGAACACCTAGACAATGACAATTAAGACAATTAATATGAATTAAAGAAAATATTTCAGAAAACTCCAAGTTTAAAACGTGTTTAAACACTTTCCTATACAGCTGAACACATTAAGAAAACGAAATCTTTAGCTTTCTCTGGAGGTACCGCTCCAAGCGAAATTGAAATCTTTACAGCTGAAAATCAAACACGGTATAACTGAAACTACCCGGACAAAAACTTGTATAGGATTTAATTACTGGAAAAGTACTGGCAAATTCCTTCTCTACCACTATGAGATTAAAATACTTTCCTAGCCAATGAAAAATTGCACACAAATAATCATGATGCCCCAAAGTCAGAGAAGAATTTAAATAATATAAAATCGAATAGACCTATAAGCTTAAATATTACCTGTATTATCCAAGTTGTTTGATAGAATATTGCTAAAACGACTTTAACCAATACTGGAGAAAAGATAAATTATACTCAATCATCAATTTAGATTTGGAAACCAACATTTAGTACCTACAATAGAACAGATACGCAAAATTTTCAAGAAAATAAACAACGACTTGGAATCTAATAGATATTGCTCCGCGGTGTTTCTAGACATCAATCAGGTGTTTGATCAAGTCTTATATCACAAACTCAAAAAAGTATTAGCGCATCATTTCTACGACATCTTTATATCTCACCTGAAAGACAGACGGTTTCTAGTTAAGCAGCGGGAAGAATTGTCAAAATTACACCCCGTTGCAGTGCATCAGGGCAGTGTGTTGGTATCAGCATTATACATTTAATTTACAGCTGACATACCTACAACTCATCTAACTACAACCACATTTGATGACGATACGATAGCTTCAATTATCGCACACACCACGATCGGTTCACAGAGGCTCGACGTTCGTCATCGTCATTGCATGCTAGTAATAACGAGCAGCGGATATAACTGGTGTTCCGTTATCGCGCCAACAGCTCGAGAATACAACAACGTCACACACGGCGGCTTACAATATTTGCGAGAGTGTACCTACTGGTTGTTTAATAACAACCAACACGTATAATTACTGTGCTATGGTTGAGGACTGACTAAAAAAGTGGAAAACTCAGGTTAATAATTTAAAATCATCACATGTTATGTTTACTATGAGAAGAGGTACATGCCTAGCAGTAACACTAAATACTTTAATATCACACTTTGATGACGTGAAATACCTGAATTTACATCTCGACAGAAGGCATAAACATATTTTGTTGCCAAAAGAAAGCAGCTTGGAATTAAATTTAGTCTTATGTACTGGCTAGTTAGCTAGTTAGTTAGAAAATAGCTTCTACTGTACAAGACCATTATCAAACCCATCCAGACGTATGGCACTGTGGAGTGTGTCAGCAACTATAACATCGAGATTCTTCATAGATTTTAGAATAAAATGCTTAGATGTCAATGCAGTATGGGCAACCGCTTGTAAATACTTTTTAATTATATTAACACTAAGATTATTCCTTATTCTTATTCCCGGAAACAAGAATTCGATGACAAGTATATTTAGTACATTTAATTCATACAAAAATAATGCTTTTTTGCGACTCATAGAATTGCCGCGTTGTCTGGCAACTTTCTTATACGTCTCAAAAACTTGCATTTTTACTAACTAAACAAATAATATTATATCAAAGTAGTAAAAGTAAAAAAACATTATTTTGAATAAACAAATCATAGAATTAAAAAATTGTGTGAAAAATATACCTATTAGAGGTTTCATTTATTAAAAAAATACAAGTCGCGATCTCCTTTTAAGAAAATTATTGTTTATAATTCCGTGTATCATAAAAAACATTAGTTATTTACCTAATTTCAGTAAAAGCTAGAAAAAGAGATATTTCAACACAAATGCTGCAGAAGCTAAAATACAGCTTTACTGAAGTCCAATGCAAGAAGATGGCATGACTACAACAATCTCATCAGAACAACGGCTGTTATCTACACTTGATAAGTATTATATCTGAAAACACTTATGGTCGGTTTCACAAAGCTTGATTAAGTTCTAAATCTCAGCCAATGAAATTTCTTGATTTAAAATTTAATCACGATTAAGCTAATCAGAACTTAATCAAGCTTTGTGAAACCGGCCATTAGAATAATAAATCATTTATTTATATAGAATAAACGGAATGGGCCCTAACGCGCTTGCTTGAGACGCACCTTAGTAAGTTTTTGCTTTTTGTACTGAAATTCTTCCAATTTTTTATGATTTTTTTAGCTTTATATACGATGTAAGGTGTATAACTGCCATAATTAAAACAGTTGATAGGAGGCATTGATACCAACAAAAACTGCAAAGTTTTTTCCTATTAACATTGCTTTTCGACTTATTTGAATAAAACTGATCAATTAACTGATCAAATCAACTGGCAACACTTCAAACCAAAGAAAACAATACTTTGTGAAAAAAAGTATTTAATACGTATCTTGTTCATTGATAAATGAAGAAATATTTTTACACGCTGTGGCCGTTATAGGTTTTGTATTTTATTTTGGGAATTTTAAAATAAGAGTAGTAACAGTTTTACTTAGATAAAATACTTCTGTCAAAATTTTACAATCATAGTAAGTTTAGTAACGTGGTAACGTGACGTCGAAGTCTGCAATTTTACAATTTTTGTGTGTAAATTTGTGAGACCACGGCTTTATAAGACTTTGTTGTTGCTTTTGATGGTCCTCTACCACCTGTTTGAATAATGGCAGTTATGATCCTTACACCCTGTAGAAAAACTTGGCTAGATTTTTTCTGTTCCTTTCCTATCTGAATTTGACTAACACTAAAAATGGGAAGTGGATGTACAATTGTACATATGTATTCGTATATCATTTAGATTTCTAGCTGCATTTAATATTTTTCATAGAATTCTATAATTATACAATTAAAATGAATGGTGGAGGGGATTTTTGCTTCTATTAGTCAATCACTTTATATTTAACCTCAGGGCTGTTTAAGACAACATAATAGTTTTGTTATTATGCTCGCGACTTTTTAGTGCTTGTGGTGGAATTTGGAAAGTTGCCAGACGTTTTTTGTAACCGCGGTTCATATTTCTCTCTGGTAATGTGTTGTGATTGTATCATTCACATTTGTATACTGCTATAGTTGCAGCAAAAGGAAATTTTAATGTTAAAAGTTTTGTTTTTATTATTATTATTATAACTATTTCTGTTTCTCCAACAAAGCAAAATTTCTTGTTAGGGTTATATTTAATTTTAGAATAGAGCGTGCACAAAGAAATCACAGAAAATTTCCAGTAAATAGCGTGGAAGCAAAAACGACATTATAAATTTATAGCTGTAGTTGGTACTTATTAATTAAACTTTAATGAGTTGTCAACTTGTTACGGACCCCAATTACTCATTTTACTGCTTTAACTGGAACCGGTGGCCCGGCCTTTAAGATATTAATCGCACTTTACCTATGTAGGTGTTAACTAAGAATAATAACGCTCATTAAGATTCACAGTCGCATTCTCACGCGACAACAACAACCAGGCAGAAAACACCTCATCTTGTTTCTGCTCCTT
Organism: Agrypnus murinus; assembly: GCA_929113105.1. Taxonomy (NCBI): domain Eukaryota; kingdom Metazoa; phylum Arthropoda; class Insecta; order Coleoptera; family Elateridae; genus Agrypnus; species Agrypnus murinus. The sequence continues at coordinate 120,140,713 of OV816031.1, forward strand.
CAGTTTTATATCCACATTTTATCGGAGATAATGCCAATGATAATAACAATAATGATACTGGGAGCTCTTTATATGTCTGCAGCAAAATTCTCATTTATTATACGAAAAGTATCATCAGAACCATTCGTCGCGCAATTTATTACGACGAAATCTAAGAGCCGCCGTTCTCTATCATTAACTGCACGTGTTGGTGTAAAATTGTAAAAGAGCCACGCGTTCGACCGCCTGTTGTTGACAATTGAAGAACACCACTCACTGCAGCGGAACTTAACAGTCTGCTGGTTCTTACTTCCGAAGGGTGTTATTCCTCCTCGTAAAAACGGGACCCCATATTGGGACAATGGTATTTGCATTTTTTAGTAAGTCGTAAAACAACCATATTTGCTATATGGTATAAAGCGCTTTTTATGTTGTCTTTTATAGAGTACAAGTTTATAAAAGAGGAAATGATGAAAAGATGAAGTGATTTTAAACTGATGGCGCAGTTGGGAAATTGTTTCCAATTTTCTCGTTTTGACAAAAGACAACTGGTTTAGAAGTATTTTGGTGTAGGTTCAGGATACAGTTGTATATATTATATAAAATTTAACGTTTCGGCAACAAGAATGAATTACTTTTTAAACAAGATTTAACCTTACCAAAATTTACATTGTTTCTTATATAAGTTTATTTGATAACAATGTATACAAAAAAAGAAAAACTAGAAATTTTACATTGTTTTTTTAACAAAAATAATTTGAGAATTGTTTGTAAATTGTTGCAAATCGTTTTTATCCAAGTTCAGGATTGTTATTCATATTCATTAATACTGTGTTGAGATTTTAAAATTATGCTTTGCTTATTAGGGTGGAAGAAATAATAATAATTATTATTTTTATTGTGAAAAAGTTTGCATTTTCATTAATAAAATACTTAATTTTTATTGTTATGTAACACACAGTAGTCATACACGTGCATTCAACAATACACAGCAAATGAGCAAAACTTCAGATTTCACTGTAACTCACAGATGTCATGTAAGACTGGTTGAATAATTGCGATTGGAATGTTACTTTAGTAATTGAGCATATACGCAGGAAATTTGTATTTTCGGAGATGTAAATATGAGGTCGTTTCGAATTTCAGGATATCCTAGTACGAGGTAGTCAAACACCCTTCAACAACTGCTATTCATGATTGCATATCCAAGAATACTTTAAATGGATTTTAAAATGTTACTCTTGCACAATATAGTACTTAAAATCATTTTTAACGCAATTATTAAAAAAATGTTAAATACATGGTACTCTAGTAGTAGTGCGAAGAAACCTTTCTACGTCCAGGGTAGCTTACTGACTGACAAGAGACGAAGAATGTTGGATATGAAAACGCGTGCCATTCAATTGGGAGACGTAATGCACTTTAATGCGCCAGGAACTGCCAACCATTTCAGCTCCACAATCTCATCCATAGTATGTGCTCCATATAACGTACCGTACCAAATCAACGATATTTTTGTCTAAATGTAAAATTGTACACGTAGTTTCTTTTAACTTTAGACCGTACATACAAAGTAGCAATGTAATAATGTATTATACGCAATCTTACGTTGTGCAGAAATGGATATAATCAATTTTTACATAGTACTATATGTTGGAGGAACTAAAGATCTACTAAACAATAATACTTACTTAGGCCTCGGCTTAGCCTGAACAATAAACGCGACTCGTCTCTTGTTAAATTAAAGCAGGTTGTGGGTGAATTGGAATATCAGTAAAATCATAGAAGCTATGGAATAGGGCGCCAGAACCATTGATTTTAAACCAGTAATATGTTAGGAATAATGCTCCACAAAAACGGAGACCTAGATCTTAACATGCATCAGTTTCAGTTGTGCAAGAACCGATTTCATTCACTCCGTTATAACACAAGATTAAATAAATCTTGATCGTTATTTAAATTTATTAATTGCTTGAGAAATCAAGTTCAAAATCTTATAAAAACAACTTTATGAACATTCTAACACAATTCTATCGATTAAATCTGAAACTTTAAGACCATGAATCAAGTAACGCTTCCACATAAAAATAGGACAAAAAATCACCTTTCTATAAACTAAATTGTTTTCTAACATGGTTTTCATTGATTCTTTGCAGATGATCACCAAGTTGTTTAGGAACCTTTTGGAGAAGGCTTCCAGTTATCACGTGTAGGGATTCAAAATACAGCGGGCGACAAAACCATTTATAATGCATTATAGTATTCAGCAAATATTCGCCACTATCTTCAAAGTGAATATGAATAAAGCTTGCAGTTTCAATTATGAAGATTTACACCAAGCTAAATTATTTTGTCAACTTGAATTAAAGTCTGGATATATTTTCCCTTTTAAATTCTGAAGGGATTGTTTCAAGATGAATGGCGAAGCGTGACTTTGTAAAACAAAGAAAACTCTTATCTTTCAAACTTTCAAACAATGATTTAATTCTTTTCATAGTTCACAAAACCATTTTATGCACTAATTATACTATAAGAGAGAGAAGCCTCCCTGCAACGAACAAGTATGCGTGGATCCCGTGACCAACATGCTGCCTTCTAATTTGTTTAATTCAGGCATCAGCTTATTCATATCTTAGCACGAAACTGCCAAACCAGAGATTTATTATTGATTAGCGAAACCAAAGTGAACTGAAAAATTGATTATTAGTAAATGAAATGTTAAATTTAATTAACAGAAGACAAAAATACAATAAGAATGCACTTATATCGAATGCACAAAAATCGGTAATTTTGCAGTTAATAGTACTAAACCTAGTGCTGCAAATAAACATTGAAAATCGAATTTTATAATATACAGGGTGTCTTCTGAAGGATAACCCACTAACATTTTTATCAATATGTCAGGTTTTCTTAAAATAAACATAGACAGAAAAACTGATCAGAAGCTTTTATGTAGAAAATAAAATGCTCCCATATTTTCAGTGGTGCAAATTTAAGGTTGCGAAATTCATACTTATATTGTTTCAGTTCAAAATCTAATACACAGAATAATCAATTGCAACTCTAATATTTTTCCATGAAAATGCTGATATTTTACCATGCAGACTGAACTTAATAGAAAGTATTACATTCGAAGCAAAATAAAATGTATTTTGACCAATAACAATTATTTTTAAAAAAGGTAACTGACTTTCATTTTAATTTGGATCTAATGGACCATTCTTTAAAAATAGTTCAAGAGATCATTATTGTAAAAGCAAATCTGCTATTAAAATAAATGATTTGACAATTAGAATATAGTGAACTTATAGAAATTAATATGTCCAAGAATGTCTCTTAATTAACTTAAATTTAACGACTCTTTAACAACTTAAGTCAATTTGTAACTATTTTGAATTACACATATTTACTTTCAATACTTTCAAGTGCAGTTAATGCAGAAATATTAAGCTGTGCTAGTCCTTATCGTCCAATTATTAGATTAAAACTTGTATTTTCGACACAAAGTACCCGACTTACATGGCGTACATTTTTTTTAACAGACTGGCGCATGTTTAAGGATAGTTCGTCATGTAGACATAATTATTTTCAATATAATAATTCATAAATTAACAACAACAATAACGTTGTATGAAAATTATAAATATAATTAATTCTAACTGAATATTGTTTTGTTTTAGCACGTGACGTAAGAAACTATTCCATCATATCTGTTGATGAAAGAAAAACACAGATTAACATTTTACTGATTAAGGTTTTAAGTTTATTTTTCTCAAGTGAAGGGACCTCGATACTGTAAAAATATTTTTTCAAGGGGTGTCGATTTAAAAGTGGAAAACTTGCGGATCTCGGAAGAAATCATGAATAATTCAGAAGATTTCAAATAGAACCTCAAATCGCAGAGAATACCTAAAGGATACTTATGTCCTTATGTCCTACGTTTTACAGGAGATTTATGTAAAAAAATAAAGAAATCCTATTTCGAATAACACAAAAGTAATAAAATATTATTTGAATTTTTTTTTGCAAATTCTGATTAATTCAATTTCCTGCAAATGCTTTGTGATTGTATTATCAATCACAAAACGGAAGTTTAGCATGCGAAGAAAAAAAAGTACGGGAAAAATTAATTAAATGAATATTTATTGATAAACATTCATTTTGAAGTATTAAGTAAATAAATTTGATTCGAGGATTGAAATTCTATAGAGAGAAGGGTTGTAATTCTGCTATATGAGGAATCGATTTTGGATTTACTAAGCTGGGATGCGCTTTTACCAAAGATTAATCCTCCAGGCGAGGAAGATAAAGCTTATAAAATGCATACAGTCAAATCATAATAATACTACATTAATTCCATTATGTGGGTTACTAATGAGATTTAAATCTTACAGTAGGATGATTAATTAACTAATGTTATAAAAATTCCTTACTTTTAAGCGGTTTTGGAGAATTGAAATTTTAATGTATTAGCGTTAAAAGGTTAATTATAAAATAATTTCTAATAATAATTAGCACATCGTATAAGTTAGTTTCAAAACATCGATAATCTAACTACATTGGTATCGATAAGAAGTACTCTGAAACTGATAATCACTTAGTGAATTTTATGATGAATCTATATTAATTTACCAAATGTACTTTTTTATGTCCATGTATTTATTCATTATATTCATATTTAAAATAAATACTACTTTTTAATTTTTTTTAAGAAATTTGTTTTAATTTTCAGTAGCAGACTTTGGTAGACATTTCTAAATTTCTTAAGAACTTTACGTTTCTTTATATTTAGTGAAATAGATCTTGTTCATACCGAACATTTAATTAAAGAAGAATGTTCTAAGAATTCTTGTTACCTAAATCAAAATTAACTTTTTTGTTAACAATAATAAATTATTTTTGGATCGTAAACTGATACTGATTGATCCCGAAAAACTGCACAAATATGAATTTCAAAGCAGGTCTCGCTTTCTTCTTTTCCAATTGTTCCAAGAAATTCTTGGAACAATTTAGACATCGCAATTGAATAATTGATTTAACCAATGTCTATTTAATTTATTTAGTAAACATTTAAAAACAACCACGTGCATTCTCGAATGAATACACGAAAAATAATAAAATCGGTTTTATTGTCTGCAGAGTTTATCGAATACAACGATTTTCCTTATACTACACAAATAAATCTTAAGTTTAATCCGAAGCTATACATACTCCAGTATACAATATTAAATTCAACAGGATATTGGAAAAGTTTCGCTTTAGCGAAAGTGCATCCAAGCTCGTTTAACTCTAATGTATTTTAGGAAGTTTCGCTGCAAATAAAATGTGCCTTTTACTCTTATTCGTTGATTTGTAAGTTTAAGGTTAGACTTTCCCTGATTCCGTAGTTATTACCATTTTTACGTGATACAGTGCGAATAATTCATATGGATTTCTTTAGAATTGGCTACCATAGCAAATATTCATGAAGAAGGTAATGTTTATGAAAACTGTAATAAAAGACATAAGATACGAAACTGTAGACTCTATAAAGACATTTTCTGTTACATGATAATAGTATGCTTAAAAAATAAAGCTGCAGGGTAAGAATGGATCTTATAATTTTCCACAGTTGTAGGCATTTAAATTCGATGCATCATAGCAATCCATATACTGGAAAGAATAAAAAACATTGAAATTTTTCCATATATCACATTTCACATTGCGGTTTTCTTAGCTTGTATTTAATTCATTCTTAAGTGTTTAAAACATATTTATAATTATCCAAAACGTACCAAATTCGAATCCACCCACGACAGAGGCATGAGCAAACTGAAGACTTGGTTTATTACAAAAACAATATTATTCTAGTAAATAATTTTCTTTTGTAATAGCTTTAAAGAAATACAGTTTACTTATAAAATTTGTTTTGTTTACAATATAAACGTTAAAGTTAAGGTTAATTACAATCAAAACATATTAGCCTTGATTAGCCCTGATTGGGATATTTGTAGGACGGGCCCTTAAATCGTGGCATATGGAGGAACGATTTTACGATGTATCCACCTATTCGAACGTGAAACTATTTTTATAGCCTTATATAGAGATGAAATTTGATATCATATTAGTACCTTCTTAGAATCTAGAAGGAATTGTAAGTATTTATTTTTAACAAGGAAAAAAATTTTAAAATTTATTTATAACATGCTATAATTTAAAATGGCAATACGTAAACTAATTGACTTTCATTATCAACATATACGGTGAACTACTTTCTCCTATGAAAGATTTATTGAAAATAGTTTAAGATGCATGAGAATTAGAGATCGAAGATAACGAATCCCATTTTTCATTTTTTACAACCTATACTCAGCAATATACATGTTTTTTACTATCGTTAATCAATCCCCTTCTGTTAGAATTTGATAGAACAGTTTTGGAATCCTTTTATTAGTTGAATCATTCTTTTCAAATTCGTTCAAATACCTATCTAGATAATATTACTAATTAAAATTGTAACAACTAAAATTATTGTACACACAAAATGAAGCCCCACGATTGGACTGTCAAGTGTAGCAACTAAAATTCCTCTAAACATAATATTCAAGTACCACACTTGGGCGCCAGTGTAACATTTAAACTTCGAACACTTAATACATATTGCAAAACTCGCCAATGCGATACTTACGATACATAATTGCTCCGACTTAAGACTTCCCATGACAAATTATAACTCAGGACGCAGGTACTGATTTTTATAGCTTATTGATTGTAAAGGAAAATAAGGTTTTGTAGACTTAATAAAAGGATTTGGGCGTCATTTATTCGAAGTCATTACAATTCTGGTCCGTACCCCCGTATAAAAAAGGGTTTAGATTATATTGATTAAGATTAATAAAAAAAATAATCACCATTAGTTTAATTTACGTTAAGGCACGTTAGGTAATTGAACAACTTTAATTAAAGCTAGGTCCATTATCATCATAATAGAATTTAATTTAAATATTCATAAAAATACAGATAAATTTTAAATCTCCAGTTACATCTATAATAAAAATCGTTTGTTAATCCTTAATAATTCACAAATAACGGCACGTTCACTAAAAGGCTCTAGAATTCACCTAGCATTAGATAAACAATGCCTCACACTATAAACTTGGAGAACTTGGAAAGTATGATCGTCGATGCAACTGTTACACCCAAGATTAACGAACTGAAGTCTACGATAATTGTTTCATAATTGCAATTTCATTAACAATCCCTTAATGAAGAACTGAATCCATATAAGTTCAAAAAAACTTCCGTCAATTATGAAAAATGAACAAAAAACACGAGTTCATGTCCTAGGATATGGTAACATTATTTCATTATCGATATTAATACGACACCCAATTATACAGTGTCTTAACTTGTTACGGCAAAATAGAACCGGAAAGATTACGAGGATAAATTGAAAAGTCTCCGGCCTAGGCAATAAAACAAAAGAATATCAGGTTAACAAAAATTTTATTTTTCTACGTAGTCCCCATCGAGTTCAATGCACTTGGTCCACCTTTGTTCAAGTGCTCTTATACCGTCCCTATAAGCCTTTTCTTCTAACTCGTCAAAATAGGCGTTTGTGGCAGCAATCACTTCTTCATCGGACTCGTATTTCTTTCCAGCGTGAAATTTTTTTAGGTTTGGAAATAAATAAAAATCCGATGGGGCTAAGTCTGGTGAATAAGGGGCATGGGGCAACAATTCAAATTGCAATTCATTGATTTTTGCCATGGCAATTGCCGACTTGTGACAAGGTGCATTGTCCTGGTGAAACAGAATTTTTTTCTTTGCTAATCCAGGTCGTTTTTCTTCAATATTTTTTTTTTAATTCATCCAGTAAGGTAGCATAGTATACTCCGTTGATTGTTTTACCTTTTTGAAGATAATCAACGAAAAGTACTCCCTTGGCGTCCCAAAAGACTGAAGCCAAAACTTTTCCGGCTGACGGAACTGTTTTGGCTTTCTTCGGAGCAGGTTCTCCTTTGGCAGTCCACTGTTTTGATTGCTGCTTTGTTTCGGGTGTGTAGTGATGAATCCACGTCTCATCCATTGTTACAAACCGTCGCAGAAAGTCCACTGAATTTCGATTAAACAAGTCTAAACACTCACTTGAAACTGTTTTGCGAGTTAGCTTTTGTTCCACTGTGAGCAGCCGCGGCACCCAACGTGCCGATAACTTTCTCATTCCCAAAATTTCGGTTAGGATATGATATGTTCGTTCCGTTGAAATGCCCAGGGTATCTGCTATTTCAGCCAACTTCAATCGCCGATCATTCAACACAACTCTATGGACTTTTTCGACAATTTCCGTTGTGGTGGCAGTTTTCGGTCTTCCTGAACGCGGTGCGTCATCTGTGCTTTTGCGACCCCGTTTAAAGTCCGCAACCCAGGTTTTAACTGTGCTATAGGAAGGAGAAGATTCGCCTAATGTCCCGTCTAGCTCAGCTTTGATTTCTTTTGGGGATAAACCCTTAATGTGAAAATATTTAATAACCGCACGAATTTCAGCTTTTTCCATTTTAACACCACACAAAACTTTATCGACTTTGACAACTTGCCAAACAATTATTGTTTGACAGAAATTTTTGTTATTTCACAGCCATACTGATAAATTATGAAAAAATAAAATGCCGTAAAAACATTGCAAAAATTTGTATCCCATATGGGTTAGGCCGGAGATTTATCAATTCATCCTCGTAATTCTTTAGTTTCAAAATTAACTAAACCTTGAATTCTCTTTATAAATTTTAAATTATAACTCATCGGAATAATTTTATTTGTTACTAAAACATTTCGTTACGCTTTTTAATTTTAAATTTCTTTTCAGATTTCGAAATTTTTACTAGTTAAATTCAGTAACTCGAAGAATTAAACTGCATTAACAACCACTTGCTATACTTAACGGTGAATTCACAGGCTTTTTTGTACTATTTATTTGGCAGTACTTATTTTAAACCTCACGTGCGGTTCACTAAACGAATTCTTTCAAACTCTTTTTTTAAATCACTTTTCTAATTATTTCATTAGACTACTGTACTGTGTTCAATTAACGTTAACAGACCCCTGTACTATATTCAACCCTATACGTCTAACTGATTTGTACTGTATTCAATTGCCTTTGCAGACTGACTCTTTGGGGTGCGAAATTATTTTTGCGTTGATATCTTTTTAAGAAAGGGAAATTTAAACCAGCCTATCCGAATGAGACCAACACTTCTTAAACCAATTGGAAATAACCACCTCAAATATTTCTGGAACATAATCTTCGAGGGGAATTACAATGACCAAAATCTGCTTGCAAGGTCAAACCTGGTGTTTTTTAAATGTGGCTTCAAACTGTTTTTTATTTGTCTGCGTTCAGAAAAATCTCTTCATCCAAATATGATGATAAACATGTACAGGAACTATGAATTTGAGCTAAATGCTTTTTCAGACATATTATTCAGTAAAAAGATATTTTTTTATTTCTATATTGCTTTTAAGAAAGCAAATTTCATATCGTGAGAATGCTTTGAAAGGACCGTTCACATTAACAAAACTTTATTCGATTCGAAATATCGTCTGCAATTTCTAACCTACGAAAAATGTATTAAAATATATAGGGCCGTACTAAGGTTCTTTTTACCATTAATGCATTTAAAATTGCATCTCTATTAAATCGAGAATTTAAACACGTTACAAAATTAATAAGGATAATATTTAAGAACTGATATTTAGGATAAAATCTAATTACGGGTAGAGTTTGGAAAATTCTGGACATAGTTTGTAGTTAAGTTACTCTAGATTGCTTTACTCTAGGATGCTGCATTTAGTATTTCAGATATAGTTGCTTTTCACATATAATTTGATAGATCAGATTATGTAATACGAGCTACTTGCGCATTTTTAAATGATCTGAATGTTATCATGTTATGTTATCGGTTGAAGCTAAAAAATATCTAAGTTTGGACTGATTCATTTCTAATAGGACAACTTCTTATATAACGTTGTACGGTTAATTTTGTAAATATTTCAAGGGCCTGTCGCTTATTAAGTTATCATTTTTTCAAATTTTTATGTAATATTTATTTTCATGAAGTGGTTAAAGAAGAAATACATCCAGTTTCATTTTGAGCTTTTTCTTAAATATTATTTTTTCCTAACTGTTCCTGACAGTGTAATATTTTTTATTAATTTTGAATCTATATTAAGCTACCGGAAAAGCAAAGAAAAGCCTCCTTTTATCATTTTATTGCTAAGAATGTGCTGTAATTTAATTGTATTGTAATCGTACGTAAGAATGTAATTTTGTTTCATATTCAGCTCAATCAGAAACCGTCGTTTATTATCTCATTTCGAGTAAGTTACCTAGAAATACACGTACAAAATCAATCGAAATCAGCCCCAAAACAGCCATTGTAATGCGCAAACTACTGTTCTATCAGGAACCCTCATGGAAAGGGTTTAATAGTGTCGATGAATAGTCCCCTACTGACAAACTCCTGCCAGAGAAGATCGAAAGAGCTTTGTTAACGTGTGATTGAAGTTACAAAACATACATTGTGGGTTTAACGATTGAACGATCTCATAATAACCTAATAACAACCGGAGGAAGAATCAGCACAGACGGCTAATAAATTTTTCCACCGAATGGTTTCAGTCAAATGTATAATAATCATTAGAAAGACAAACGGCTCTCTTTCGTTAGTACATAAAACAATGGGTCTTTTCATTTTCATTGCATCTATAAAAAAGCACCTAAATGACCAGCTGAAAAACTCTGAAACTCTGCCGTTCCAAATTTAGCGCCTGCTGTCGGCACCGATCTTTTGAACTCAAACAAATTGGATGAAATGTAAATATAACATATAACTCAGTAATGGTGCTATTGAACCTTTTGCACAGAAACCCTACTGGAAATTTGTTTATGAATTCAAGATGTTTAAACTTCTTTTTTTGTGCCATCAACTTGTTAAAGTTAATTAATAAAGTTAAAATCAGAAGTTAATGATGCTTTGTGTTCAACAAACCTAGATGTGTATTCTCACCTACATTTTCAGTTGCGATTTTAAATACTTTTCTTTGTTCTGGAGGGTTAATTGCACTATAAATTTCCAAAACAAAGTGGTGAGTTTAGTCTGTAACAAGGGTCGAGTTCGTTTAAGTAAAGGGCGGCGATCCTGTGGTTCCACTTCCCCCCTTTCTACCGGAAAAGGATTAGAGAATCCCAAGTTTGATGAAGCTTTTGTGCTGTGCCTTCGTTTTTCTTGCGTTCACTTACTGAATTGTTGTTCGAGAAAATAATGTCCAGCGTTCTGTGGATTTTCTCGTTTTTTTTTGTTAACATTAGGTTTCAAAGGCTTGTTAAAACGTAGAGTTAATTTATTTAATGGATGTATGTTCCGCGTATACCAACAAAAAAAGAATGCTCAAACATTCTACCGCAGACGAAGTAAATTTTAAAAGCCCTTTTATAATGAACAAAATCGAATATAGGAGGTTGTTTATAGATAATTAAATTTTAAAATCCATTTTTGGAGCAAATTTAAATTTTTTGATAATGTACCTATGCTTAATTGGATATTGATCATACAGAATATTGTCTATCAATGGATTTTTGAGTGTTAACGAAAGCGGAAAAAAACAAAATGTGAATACTTAGACATAGATAGAATTGGTTGTACATTGTTTACTGCAATCATTTTGTCTCTCATTTGAGCTCCTAATAGAGACATAAACAAGTATTTAATTGCTGGTCCCTTTATGAGCCATTATAATTCCATTTTATTGTGGCGTAAACTTTATCATTGAAATCATAAATGGTTTCGGTTAGTAACGTACGTTGTGTATGGAAATTACGTTTTTATCAAAGTTTAATACAAAAACGCCTTGAATTGTTAGTTTATTAAATTGCATCACTCATAAAAGGCACTTAAGTTGGATTTGTTTAAAAGTTATTATATTAAAAATATGTATACTTCTCTGTAATTAAGCTTAATTTGGAATATTTAAAATACTTGGATCACTCCTTTATAATACATACAACACAATTAAATACATTTGATATCTTCTGAAACGTCTAGCTAGATATCCATGTCCTTGTCACGTGAACTTCTCGATATCTTTGAGAACGTCCATCTATGCTGGTCGTAGCTGAAACGCTAACTGGAACGTCGATTTGTATTTGATCTTTTTCCTTTTTATTTACGATTTCAGACAATGTATCCTTTTCGCAGCCATTTTTCTAAGTGAGCTTGTTTCGTACAGAACTCACACCCTTGCTTAGAATTTGACTTGTGTCATTTCCTGCAAACAAAAATATGATTTTGATGTTTTAATTGGTACAGCAGAAGATTTTCTTATTGATTTTGTCAGGGACAAAATAGAGTGTTGGATACGTTTATGCTTAGGGCGTTGAATTAAAAATCTTACGAACTTTATGTCTTACAGTCAGTGGGTATGCATCATTGCATTGCTTAAATATTCTTACCTTCTTAACCATAAATATTAAGTCGAATTTTAGATTAAGATCTCGTATTGAGATACTTTTAATTAGCATTTGATATTTGATTATTATTTTCTTAACAGCTAATCTGTTTAAAATATAAGATAGCTACATACCTATATTCTTTTTCTTAATTGTAGACATTTTTGGTATTGAATATATAAATTTCTGTATATTATGTATGTATATTAAAAGGCCTCGTTTTATTTCTGTTTGCTGCTTGTTTAACCACAACTTTCTGTGTTACAGAGTGTTTAATTTGACAATTTAACTTGATAGAAATTCCGAATAAACCGATCATTTTCAAACGAAATTCAAGTTTTGTACTTTTAGTCGTCTTACTCGAGTTCCAACCACTTTACCCAATGAAAAACATTGAAGAATAATATAAGAACTGCATATTTTATTAATTTTCATTGGCAGCAGAAAATATAGTAAAAAGTAGAAGATAATTATTAAAAGCTTCAGGATACTATAATTGGCACATAAATATTAATATATTTATGTAGCTAACAATTTTTACAATACCAGATATCATTATAAAAGGCATATAGAAAAGAATGCATATTTTACATTATTTTGATAGTCATACTTGGTATCGAAAGAATTCTCAGTTACATAATACCCTGGAATGTTTAATAATTATTTTATGTGTTTTTTTTTCTCAATCAAATCATAATTAATCGTCTTTTTACATGTCTTTTCGATCTTTATAGTTTCTAATGTCGTTTCTGTGTTAATTTAATCTTGCTGGCAATCTTTGTGAGGTTTTCCTAATATACAGTATTGGAAAATCTTCGTCTAGGGATTGCACTTGCATGTAGGAGCAAAGGAAAAATAGCGAATAGCAATACATCTGAGAAAGATAGGTGTTATGGCATACTTGCCAAATCTTAAAATATAGTAGCTTTTTTGTAAGGTGGGCGTTATAGCTAAGAATTTTTAAATATAATTGACGTTTGTCATTTTGACACAATAACCTAAATTGGTTGAAATTTTTAAAGTGAACAATAATTCCGCTGCGGTATTAAAAATACTATATTCTTTAAACAAAATGAACAATTATTTTAAAAAGTAAAATGAATCTAAATATTTAATAAAATAAACAATTACGTTAATGCGTCAAAATGACAAACGGCAATTATATTTAAAAACTGTTAGCTACACCACCAACCTTACACAAAAGTTACTATACTTTAAGACTTGACAAGTATACCGTAATATCTATCTTTCTCAGATGTATTGCTATTCGTTATTTTTCTTTCCCTAGATGAAGTTTTTCCAATACTGTATATTTTGTTATAGTTATTATGAGGAGGATCTAAAAAGATTGAAAAGGTTTTTAATAAAACCAAACTAATTCTAATTGATTGCCCAAAAGAGAAAAGGCACATATAATAAACAAATTAATAAATTACTATCGATAATAATTATTTTATTTATTTTACTTTTCAACCAATTGGTCCACTATCGTGGATTTACCTAAAATAGTAGTAAAAGAAGCAAATGGGAAGATCTTAATTCTTCTGCCAATTCTATGAGAGAAATAATCATTAGCAAAAATAATCGACAATATATATGTGTTGCCTATTGAAGTCGATACACTATTTCGATGAGATACAAAGAGTTCTGTACTCCCAGATACAACTTATGCTCTATTGGCCATAACGTCGGTAAATACTCCATATTAACATCAGTTCCAGATGGAAGATAAAATCATCATTCAAAAACAGCTCTAAAGAAAGAAATGCAAATAGGATTGTCATAGTTTGCAAACAGAAGGGCCTGCCCAGTGTCGCCATTTTAACGAACAACTTCTCTGAATTATTTCACAAAAGTGGATCACTGTCAACAACATCATTGCAATGTCACTAGAACGTACGTACCGATTACACGCGATTCTGTGTAGATCAGTGCCAGCTTAGTGACGCGGTCAAGAAAGATGACTAGCGGCTGTCTAGTAGACGATGCTCTAGACACAGTAGTTAGTTTCAAGTTATTCTCGACTCAGGACCTGATAAGTGGATGATAGAAATTGGCTTGGCGACTAAAAATCAGAGGATGCGGTTAGTAGAACCGGTCTCTACGAGTACATCACAATAACGTTTGATATTAATCCCCTGAAGCGATATTATTTTAAAAAGCAATAAGTGAAATTTTAAAAATATAAATAAACAACGTATTTTAGATAAAGGTTAATTTTATATTTTGTGAATTAATGTTTTTTTACATTAAGTTATATTTAGAATGCAAATTCATAGAGAAAAATGTATCAATCACCCTGGCTGGGAATCGAACCCAGGACCTACTGCTATCTAGGCTCCATTACTACCTCTGAGCTACCTGGGGACAAATCTTCAAACAAGGGGACTAGTGACAAATTTTCCATATGAATTAGATATTATTTTTTGATTATATTATAAATGAAGAGCGGCATTTCACCGACAACATCAATATTCATATAGGTCAAAAAATAGAATTTTTACATATTCCTTTCTCCACAAATCTAAACATGAAATCATTACTAATATTACCTGGATGTTTTTAGTTACCAAAACCGTTTATTTACAAGCCAAATTACATAATTCATATGGACATTAGAAAAGCGCAGCTTATCAAACAAGTTTTTAGGTGATTCCATCAACAAGATCCAACCTTTACATTAAAAAGTTTATCAATTCTGTGCATATAATGTAACTCTACTTATTTCCACTAAAACAATTTAGCAAACAGCTTTAAGATTTTTGAAATTCAATAAGACCGCAAATTAAACATTTCTCGTTAACACGAATTTTATGTTTCATAAATATTTCAATAAGGCACATAATAAGTTGCCACATTCGCATACACCTTGAATACAACACATTTTGTCTGTTTTATGATGATTTCTAACATTAAAAATGAACAAAACTTTATTAAGTTAAAAAAATGCATAAATGATCCCCAAATCGTTAAGTTATGAGAAGAATTATCTATTTCTCTATGAAACACAGGATTTCCACATATCCTTTATCTGCTTAAAGCGTTTTTGTCTACATGTTAGTCTTAATTAACTAAATTTAGTTTCATAAAGAAAATTATTTTTAATATTTAATTTTTAAAAGTGAGGTTATGCAACCATTAATTCGGGTAGTTGTAGAATTGCATAAAAATTGCGTATTATATATTTTCCTGGGGGTGAGTTCTCCCTAGTATGATCAAATATCATGACAATATATTAACAGCATTTTTATTTGTTTTTCTATTAGTATTATTAATAAACAAACTATCACACGCTTCACTTCATTCAGTAATAAATTTCGATATCACTTATACACACAATATA
The DNA here is from genome assembly GCA_929113105.1 of Agrypnus murinus. Classification (NCBI taxonomy): domain Eukaryota; kingdom Metazoa; phylum Arthropoda; class Insecta; order Coleoptera; family Elateridae; genus Agrypnus; species Agrypnus murinus. Next base: position 120,156,519 of record OV816031.1, read on the forward strand.
AATTTTTTTAATAGTTCTTGAATCTTTCAAAAAAGTATAAAATGACAGAAAAAATTAACAATCATTAACGATTTGCGCATTAATTATTTACTTCTCTCAAGACGATTATCTAGAATTACATATCTACCAGTTAAATTTCCACGTTTGAGTTAATCTGATTAACAGTCTCATCTGCATCGAATCTATATTTTAAGGAAGTCAGTTTTAGTTTGGAAGTTATAATCATTTGGGTTACTGATGTAATTAGTTAATATACTGCCTGTTCCTTTTCCAGGATATCGCAAAACCTAAAAATACTCCATGTTTACATTAGAATTTGCTTTAGTTAATGAATTTTAATAAGTTAAAGTCCGTCACAAGGAATTAGTTAGCGTAACTGACAAGCAGAAGAACTTCGCCAATAGGCTATTTATACTAGTATAAATCGTCTAAAAACAATGGGAACACTATTTAGAAATAAAAACTAGTATACAAGTTTTTCAGAATAAGTTTTTATATTAATCTGGTTAATTTAAAATACATTTATTTAATCAATTTAATTATATTAATAAAATTATACTTCAATGGACTTATTTGTTGATAGATTAATAGACAGTTTGAGTTCTTATATGTAATGTAGAATACGTGAAGTACAACATATAAAAATGTAAGCAGACATATAAGTATAAATTTATAATAAAGTATAATAACAATAACAATAGTCTAGGTATTCTCTACATAATGGCTTATAAATTAAACACATTATTTGTAATTAAATTTGCAACAACTTGCTAACAACTTAAAGGTCTGATTGTTCACCATCCACGCGAGGTCGTAAAGTTGCCACAGACGACTGATTTACGCATCGAGAGAGCATTACACGCGACGATGATATCGATAATGACTATTTGTACGTACATTATTTTATTTTATAAAACAGAACTCCTTGAAATTTAAGACGTAAAATACACAATCAACGTTTAAATACACTCATTGCTTTGTCTTTGTTCTTAATTTAAACTTCGACAAATCAGAATTCTAACAAAGTGCCTATTACTATACTATTTATTACTATTAAACCAGATTTAAATCAATTGTTTACGCACCTAGAAGCAAACTTTCTTAACTAATACAAACAGCGGTTTCGAAAGGCAAATTTTTAAAATAAATATGTCTAATAAGAATTATATTTATTAAGCTATTTAATTTGTTAACTCATTTCTATTCTGCTGAATTTGAAATAGTTATTATTGACGTATTTAGTTCACAAATTTGTAATAATAGGAGTTAACAATTAACTACTAACAGCAAATAAATTTAAGCTATAATAAGCTAAATAAAGGAGCTATTTGATTACACTTATTACATAGTTAATACGGAAAACCCGTTTAAATATATCCCCAAAATTTACATGATAAGCCTTCTAGTGAAATTAGTGTAATTAACCTAATTTTAAGCACATTTAGAAATAGCACATGAAGTAGAATATTCAGATATCATCACCTATGGGATGTATCGTTTTAGAGGGATAATATTCTACGGAAATTCTCGTTAGTTAATGGTATTTCGATCAAATATATCATTGTGATGAGTGTGATGACTAACGCTTTTACATGTTTTATTAAACATGTTGTTAGTAAAGTGAGAGAATTTTATTATTACGTAGAATTTTACATTTTATTCTACAGTAGTCTGTGTAAAAGTAAAATGTTCAAATAGTATTATTTTTATTTATAATAGACTTTTGCTTGTAATTAATTTACTACTAAATTATTAAACAATTCATTTACTATTAAATTAATAAATATATAAAACGTCCTCCCTGAGTTTTTCTTTATTTTATATTTTACCACGCTCTCATTCAAATACCATGAACAATAAGCACGGCGCGTCTCTTTTTTAATTAAAGCAGGTTGTAGCTGAACTAAAATGCCAGCTGATTCAGAGAGCTATGGAGAAGGACGCCACCACGATTGATTTAAACAAATAGAACATTAGCAGTAATTCTCTACAACAACGGAGTTCTAGATCTTAACGTGAATCAGTGTCAATCATGCAAGGCCCGAATTCCTTCACTCCGTTATAACACCAGAATATCAAACAACAAAAATAAAAAAGGCTATATCATTTATTAATTTACACATATAAATCTTTATACAATCATTTGATTAATAGTGAACTCGAAGGCCTTCAGTTGTTATTTAAATGTCTTATTATAGTTAATAATAATAATGTTACAACTAAATTAAAAAATACTTAGAAATTTATATTTTAATCGTTATTAAGTTTATTATTAGTTAATTGAAAAATTAAATTCGGTATCTTATAAAAATTGATTTCTCATCGTATCATGGATCTTCCTTAAATCGTAACTTTATATGAACATTCTAGTAATACACTCTTAAATTTTGATACAACGAACTGAGTAACGCTTCTACATAAAAGTAGGATATAAAGAAACCACCTGGTTATTTCTATAAACTAAATTTGGTCTACAAATGTTGTATTTGTTGACTCATGTAGATGATCATCAGGTTGTTAGGAACCCTTTGGAGAATGCTTCTAGTTGTCACAAGTAGGTACTCGAAAATATTGGGGACGACAAGATCATTAATAATGCCTTATATTTGATGTTAGCATATATTCGTCAATAACATTAAATGAACAAAGGTAAAGCTCGCAATATCAACTATGAAAGTCAAACGCCATACTAAATTATCATTTAAAATGGACACTAGACTTAAACGCCAACTCGAATTAAAGTCTGGATCGATTTCTCTATAAATTATAATTTATCTTGTAGAAAAAAGCTTAATGAACACATTTATAAAACAAGAAGAAACTTTAAGTAAATAAAGATATTACCTTTCAGGTGCAAATGGGAAATCCTAAAATGGACTGCAAAGCCCAACTTCGTAATACATAGAAAACTATAATTTCGTTATATTACAAAACTTCCAAACAATGTTTTAATACTTTCAGTATTTCACAAAACCATTGTGTGCATTAATTATACAAAGCTTGGCCCATCAAAAGGGAATTTCATTATTAAATCAACAAAACATGTAAACGGCATCATAATCTAACGTCTTGTTGTGTCAAGAAGTTAAAAAAAGCATGTTTTAGAAGAGAATCGGGTCGCGGGTAGAATTGCTCTCGCGCTACAAGATGTGTCTAACATTTAATAGCTTGATAGCGAATGGGAACGCTAGAAAACCTTTATATCCATATAGGAATTATTCCAAATCGATAATTTGTAGTTGAAATGCCAAACGCAGATGGCGCCATAAAAATATTATTAAAATTGAATTTTATAGTTTACAGAATGACTTCTAAAAGATAACCCAATAAGATTTTTATCAAAACACGAGGTGATATTAAAACAAACAAATAGACATGAAAAAACTGTCTGTTTTCTTAACGTCTATTGAAATTTTAACTTGACCAGATGTTTACGGATTTGATTGCTCCCGCTGATGTAATATTACCAATAAACCGCATTTTAGCTGAATTTCAAATTAATACAGTTCAGTGTTCAGTTAGACTTTCTATTTTGTTTTGGATATTCTGCTATCATTACTTTAAACAATTGTTGAAATGTAGTAATAATTTTCACTAGTTAATTATTTATCGAATTCATTGCATTTACATTTCCTTTCTTAATTCTTAAGTGGTAGACATTAATTTAAACTGTTAAAATAATATTGTTTGCAAATCTTTTGTTACGAATGTGTACTATGTCTTTATGTTTAATTGTGTCAACAAGCACTTAACATACATAATAATAGCAAAACTAAGTTTAGAAACATCAAATTGTTCGTCGTGCAATCTTTGAGACTTGAGGGTCTCAATAGAAACCATGTCCAAGCGGATCCACAAATAAATCGTGGGCAAAAAGTGTAAGAACCGGTAAACAAAACGTGAAAAGAGAAAATGGAGAAAAATAAATACCACGTACCAAAAACTAAACCATAAATAATTAAACGATTTATTATAGATAACCCACCTTACCGCACTTAAGGTTTCAAAACAGTCTGCGGGAATTCTCGTAACCTTGTGTGCATGTGGGGAGTTCCCTCAAATACTCCTTGTGTGATAACGACGAAATTCTTCACCAAGAACCCAAAATAATCCAAGAAGTAGTCAATGCGCGATAGCATTTTTCAACTCTGTTTCTGAATAGGAGTTATTTTAAAATAAGTAAACAATCAACATCAGCTTATAAAAGACTCTAAACTGTATTTACAAATATATTAACATAGAGAAAAAAATGTATTAATTACTTGCAACAATCATAATGCTGAATTAGGAAAAAGATAAAGCAAAATAAATCAATAAATGCCTCTGCTAATTTAAGATTTATGCACAATCTGGGACTAAGCAAATAAAAAGCTATAGAATCACCATTCACAACGAGGTACTCCGAGAATACAAAGTGCTGCCTAAATCCAACGGGAATAAAGCTTCAGAAGCAGTTTAAAAATCTAAATACTTTAAGATGAATATAACTTACTGCAATCTAACTAATATCTTTTTAAAAAGGGCGATCTCGTGGGAGGGCATAAAGAATAAGTCACTCCATTAAGCGGATCATGAAAATCATCATCGGTCATATCATAACTGTAAGAAATTGAAAAACGATACGATAATAAATTTTACGAAATCTACAGTGCACGATCATAAATTCTGGAAGCAAATATCATTAAATAATATTGAATGTCATAAACTAAGACAACTTTGCTTTGAGCACCGTTCGTAGAACTTGTGATCAATTTTAAGATGCATAAAGCAAATGAAAGGACAAACGACTTTGCTAATCCATCATTTCGACAAGAAAGCTGCCTAGTAATTCGAGAAATCTGCAATTCAATGAATTTTCGTGTTCATTTCCTTTCTATTTATAATTGTTAGAATGCATTCCAGCTCATTCTTATAATCATTATTCATTTCCCGACCAACGATTGAAAGAGAACAAAAAATAAATGTGCAAAAAGAAAAGGAATCAAGTTTGAAACAAATATGAATTTATTTCTTGGCAAATAACACAGTTAGTTTGGTGTGAGGATATCACGTCTTTGACAATGACGAATTGTAGGTGCTGATGTCAAATTATTAATGATCTATTCGCTTTATCATCCTGACGGACATTTAACATCTGAGCTTCGTGCATAGACGCACAAAACATTTATTACTTCAATGTTTTATTTTCCTCGAAACAAATTTCCAGTTAGTTTAAAAAAATAAGTACGTAGAGAAAGTTTTATTTTCATAAAACAGGTAATATTGTAAAAATATTTTCTAGAATTTAAAAAAATTTCCAGGTTTACAAGAAGAACTTTCGCAGAAGTGCTTGTTATACATAAATAATACCTGACGTTGATGTATTACCCCAACACATGAAGATTTCATACATGATGGTGCTGTTAGGGTGGTTATTATGGAATGCAAATGGCTTTGTAATTTTGTTAGTTATAGGGGTTACTGGGTATCACGGAAAACTTGATAATGATCTAAACATGACTAAAAAAGTTTTCTTTAAATATTTTCATTCCTGTTAAAAAGCAACCCGCATTTGGAATTCATTCACCTTTGTTCTTTGCGTTTTCATTTTTCTTGACCATTCATGCAATTCTAGAAAAATTATTTTATTCTACATACTAAACATAAATTTTGCAACCAAAAAGTTGGGAAATGAAATCGGGATGATTTTGGCATCTGCTCGGTGTCATTTTCTAGTATACAGAAATAGAAAAGAGAGAAAGGTATTATTACCGCACCCCTATGGTGTATAAATTATAGTACCTTCGTATATGTCGAATGCAAAATGCAATTTATGAGGAAAAACATACAATAAAATATTTGAATATCACCTAAACATACACAACATATATTTTATTACTGTATTTTTATTTGCTAAAAGTCTTTATAATGTCGCATATAAATCTCGTGGATAGAAAACGGAAAATGTGTGCATGAGGTTTTATTAACTCGAATTGTCAATTTTACTTGTTATTTTAAAACAATTGAAACCTTGCTTATTTAAGAGAATGAAATCATTTAATCTTCGAGTAGAAGATAATTATGTTTATGTTCTTTAATTGGTATAGATGTATTTTTAAAATACATTATAACGTGTACAAGGGCTGAATGTCACCACACTGGCAAGCCCTTGCACCTTTGACAGTAAAACAAATAATTAAAGTAAAGAAAAAGTTCAATAAATCTGACTTAACAAAATATTTTTCTAAATGCAAAATAGTACTATTAATAAGGTTGATAGCGTGGAAACAAATGAATGTTCTATAAACACCAGATAAAAGTAAGTGACAGGGCGAGCGCTTAATCCTCACAAAATAGTGATAAGACGGAAATGTTTCTTTGCAAACGACCTGTTCTTTCTAGCAAACGCAAATTAATCTTACAAACTATTAATAATAAACAAAATTATTATTCTGGTTGTAATGACGATAATCGGGATGCACATTAAACTGTAGGTATTGTGGTCTGGAATGAAAAAGATAATCTAGTTACTTGTATAAAGACTCGGAAGCAACTAAATATGATCTTTTAGAGCAATTATATTATGCACAATATACTGCGAGTTAGTTTTTTCTTCGAATTTTTACCACACCGCCTCCTAGAAATTTTCGAACTCAAAAAAGAAATAAAAGTTCTCAAAAAGTTTGTGACCTCTAGGTCAAAATTAACCGTACCGCCAGAGTCCCAAACAAGCTATTCTTAAAAATTGACTTTTTTTCTAAAAAAAACAGTTTAAGAATTTCATGATTTTTTTTGTAGCTTACGTTTGCATTTTCACAAAAAAGTCAAAGTGCATTTTTTCTTAAATTGTCTTTTGTTAAAATTTTATTTTACGAAGAAAAGTGAACTTTTTATATATAGGTTGTTTTGAGGATCTGGCTGCACGGGTTAATGGTGACCTAGAGTGCTCAAATCTGGTGAATCTTATTTTTATATTTCGAATATTTCTAGGGATGGCACAATAAAAATTTAAAAAAATAATAAGCCTGAGTCTATTGCACATACCTATGATACCAATTAAAAATGGCACACGATGTCATGCTGTAAGTACGTACTATTTGGTTATGTAAAAGGATTATAATTATGTAGTGAAATTGAAGTCGTGGTGGGTTCCTTGTGAAACATTGTGAAAAGTAGTTTTAAGAAACACCGTTGTATTTTAATGTTTCCATAAATTATGTAGAATGTGTTTCGGTTTGTTAGATTTTCTTCAAAGTGCTGCTCAAAAGCTTCTGCTTAAGAAACTAACGTACCCGGCTAATGTCACTACCGACCCTTAGCAATTGTTACCATCTGTTTTAAAATTGCTTAGAAAATAAATCTATTGTCGCATATTTGTGAAACCTGTTTGATTTACAATAAATGTGTTACTAATTATAGCATTTTTTTAAATTCCAACTGTTTTAGCAAATCTATCCTCTTACCTTTTTTTTGTACGTTCACTAGATCCACAGATGATTTCATCTTATATACAATGTCGTGTTTGTGTTCCGCTAGATGTTTTTTACGTTTCTACCAGTTTGGCCGATATCAAACGCTTCGCAGTCTTGACAAATCGGTATAAAATTTATTGTTTAAATTCAAAATAAATCTGGGACAATCAAATGCATTTGAAATCTTTATAAAACCTAATAAATCTAATAAAGTGAAAGGAGAAAAGCAAGTTTGGTTAAAAAAAAACTTGATTTTATTCAACAAACTCTATAATCCAAATATCTGAAATGAAGTTGAGTAATGAAAAAAATGAACCAAACACGAGATTCAGATCGATGTACTATCATTCGACTCACGTCTTTAGAAGCTGGTATAGAGTAGATCTTCCAAAAGCAAATGTAATTTCAGAATTCAGAAACATTACCCACATGCAAGGAAAATTTTCCACTGATCCCTCAGTTTACCCAGTTTAGAGACTCAATGAGAGATTGCGTCGCCAACATGAAGCTAAAAGGTCTGATGTTCAAAGTAGCTCCTGCTCCTGTCTAAGATGAAGTAGGCCAAGAATTAATTGATAGTCTCGATGCATCGGGACTATCAATCAATTTGTTCAACTGTGGCATCGCGATGCCACAGGTGCTACATGGCTTCATGAGCATGCCCTTCTACTAGCGATAAAGCAGTGATTTTAAACAGTTTTGAACAGCCCTGTAACTATATCTCGAGAAGCACCTGTGACAAGACGATCACTCCGGAGAAGATTAGAATTTCTCATTTTCGTAAAAATGTCACCGAAGTTTGCCGAGGTACAAAATCAGCGAAAACGATGAACACTTACCACTGTAGCAGTTGTTACTACGTGTGAGTTATGCTGAGAGAGAAATAAATGGAAACCAAGTTAAAATGATGGAAATAACAAGGAAAATCAGAAGAAAGCCGAAGTACAGGAGAGAAAAAGAAAATTAACAAAAGCAAGACAAGAAAGAAAACTACTAGTAAGGGAAAAGATATGTTAGAGATAAGAAATAGATATGTTAGTGATGAAGTAGTCAGATTGAATACAAAGTGCCAAAAGATTGGAAAATTCATGGAAGGGTTTCAAGAAAAAGCAACCTTTTAGAACAGACTAATACAAATAATACAGACTCTCCATGAAATTCTTACATTTTTATAATAACATTTGACATTTTAGAAGGTTTTGAAATATACCCTCACAAACTCAGGGTAGCTTTAAAAAATGAACATATTGACCTCAGTAATCTCCGTTACTGGAAGTGTTGTTAGATATTTAATTCTGATTATTTTTATCTTTTTATCTAGTTATCTATTTTTTATTTACCTTAGCGACATGTTTGCTTATATTTGTATTACCTTTGCTAATGACAGCTTAGATGTTGAAACAATTGTCAGGTAGATAAAAACAAAGTTGTGAAACTTTTTACTAATCATTTTTATTTATTTCATTATTTGAACCTTATTTATTATATTTTGCATAGGCTAATGGAAATTTTATTTTATTATTTTTTATGAATAGCATAAACTAGGCTACTAGCTGCTTTCTGCTATTAAAAAACTTTACTGATTGGTGGGTTTCTTTGAAAGAGTAAGAGAAAGAGTATCGTTCGCTTTGTATTCAGGATCCCCATGTTCCTTTTCATAAAATTCGGAAGCATTTATTTTGTGAATTTCTTGATAACAAACTTTCTGTGACAAGTTTATATATCATATCCTTGCTCTTTTAAACTCTGTCTCAAAATTACTCCTCAGCAACGTTCAGAAATCTACCAGGAAACCCAATTATCCGTATGTTCGATGACGATCAAAATCTTGCGGTCGCCGCTTGGACTACAAAGTTAGCTGATTGCATACCACATACTAGCAGAAGTCTTAGATCGCCACTCTATGGCTACTATTAGGATAATTCCTAGTTAACTACGGAGGTTCATACCCACCACCATGCATCTAGTGAGATTAATAAGGTATGTGCATGTATGTATAACTTGTAGACCACCAAAAGGCCGGGTACAACATGAAGATTTAAATAACGCATTAAAGCAAGGATATCGATACAAGTAAAATTAAGGCACGATAGGACTGTGTATTTGCTTACGCACGCTGCTTAAAATTAGCACCTCTTCAAACCTTTCTAGCATTGGCCCCCAAGATATCCTCTAATAACAGTACGTCTATTATAATCGACATAAAAAAACAATATTAGGCTATATCGGGAGTGCCTCAAGGGTCACATCTTGGGCCACTGTTTTTTCTGTAATCTATCAATCTATCAATAATATAGCTAACAGTATGTGTAATTGTAATCAATTGTTATTTTTGGATGACAATTTATTTTGTTGGCAAAGTCAATGATGGAAGTGATTGTTATAATAATCTGCAACAACTAAACAACCTAATCGAGTAGTGTCAAAATAATAAATTAATAACAAAGGGATAATAATGGGAATTCGCGCAATAGATTTATAAATAGATTTTATAGATAAGACAAAGTAAGTTGCAGCCGTATACACGTGTTTCGCACTTATTAGTGCTCATCAGTACGGCATAGCAGATAGAAGAAATTAAATTTAAGCAACAAACTAGAAACAATGTATAACACAAGGTTTCACAGATAGTAGCCAACCACACATTTGTAGTTTCGGCTCGAAGACATTGAGTTTTCAATGCAACAACAAACGTCACTACGGAGGTAGCTATAGCCACTACCGAGACAACCTATTCCCAAAACATATCAACATGAATAGAAAGATTAATGCGCGTATATAAACATATAACAAAGGGATAATAATGGGAATTCGCGCAATAGATTTATAAGACAAAGTAAGTTGCAGCCACGTGCGAAACACGTGTATACGGCTGCAACTTACTTTGTCTTATAATAAATTAAGTTTCAACGTCGCAAAATGTAAAGCAACGACTTATACTCACAGAATAAGTTATCTACAGTTATAATTGTGCAACAGTTATAATTAGTTATATAACGTGCAAAATCATGAAACAGAGTAGAAAAGAAGAAAGGCATTGAAGTGACATTTGATACACGATTATATTTTAGCAAACATATAGATAATATAAGCTCATTTTTAAATTCAGATAAAGAGATTAGAATAAGAATAAACTTGGCAAGAATTGTTTTGCATTTAAAAAAACAAGTATATTCTCTAACATGAAGTTTGTAAAGTGCTAGCTACATGTGGTCTTAGTTAATGTACGACGCAAGAAATGTAGACACTTAAAGAAATAACAAGAAAAACTGGAAGCTCTAAAGTAGATTCATAGAGAGCTGATAGTCCGTCAAAATAAATACAAGTGAACACCACAATTCGAGGAAACCTTTCGTATAGTGATCTTTTTTGTGTGGGACCTTTCCCATATAAAGTATAGGCCTATATGAGAAGTTATAAGATTCACCCTCTCCCTTTTAATAGTCATAGAGCCCTTTAAAGTTCCGGGTTGCTGTACTTTCCAATTTTCTTCACCTAAATAAACTATATCACCTTGATGTTGAATGTGATAAAGTGTCAAGAATCAATATTGCGCTGTATTTAACTTGAGTAAATAATATGCCAAACGTTCAAGGCAAATATAAAATATATGCGGTGAATTAAAATAAAACAAAATAAAAATACACCCCAAATATTTTTCCTTTTCCCAATCGGCTAACTCAGGGTTTATTCGATAGAGCATGAATTGTTTGAATTATTAAAATCTTATTGATTCTTATACCTGAAAGGAAAGAAAAACTTATATTGCAGACACTTGGGCTTCTGCAACTGGACAACCACTGACTAAACTCTAAATATGAAGAGAAAAAGAAATGGATGCTTGTATGTACATTAATTAAACACATGAATAACTTGAAAAACACAATCTTTATTTAATTTAAGAAAATAAATGGAAATTCAAATTAAAAGGAAATAAAATGAAAAATTATTCAAAATAGAACAATAAATCAATTGGGAACTTAATTCCCAAGCTTGCTCAAGTGTGTTAAATAGTCGTAATAACCTGACATAGGGCTATTACAGTTCTTCACTTGAACAAACTAACACAAATCAAAAATCAGATAAAAATATTCACAAATGTTCAAATACTTTACTTTATGAAAAATAAATTTTAATAAAAGAGAAATTGAATTGTTTTATTTATGAAAAATAGATTCTCTTAAAAACCTTTAAGATTAAACAATATGATTCTGAAATTATTCAGATAAACTTTATAAATTTTATTATTGGCAAATCAAATTAAAAACCATTTATTTCGACCAACCTGATATATAATGTAAATAGAATTTCCTTCAAATTCTATTCGCTATTGGTATCACTGCATTTACATCTGTTAGATGATTTCTTATTGTGAAAACGTCAATTCAAGAAATCGATAATGGAAAATAAATTCTCCCAGAATTTATTTAAAATTAACACGTTCACACTTCCATATAGTTGTTGAAGAATAATAAAATCTTCTTTACTTTTTTAATTGTTCAGGTAAACACTTGGAACTTATTTCAATCTTCCTTATGTTTTGCTTATTGACATGACACACGGTCAAACATATAATAATAACATAACCCAACTTAATTTACAGGTTTTTAATCCGGAGTCAAGCATAGATTCGACAGATGCTTTTAATCGACTGAGTTTGTTAAATTTGGCTCCAGCTTTTATAGGTTTTGTAAAAACAAATTCCAACGCTGACACTTTTCAAAACAAACACGTCGCGAAGGATTTTTATGACGTCACAATTTCCACTCAGCTGTTTATTTTTCTCATGGATTTTAATTTCATAAACACAGAATTATAACTGGTAAAACAATGATCAAAACAATATAACACACTTATGTCCTAAAATACATCGTAACGAAGATATTAGGCAAAAATATTGACAATGAACAAATCTCATTATGACCTAATTACATACAAAATTCAATAAATCCAGGTTTATCCTTTACAAAATAGATACATAATTGCACAATATAGCTAATACATATTGAATTTCCACAGGAACATCTTTACAATTTAAGAAAAACATAAATTACGATCCATTACAACAATCGGATAAACCAAATGATGCATATACAAGTTCCGCCTTTGACATTAATTCAAATGAAGTCAATTTATAGTCAAATTGTCCAGCATACAGTCCTCCAAGTGTTTGCATTAAAACAATGGCGAAAAAATAGTATAAGAATCAATATCAACCATACTGAAGCATAGCAACAAAATCAAAACTATTAGTAATAAAAATGCTCAGGATTATTATATACGAGTTTAAAAGCTTATTGTGCTATATTGGTCATTACAAGATTGACCTAATTTATTTGTTTTTAGTTAACTGGCAGCCCGAAACTAAGTTAGTCTCTTGGAAAATAGAAAAATTCATCCTGCGTTAATAATCGTAGACTCTATATTTAAACAAGAAGATTACATCTTCTCTACAAATGAAAAAACCATCCCAATATGCAACTTGGGTTGTAAAAAGATGTATTATCATAAAACAATCTAAATGATTGATATCCTTTTTTAAAAATCAAACCTTTTATTACATATACAAGAATTGCGGTTATGTTTGCATGATTTTAATCTTGATCCCTATTTTAAATATTGATGAGCCTAACTGTGACCCAATATGTAGCCTTTAGATTAATTATGCCTAACACCTAACATATCCATCTTTTATTTTAATTTGATATGTGAAATATTTGTCTTCACATTTACGATCTTATCGTTCAATAAAATTTTCAATGAGATGGACTTATTACATCTCAATATAATTGGTATTGTTCATCTCTTTTGGCTTACAGTATTGATTGATTATCAAATAGTGTTTCAAAATCGTTGTCATTAACTTTAAAAGTGTAGGTAATTGACTACTTTCATGGTTATTAAAAGAAAAGAAATATAATATACATAGCATTTACTGTCTCCAGCCTTACTTTGTGGAACTCCATAATCATGAAATATAATATAAATACAAAGATTAGTTAAAGTTCCACAAGTTTTATTAATATCTTAACCTGACAATATTGTTTCGACACTTTATGTCATTATCAAAGGTAGATAAGATTGATAAACAAACACGTTGCTAAGGATAATTACATACAGAAAATAGGTAACTAGATACAATACATACAAAAACTAAATATCTAACACTTCTAATAAAGGAGAATTCCTAAGCTCAGTTTGTTCATTCATTAAAGGTACTGTGCGTTTATGTCTGTATATTTCAAAAGCTTCTAAAATGTCTAATTTGTGTTTGTTGTTGCAAAAATGTAAGAATTTAATCTTGTTTTGAGGTGTCATTGGGTGGTTCTGTTCCAAAATGTGTTTGGCATAATTCGATTTTTTTGGATGTTTAAGTCTATAAGAGCGTACGTGTTCTTTGTATCTTATGAAATTTCGACATAAGATAAAGGTTACTAAGAACCTTTTGGAGAAGACTTCCAGTCCTCACGTGAAGGGATTCAAAATGCTGCTTACAACACCAATATTAGGGCTTTACATCCAAATCCAGCATTCTAATTTCCACATCAGTACAATTAACGGATCTTCTTTAAAATTTAACATCAATGGAGGGAAAAAAACTCGAAGTATCAAGTATAGAAGTCAACAGCAAACTAGGTTTTAAAATCGGTAACAATTTTAAAACTAATTTGATTGCAAGTTTAGATCAATATTCTCCAACTAAAATCTATATCGACTTTCCCTTTAAATAATTATTGATATCGTAAAGAAAAGTTTATTGATCACATCAATAAAACAAGAAGAAACTTTAATTAAATAAAAAGTTGATTATTACCTTTTCAAAAGGGATTGTTCCAAGATGAACAATGATGAATGATAAAGAAAACCCTAATTTTGATATTTTCCCAACTTTCAAAGAACAATACTTTCACACAAAACCATTTTATGCACTAATCAAACTGTAATTGGCCCATCAAAAGAGAATTTCACAATTAAAAAACCAAAAGTTTAATCAACCACAAAACTAACGTCTTGCATTGTCGATAGAATTTTATAAGACTGACCGTGACCGTGTTGTAGAATACCTACGGGTCACGGAGGGGGGATGGTTTTCCGCAACAAAAAGCGTCTATTATTTTACTGCTTATTGATTTATTAGATCGCCAGAAAACATTTATGACCAAATATGGTTTATTGAAAAATCGATATTTTGTAGTTGAAATACCAAACCTAGATGGCGCCATGAAAAACATTATTAAATTAATGAAAACGAACAACCAACGTGATTTGAAAAAATCGATAATTGACAATAAAAAGTTAATTGACAATAAAATGTTAAATTTAATTAACAGAAGAGAAAAATACAATAAGAATCAAGTTATCACAAAGAAAAGATCGATAATTTTGTAGTAGTACATATAGAGCATATAGTAAACATTGAAAGCCGAAGTGGAAGTCTTTTTATAATATACAAGGTGCTCTTAAAATAAAAAATATACAGAAAGCCTGTCTGCTACAAAGGGTCCTTAGCCACAATATTGAAATTGATAAAAAGAGCTAAGTGGCCTAGCCTAAGTCATCCCTGATAGTATCAAAGGATCACTGTGTGGTAACATGTATTTAGCTAACAACACGAAACCACAGCGCCATTTTACATTGCCTTAACTATATTGCATTACATTTTAAAATGAATTCGCAAATCTAAAAATGGATCTATAATCTCGAAAAGCTTCAATTCTAGAAACAATAAATTCAAATTAGATAATTAAAATTAGTTTACATACTTAAATAATACCTCCATTTTTAAAAATACATTAAATGATATTAACTAAAAATATGTACAAGCAGATTACGAGACTAAATAAACATTTGACAAGGCTGTACAAAATCACGGCAAATAAAAAAGGTAAATTTCCGTCTGTATTCGGAAATAATAAAAAATGTGGACATAGAGAAGGTCATCGGTAGGACGCTTTACCCCCAACGGAATGTGATAGCCGTATCGGAAATGAACAAGGGATAAATGGGATACAGTAAATAATGGACTGGGACATTTAGGTCGCTTTCAGTTTCGGAATCTTAAATCGAAGAAGAATCTGATCTAACAAAATTTTACTTTAAATGATGTTCAGCCAAGTAGGGAATACAAATTTGTATCTTCTATTTTCCTTCTAACTATATACTCTTTTTGTAGTAGTTTAATGTTCGGTATTTATTTGGAAATTGGGAAAGCTTATTTGGAATTCTACGCCCTAATAATTATTGATTCATTTCGATTTAAATTGAGATTTAATAATTATTAAGAATGACAATAGAAGAAACTAACACCTCCGTCTTTATTTAACAAAAAGAGGCATAAAAGTCGAAAATGTGTGTTATATGTCAGATATAAAGTTTTATTGAAGTCGAACCACTGTTGACCTCGACGAACTGCGAATGGCTGACCAGGAAAAGCTCTTAGGTCCATTAGTTCACAAAAGTCTTGCTTCTTGGAAAATTCTTCACTTTTCGTGTTTCTCTTATATGTAACTATAAAGAACTATCGTATATTAGAATTTAATATCGAAATAAAATTGGAGATCAAACTGTTGTTTCCCTTTTGTTCTAAGATCGTCTTTTATTGTCGTCGCGAGTTGGATTAAATATTTAGGAAATTTCTCTTTTTTATTTTAAATTTATAACTGAAATTCTAGAAACATTTTAGTAATTTACGACATGCTTTTTGTTACATAAATAAAATTCAAAGTGAATCTTGACACGCAATAAATATTTTTTATAAAAGCATGGAATTTATTTTATAAATCTGAGAATTTTTCTTAAAAGAAAAAATACTTTAAATCCCCAAACACCTTTCCTCGTGCAGCAATTTCAATTTTCCAATATATCTAAACATGTGAAAATTTTCTCACGATAACGGCATCATCACTAAGCTTTAGCAAGAACTTATTCCTTTAAATGTGGAGATTTAAGAAACGAATGTATTTTAGATTAAAAAAATAAATGTTTATTGATACATTCCGATTGTAATGGATTTTGGAAAGTAGATAAATTAATAGATAAATTGAAATGAGTCTTGTGAAAAATCAGTTACCCAATTACCGACATAGAATGTATATTTTACTTCGCACTCTTTTCGTAAGTTCAGTCCTATAAACGTGGCATTACAGTACTGAGTCCGTCAAGTTACTATAGCAATCACTTACCGGACTCAATACTGTAATGTTACATTTACTCGACTGAAATTATTAATTAATGTAAATAAGTAGATAAAAAACAATATGAAATAAAGTTTCGAATAAATCTGTTTGAACGAACTTTGAGACCACATGCCCTTGTCACATTGCCAATTTCTTTGCAATTGACTGTAAAGATTAAGGCGACGGTGGGTGATTATGATACAATTTTCAATAATTTTAGTTTTGTTTCCACTTGTACAACGAATCTCAAAAGAATTAGTGCAAGAGTGGCAGTACTGAAAGATCAAAGGGAGGTCATCAAAAGGTGTCTCTCATACGTAATAACAGCTGCTTCTGTAGCAAATTTAACCGGTTTGGTTAACTTTGTGTTCCGGTGGACTTCGATGAGATTTTATCCAACAGGAGAGATTCAAATCTTCTCCTGGGTGGACAACTTGGTGAAACAGGTATGTGCTTCTCCAGATATAGAAGGTTGTACAGAACTGATTAAAGCAACTGTTGTATCACTAGTAGAACGTAGTGTTGATGTAACACCTATGGCTTTAAGTCCTTCCAATAAATTGTCGGGAACCGGAACTGACTTTTAGCCTACTAAATCCTGGGTAGGGGCAGGGTTCATTTGAACATCAATCACAGCTTTTTGGTAGCAACCCAGTTTTGCAGTATTGAGCGGTACTTTTGAATCCTAGAATTACATTTACACAAATGCAAATGAAATTACTATTGATCTCAACATCTGTATGTGACATTCATCTTCCATCACTAAATCAATAAATAGCCTGAACCAGTTGTTGAGGATTTCCCATGTCACTGAACTGTAGAAGATTCCTGGAATGGCGAATTTTCCTTATCAACTTTCCCACAAATTAAGGGTTTGCAGTACATCACCAGCTGCATTTCAGCATGCTTAACCTGCTATATCTATTCGTCCAATCTTGTAAGATCAAATAAGTAGGTCGTTTCATCTAATTTTTGCTGCATTTGGGTCTATCTACCAGATTCAATCGCTGAATGCGATTTTTGCCGTAAGACGTAAAACCGAAATATGATAAATGGATCAGCCAGGAATTCAGCAGTTAACTTTTCTCACAAATAGATTGTACCAATACTTTAATGATTTAAACCAACCGCACACTTTTTGGCCTTAGAGCTGGAGATGCCTGAATATTGTTTTTCTGAAAAAATCTGAAATAATTCCCTTTACTTTCTCTACTGGGAGTTCGAAACCCCTACGTATCATCATCTCTAGGCACTGTAACTAGTTGTTGTTTATTGGATTTAGGTGACTCACTTGCGTTAAGCATTTAGCCACAGCTCCCATTTGTGTAAAGGAATTGAAGTATGCTCAATTAACGCGTCACTTTCATAAGTGAGTGCTATCAGTTCTCAGTGGTGGGAGCGAAATTGCTGTCTACTGTTTTTCAGCTTTCTAGGCTAGTGCCGGAGCTATTAACGTGCTCATCCATCGGGATCAGTTTCCTGAGAGTCCCTTCACCTCTAGTCTAGAATGCGGATTAGCCACTGTTCAGTTGTCGAATCCGTCCCTAGTGTGAACTGGGCTTGACCTAGGATTTGTCTAAAATTTACCTAGGTTTTGTTCAATCCGATCTATCAAATTAAAGGCTTGGTTGGACTGTACCTTCATGGAGACAACCTCAAAGTGAATGTCTTGAGTATAGGTCTTTATTAACGCAGTATTATCGGGAAACCACAACCTCAAATTCACCAGCTTGAATGTCACTGTGTTGCTTTTAATTGTTGCTGAGTGTAAGTCTTAGGTTTCGTTTGTCTAACTTCGGGCATTTCAAACTTTTCTGGCTTTCTGAGACAAAATTAATTAATTTGAAATGAAGAAATGGCCTAAGAGCTCATTGCCACGGCCAAAGGACAGAATTGAGGTATGTACTCTTTAATTAACGCATCATGAACGTTTGTCAATGAACCCAGGCCGCTCTGGTATGAGCTGTTCAGATTGCTGTTTACCCTCTGCTAGGCTCCAGGGTAGTGCTAAAGCTACTAACGTAACCCGCTCATTAAGGTCCAGTGCCTAGAGAGTTCCCGTATTCTTACTAATCCAGATTTCACTGCTACATCGCAGTTAACTCGAATGTGGACTGGGCTTAGACAATTGTCAACCCAATGTTTCAGTCCTAGACCTCGTGTGCTCTAGAAACCCCAACTCTACTTAAATTAGATGCCCAGGTAGTAACACGTGAAGGTGGAGTTATCTGGAGTGTGAGGTGCTATGTGTTCGTGTTAACATCCATTAAGATAATGGCCGATATAGGTTTACTAAACTTTACAAGACTGGTATTATTCAGGAGACTTCAGAACATAGATAAACTAGTCAAGGCCAAGACGAGTCTGTTTGACGGAAAGTTCCCTGTCTACCAACGCGACGTTTCATATGGGAACCACGAGCAATATCAATATATTAAGAGATCCATTAGTTTCACCTATTCAACCGATCTGCGTAAGATAGTGTGGAGCGGCGATGCCACTGAACAGGATAGACCTGCCCTTTCCCTTCTGGAACTAGATTCTACGCAGAAGAGCCCGTCCACGCGGAATCTATTCTAATTATAAGCTAAACACGCAACACATAAAAAACGACAAAACTGTTTATTTTTTATGTCCAAGAGCTGTTCTCCTCTGGTATTCAGAACCTGACCCCCCCCCCATACGGGATTTCTCGCGTTTAGATCTCCTACTAACAAACATCCCTTCCTCTCCTGTAGAATGTGTGACCACGTCTCAAGTCCCAGGTCGATAGTCTCGGTGGGCGGGACATACATGACATTGCTAATCACGAAATTGGTTTTGAAACTATCGATGGCTTCAACCCTAATCGTCGTGTTTTTTCATTTGTTCACTGTTGTAATAGTTTGCCCTTGATAGTGCTCTTCATGACTATAGCTGTCTTAGCCCTAGCCTTATCTATGTATAAGATCCCCCGTGTCCATAATTTGTCTATTTTGGGCGTATTAGGATTATATCCGCATCTTCCCTGCTTGCATATTCCTTTAAAGCTTGTATGACCGCGTAACCTTTGTCTACATTATTCTAAATTATCTTGAGTCTTTTAACCATATCATTTTCTTCCTCAAGTAAATTCGGCATCTGATGTCCGTTCCTGCGTGTGATCTGTCTACAAACCTTGCCCTAAGGCAGTTAACACATTCTGTAACAGTTGACCCCAAATAGGTGACCTCCCCCACACTTTTTGCAAGACCTTTCTTCCTTACAGTGTTTTTGTGTGTGTCCATATCCATTGCATTTAAAACATCGCACGAGCGGTTGGTCGTCTTCTACTTTCACCTTGGCCATGTCTATGTTGATTGCCTTGGTAGCGATTATTTTCTTGTATAGTATTGAGGTAACCTGGAGTATCCAATTCTCCCTTGCCGTGTTCTTCCAATAGCGGTTGGCTATGAATTTGATATTATCTTCCCATATTCCACATTTATTCAGTTCTGAGTTTTGTTCCTTTATAGCCTCCACTATCTCTTCCTGCAGGTAACCTGACTCAATGCCCACTACCACTATTTTTGGGTTCTTAGCTAGTATTTCCTTAACCTCGTACTTTTCTTTCTTGGTTTCTAGTTTCTTAATTAGTCGCTTTTGCTGATATTCTGTATAGCTTTCTATAATTACTTTGCAGTCCCCAAGGTTTCTTATTGCCGCAAAGGCTCCCCTCCCCCACTTTGTTCAGATTAATCTCTTGTTGAAGTTTCTTCCTGGCTTCCCTATCATCGTTAACCTCTTTCACCGATATTAATGTTGCGTGTTTTGTCACTTTTGGTACTCTGCACGTCTTCCCTTCCGGTTGGGGATTAGCGTTGGCTCGTTGTGGCTCTCTTCCATTTCTCCCCGTTACCTGCGCCCATGTATGTTCTTCTTGATTCAAAATTGGTATTTGTTGCATCGGTACTTGTTGCGTTTGTATTTTCCTCTGTTTCCACATTGGGTCCATCCAATTCAAGACTTCATTTCTTACTTTATTTTTGCCCTTCAGGGCTCCTTCGTGCATGAACTCAGTTTGATGTTTTAGCTGGTACTTGATCTGCTCAAGCTCGGTTTCCTTGATTTTCATCTCTGCTTCTTTCCTGTGATTCTCACAGGTTAAGTTGAAAATTTTATTATTCTGTTCTGCTTGGTTTGCCATAAAGGCAGTTTCCGCTTGCACAATTACATCTAACTCATCCCTTACAGTAGCCTGGTCTGCCCTGTTAAAAGAGATTTTAGCTGATGCTTCTCTTGTGGTCGCCATCTCGATGCGCTCGATTGCGATAATAATTCTTTTAAGAAGATCCGCAGGTCTGAGTTGGAAAATATCCCCAGCAGTTTCATCATCTTCTAGCAAAAGGTCATTTTCATCCCCCTTTTTCTCTTCCCTTTTCTTCTTTTTCTCTCGCCTTTCATCTTCAGAGTCGTTAGCCCTCCTTCTTCTGGTTGATTCTATTCCTACGCTGTTTGTTCTGGTTAAGAGTTTGCTTGGTTTAACTTCTTTTCGATCAGTTTTGTTTTCCTCTGTGACTTTCTGTGGTTCGCTAGCTTCTTCTTTCTCATCTTCCTTATCTCTGTCCTTGTCTCGCCAGTTTCCTTCCATATTTTACCTAAAAAGTAAATATTACCCTTGTCCCCAAATTTGTGCTTATAACAGACTCCCCAATTCACTTTATTACTTGTAACAATACTATTTACACAATTTCCTAATTTCTCTATTTGTTCCAAATTCTCGCAAGTGCACAGTAGGGTCCTAGATCAGCACGCCCAGCAAATATGTAGCGAAATCATTTCCTCTATTAATTTAGTTAGGAGGATTAATTAAGTAATATCATATGTTACTAAATTAAAGATTAATTTTAAATGTTTAATAATATTTTTTCCAACCTGAGTTAAATTTAATTATGCTAGAGTTTAAACTATCTCATACTAAAGAAAAAGTTACATCAGAAAACTAAACATCAAAATAAATTTAGGACGACTATTTTGGCTTTATTTAGTTAGTTGATAATTAAGTTTCGGTACTTGTAAGATGCTACGGTGAAATCATCAATTATTTCTTAGGAAGTTTACTTTTGATATTATCAATAGGGCATATTTAAATTGCTTGATAATAGCTAATTAACTGTTTTAACGCCACTGTCTCTGATATTTGAACGTGAGCTTTTCAAACCCACATTTTCTATATCTACTGTGGTTACGTAGTTTAAGACACGAAACTTTGATAAAAAAAAAAATTATGTTACTTGAAGATAAATGAGAGCAACAGAGGTCGTTACATATATAAGTTATTTTTATAAATCTTGAAACTGTTAAAAAAGCATTGGAGGTATATGTCTGTTAAGAGACTTAGTAATCGAGATTTCCAGATTTAGAGCATTTTAGTTTGTAGATTCAGAGAATTTAATGTCCGTTGATATTGACTCTACTTTAAAAAGAACTTAATTACTACAACTATAATTATTAAAACAAGTAACAGTAGCACTAATATAGAACACACACGGTCGTCCGCGACCACATCCCCGAACACATCGGTCCAGGTAGAGGACGTGACCCGGATAATAATGGAATGTTTAGCTGTGCTGTAATTTATTGCATAAACGACTTCGGCTTGGAGATGGCATGTATAATATAATTATATGTATCGTATTTTTCTTTAAAACGTTTTTATCACAATGAAAGACTTTATTGATTGCATAATAATAATAATTATAATAATTACTACAACCCATAACCTAAACCAAGGCCCCAGAAGCTATAAGCTTGTGCGGGAGGGAGGGGGCGATTATTATTATTATGTAGGCCCAATATGCGGCTGCAGCCGACTTACAGATGGAACAGCGCAAATCCCACATTTGTGTCACAGCTAAGGAAAACTGCAAAAAACCTTAACCAGATCTGCCGGCGCCGGGAGTCAATCGCGGGCCGCTTGGGTGAAAGTCCGGCACGCCAGGCATTACACTACCAAGGCTGTCTTGGTAATAATACTAAATACTTCTTAAATTAAAGAAAGAGATTTCATTTCGATATATATATATATATATATACACGTTTCAAAGAAATTCGATATTTATAATTTTATTATACAAACCAGCTCCAAACCAAAGTTGTTTATGTAATAATTTACAGCAAATATAAATATCTCCTCATCCCCGACGTGGCCGGCGAGTGGTCGCGGACGACCGTGTGTGCTCTACATAACAGTAGCAATGAACATTTATGGCGGTTAGGCTTGAAATTAAATAGAGTTGATTGATTTACATACACGGACGAAATACTTTAAGTAGGATTGAGCATCAAAAAATTGTACATAAACTCAAATTTCACACTGGTAACGAGTTCTTAGATTGGAAGAGAATGCCAGAATTGAAGATTCAGTATTAACCTTCATAGTTTCATAGTGTTACAGTTTTGGACTTTAGATTACCAGTTGGTAATTTCTAAAATTCTAATTTCGAATCGAAGATTACTGCTTCATTAACTTACGTGGTTTTACATTTTGATCTTGAATCAGAATGCACACGGTTGAATCGTTACGTTTGTTTAGAAGACTTCATTACGAGAGTAACAATAAGTCATTGAAGCCATGCGTATGCAAATACGTGTTTCCATGTGATAACATATTCCAATTACCTAATAGAATTGAATAATTCTTGTCACACGAGTACTCGAGATAAGTCAGTTGAATAAATTCAAATTAAAATGCAGTTGCAAACTCATGTCATGCATGAAACACCAACGCTGGATTAGTTGTTCTGTTTTGTATAGATTCTTGTAGCTGAATACATTTTAAATGAAATTGTAATAAGCTTTCTTTCAGTAAAAGCCTAAAAGCACTCTTCGTTAAAGTCATTGCTATTATACTTAACAGTCTTAATAATAATAATACTATTTTAATAAGAATATTAATAACAATAACATAAGCACACTAGAGGTTTATAGCGGTCGATTTCGGCAATTTACCTTTGTTCCGGTTAATATCGTAAAGTTCCGGTGACCGGAGTTGGTGGATACAAAGACAGGACTATAAAGAGCCGGTAATAGGCGGCACATTTGTCCTTTGTATGCAAATGGCCTATTTATATATATGTGGTGTGCTTGTCAGGTTTATGTCGAGAGATATAAAATGAACGTTTTACGTAAATTTTTTCAAAATATTTTTATGTTCCCACGCGTAGCATGTTGGTTAAGTATGTAATAATTTATAATAAATGCAAAAACATTGTCTTTCGTTGGTGCTTTGTAAGTGAAATATATTATACAATAACCACAGAATGTTCGCCGAACTACCGTCATAAACCTTTTTTTAGAATCATCTTAAACTTAATATTGAGCGTTCTTACGCAACTTTTTCAAATACCACTTCAAAAGTAATATAAACGTGGATATACTTTATAACTTTAAAGTAAAAAGAATGTCGAGAAAAGTGAATAATAAGGATAAACTCTTTTATCTAAACAGGTCAAGTGTTTGTAAAATATATAGGAAACACTGTTACAATAAAGTAACGGAACGACTTACTTCCAGAAAAGTAATACAGTGAAGTTTATTATATATGAAGATACAGATTGGAAGTTGTTAAAAGAGAAACTCTGAGATTTTGTTGATGAAGTGAATAGGAGACGAAAGGTATCAGCAAAGCAATCAAAAAGTTTGAAACAAAGAGTTTTGAGATTCTTTTACGGGTTACTACAAAAAATGTACTTTAACATTTGTTGAAGGTGAATATCTTAAAATAAACATGCATGTTGTGTTTTCAGTAGATGATACCATGGAAAACCACATCGTGGTGGAGTCAATGCATTTACAACTTTCAGTGAATGGCTTGCAGTTTCTGATGTGTAAATTTTCTAACAGTTACAATTAATTGATAACTGGATTAGGGAAGAGGCAGATGTAACACTTGAAATGGTAAAAGAAACATTGTTAACATTGAAACATTAAACATTAGGACATTGATTAAAGTTTTTCACCAGAGTAATGTTGGATATTCCGATTACCGTTCTTGGATCAGTACACGTAGATGAAGAAGGGGTTTTACAATTACAACTTTCCGGGGAGAGGAAACAAGCCCGGAACAAAGAACTAAAAATAAATATAGTAAATTCAGATTCTTTTTAATGACAGATAATTACGGTAAAATCATTAAAATCATTGAAAACTCAATTATTGTAGTGTTATAAAACAGTTGAAAAGATGAGATAAACATAATAAATGATAGTTTACCCCGAGAAGATAATTGGCTTCAAGTGTATTTATTACAAAAAAGGTAGCATATAAAAATCACTTTTAAATCATCCAACAATCTTTTGTACATTCAATCTTAAAATTTTTCTTTTGAAATGTTCATTATTATTCAGGGGTTCTGGAGGAATTTATTTTCGGGGGGAAGCAGAATAGAAAAATAATTTAATTTTGTTGTCATTTATTAGTATTAAGTTTAGTTTCGGGGGGGGGGGTTCAGACCCCCTAAACTCCCCCATTGAATACGGCCTTGCCCTTAACATAAAAAGGTAACAGACCTCTACCGACCAAAGAAAAACTTAGAAACAGCGTATGGTTAAGGGGTTGCCTAACCATTAGGCAAAAACCTTCCTATAAACACACTAAATATCTGTTACATTGCTTAAATGGAAGATTTTTGCTATTTTTATTTCCATTTGAATTTAAAGTACACATTACGGTGTGCAATGTGTTTGTTGATACCACTGTATCGTATCCTTATAGAAATAAACGCTCAGTTAGAATTAACTAGAGAGGGAAAACTCTCCTTAAATTGCATTGTAGTTTATAAAGAAGCATCTACACTATCCTATTGCTTAAAATCATTCGGTCTGAAAACAATTACGGAATGTCTGCAAAATATTTTCATCCCTAAAAATAACCTTCTAATAAAATTTCAAAATTTATGTTGTTACAGCGTTCCAAACACAAGAAAAGAAAAAACAATAAACTGCTTGATACGATGATATTGCAAGGAAGCACCAACGTATAGTCTTATAAAGCGCCCTTGGAACCCATCAACGTAATGGAAATTGTATTATCTAGGGGTGGAAGTAAAAATGCAATTTCCTTAAGACACCCAAGATTTCATGCAGACTTGATTTTGGCGACTTTTTTCTTTATTAACCAAACCGTTCATAAAATAGTGTTCATATTCTGAAAGACTATTACGTAGAGAATTTTATTTGCAATTACATAAATCAAAGAGTAAAACACTGAGAACTTAATGATAAATTAATTAAATTAATTTTAACATGTAAATTGGAAACGGGATCGAAACCATCGACCACTTTAATATCCACAATCAATCAAAGTCCATTGAAGACTAAATTTGTTAATTCCTCATGACGTATTTCCGAAACTTCTTGCTGTAATTCAATTTGTACCAAGACGTGAGATTGTATCCCATCTGGGAATAATCAGACAAGCCGACTTTTCGCTTGATTGAGCGGTTCGTCTAATCTGACAAATTACTATTACATAAAGGCAATATCCATGCACTTCCCTTCTAAATTCTAATCTCGTTATCAGGCATGCACAGTAGTGAACCTGTCGTTGTTTAAATTTAAAACGCTTTTGCGAAAGGATTTTTTAATCATTCTACCCGCGTTAAAATTAATAACCACTTTAAAGTAATTTTTGTGTAATTAATTATTCTAAATTTTGCTCGCTAAAATTGAGCAAGTGCTTAATTGCAAGCAGTCGCCCTTCACAGTGTCTTTATAAAATTTTAATTTATGTCTATAGTAGAGTGTAAACTGTTTCAAAATATTAAGTGCATTGCGGTGGAAAAATAGGTGTATTTTTTCATACGACTCAATTATTTCAAAATTTTAACTAAAACTTAAAAAATACTGTAATATCACATAATTTATATTATTCCTACAGAATTAATGTAGATATACTGTCAATATCACCAGTGATACTAACCTTAATTTTACTCTCCAAACAATCCTGTATGCATATGTAATGTACTCTTTACTGGATTATTTGTAGAAAAATTATGAGAAACTTTAACAAACACGGGTAACCAGTAATAACATGTAAACACTCTGAAATTAAGTAATTGTATAAAATCTCATATACTACATATATCAATCAGTCACATAATCGACAGACACTTGATTTCTTTACAAATAGTTGATAAATAATTCAGAAGATTACATTAAAATCCAGTCGGATATATGAATCAGTAATAAATATAAGCTTTTTCTTATAATTATAGTGTTTATAATAAAACAACATCTATAACAAATCTATTTACACATTTTCTGCAGTGCTCTGTTTACTTTTTAGATGATGATAATATATTATATAATAATGTTAACAATAACAATAATGATAGTGTTTATTGGCATCATTGCTACAAAAAAGCAATTTAAAGATAATTAATTAACATCAATAAATTGTACTAAATACTAAATAAATACAATTATCAACTGATGGTGCAATGCGATAATTATATATATTTATACAAAATTACACTTTATGTAGGAGCAAATGAGCAAATATTTATTTTAAATTCGTTTAAAGTGGCTGCTGCTTTGACGTACAATGGTAAGGAATTGTACAAGCCAAAACTTCTGAAAAATAATTATTTTTACGTTTGTGTTTTATTGGCAGTTAAGATATAGATATTATCAGCGGTTCTTGTGTTATATCCATGCACTTCATTAACTAAAGTAATTTTATCAGTCATGTGTTTATGTATTAAGTATCCCAGGTGGCAAAGGTACGTCACAATGACGTCAACATCTGGTGATAACTCGTCATAACACGTCAGTGGACCAAAAGTCGACGACATAATGACGTCCAGTAAATAAAATTAAAATGACGTGACACATATCACGTCATATTGTCGTCTTTTTTATGTTATAGAGTCATTTATACTGATTTATTTATAGATTATTATTTTACCGGTTTCCGCAGTCAAAAACTAAATTTTTCGATACGGCATTTTGTATCATAAGTAATATTAGCATTATTTTGTAGATAATTTTTATCAGTTTGTGTTATATTTTCCATAATGGTATATGTTTCAGTAAACCTATTGCAAGGGCTCATTGTGTTTAAAGTGTGTTATTGCGGCGAAGACAAACATTTATCTATATTATTTTCGTACAAATATTATTTTTAGTACATTTTTAATATTTGATAAATTCCAACGGTAATTCATGATCTGCAATACTTCAAACTTTGAACCAATCGATGTAGGTGCCACTTACGCGAAGAGCGTGCGCAGTCCATCTTGGTTGTCAGTACCAGTATTTGTTCTGTCGTTTATGTGGAGTTTGCCTCCTCCGCCATTTTTGATTTGAATGTTTAAGAATTGAACATTTTTGTGGCGAAAAACTTGTCAGAACGTAAAGTATGATTTATTACAGAAATATTTGGTAAATGCCTTGGTTTGGCTTATAAGTTTTGTGGCGATTCCTAGCCTATTATTCATGATATTTGATTTATCGTTGAAGCCTTCAAAGGAAACATTGTAACTTTCGATGTCATTTTTTCGAAATAATGAGACAATGGTCAATGAAACTAGTCTGTGAACTATGTTATCTTTAATCCTAGTGGACAATTTTTTTTAGTATATTTTTGTATATTTTGCAATATATAACCTTAAAAAGTACTAGTAGCTTCATATGCACTCTTAAAAACCTGGAGTTAGGGGGGGTACCAAACATAACTTGAAAAAACGTCAAATTAACGTGTTTGTAAGGCGTGAAATTAACGTCTAGATTATGACGGCATTGGCCTGAGACATTAGGAAGTCATTGCCACTTCATATTTACGTCCTACAACAACGACATTACGTCACTCAGTGGCCAGTTTTTCACGTCATTTTCACGTACATTTGCTACCTGGGATATTACGTAACATTTTATAAATAAATGGTACATGACAGATTAGTCTTTGATTGGTGCTCAAAAACTGTAAACAATCTAACATTTCTCTTATATGATACGCTATTTAAATAACGCCTTCTGAATTGAATAACCCTTACACATGCTACGGTGCATAAATCATGAAAATCAGTGCTGTTTATAACTTTTTATTTATTAATTCACATCTATTACATGTGCACAAAACATTTTATATAACTATTTCCTTTCTATCGAAAATAAACTTTGACATCCTTTTTGACATGTATTTCCAAATGCAAAAGTTGTACTTTCTTCATTCTTTTAAATAATATAAATAATACAATTTATAAAATACCATTGCTATAAATTGTGATGCTTTCCACAAACAAAAACATGTGCACTAATATTTTTATTATAAAATTGTAGCAAATGTTCTAAGTACCTTTATAAGATAATTTTTTGTTGTTTTTTATATTCAATTATTATTTTAGACAATTGTTCTGAAGAAGACAAATTTTAGTCCTGAAACGTACACACATACTATAACTTCCCAAAGAAACAACACTATAAAAAAATTCAGTCCAAAAAACTATTTCGAAAATACACATAAAAAATTTGTGGCAAAATAAAAATTAGAAATTTTGAAATAGTTATTTACGATACGAGTGCGGGAACACAATGTTCCCGCGTGAACACGCGTTTTGAAGCACGAGCGACCGAAGGGAGCGAGGGCCTTCATATGCGTGAACGCGGGAACATTGTTCACGCAAGAGAATTGTACAATACTTTTTGAAACGAACGTAGTCATTGTTATAAATGTCAAATAAAATTTTTATCTGATTTCACAACTTTTATTTAAAAAAATAAACCAAAGCAAGTCATGACTGCAATTGACAAATGTGACAGATTGTTTTTCGGAAGAAATTTTGCAGTAAAAAAGGTATTTAAATTTTGCAAGGGTTGGCAGTTGGCACCACTGAGTGTTTCCCGGTTTACTTAACCGGGAAACAAGTGTTCCCGGTTGACTAGACAGTGCGTCGAACACTGCTTTCTAGATAGTGAGTTCAAAAAGTAATAAAACATTGTAATAACTAGGGATCTAAATTTGTAATTGGCGCGTAAAAATTTTACCAATCAAGTTATATCGTATTGTAATGAACGTGATCGGCCCTCTAAACGCCGCCGTCCAATGTTCGAGATTGCATGATTCATGATAACACCTGCATGTGTTATTGATCGACGTGACTCATCCACGTGCGTCATCGACAGCGCTGCAAACAATAGACCATCTAGAAGAATCTAGTGCATTTTCTAGAAGATTGTATGCTGTATATAAACGCAGTCTTACACGGAAGAAGAGTTTAGTCAACCGCGAGCAATTAGACGTGTTAGTAGACGCAAGTGGTAATAGATAAGTATCTAAGGGCCGGTATTATAAAATTTTTTACTTCCTAGATAAAATTTACTTTGAGAGTAAATTAATTTATTCTGTCAATTTAATACACAAATTGACAGAATAAATTAATTTACTCTCAAAGTAAATTTTATCTACGAAATAAAAAGTTTTATAATACCGGCCCTAAGTAGAATATAAATGTGTGTGTAATAGCACCAAATAAATATTGTGATTAAATATAAATAGTTTGTTAATAGTTAGTTTATACTTGTGTTTTGTAATTAGTTGAGATTAAATTAGTGTGTGTTAAGTGTAAATATTTTCTCTTGTGAATAGACTTAAACAGCATTTTGTTATTATTTTACAGTATGGTGGGTCTAATACCTATGGGTCGTTGACAACAACTTGGACGTTGTTGAACATACGTGGAGTTGTACACAATATTTAAAGCACTATACTACGCAACCAGCACCCATCAACTAAACGGGGAGACTGTATATCTTAGTTTATCCTTTCCAATATATGCCAGAATCTTAACATTTTAATATTCAGATTAACATCTTACCATTATTGTTACTCTATCTGTACCTGTTACTGTATCTTACAGAATTGTTATATCAATAATTCTCTTATAAACACCAAAATATATGTGTATGTAGATCAAAATCTATTGATAGTTATTTAATAAAAAAGGGACACAGAAAAGGAAAAACTAATCAAACATTACTAAAATATTTGTTTTAAATTACAAAAATACATCATTTGGTTTTGTAATTCAAATTAGACCAGAGTGGCATTGTTAAACAATAGTAGAAAACTCGAATATTCAAGCTGTACTGTAAGACAGAAAATATTACAGTTAGGGTTAATTTCGCATGTGAATCGATCGATATCGATTCGATTCGAATATCGATTGAGAATAAGACTTGCAAACAGGAAAATAATCTTAATAAAAATCAATATGCTACATCTTTAAAAGTAAAACTATAGGCTACTTTTAATAGAGTTGACTAAAAAGTGGATTAAAATAAATGTGGTAGGTGCACGTTTTCTAACGCAGTTAGTTAAAGCGGAGTGATAATAAATGAAAGTTGCTGGCGCCCCAGGTTCGATTCCAAATGCCAACTAATTTTTCAATTTTTTTGTTTTTAATTAAAAATTACAATTTTTCTCTTGGAAAAAGTTCATTTTTTGCATAGTTTTAATAAATTGCAATTCAAAATTGTAATTCTGATTTGCAAGATTGCTAATGCTCAAAGACTAGATGCTATTTTAATATGTATTGAATGATTAAATAAAAATCACGATATTTTTGCAGTGATAACCCCAATAAACATTATTAAATCTGTGAAATTTTGTTTCCAGGGAAATAGTGAACATACAGAAAATGTGTTTTAGACAGTTAATGAGGTTGCTCATAAGAATCAGATAATATAGTTTCAACGAAACGGATGTCGTAACCATCCAATTGCTTTCCTAACGCTATGTCCTAGAAAAATACGACATGTGCGGAGCGTACGGTATGGGAATCGCATGCACCACAATACGGATGCGGCGATTGTAATTGTGGCAAATGTAAATATGTAGAGACCTAACCTAACCTAACCTACCCTAAGCTAACATAACCAAAATTAAATTAAAATACGTATGAATTGACGAACAACGCAAACCTAAAGTAAACCTAAGTAAGGCTATGTTAGGTCAGTTTAGGTTATGTTCGGTTGTAGGTTAGGTTATGTTATAGGCTAGGTTATGGGTTAGGTTGTAGGTTAGGTTATAGGATAGGCTAAAGGTTAGGTTCTAGATTAGATTATAGGTTAGGTTAGGTCCTCCAAAACAGTTTTTGGCGATTATGTCGAAAACTACTGCTCCTCCCCAAATCTCACTATGGACACTATGGTTCAGTTCGATGACACGCATCGAATGGTATATAGCATGTGCGGCTGTGGGTGACCGACCTAATCTAAAGTGTTACCCAACTAATTTTCAAGTACCTATTCCAGTAAAGAAAAGGCTTTTTCTAACCTTAAGATAAGTACATAAAAAGTTAAACACATCACGTTATTTTTAATAATTTATTTTTTTAAAAACATATGTTCATATTGTGTATTACTATTAATACTGTCTGTAACATGGGCGTTTGATTACCCTGAATGTATGTAATCGTGCGAATCGCAGAAATGCAGTGTTTACTTCAGACACCATACTTACTTTTTTAAGGTTTTGTCGTTTACGATTAACGCATCGTACGTATCGCAGTCGCCGTATTTACCTAGGACAGCGTAATTTGTGTATTGGCACCAGAGCGAGGTTCAATCGAGTGCCTCGCCATATCAGAACTTTTCCAACGACGTTCCCAATTGACTTTTTAATCTGGTTGTCATTAAGAAATAAGGTATATTATAAAGAATTCAATAATGTAGCCAATTAAGAGCTGCATCAACGAAAAAAGCTAAAACATCTTGCCAGAACAAATAGTAAAACACTTTAATGTTTGAAGAATTGCTACATGTTCTGTTTTTATTTCATGTGATTTTTGTAAATATTTGTTTTTGAAGTTTTTTGTATTCCCTCTTGCATTTTATTGACCTAGGTCCTAGTTAACTTGATAAAATAAATTCCCAAGTCAACTAGTAATTGAATCAGGAGTGTGCATGCCATTTTTCAGGTAACAACACTTTGCAAAATTAATAACTTCGCTAATTAAGTACCTATTCAATATGTCAATGCAAAAAATTATTTTTACGTAATCGTTCAACACATTCCAAATGGCATTTCTTTTCAATAGTGTGCGATATTGGGAGTCAGAATTAAAATTTAAAATGAAATTTATTAACGTTATAGTATAAATTAACATTCCCGAAAATATTAATTGTCATCTTAAATTTTTGATTAAAAAAAATGAAAAGTTACCTGCCAGCTAGAATCGAACTTGTGGCGGCAGCGACGTTGGTTTATTATTACCCCACACCGTCTAACTACGAATTCCTAATAAGCCAGCTCGAAGAAAATATCCACATGCAGGATGATAAGGAAGATGCAACCACGGAAGAATGGCAATTCACATAATCTAAATGCTCGCCTAATGTTTTCAACCTCTTTATACGATATTTAATTTCCAGTTGGTATTGTAACTGATTTGAAGTATGGAATAAGTATATAGTAATTCATATGCATAAGGTAATAACTAATGCATGAACTTAAAAAAACAGTTAACTACATCCCGATTAGAACGCTCAACATCAGTTTCTTTATACAATTGAGTTTACATAAATCTAGATCTAGCGCGCTTAGACTTAGGTCTAATAGGACCATACTATGTGATTAACAATTAATGCATGATTTAGTGTTAAAAGATTTTTGACCATCTACTTTTATTTTATGTAATTTTAAAAATATATGTTACTCATAATTTTTGTTGCAAAATTGAATTTGTAAACATCCATTGTTTTTACAGCCTATAATGTTACATAAATCAAAATGGAATGGCAGACAGCTTAGTTCAACCAACACAGAATGTTAGGTAAGTCTTTGAACATTAATATTTTGCTTGTCGCTTGAATGTATTTTCATGTTATAATTTTGATTTTGTTTTATTTGCTACTGCATCAATGTCATACAAATTCAAAATGCAAATCTCGAGTACTAACTAAAATTAACAACTAAAGATAACAGTAAAACTACTGTTTGGAATTCTACAAAATTACCAGAAAACTTGTTTGTTAATATTATTTGATTGCTAATTGTAGCAGTAGGCAGACGTGTTTTCTATCGTCTCGTATTTCTGAAACGTCAAAAAACGTCAAATTGAGTAGCGCAGAAGTCTAGCTAGAGATATATATTCTTGAATTTACCCCGTAGCGTAGGAGCAAAAGAGTGATTTAAATTTCGAGTTTTCCTTTGTTTATCAAATTGTAGAATTTGTAGTATTAATATATTGCTTTAAATCGATTGTCACTTTTGTGTTGGGTCAGTATTTTTCAGTTTCTGTTCGGTCTGTCCAACGAGCTTTTTGTTCATATTGCTGCTTTTGCTTTTACATTATAGGGAGTGGACATAATTTGAAACAGAGACTGAATCAACATAGTTAAAACTTTACCTTAACCAACATCAATTGAGTCTGGCATAGTACACTGAAGAACAGAAAAGAGTTTTCGTAATTCCAGTAATAATAATTGTTGCAGTTGATTGTTGCCGAATGGGATGAATGCGTTTGAGTATACTGTCTCGTTTGAGAACTTAAGCATTCTATAACAACGAGGTATGCGTTTAGCTCTACTAGTTTACATTTTCCTTAGAAGAAATTATTTACGCACAGGAATTTAACTCGTTAAGCTCAAGTTGTTTTTTAAACTTAAGATGTTTGAGAAAAATTCGAAACCTATTTCGGAGCACAATTTATATCAAACTATTTTTGACATTCATACTGTGTTTTTGTAAATAAAAATAAGAATTATTTACATAATTTCAGATAAATCTAATAATGTAACTTTAAGTTTTGATATTCTTTTGGGATACTAAACCAAAATATTAAAAGCAACTTTAATATTTTTATCTCCAGAGTACATATTTGGAAACCATGACTGTATTGTAAGAAACACACATGAAAAAGTAATGATCTAATGGAAAAGTCATTTCACTAAAACATTTAAAATTCTCAAGACTGAAGAAGACTAATTTTTTATTTAGATTGCGTGTGTTACAGGAACAAATGGGAACGCGTATATAAATCAAAAAGTGTATTTTTCTTTCCCCCGATCTCTGTAACTATTATCTTATAAAGAATTCCATTATTATTAAAGTAACCTAGAAAGGAACAAATTAACCACATGTAGATTTAGAAGAGAGACTGAAGTATACACATACTCGTGTAGCAATTTGTGGTAAATTCTGTTAACATGGTAAGAGCTGTTTAATACAGAGCTAAAGAGCCACACATTAGAAACGAGAAACGTAGTACTCAAGAGATGTATACTTCACACTATTGTCCTGACGCAGCTGCCTTGTAATTAAAACATGGCTGGGGGCTCGAACAGTGTGCATAATGAGGAGAAACTCGACGGATATTACCCTGTAAAGCTGAAATAATGGTACTTCACCATGCTTTATTGTTGTGTACCATTAAATATATTTATAATGACGTTAAGTCATATTTAGTTCACCGCTCTGACATCATAATTCATCCTTCAAAACGCATACTCACCGTATTTTGTGCTCAAACAAGTGGCTGTTATAGATTGTTTCATGAGCCATAAAACTGAACACTTAAATTGGCTGCTTATTGAACATTTTTTACTTGCTTGTATCATAGAGTATAAATTTTAATTTTAAAACTGGATCTAGAACACAATAATAACAATTTTAGTTTTGATGTGCATGAAAGATGTGACAGCTCTATAATGTTTATATAAAATAGTGCATTTCATACCGACAGGAATTAGTTTTCCAAAGATCTTACCTGAAGCACAATAATCACTGCATAAATACAGGAAAACTATTTTTTGAAGAAGACCACATGTTACTTATTATTTAGATTTTGGCGGTTCTTTCTAATTGTGGTTATCTTCAAGTGATCAGATTTCTTGAAATCAAGACCAGAACGCCGACTAAAGAACTTGCATAAGGTGTGATATTACACTTAAGCACCAGATACTCAAAATCGTAGGGCCGATTGATATAGCGATGCAAATTTAATGATATCATATTGCACCGCTAATAAAAATTGCTTCCTCGTTGCAATATGCTCAATCATTAAAAATATTGTCATGAATGTATTTACCAGCCCAGGCCCGTAATAGTTCGGACATTATAATAGTTCGGCAAGGACACCCCGGAACATTTACTTCGGATTTTACGAATAAAATGAATAAATATATGAAGGAGATATGAGTCTTGTTTAATCCCAAAGCTTTTTATTCGTCGGGAATTTATTTCGTTATTAATCGGACGGGAATGGTTGAAATAATAAAAGAATTGCAATTTTCTTATAAGATCACAGACAAATTTCTGTGTCAGATAATTTTAAGGTGTATTAAGAATTATGCTTTTTAACACAAACAAGAATTGTCTAATATAGAGAAAAGGCTTACAATACAACATTAAATATACTAAAACAAGCAAAAAAATTTAAAATTTTTTAAAAATATTTAAAAAAAAATATTTTTGTTTGTTTCGTATTGTCAATGTAATGTGAGTACAATTTTCTGGAAAACTTGCGGAAAGCGACCACATGTTGATGAGGAAAATATGTTCTAAATCACTACAGTTACCCTCATTACAAGGTCTCTACTTATATCAGTTACACCCTGTATACATGTATATTTATTACTTTGTTTCAATTATATATTTTAAAATTAACATCACACTTAACCTCGTTTCCACACTTACCCCGGTTGTTCCTAATGCTAATTATTTCTCATTAAATTTTCTATAATCTACGACCACATGCCAGCTTTGTTTACCTGACGTAACTACTCTCTTGGGCATGATACAAATTGGTCTTCTATAAGAGAAATCGCTTTCTTGTATAATACTTTGTCCCGATAATTTAGTTTTCTAATCTTTTACTTATTTTATGTGTAGGTATCTCGGGATGCCTGTATGATGTGTAAATGGAGACGGAGAGAAATGTTTTGCTTTGTAGTTTGAATCCCGTTTTTGATCTAATTTGTAAATGTTAATTTGTTATTATTGTGAACAATTTCTTTTAGTAATCAGTAATATTCATTTAGTAATTAAAATCTAGTAATTCCAGTAATCTAATTTTTTCTTCTGAACTGACATCAATAATAACATTAAAATTTTTATGAACTAAACTGAATTTTTTATCTACACTGAATTAATTCTAATTCCATTATTTTACTGCCACTATGTTTTTTATTCAAAAAAACCGTTGCTATCTATTTTAGAGTAAGTGACTATTAATAATTTCTCTATAAATTAACATAATTACTTACACTATTTGTTTATAATATACCGGTCTATTACAGTAAATTTCTTCTGTATGTTATATCTTTCCAGTATATTCGTACAGTATTATATGATAGCAACGAAATCAGAAATGGCTTTTACTGTACTTGTACTACATGAGGTTTTATACGTGCTTTCAGTATATCTACTTTTACAAAATAAAACAAAATGCAACCAGAAAATCTTTGCAAACGTACCTACCAGAGATAAAATTTCCTGTTATGCAAAGATGCCAGACATTTTCCTAAACCTTTTGTATAAATAATAAACAAAATACCTTGTAACGGGCAAACATTTCATCATTGTAAACACGATATGTTTACAAATAGGCTTAAAAATTTCTGTTTTTCTCATTAGCTCTCCTTCTTATTCAAGCCGCATCTCGCAGAAATCCGGATTTTAATGACTTGTTTTTAATATTACGCCGAGAGATGAGCCTCACTCAAAGCACAGGGATGAAGCTGTAACAATGCATAAGAAATGTATTCTCTGCTTTTCTGCTTATCATTTCGGGTCGCTTGTTTCTAGGGAATGCTACTAATGAAAGTATTACGTCGGGAAATGAAATATGGATCAGCTTATCTGATGTTATCCGAGACAATTAATTTTTTCTTTTCGTTTTTTCAGTTACTTAATCTAAACCTTTTGTTTAGAAATTCTGATTTAAAAATTCGCATATTGCAATTGAGAACTTCAGATAAATAATTATTTATTGCGGTTTTTATCTTTGAACTCAATTTTCTTGTAACTCGCTAGACGGAATTGCATTTTTCCAGCAGACTTGGTAATTGAACTCCAGGGAACTAGTTGTATTTGTTTCGTATCCCGAGAATTGCTGTGGAAAGTGCTACTTCAGCTTATTGTTAGAAGAAGGTAAACATTCTCTGGTTTTATTTATTTATATGAAAATTGTTTCAGTTAATATTCTCTATTTAATATTTAGTGGTTCTCTTCTGAAATTTCTAATAAGAAATTCAAACTAAAATATAAACACTAATAAGATTTCACGGCGTCGAAGGGCTCCGTCTTGGTATAGTACCCCAGAAGATTTATTCTCTGAAGCGCAAAATAGGTGTTTACGCTTGAGGAAACTCGTCCGGAAAATCCGCGGGCTCGGTAATTGGCCTTTTGGAAAGGGAAAAGTTAAGTTCGAGATGAATTCATTATTCTCGAAAATATAAGACAATATCAGATTAAAAACGCTTTACACCGACTTATATTTCATTTACCAATTACATTAAAGAATTGGTTAAAATTTCGAATGAATTCACAGTTTTAATGAAAAAGGAACAACGCAAAAAGGATACTTTGTATGAAATAAACTTCCTGTAGGTGTAAATAAATAACCATTCTCTCACATTTTCAGTCCATTTTACTTATTCTAGTCTCGTTTGCTAGAATCAGGCGGTGTTTATTCGAGCGGACAGCACAGAATTGACCAGGCCAAGTGAGATTGCAGCCTGGACCCCGGAATCTGGATTATTTTTTATTCAAGGCACAGCTGTTAAAATCCCATAGTGCAATGTTGCTGCCATTAGTTTTCAAAAGGACTAATAAAACGAATTGAAATTCGTTTTGGTTGTGAGGAAATCGACAAGAAATTTTCCCCCCCATTTCTCCATTTTTTATATATGTCGTTATGTTAAGCAGCATTTTAGTTTATCGCGTACTACACACAAATTTTATAGTGTAAAGTTGACATATCTCATTCCACACCAGCGAAGTTTAGGCATCCCCATGGCGTAGGCTGCTTATCCTACAATCTATCTACAGGGGGCAATTCTATGCACATGCTATTTACACCCCTGTGTGCGGTTTATTAGCTATCTTCTAAATATATTACTGATAAGTCAAAGGAGTGGTGGTCAAAATGAAAAAGATAAGGTTGGATAACGAGGATATCAGAACACTGAATGACATATATGTAGGGTAATTATTATTAAAGGCTATAAATAAAAAATAAGTGCACAAGTAAGTGATTTGCCTCACAGAGCCAAGAATTTTCAGTACATTAAAGGACACCTTAGTAGATACCTACTTTAAGTTTCTCAATGGAGATAATTAATAAATAGGAGAAACAAAAATGGGTTACTTATACACCTTAGGTAATGCGCATAACCAAGCGGTCTTATGATTAGTGCTAAAATTATTCAAAAAATTAGAAAATTCTATATTTAAAAGCGTTTTGATTTGAACAAAGTTAGATTTAACTTCAACTCAACTGCAATCTGTCTGTGTGCACCTAATTTTTAATTTTATGAAACTGGATTAAATTTCTTTTCACCATAAAAAATTAAATTACTACCAACTTTTTCTGCAAATTACAAAATATTGAGAGGTTACTATAGCAACAAGTTCCTGTCTATTTAGTGGCACAGGCCATTTCAATAGTTTTTCAAATAGGA
The DNA here is from genome assembly GCA_929113105.1 of Agrypnus murinus. Lineage (NCBI taxonomy): Eukaryota > Metazoa > Arthropoda > Insecta > Coleoptera > Elateridae > Agrypnus > Agrypnus murinus. Next base: position 120,195,789 of record OV816031.1, read on the forward strand.
TCTTGTGGTCTTTTTATAATAATTTTATAGTAATAATTGCTACAACCCATCACCTGTGAACCAGGCCCCCGAAGCTACGAAACTTGTGCGGGAGGGAAGAGGCGATTGTTATCATTACGTAGGCCCTACGTGTGGCTGCAGCTGACTTACAGATGGAACAGCACAAATCCCACATTTGTGTCACACCCAAGGAAAAACTGCGGAAAACCTTAACCAGATTTGCCGGTGCCAGAAGTCGAACCTGGACCGCTTGGGTCAAAGTCCAGCACGCTAGACAATACACCACCAAGGCTGTGTTCATATATGTCAATTCTATTTAGTTCCAGAGTTAAAACCATATTAATTTGACTTATTGAAGGAGATCCAGTTATGTTTACCTTGGAGGAGAAATTCGCAGGAAAACATTCACAGATTATTGAATGTTTAATTCACAATTCGCAGTAGGACAGGTTCCGATATAGGAACTGCCAGTCTTGACAATAGGCCCCAGCTTGGCTGAATATTGGATAACCAAATGTCGTTATTTCAACATTGGTCGAAGCCTAGGCCAACCTTCACATCCCACGCCTCGGCTGCTTTGTCGTGGCCCAAGGGTCAACCAACGCCTATGTACCAATGCTGGGCTCTCTAATCTCTGCCCAAGTCAGAGCCAACATTCAGCACCCTAGTCTCGGTTTCTTACTGTTTGCTCAAGCCCCAACCAATGCTAGTGTTTTTAGACTTGGTTTCTTACCCTTGAACCAAGTTTGGGCCTATCTTCACATATTCTACCAAATCAAGCTTGTGAAGTTTTCTGTCTTTATTATATCAGCTAGTAATTAATTAAGAGAAAAATATGAGAAAAGTTAAACTAAAATACCTACATAGATTATAATTATTATTACTAAATATAAATTCAGCTTTCAAACTTTCGCGCGCTTCGTTTCTTCGAAACAAGCACAGACATGAAAAGTCAGTAACGCGGCAGCTACAAGGGGAAGCCTTTACCGACGTATTAGTCAGTGTTCATCCGCCTATCATGAGTGATGTTACGTTTAACCGTTTTGTAATATTATTAATAAAATAATGTATATGAAATAAAAAGTGTTTATTTAAAAACAAAGCTACGCTAATAAGAATAAATACAATTTTTAGTAGTAAAAATTAAACTTGTATGCTTGAAAACAATTTTTCAAGTCACTTTTTTTTAAATTTATTTGTTAAACACCTAGAATATTATTAATTTCGTATAAAATCAGTCTCAGCCTTGTTATAATAATTGGTAATAATTTAGAATGTTTATGTTACTTTGTTTTCTTCATCAAAATTATTTCATACAAGTTTTAATAAGCTATAGTACAATATTAAATATTAGGTTGGTCTCATACTCAAAGGTCAGTAATAATCCGGAGCTACCGTTGGATTCCGAACCTACACTATCAATGATTGTCGGCCATGATACCACATTAATATTAAGAGTGGCCCAATATTAGTTATATACCTTGGGCCTAGACTCAGTATTAGCGCCGGCACTATATTGGTTTTCACTATTGGGCCAAGATGTATCACCAATCTAGGGCCATGACTGATTAACAAGCTTGGCACGAAGTTATCATTCCGATTTTAGACCAGTCATGGACCAGTCTTGGATTTTAGGCTTGTACCAGAGTTGATAAGCATCGTCCCAAGCCTGAGCCAAGCGCGAGCCCTTTGTTATTTCCTATATGGTTTCCAATGAAAAGAATTTTTTTATTTCCAATAATCCTCAAATTTTTAAAATATAATACACGTATTATCGTGTATTATATTTTAAAAAATAGTAAACACCAAAATGATTTTAAATTCAACTAAATCATTACTGTTAATGCTAGAAACACCAAGCAAACACTTTTTATCACAAGTTAGAAAGTGAAAACATCACCCATTATTTGCATTTTCAAAAAAAAAAACTTGCAATAATGCCTCATATTTTAAAAAGTCTTCTATTTCACAAATCTTAGGATTCGGTGTTTGCTCTGGTTTTTGGCAAAAGAATTTTCTGATTTGCCAGTTAATCGTAATTTCATGCAGTGACTCAAAATGGATTTTTCACTGGAGTATGTATGTCTGTGGCTTATGTATGTCGGAGTATGAATATGTTACCTCCATGAAAAGTATGTTTATGAGATTCTTATATGACTCTGTTTGTTAATATGCACTTTTTTGGCAAAATAACTGGATGCTCTGTTGGAAAAGTTAAACAGCATTCTTCCGATCGTCCACCCAAACGTAGCAGACCATCCTCATCCTTAAATGGATTTTTTTAACTAGGTCACTAATTTTTTTTTATGTTAGCTACTTCGTCTGCAAGCACTTGTTCTTTTGTGATTTTTATCCAAGTCTCAGTTCATTCAGCTAGTTAACAGGAAGATTTGTTGCACATTTTCTTTGAAGATTTTGTAAATTAAGTATTAATAAATCTAAAAACATAAGCTACTATTTTCCCATAATCGCTTTTTTCTAAGTTAAGTATTAAACACGTAACTTGTAGAAGTCCATTAACCTCGATACTAATAGATGCTGAAATGGTCTCTGAAGCAGAAGTTACATGTTTCTCAAGCTAATGTTTGAAGCCTCCTCTTAACCAATTAAGCCCATACGTTAGCTGGAATTCCTCTCGAAAACTGACTGGAATTTAACTTCCATGACAATGCCAGCACGTACCTTTCATAAGTCGTTGAATTTTGCGTACTATTTAATGAAAAGTTATTTTCGAGTCAGCCCAAAAAATATCATTATTCTTAGATTTTTCAGAATAAAACTCTGCACTCTTAATCGTTAATTTTAATTTCGGTATGGCTAGAGAACTCTTTCTTTTTAAATATATTGAAGCTAGTTTATTCTTCAATATTAATATAAAATATTGCATCAAACTTCACCATTAGCTAAAATAACCTTCAAATAGGCAGCAACTCCATAAGCGTCTAAGACTTGCATCGGAGAATATATCTCCTGTTCTTGGGATTACCTACAATGCACTGAGGTACTGAATATTCGGTCAGAAGTGGGATGTAGAGTTATTCCACTCATTTATGATTTCATTAGGTAATACGTTATCCTATTCCAGCTTTAACTTCCATATGCCTTGCATTATGATTTTGGCTTATGACAAATAATCTAAAAAAGTTCAACGAATCAAAAATTATTTTTGCTACCGCCAACTAAACGTATTTATGGCCGCATCTGCCACTTTGGAAGCGTCGTTCCCTTGACTTTAAAGATTCTATTTTCTTCTTTAAATTCATCAGTCCGTTACAATTCGCATACGCATGCTCCTTTGACAAAATATGCATTTTTCCTCTACTGGACGTGCGTCGTTAGCATGCCTGCGCGAGTAACCCTATTTTTTGCAAAGATTTTTTAAATATTTTCCAAGAGCTAGTTCCATTTTTTTGTTCAGTTTTCGTTTTATCCCCCATTAAAAGCCCACAATTAAAGATTCCCAGTATTCACAATCAAATGTTCTATTACATATACAAAGTGGGAAAAATTTCAATGTATACTATCAGCATCTTAGAAACTATAAGAGATAGAGAGTAGGTTAAATTACAAAATAGTTCTGCTTTTTTCATGCCCATGCAGGATCTGAAAAGAAATCACACCTATCTTGTGTGGTTCCTAAATATCCCGAAAAAAAACTAAAAATGGCATCTTATTAAAAAAAGTATTTCCATAACTGTCAGTTTGATCATAATGAAGTTTGTGTTTCTTACATTTTTGTTGATGGCAAATCTAATGGTACTGTCAGAAATTTCCCACGCCTACTAGGTTCTGAATGATATCGTTAAACAGCATCTTTTCTTTGTGTTGGTTGTCTCGGTAGAAGGAAGCGCTGTAGGATGGCTGATGGCATACTAGAAGCAGAAATAAAATTGCACAAATTAATTAACCCGGCCTGCCAAAAGGGGAAATTGGGACATTATTCACTGAAAATATACAGGGTGTCCTATTCAAATATCGGTCACTTAAATGATGGAAAGTTATTTCTTATATCAGAAAAAGCATATGGGCGTCTTATACTTACGTGCTTTCCGAATTTGGAGATTGTATATGAAAAGATAAAGATTTAGCAGAGGGAACCACTTATAAAAAATCACCCGGTAAAAAGAGACAAGTCAACTCTGCAAAAATAATGGTCGTTAATATTTAGGTCTAAATCGGATTTTTGCATTTGTTTTCTAGTTACAATGCACATATCAACAATGCAAACATACAGAAATAAGGAGAGGATTTACATGTAATGTACTCGTATAGGCGAATCTATGGATATGCTGGGGCTCACCAATGAAATTTAATAATTGATTTTATTGATAAATAAATGATTTAAATAGCAAAAATATACCGTTCCAAATCTTATTTTTGATACTAGCGTTCTAGTAGTCTCCATCTGTAAAAAGTAATAAATTCTAAATTATAATTAAGATATTAACTAATAGTACAATAATTTTGATATTGTTTATGTGTATATTCTTACATGTAAGAGAAAAAATCAGAAAGATTGAAAATTATCATTTAGATCTCGTTTAAAGTCTGTTAAAATATGTTTATATATTTGATTACCAACCAAGAGAAATGATAACATTCATGAAGACCTTCCACTAATACAATTAATGAAAATATTCTATCCACTGGATCTTTTATATCATTTGAAATGACTGAAGCTGCTTGTTTTAACAATAAAACTAAACAAAGTATTTGCAATGTTATCATGTTATTACTGTTTACCTATTGTATGGTTACTTGGTTATTTGTTACCTTTTAATTTACAGCAAAAGTTAAACAAAAGCGAGTAATTAAAATACTAACTACCTATAAATATTTCGAAGGTTTATTATTATTACAAAAAACCGTTAGTTAAAAATTTAAAATCAATAACTGTCGTGATTATTCACATAAACGTTTATGAATTAATTTAAATGTTTGTATTGCAAACAGTAACCATTTTATGACTTCCTTTGTGCGTATATATTTAATCTATTTGTTTTGTTTTAATTTATATATTTGTTTATGGGTCCCTATAATTGTTCGTAAACTGATTTAATTGTTAATAGTACTGAAATAACGTTGTTTATCGGAATGTTTTTATGTTTGTTGCACGCTCTTAATTTCATAAAGTATACATCCATATTGTATTTAACTTCTTATTAATATAAATTTGTTTGTAAACTAGCTTAATTTGTTTTGAGGCACATTTAATTGCTTGAACAGTAATTTTTCTTATCACTCAAGCGTCCAGAAGTTTTATTTTGTTACAGTTATTAGTTATTGCATCTCACATATCAACATGTGTGTATAAATATCAATGATTTGATAATATAATAAAATTAATACAGTTAATAACTGAGTATCTCTATCTCTCTTTCTTCTGTGTTCTACAAAACCTAATCAGACCCCCTAAGTTAAAGAAACAGCTAGAACTAAAAAGTGTAAAAGAAAATAATCTTTTACATTTTCACTTTGAATTATTCTCGTAAGTCGTTATTCTGGTACGATCTCGTACTTGAATTTAATTTATTTTAATTTAATTACACCAAAAACCTTTTGGAGCAAAAGACCACACAATGACAGCCCGAAACAACATCAAATTCTTGCACTTTTGCAACAACAAACTAGACAGCAAATTAGACATTTTTGAAGCTTCTTAGATATACAAACGTAAACACAAGGTATGTTTAATGAACGAAAAACTTTAGCTTAGTATTTCTCCGTTACTGAAAGTGATAGAGATGTAGTTGTATTGGATGTATATACTTACCAATTTCTTTTATGTAACCCTAGTAATGTGTTTGTTTATCTTTCCTTTACATACCTTTGATAATAATACTTACTTTGGTATCGAAACAATTTTCAAATAGATAAATATTTAGTTTACTGTCTCGAGCCTTACTTCACTGTGAAACTCCAAAATCATGAAATAAATAAAGATTATTAAAAAGTTCACAAGATTTATTAAATTATAACTTGACAATTGTTTCGACAGCTAAGCTGTTATATTACCTTTGCTGATAGTTAAATTATCGAAACAATTGTCAGGTTAGAATTTAATAAATCTCGTTACACTTTTCAAAGTCTTTTCAAAAGTAAATTTAATATTTCATCCACTATTACATATTCTTAAGGTTTCAAAACTAAGTTTGATGACTACAAAAACATTTTACTTAAACTTCATAAAAAGTATGATGTAAAAATATTAAGCAGTAAACAAAGTTGCATAAACTATATTTAACTTCAAATTTTCAAAACATTTAAAACAGCAAAGTTTTGAAAGTGCAATCCACAGCACTTATCCCCTTCTGTTTCTTCAAAACATAATGGTAAGCAATTTTACTTTTCGGTAGTAATCAACTTAATCAACTAACCAAACAACTATTTAGTTTATTTTGTTCCAAGTTATCTTAAATATTATAATTTTTAATAATACTCAAAATACCTTCTTTTATATTTTAATTTTTGTAATAAAAGTATTTATAATTTCAATCTTTAATATATAAAACATCTTGTGATTTTTTACGAGAGTTAGTGAAGTTATGAAAAGGACAACAATATTTTTTATTATATAAATTTAATTGCTCCTGGTCCAACGCAGTTGTAAATACTGTGGTGTATTAAAGCCTAAATAAATAATATGCACACCGTTCCAAATAAACATAAATTATATACGGTGAACTAAAATAAAAATACACCCCAAATATTTTTCTTTTTCCCAATCGGCCAACTCAGAGTTTATTCGCTAGAGCATGAATTGTTTGAATTATTAGACTCTTATTAACTCTTACACCTGAAAGATGAGAAAAACTTATTCTGCAGATACTTGGGCTCCTGCAAACTGGACAACCACTGCTAAACTCTGAATGCAAAAAGAAAGAGAACTGGATGCTTGTATGTGCATCAATTAAACACATGAATAATTTAAAACACACAAACTTTATTTAATTAAAAAAAAATAAATAGAAATTTAAATTGAAAGAAATAAAAACAAAGATTGTTCAAATTAATACTATAAGACAATTAGGAAATTTATTCCCAAGCTTGCTCAAATGTTATTAAAAGTCGTAATAGCCTGACATAGGGCTATTACAGTCATTCACTTGAACAAACTAACACAAATCAAAATATTTACGAATGTTAAAATGTTTATCTTTATGAAAAATAAATTTAAATAAAAAGAAATTGAATTGTTTTATTTTGAGAAAAATAAATTCTTTTAAGAGCCTTAAAGGTTAAATAAAATAATTCTGAAATTATTCAGGATAACCTTTATAAATTTTAATATTGTCAATCAAATTTAAAAGACCTTTTATTACGACCAACCTGGTATATTATAAAAATAGTTTCCTTTAACTACAATCCTCAATTGGTATCACTGTATTAATATTTGTCAGATGATTTCTTGTTTTAAAACGTCAATAGGTAAATCGATAATGAAAATAAATTCTACTAAATTTATTTAAAAATCTCGTTCACACCTCCAAACAATTTGTGGAACAACAATAAAATCTTCTTTAAACTTTAAAAAATGTTCAGATAAACACTTCAACTTAAATTCAATCTTTATTTATATTTGACGTTGACATCAATCATATGGTCAACACATCTAACCTCACTTAAATTTACAGCTTTTCTATCCGGAGTCCGGCATAGATTCGCCCAAAGCTTTTGATCGACTGACTTTGTTAAATTTGGCTCCAACTTATATAGGTTTTGTCAAAACAACTGCCAGCATTGACACATTTTTGAAAAAATCGAAACGCGGAAAATGTTTATGACGTCACTATTTTTTACAGCTGTTCATTTTTCTCACGAATCTTAATTCTATAAACACAGGATTGTAGCTAATAAAACAAGGATGTCCTAAAATGCATCGTAACAAAGATATGAGGCAAAAACGATTGACAATAAACAAATCTCATATAGCTTAATTGTATACAAAATTAAATAAATCAGGTTTATCCTTTACAAAATAGACGCATAATTACACCATACAACTAATACATATTAAATTTCCACAGGAACATAAGAAAAGAAACATAAGTTAGAGTCCGTTACAATGATCATATACATCAAATAATGCATTTACAAGTTCCAACATTAATATTGATTCAAATGAAGTCAATTTATTACCAAATTGTCCAACATACAGTCCTCCAAGTGTTTACATTAAAACAATGGTGAAAAAATAGTATAAGAGTCAATAATCGTCAAACTGAAACATAACAACAAGATCGAAACCTTCAGTAATAAAAATTGCTCAGGATTATTATATAAGAGTTTAAAAATTTATTGTGCTATATAAGTCATAATAAGATTGACCTAATTTATCTGTTTTTAGTTAATTGGCAATGCGAAACTAAGTTGGTCTCTTGGAAAAATTCATCCTACGTTAAAGATCGTAGACTCTAAATTTAAATAAGAAGATTACATCTTCTCTACAAATGAGAAACCCATCCCAATATGCAACTTGGGTTGTATGAACATGTATTATCATAAAACAATCTAAATGATTGATATCCTTTTTTAAAAATGAAACCTTTATTATGCAGATGAATTGAGGTTATGTTTGCATGAAATTTTTATTCTTGATTTCTATTTTAAATATTGATTGAATCTAACTGCGACCCAATATGTAGCCTTTAGATTAATTATGCCTATCACCTAGCATATCCATCTTTTAATTGAAATTTGATATGTGAAATATTTCTCTTCACATTTACGATCTATCGTTAAATAAAATTTTCAATGCGGTGGACTTATAACACCTCAATACATAATGCGATACATGTTTTGTAAGGAACAGTTATCATCTTATTGTATTGCCAAAACATTGTTGGATAATATAAGTCTATGTATTTTTGTCTAAGCAAATATTTTCTGTAACTGACAGTGACCAGTGTTTACTACTGAATTATTTTCTGAAGTTTGGTTTTTGAAGTTTTATATTTTTTTATAACAATTATTTGTTCTTTTCTTTTTTACCTTTTATAAGATCACAAGCGCAAAAAGATCAACGCTAGAATTTTCAAATTATTTGTGTATACATACTTTTAATCACTCTGCAGGTCAGTCTTAACTTAATAATTGATTCCCTTTTCTAATATAATTTTATCCAAATTCTTTAAATAAACAGCATACATTAATTTTCGTAATTTTTCGCAATTGCAATATGAATGTTCGTAATAATGTAGCAGTAATATAGTCATAAAAATATAGCAATAGAATTACTTTATTATAATTTATTGTATCATTTCCATATCAATAACATTTTGTTGCCAATTCTAATAATTGTAAACTGTTAAGGGAACTTTTTTGTGATTAAATACAAAATCTTATTTTAGGACAAAGAACAATTATTCTGTTCAACTATTTTTCCTCTGGCAACGATTATTAAATTTTAAATAATATAAAGATTTAAAAATTACATCGTTAAATGAACCAAACTATAATTGTTGATCACAATGACTTCATTAATACAAGGTGTGTACAACACCTAGTAACAGTTTTTATGTGAAAACTGCCTTTAAATGGAAATACAATGTTTTAAATTATTTTTAGTGTTGAGAAATTTACCAGAGTATCTGATATTTTATTGAAGCATTTTTAATAAAGAATAAATAAAGGAAATCAAGTCATACTTGATCATACCAATAAAATGTAATTATTGTTTTTGTAAACGTTTAAATATGATTGATTTATAGATTGTTTTATATATGGGGGAATTTCTACAGTTATTCAAGTTTAATTTATTGAATTCTAATTATACAATCAGTTCTTTACAAATTTTTTAATGGTTTAGCCAATGGTGTGAAAGTAATTGATTTGAATCGATCACCGTATAATGTATTATAGTATATTTATATTTAACTCTTATTAGGTCTAAATAATTAAGCTCGATTAGAATTATGTTGGTAAGTGAAAATAGATTGAAGTGTAGAGCTGATATAATACATTAAATATCTTAACAATTTACTTCAAGAGTCTTCTGTCAAATAGAATTTTTTATAACTTATAAGAATTTACAATCTTATACTATTTATACTGCAGAACCTTTGGGAATTTGTTAATATGTTTCCCACTTTATGTTGACAGTACCTCCGATTTTACTAAACATTTCTTTTTATATTCTTTGATTTTTTTTGTGTTGTTTATGTATTGATGCTCTGTTTGCAGGTTTCTGTTGCCGTGTTTGGATGTCTATGATACCATTTTATTTAAATTGATAATACTGTTAATAGAATATTCATTCATTAAACTTCTGCTATTGATCAGATCACCGTAATGTTTAAAAACATTGTTTGGTGTATTTTAGCAAAACAATTTTAACTATATATGTTAATCTCTATAGTCCTATCATTATTATATGTCTGGTAATAAGCCGAATAAGATCGCTTATTTTACTTTCAGGCTAACCATTGCAAAATTGTTTTTTTTTATATTTTTCATCTGAAATGTAAAACTTCAAATCGTCTTATCTTATCGTTACAAAAAAAAACAACTTAAAGGTGCAATAAGGTTTTCGGTTAATCTCACTTAGTTGTAATAAGTATTTTGAAGTATGTGTTTGCAACTTTGCTACAATTATGCTATATTGCCACACACATTATGTGTGTTTATGCTATATAACGTATGCAAGATTATTTTGAAATATATCAATTTTTGCGGAGAACATACGTTATGTTCATCCACATATTCACCTTTCTGTTAGATAGCAACAAGTCAACACTGTTCAAAGTCTCACGTTGTCGTAGAAACGACGAGTATTCCAAGATTCAGATTCTAATTACTTGCAGAAACGTTCGGGTTTCTTTTTTAACTTGAACGCTTAAAAACAAAAAACCGACTCATTAGGTTCACCCCAAAAAAGAGGAACAAAAGTAAAAATCGCGCCTTATAGTTAGCACCGAAGAGAGAATTTACGCTCGCGTTTTTTTCACGGGGTTGTTCTACCCTCCGACACGTACTACAAGTAAGATTAGTAGGACTGTTATATTTTTTTGCTAATGCCCTAAAGCAACAGTCTAAATGGGTTTTTCGTGCCTTCTGGCTGATTTATGTTTTACAGGAAAAATTTTCTTTAATTTCTACTGAAATTGCCAGAGATTATTCTAGTGGTTGAAGCTGTAAAAACAAAATTTATCCCCGTTTTTTGTATATTCACTACGTCTAAAAATTAAGATTAAAATTTAAAATTTATCATTGTGACATTTAATCCGAAAACGTGTACCTCCGGAGGGGAAAAACGCCATATTGGACCAGTTAATTTTTATTAAATTCAAACAAAAAAATAAAAGGACGTTAACGTATGGGATTTTTACAGGCTGTAATGTAAATTTGAGAGTAACAGTACTATATGTAGTAGTTGTATATACTACTGCTTCAATAAATAAGGGGGTAATAGGAAATTATTGCCGTTATATACTGTTACAGTAATATTGTAAGTTAATGAAGCAATGTGTAGCGGAGGTGCATTTTAATTACCATACGTGCATGACCCATAAACTTAATTAAACAAGGCAAAATGTGCATTCAGTTTCACTGGTTAAATCGTTACACAAGATCATAAAACGTAATTTACTTGTCAAAATCGTTGCGTTAAATTAAGATATCTTAGTATTTATCCTGGCTGGTTTTGTGGTTACTTCAAAACAAAAACGATAAAACTAATTTATGTACAGAGATATGAAAATACGGGGGCACCCTTAATAAAAATTTCTATTTTGAGTAATAAAATTCGTAATAAAAATTACAATGTTGTTTATTGTTGTTATAAAAAGGGATTTATTTATGAAAATAAAATTCTTTAGTTTAATTAAACATATTTTCTCCTTCGTTGTTAAATTGAAAATAATTAAATTCGTGATCGTTAAAGTAGTAGTAGTATTTATGGAACAAGATAAGATTAATTTTTGTTGATAGTATGCAAATAGTTTTAATTCACTTTTTTATATTTATGTATGTATACTATAAATACATATAACGACGACTGACTCAATTAATTAACCCATGTTGTATTGATGTTAGGTTTGTTATTTTAATGCATGTATGCAATTATTCAGACTGTCCAGCGAACCACATCGTTACACTAATTGACTAAATAACGGGTGAATAATAGAGCTAATTTCTATAGGAATCAATCACTGTTATTTGCATGGATATTTTATACGTCTCACTGGTTTGTACTTCTATAAACAATTTCATTCATGAATAAAACATTGCACTATCCTTAAATGATCGTTATCATATTTGCTGTCGTATTAGGATAATCAGTTTTAAGTTGCACATTGATATAATATTTTTCAAATCACAAAACAGTGTAAGTTCAATGACTCATAAATGACTGGATATAAGAGTTAAACAATTATTTAAAGTTGTAACATTTTTTGTATTTATTTCTAATGTTAATTCTAGTGCAATCTTATTTTCGTAGTTTATAAATATTTTTTATTTTTAATTTTGGTACTAGCGTAAAAAAGATTTAAAAACTATGACATCATAGTACTTGTTTGTGCATCGGATATGTGCCAACGTATTATTATTTCCGATTCATTTTTTCTGACAAACTTTCATTCATCCACACATATAACTTTAAATTACATAAACATCGTTCTTTAATTTTATACCAATCTTCATTGGTTTCTTATTATTTATTATTAAATAAAACAAAGCAAGCTTCCAATCATGGCAGATAACGTTCAATCTCCTTGTGTGAATCTACTCAATGATACATCTGATTCAATGATACACAACACTTACTTATACACATAATCTAAAAACTGTTGACTACAAACACTACAAACAAACACTACAAAATTGATATTAAAATATTTCCAAAAATTTAGAATAAGAATAATTGTATAAAATATATTTAATTGATTAATATTACATAAAATTAAATGCCTTTTTGAAATCAGTTCACTTTTAAGTCTATTTTATTCTACTTGTTATTTTCTTAAAAATATGTTTTGTACAAATATTTGTAAACTTATAAACAAAATTTCTCTTAATTTAATTTCATTTCAAGACATAATATATGCATTCATTGTGAGTATAATTATATAGTAACGGATAATTCATATTTTTTTATGGTTATGTATTGTGGTGTTATTTTGTATATTGCAAATCGTCAATAAACCTTATATATATCTCAGGGTCGAATTAATACTCAATACTCAATAGTAAAGGTTACCTATAATTTTTTTTTATTTACCTTAATATGAGACTCTAATGATTATCTTTCAATATTGGGTTCAATTATTGAAAGATTAAACTTTACAAATAAATCATTTGCCACTCTCACACGGTGGTTAGTAGCTCTCAATAAATAAAGTTTGGTTATTACTAATAGTGATTGACACATATATCTGGAATGTTAAATCTGACAGTCATCAATTAAATCTTCCCAAGAATTAACAAGTAAGTAGAGCATATATTTTTATTTAATTCTTTATTTGATAAATCTTTATTTTTAGGATGTTAAAATGGAAAGAAATCTTACCCTGTCAACTTACACATTAACTTTTCCTACAGGTAAGTCTTCCTCGTATGTCTCTCCAATAGTTTCTTGTTATTTTGACATATGTATCTTCTAATCCCTTTCCAACAATTACCTTCACTTTTACTAAACCTACAACTTCCACAACATGCACTTTCCGCCAGGAATTCTCTCAACAACAAAAAAAAAACTATTTATTATTTTTTCATCTCCACGAGAGACCCCCTTTTTTCAACTATTTTGTCTGTTATGTTTTTCTTTTATCAAAATACCCCCTATCTTTGGTAATTCTTTCTGTTTCCTCACTAACAATGTCTAACCATAGAAGTTATTTTTTTATACATTATTATTGAAGTACAGAGAGAATTTTAAATATGCTATAGAAAATAAATATACCGTTAAATTATTTTTTTGATTGATGCCACGATATATTTACCTAATATACATGATTTTTAATTTTCAGGTTGACTTATGGCTAGGATATCCTTTCCTTTTATTATCCTTATTAATGTTAATATTGTATCATAATACTATAATAAATATATGCTATTCCATTGTTTTTTATTTTATAATTCTATATTAAAATTTTGTATTCTTGGGATATCATCATGACTTTGTATGTAAGTTTATATGTTTTATAGTTTTTATTTATTGATCCCTAAGAACCACGTCTGTGCAATAATGATTCTTTAGATTTTTCTTTATCTTATGTACATGCTCATATTAATTTCTCCACTTCACATAAACGTGAACATAACAGTATATTGCAACGATTTTAACTAGATTATTTACAGACTATTTACAATATATATCTTTAGCATTTATCTTTACTACACATCTATGTTCAACTAATTTACGATGCGCGTATTTATTTAACTCGTCTACTAATCCTGCCTTCCCTGCGCGGCGCTTTATATACCGTATCCAGGATTGCTAGAACGCACAGAATTATTATGCGTCATACATTCTGGAATGCTGTAGAAAGTTGTCAATACGACGATAACTATGGCGTGGTTTCCCCGATCGTTACAATATTGAAAAATCCTACAACACAGTTTTTATATTATAAATACACAATCTTATGTTCAATTCTGTGAATCTTCCAGGATTCATTCGTTTAGACGGTATGCCATCCGTGCTTTTTTAATGGAAACCCCTAATCTTTTTCGTGGTTTACAAATTTTCACACCGTCATGAGAAATTTTTTGAAAAAAAAAAGCTAATGAAAAATAAATACTTAAGGTTTTCGATCTAGTTCACACATGTACATTTTTACTAGAAAAATGCACAGTTTGCGGATAAATCAGCATGTTGGCGAATTGTCGATGTCCCAAACACAAACCTTTGATTCTAACAAGATGGAGCTCCACCCGCAGAAATGAATAATGAATGATTAAGGTTTCTCGGTAAAGTTCAGCAGGCACTTGGAAAATATTATATACGAGGGGGTATTGATAAATAGTTGGCCTTGAATAGTTCTAGCAGGCAAAAATAAATCGTTGCTATGAAAACAAGTTGAAACTTTGACAAGGGCACGTGCAAAGTGTCAGCCCAAAATGTGATGTTATTTCGAAATTGTGATTAAGAAAAGTAAACCATGTCAGATGAAGATTGGAACTTCAGCAAAATCGAGTATCGTTCGGTTATCAAGTACCTGTTTTTGAAGGGAATGTCTGGTAAAGAAATTTATGATGACATGTTAACAACATTAGGAGATCAATGTCCATCCTATTCAACCATTAAAAACTGGGTTGCTGATTTTAAACGTGGAAGAAAAGATGCTACCGATAAGAAGAGCTCTGGGAGACCGATTTCTGTGTCAACGCAAGAAAACATTGATGCTGTTCATGATATGATTTTGGATAATAGACGAATCGGCCTAAAACGCATATTAGAGACTTTGAATATCTCATACGAACGCGTTTTTCATATCGTTCATAATGAATTGGGAATGAAAAAGCTATCCGCAAAATGGATACCCAAATGTCTCAATGCTGATCAAAAGCGATTGAGGGTGACAACATCTCAGTGGATATGCAATCAATTTAACGCTAGAAAATCAAACTTTTTGGATCGCCTTGTTACAATGGATGAAACTTGGATTCATCATTATGATCCAGAAACTAAAGGAAAGTCTAAGGAGTGGAAACATGCTGGCTCTCCTCGGCCCAAAAAGTTTCGTGTGCAGAAGTCTGCTGGAAAAGTTCATGCCCCCATTTTCTGGGACAAAGATGGTATAATTTTCGTGGATTACTTGGAACATGGAAAGTCAGTCACGGGAGAATATTACGCATCTCTATTGACCAAACTTCGAGCGAGAATTGTGGAATCACGGCAAGGAAAACTTACCAAAGGCGTCTTGTTTTTGCAGGATAATGCGCCCGCCTATAAATCACTTATTGCCCTACAAAAAATCAATGAAATCGGTTTTGAAATTGTCGACCATCCGCCATATTCTCCCGATTTGGCCCCATCGAATTATTATCTCTTTCCGAAACTCAGAAATCATTGAAAGGACGAAAATTTACATCAAACGAGATGGTAATTGATGCTGTGGAGTCGTGGTTTGCAGAACAGGATAAAACTTTTTTTTCTAAAGGATTAGAATTACTCTTTGATCGATGCATTAAATGTATAGAGTTGAAAGGTGATTATGTTGAATAAAATACTATTCGAAAACATGTAGTTTTTTTCTAGGCTAGGCCAACTATTTATCAATACCTCCTCGTACGTACTTTCTTACGTTTCCTTCCTTGTCATTCTATGTTCACTTTCGTAATCATTTAAGAACTTTTAGTTAACGTAAGTGGTCTATGGGAGAATGTGTCGACAGATAGCTTCTTGATGTAGTCAAAACTACCCTGGACTTGACCATTCGTCTGGGGCCCCTTTGGGTTTTTAGAAGGCCTTTATAGGGGCCGTTATCCGATACGGCTAAACCTAAGTAATGCTATTATGGTGGGGGGGTCACCTTCAAAGGATGTAGACTCGGGCATCAATGACGTAACTACCGTCGGTTTTAACAGATTCCATTCAAGTGGTTGTATGCCTTGCTATCTTTTGGTAAGGTATAGAGCGAGTGTTTTTAATGTGAGTAAGGAGCGTCTGACTGGGGCCTTTGATATGATTGTAAACAAGGAGTTACGTGGATGGTGTGAAACAGAGTGCGAGACGATGATGGTGAGTGTGAATGAATGAATGTCAAGACGGTTGAAATGTGTGTAAGAAAAGGAGGAAGGTCTGTCTTAGTTTAAGTTTGGGTTTTTTTGACTGGGCATGTAAGTGTGAACGAATGTTTAAGTGAAACGAACTTGTATAGGAGTTGTATGAGAGGTTGCGAGAATGGAAAGGCTGGTTATTGATATGCCTGTATAGGACAATGATATGGAGGAAGTGGTTCTGATAGTTATTCTTATTTTCGTTGCAAGTGCGCTGTGACGTCAATTTCTAGGCTCGATGCCGAGATTTCAAGTACGACGCGTTAGCAGAGTTCTTTAAAAGAGGCCAAGAGCCTTACAAAATTGTAAAAAGCATTAATTTATTGTAAATCCTCAGGTAAACTTTCACATATGTCAAATTAGGCACATAAGCTCAATACCACTTTTTTGTTTATTTATCTGACAAAACGAATACAAAAAGTATTTATGTTTCACTTGCATACTATTCGTTATGTATATCTGTGATATTAACTATATAAACAAATTCATAACAACAAGGCATTATAAGCGGGCATTATAGTTTATAATGCCCGCTCAGCGTTTACTTTGCAATCGGAGCCGACGTTATGGTCAATAGTAATTAGGATGATTAGGTCAGAAACTGTCTTTTTCGTAAGAGTGTGTTGCGACACAACAAATAACGAGTATTTGAATTTAGTTGAAATTTATTATTTTATTTTTATTTAATTTTATTATTTAGTTGAAATTTATAAATTCCGTCTTGAACATTTAACGTCCTGAACAGCAGACGAAGTTCACTACGTCTTGGCTATTAAAAAAAAACAAAGGTTATTCTTCGATAAGTACAAAACACTTTAAAAAGTTTTATAAAAATTAAATTATGCCTATTTATAGTTATTACAGTTTTATTTTATTATAAAGACAAAAACCAGTGAAATTAACAATCTGATTGTATTTTTATTAATTTAAGTAGGATATAGTAATCTAATGGAAAAATAAAAAATGCTCTTGAAAGTAATCGGGTATTACTGTATAAATATTTAAAGAAAATGCGAAAAGAGTGTATAAAATACAAGGCATTTACAGAATGCTCTAGGTTTTGATATTTTGAGGAGAAAGCAATATTGATTTCAATTACCTAAAGTGCTAATTATAAATTTATAGCAACTAGTTTTTGTATTTTAAGAGTATTTGAAACTTTAGAACAAAGGCATATGTTTTCAAGGATGCTTTGGCATGGTTCATTCTATGGAGTTCATAGCATAGAAGCCATTCTTGAGCTAGAACGGACATCTAAATGAAGAAGAATCGTCATTAATTTAATATTTATCTAGTTCATTTCGTTAATTCGTTTAGTCGTTAGTCGTTCAGTTCTTAATTCGTTAATTTTTAGGATCTAATTGTTTAGGTTTAGATTTTGCGACCCATATACAAAAACCGTTTGAATCGACCTTGAGATCGATTACACTGGCCGACAGTGTTTGGTTGAGCTGGTCTTGTATAAATATTGTACGTTAAATGAGGTGGACCTTATGTAGATGTAACTTACTATTAGTAGTACATAATTTCCGGTTGCAACGTTTCAATTAGTTTATAGCTATAATAAACTGTCGTTAAGTAGCTGTTCTATATGGTTCAGAGTATAATTTAGCTTGATAGAATTTGCTAATTATAATGACGTAATGTATCGTTATTGCAAACAGAATATTAGATAATACGACATCATTAGACCTAATGCCTTTCATTCCGCATAATATAATATTAATCTCTATATGATCTTCAGATCCATAACATAACACTCTGATAATTAGATGAATGTAAAAACATTACAATTTACAAGACCGAATCCCGAGGTTGGTTTTTGTAAAAAAGCAACGTACCTAAAATGGGTGTTTGAAATTTCGTTTATGACATATAAAATCTCCTATAAATCGGCTGTATGATTTACAATAACACCTCTTGTCATTTATTTAAAAAAATAATATTTTGATACGCCTCGTCTATTTTGATATATAACCCTGAGTACAAGGAATGCATTCAGATAACAATACCCCGCATTCAGAGACGAGTAATCCATTCTCATATTCTTATATCATAGTGATTTATTATATTTTCCACCACTGTTATCCTTTCACTCCCTTTTTGTTATTTTGAATATAATATATTTATGAAATATTTCTAAGACACGTTTTATTTTTACGCTCTAAGAATATATCTAATAACGACATGAAAAGAAGCATCTTTTCATCTTTTCCGCCAAGTCGCTTTTTCCAAAAGTAAAAGACAGACATTTGGAGTCATTGCTGCTTGGCCACCGCGTGAGGTTTCCTTCGAGCACAAAATAACGCTGAAATAACAGTCAGCACTTTTTGATACATTCGCTTTTTGTTGACCGAATTTGAATAAAGGCTGAATTTTGTTATTTTATCTGTTCAACCCGTTCAGCGCGAATAAAAATATTTTCTAATCTAAAGAACTGAGTTTGTGGATGTTTTCTAAAGAAACAATTTTATTGTTGGAAAAACGTGTAAAATCGTGTTCATTTTTTTAACGTACATGATCTGTGAAAAATTAATTCAATAGAATTTACTAAAGGGTTTTTACAGTATAAAATAATGCTGTGCTTTTTGCAAAGCATTGTGGACTACACTCTGTCTTGTTGATGTTATCAAATTAAATGTTTGTTTATGTAGTTAATATTAAAAGGAACATTATTTGTTGCAATGATTTTGATATTGAAAATAAGAGTGCCAATTAAACATAATTCTAAATATTGATAGCATTTACTACCGATGTTTCTTAGATTTGATTGATATTATTTCGTTGTCGATATCAATTATGAGAAGAGCCACAACTCCTGTTAAGTCTGCCAGATGTGAGCTGACTGCCCGGAGCCGTCAGTCCTCCTTTGCATAACAGAACGGAACTTCGCACTTTCTTATGTCTTGACCGTTGAATCACGCTTTCTTAATATAAATCTTCCTCATAAATTTTTCTTATGAAGCTATGTAACTGCATTATGTGCGAAAAACGTCTACGGCTATCTAACATAGAGTGCTATTAATTAAAATGCAATATGCTCTATTACTCTAAATAGCATTTTAAAATAATCATTTAAAAGCATTAAGTTAAATTTCTTGGTTGTTGCAAGTACATTGGTATTTTACCACGAACAGACGTGACTTGTTATACAAAAATTCACCTTTGCATCTTTTATTTTATAATAAATGCTACTTTTTACGTTTGTATTTTTAATATTAATATGTAATATTAAATAAATAAATTAGTGTTAAATAAATTAAGTGTTAAATTCTCCTCAAGTGAAGTGAAGGAGGTTAAACTGCTAACGCATTTTGAGCGGTTATATATTGTTGGTTGCATAAACATACAGTAAATGCAATGCATTCAGATGATTATTTTAAAATGTAACATGGACTATATTGCATTTTAATTTAATAGCACTATATGCGTGTAAGTGATTCCTTTTGTGGAATTTTTTTAAAATTCTGAAATAATTTTGCACATCAGTAGTTTTTTAACTGGTATACATGCCATTCTTATGTCACCTACCTGAAAGTAGATACCTTAGTATCTTCGAATATATTTAAGTAGCATACTATATTTAATAAGTATTTGTTAAATGCATTTTAAATATTGAATGTTTTTCAGTATAAAAAATTATAAATATTTATTAAATCTCTACATCAGATAATTTATTGTTGAATCTTCATATATATTTAATACACATTTGGAAAAATATGTAAATATTTTATATAGATACATTAAATTTGTTTATGATAATAAAACAACATAAAATTTAGCTTAATTAGAAATATTCGTTAAATATTTCATTTCGAGCAAACATTTAAATCTTCATATATTAGAAATATTCAACATAGATTTTGAAAAAGTTGTTTCCAATTTAGTATTTATTATATTTTTATGTAAATAATACGAAACTCATCAATGTGTGACTTGTAATGTAAAATAATGTAAAACGTGTATTAAAGTGCAGAAATTTCTGAAAACTTACATTTCTTTTACAAATATTTTTTAAATGTTTTTAAAAGTGTTATTGTGAAAATATAATATTTTTAAAAATGAGGCTTTGTAAAAATATTTTCGGCAATCGGCATTGGCTTTCTATTGCGCGTATATAGTGTGATATCCCAAGCAGCATTTAAGTAGTAGTAACTGAGATCGGAACTTTGATTGAGTAGTTGTTACGTAACTGCAACTAAATTTATGACGTTATAGGTTTAATTTCTTCAATTCGGAATATTTTAGTAATTGTGTAGTTATTTCTACTATTTATTGAAACTATGTAGTTGCATTACTTCTGAGTAACTATTAAAGTATTTGGAACGGTATTGCCACTTAGTATACTTACTTTAAAGTCGTTACAACTTCAAAGTGGTATTATGATTGTAGCAGTAACTTGCCCGAAGCTACTTTAAAGTTTTTAAAACCTTACAGTAGTATTGAATGTAAAACTTACGTTTTTGCTACCCAGGAAAATCACATTAAAGTAATTTTTCGTAAACTACTCCATCTCCATATTTACTTGTAAAATGTTGGATTAATCAATAATCATTAATCAATTTGCAATTTGTTATGATTGTTAATAGATGTTTTACTATATAACCTTCAATAAAAATAACAATTGGTGCGAAATTGTGCCTTAGGGATTGTTATGTATGTAGCTTGAAGTTGGCAACATTTATTTGTAGTGATGTAACTAACCAATCCTGGCCCGTCCCCTAGGCGAGCGTCAGTAACACTTGAGCCGGCTTGGAAGATACACGTCTTCTGCAGTCTATGCATTGTGTATGTAATTCGCCCTGCTCACTCAATATTAATAAAGTTAATTAATAACAATAATTGAGTATCTTTCATTTCAACACATAAAAGAACATAACAGGAATAATATAAACATGGTTTCTATCATGTGTATCAACTTATAAGTATTTCGTGTATATTTATCATATTTTATTAAAGACATATTTTTACTAAAAAATATATTTAAAGAAGGCGCGTCGTTATTTTTCGATGGGTGATTTTTTAAATTTCTGATCTAGAAAGCTATGACATAATTTTAAAACAAAAGATGCGGAAAACGTAGGGCGTAGTTTGAATCGTTCGATTTGTCACAACTGTCAGATTTCAAAAATGTTGACATAAACATAACCTACTTTGACATTTGGAATAGCAGTGTGATCAACGCTACGCCCTACGTTTCGGTGACCTTCGATACGGCGTAAAAATCACGACTTACTAGATCAGAAATTTAAAAAATCACCCGTACTTCATTGTTCCGAAACACAACCTATTTTATTTATGTCATAAAGTGCTGTTGTTAGAATTTCCAATGTGACTTTTGAGACTCAATAAGACAGAGTTATTAATTATTATAGAATCATGTTGAGGGTAATTTAAACATTGAACTGGAACACTAGAACTACAACGCATCAAAGATTCGGAAAATTTCACAAGAGGCCACGGTATGTCTACAGTGCGAAGTTCTTTGAATAAATTTGCACTATTACTTTTTTTTGGTGATTTTATATAGAAAAGTTTTATAAATTATTAATTAAACAATCAACTAATAAATCAATATTTTTAATATATCGTTTAACATTAAATTACACTTTACAATAACTTTTATTAAATATAAATTATTTGCAAGGCAGAATTTTTCGTTTTAATCCTGACACAGTCGAAAGTGGCAACTCTTGTGCTATATGCTCTTTACATTTAAACGTATAAAAATTATTAGATTCGACACTCTTTGAAAAATACATAGACGTCATATGTGACCTTCGGGCGTATATTTGATGTTAGTTTAATGTTATATTTAATGATTCCTTTCTTTTAATGAAGATATAATAATTAACTTTTACCAAAATTTTAATTTGATTCTTAAAACTCCATTTAAGAGTGTCCAAAATGCATATTTATTTGACGCTGCACATAATTATGACGTTGTGTATTTCTTAATTGCTGTCGACCCTGGTTCTTCTAGTCTCACTTTGATATTTAGCTCAAATAATCTAGAGACGTTAGAAAATCAGTGTAAAGCTTCTTAACGAAAAAGAAAGTGAATTTTTGAGGTAGGACGTTTTTATGATCTCATCAGAAAATTAAATAATGAAGAATTAATTCAAATTTTACTTCCTTTTCATAGATTTTGAATGATATACTTTGCTCATTTTACATTTTATCGTTCTATCATTAGCTTTCGAAATAGTATACATAATTAGTAAAAGAAGTCACTGCATAAGCATTTAAGAAAACAAGATGGCGCACACTGACAATCACAAAAATCTTTTTCGATTCAAAGTGTATGGACTCCTATATAAATTTAGGAAGCTCACTGATTTATCTTTTAAAATTTTAAATTTTCATTAAGGAATCCCAGAAGTCAGTTATAGTGTCGGAAAGAATGACAAGAAATTCTAAAAAGTCTTACGCAAAGAAACGAGCTATTCAATAGAGTGGGTCAAAAAAAATAATTTTTTTTTCGGAACGCTTTAGTGCGGAAAAGTTGCCTATAGTAATAAGAAGAAAAACGGTATAAAAAAAAATTAAAATTGGTTAACATTTTCCGTTCGCGCATCGTACTTAAAGTTTATTTAAAATTTCAAAAATCACAATATTTTTGTAATTTTTTCCTGTTAGTTAAAACTTTTTAAATAAACACGCATTAGTTTTTTATGCTTGTTTTATGGTTTAAATAACCTAAGTAAGTTAAATTCTGATCAATAATCTAATTTTTCCCGTTCGCGCAACGTCTTAGAAAAAAACAGAAGTTTACGAATATATCGCAATTTTCACTGTGCAACGAGCGAAGACGTTTTGCTAGAACAAAACAAACCAGAACTCACTTGAAATAGATTGTACTGGTTTGAAGTAGATTGATCCGTGGCGTGGTTCCTCCCTGCTCTGCCGCAGCCCTTCCCCCACCAACTCGGGCTTCTACTCGTCATGGCGTCCACGTCCAGTGACTACGGCCTTCATCAAATGATATAACTCAAAGCATTATTTCTCGTTTTTATGAACTATCAGTATCATTAAAAAATTAGAAGTAGTACGGTGTGATTGCACTGTAACCAACACTGGATGGAACTCACCACGTGGAGGTGGTTGCATTTATATTATTGGCTGTTGTATTTATATTATATTTACATTACAGACATTTAATGTCTGATTTTATGGAGAAATAAGGCATAAACGATCTAGACTTCAGTGTTGCTCTAATATAGCCATCTCTAGCTTCATGCCCACTAACTTTATTCGTGGCCTTTGTTACCAGCGTGAATCACCTCTCCACAGCCTGAGTGTGACAGGGAAACTTTTGTATTTATCTGATGAGCGTAGTGTCGGAATTGCTGAGTGATTTAATATCATCCTCTTTCATCGACAAGCATTGCCAACAGAACATTCTCTGAATGCGCAAAAAATGCATTTCGTTGTATTACTGGATCTACAACTTGAAGTAATTTGTCGGGTAAATACCGTGATGTTTTGATTGCTTGAAAGACATGTCTTGGTCCGTCAGTAAAATATTTGCTCTTTTTTATGGCAAACCACACAGGCATGTATGATTTTAAGATGAGGCCAACTATTTCTTTTAAGTTTCCGGATGGATCTGATGAACTTATATACAACCTAAGGACTCGGTTGGCCGCAGTTAGCCATCTGGAATGGGACAAAGGACCAGGGTTCCGATTTGCCAAGTGTTTTGGACAATGTCCCAAGGTAATGGTATTTGCAATGTCTAACAAATACTGTTGGTCCTTGCTCAACAAATCCCTGTCTATATCAGGAATCGAACAAGCTATGGGTTCATAATCGACTACAGAGAGTTTTTCACAGCAAGTGAGTTGCTGCCCGATGAGCCCACTAAAAGATCTAGGCCCTGCAGTTTTACCGTCAATATATCGGAAAATGTGGCGAAGAAGAAGAAGTTCCACACTTAGAAGTTCATTAAAATGCAGGTAGGTATATGTTCCACTGTAGCGGACGTCCTACATGATTTTCTAGTCGTTGGATGACACTGTTCTTCCATCAAGTGTTGGTTACAGTGCCATCACACCCTACTACTTCTAGTTTTTCTAATGATATTGATAGTTCATACAAACGAGAAATAATGTTTTGAGTTATATCATTTGATGAAGGCCAAACACACTGTACGTGGACGCCGTGACGAGTAAAAGCCCGAGTTGGTGGGGCGAGAGCTGTGGCAGAGTAGGGAGGGGCCACGTCACGGTTCAATCTACTTTAAACCAGTACAATCTATTTCAAGTGAGTTCTGGTTTGTTTTGTTCTAGCTAAACGTCTTCGCTCGTTGCACAGTGAAAATTGCGAAATATTCGTCAACTTCTGTTTTTTCTAAGACGTTGCGCGAACGGGAGAAATTAGATTATTGATCAGAATTTAACTTATTTAGGTTATTTAAATCATAAAACAAGCATAAAAAACTAAAGCGTGTTTATTTGAAAAGTTTTAACTAACAGGAAAAAATTACAAAAATATCGTGATTTTTGCAATTTTTCATAAACTTTAAGTACGATGCGCGAACGGAAAATGTTAACCGATTTTAATTTTTTTTATACCGTTTTTCTTCTTATTATAATAGGCAACTTTTCCGCACTAAAGGTTTCCGAAACAAAAAATTATTTTTTATGACCCACTCTATTGAATAGCTCGTTTCTTTGCGTAAGACTTTTTAGAATTTCTTGTCATTCTTTCCGGCACTATAACTGACTTCTGGGATTCCTTAATGAAAATTTTTGGAAAACCTTCGTATTGCTATTCTACATGTCTTCTTTTCCAGTTTGAATGAAAGCAGCAGGTAATAAGTACAAGCCAATAAAATAACCACTAAACTCATTAATGAAAATCCCAGCATTTGGAGAAGTTAATTTCAATTAAAAATTATTAAAATTAGAAATATTTTTGACTGTACGAAAAATAAAATAGGGAAAGAGATTGTATCAATTTGTATCCCAGCATTTTTATATTGTTTATATTTGTACAATATTTGTTCAACCTTTTAATTAAGCCAACCCTATAGCGTAGCTTTGAAGTGACGCCCGACTGCAGGCAAGTGGAATTGTTTAACCCCATTTTTATCTATAATATAACAAAATGTAATCATATTTGCTACAACTTGTTAAGGTGAAAAAGTATTTACTTAATCTCCAACCAAACCTCTATGCACCCTATAATACTTTATAGATTTACTAACCTTAATTAAATTATATACTCAACATGACAAAACATTGTTAAATTAAGAAAATAATTAATATTATTAAATTTAATTAAATTAAATTTAAATTAACTTAATTTTGTTAAATTTTGAAAGTGTTCAATAGGAAATTGGTTTATTCTATTTAACAATTGAATTTCTCGTTTTGACAAATAATGTTGACATTGAAAGCAATGCCTTTAATTTTATTTAATATTGACACATTTTCTGCTATAGCAAACAATCTGTGCAATAGAAACAAAAAGTATCTCTAGAAGTCATAAATATTTATGTAGAATTTTCAAAATAAATACAAACAGTTGAAAATATTATGAGAATGACTTGTCAGTGTTGCTAAATAAAATCTTTGATAAACAAAAAAAAATAACATTACTAAATTATTCCCAAGTGACAACGTATTTACTAATTGTAAGTGAAGGATTTTATAATGATTATTGTTACTGTGATACTGATGTAATACCTACGTGTATGGAACGATTGGAGATTATTTGGAGGTATTGCCATTTTTACAAATTTCCCTTGTTAAATTCATCCCCCGTGTACTGTACTCGAGAGAATATCTAGAATTGTTAATTAATTCTAGATATGTTGTTATTTCATAGTTATGTTGTAGTTCGTGTATCTTCAGATTCAACGATATTGTAAACATATACAGCAAAGAGATTTTTATGGTAGGTCCATTAACAATATATAGATCAAAATTTCAAATAAAAAAGTAAAATAATAAGGAAATTAGAAAACCATCTATTTATCTTCTAATCTATTTCCAATATTAATTCTCATTACTTTATTTTCCTCTTTAATTTAATAAGGCACCCATTGATTGATCTAAAGTACTTCGTAAATTCACTGGCGTGCGGTCCATGGAAGCAATGGAAGCAACGCTTCCCTTCAGAATTTATTAAAAATAAAAACCAATGCTAACAAAAATATTTTTATAAAACTATGGTTATCGTTTATTTAAATTTGTAATATTTAATATCAATTAATATTAATATCAATTCCGTATAACAAAAAGTATAATTATTTAGAGTACTATTTTAAATTAGGCTCATGAAACTTGCACGGAAAGGTAATACCGATTCAAATGTGTTACATACACTGCATATAAGCACTGCTTACAACTGCTCTTCTCTTAGCCTTGGCGTGATTCAGCGGGCGTGGTCATAGTAGACGATGCTCTTAGCATTGTTTGGCCGTTATTGTTAGTGTGCTTCATGCCAAAATGTTTATTATAATTTGGTTCTTTGTTCGATTTAGTATTTGTTAAATTTAATGTTACTAATTTGCGAATGAGACTGTATTTTGTCGCATTTTATTATTTCAATTTATATAAGTTAGATTTTTTTAAAGACAAATAATTCTATTTAGTTTGCCTGTATGCAAATTTAAAATTGCATTATCGTCACGACTGCAAATTCAGCTGCTTCGGTGGAAGGTTCGAGTACCTTCGATACATCCGAATAGGGTCGATTTTTTTGTTCACACATAGAGAAATGCTTCATGAGAGCTTTGCACAATATTGTTCAAAACGGTGTTGGAGAATTTTATATTATAATTGTAGAATCGTATTGTCCAGCGTTGTGTAGGTTTTCGTTACTGAATTGTCTAACAGGAACGTACGACAATTATTTAACACAGTCAGATTTAGTTCTGCATTCTTTGGAACAATGTTGTAGAGGATAAGCTAGCATATTATGTTGAAGTATAATTGTGAAAAATGTTTAGAAAAATATAATATTTTTTTTGAATGAAATCATAATCCAGTGTTCAAACTGCTTGCTACTAATTATTGTGTTTCGCAAAGAAATTTTAGTGTTATACCTGTATATACTATACATTGTATAGTTATATACATATTAGTTACATATATTTTAATATATGTAAAAATATATATTTTATTTGTGATACCTAACCTTCTCTATAGAATATTTGTGCCAGAGTATTGCACAATTTGTATAAATGTGAACAAGTAATTGTGTTAAATACTATTAAGCAATTGTGGCACAACTAGCGCAACAATTGTACAATTTTGTATAAAATTGTATGCAACAACATTACACATTCTGTTTTAATAAGTAACACAATTTGTTATGGAAACTTATAGACAACTATTCATTTGATTCTACAAAATTACTATTGACTTCCACAAAATGTTATATTTGAGTTTATACACATCCTTACAAAAAATTGAAAACATTATTTAAAAAATCTTGACAAACTAAATGACACAATCTTGTTTTATAATTCTACACAAATTGTCCCTGTCACGTTTATACAATACCACACAATTGTTGATGAAATTTAAATACATTTTTCTCTGTGCAGTTTGTAAATTATTAATAAAGAATTTTCCGCATACAGTTTTAGGGAGAAATTACAAATTTTTAAGAAAGGCAGATCAAAACCAGAACTTTCAAATTTAACAACAAAGATTAAAACCTGCACTGGTATTTTGCTAAGAAAGACCGGAAAATCGAGTTGCAGTATAAATACATAGTAGTAGTTTTTTTATAATAAAGAATAATAGTCAACAAATTCCCTAAGTATAAAGTGTAAAAGTTCTTTGAAAAACTTTTAAGCTTAATAATTGTAACACTGTTTTTTTATTGTACCTAGCAGGGGCGGATCCAGAGAAGTATTTTGAGGGGAAAATTTTTTGAAAAATAATTGTTTTAATAAATAATAATTAAACAAACATTATTTGTTTCTATTCTATGTCTACGTATTTTTAAATTGGGTAGGGGGGAATTATTCCCTTCCCGTTAATCCGCGCCTGTACCTAGGTGTATTATAATTAAAATCGTGGTTGCTTTCCTAGCCTAAATTCTCACAGCACGCCAATGCGTAAATTAAACCAAGAAAGCAGTCCGATATTGACGACATTATTCGCACAATATTGTCTAGTACTACCTGACAAACAAACAGCAAGCCTTTTGTTTTTCGCAAAAACTCTTTAGGAACGAAGGATTTATCGTTTCAATTCAAATGCAGCTTTATCTCTGTAGCTTTCTATAAGTCAATCAACATAAACAAGCTTATTTTATAAAGTGAATTCCAATAAGACTATGTAACAGTCAGTATAATGTATCAACTTCACAGTTGAATGTCACTATCAAAGACATTACAAAGACGTGAAGTGGACGAAGCACGCAAATTTACGATTTCTTTTAAAGGAAATACAAGAATTTTATTTTCCTCTCACCTTTCTGCATACGAAATTTTTCCATTTTTAAAAGCTCTGCAGTGCATGCAATTGTCACGTAATCATTTGCATTTTTATTATTGTAATTAAAATTTCTTTAAGATTTAAGAATCTAAAGGTGGGGTAGCCGCATTTTAATGTTAATTAAGTTGCATTCTTGTTCAAGACCTCGAGATTATTTTAAATGGTTAATTTAAGGAGACAAAATGAAGAGCAGTCACGTTTATTCATTGTTTAATATAGGTGCATTAAAAGTTATTCGAAATTTTATAACAGAGGCTTCCAAAATAACTTACTTAAAATTCAAGATCTGTAGGTGGAAATAAAAAATTCAAACTCCAAATAAGGATGTACGCAGTTTTGTAAGTGCACTTGTTAAAGAAGTTTTACGGATGTCTAGACAAATACTCGTGAGACCGTACAGGATGTAACTAGGAACAACTAATTTAAATAAAATCCTCTTTAAGGGTTGTTACGTTTTCGTTTTGTGTTAACCCTCGCCTTTCTCTTGTTATTAAATTAAAACATTTTTTTCTTACTCAAGTTTCAACTTACATAAAACAAAACTTTTTTGAAGATTTGCTCAAGGAAACGCGCATTTTAGGTAAATTATATTCAAATGTAATTTCCATTTTATAAAAGGAATCGATTTTAGATTTGTTTGCGTGGTAGATGCGCTTTTAGTGAAGAATAATCTTGTGAGCAGACGGAATAAGCCTTATTTGAATGTAAAGCCTTGTCGGAAAATGAAAACCAACAACAAATGCAGCGGGTGATGCATTGAGTTTTCTTGAATTATATATGTGCTTATGGAGGTGAAGGAGAAATAGTTTCACATAGTGCATTTGGTTTTTTGGAATAGCAAATAGGAGAGCTGGAACGCCTGAGGAAATCCGATAAAGATGAGAAGAGTTTGCACATTAAATAATTTTTGATAATCTCATATTTATTAGGATTAAACGCACTACGCTGCATTTGATTCATATTAAGAACGTTGTATGTAACTGGTTTTGTATATGCAAAGTAAAGGTATTATTATCCCTCAGACTTTACATATCCAATTTATGATTAGGGAAACGACTGCAGTGGATTTGCATGTTATCTTTACTGCTAATAAATGAATGCCTTACTAATGCAAAACTAATCTGACGTTCTAAATGCCTATACATACATTTATTAATTTGTCCTCAGTACCAACTAAAGTTTTACATTTTTTCAAATCATCTATGGTAAATGAAGTATTCCAATGTCTTTAGGCGAACAGTTTTTAGCATATTTCAGCAATAAGCATCACCTACTTATACACATAATATATTTTTTATTGATTTTTTAAATGTTACCAATGGACTGTAGAGTCACGATAAGTAATAAAAATCAAATTGACATAGAATATTTAAAATTATTTCGTATTCCTTTGTGCCCAAGGTGTTGCAAAATTAGCGTAGCTTTTAGGTATTACTAAGTGCTAGTAGATACTTAGAACACTGAAAATAAATAGGTACACTTTTACAGACTAAAACCGATATTGGGGATGGGATTTTATGGGGATTTTTATATATTTTTTGCATGAGAATCACCTTTAAGGTAGGCAACCAATTTTCAATACAAGTTAGCCTCATTAGCATGTGTACAGACGAGGTTAGATACTTTTTTCTTATTGCCATTCGTGTCGGTATTTTGCTTTAGTTATGTGTACATTTAAGTATTTTGGCTTTTATTCATTTCATCAAGTAATTCGTACCTTCTAATTCCAGTTTTCATATTCTATCAGCATTTACGGAACTTTATTGGTCATTTGAATAAAATAATAGCATCCTCTGCATATCTGTTTAGATTTGGTTGGATACAAGTTTTTCGAATTTTCCGGTGATTCAGAGAATTCTATACAGGAAGGTCTAAAAAGTATGAAATAATGTTTATTATTGGTCTTTAGTTGACTTTTGAGCTGAACTTTCGAACAAATCGATTTTCTATTTTTTGTTGGAAGTCTGCTGATTCGTATTAAAAGATACCGACAGATATTATCCGAGAGGAACTACAAAATCTTACGCCACACCATGTTGTTTCCGAAAATTATAGTAGATTAAACATCTCCAAATACAACTTACAATAAACCAAAAATGTTTTTTTTAAATATGTTAACCGCTTACTGTTTGTAAACCATTTATTTCAGACTTCTTTATGGGGTATTCATACATAGTTCTCGATTCTAGTGAAAAAATATGTAGGTTCTCATTCACTCTGTAAAATTGTGTGTAATTTCCTTCTTTGAGGAGTTTTAAGTGTGTGGAAGCCCGAAGCCGTAACATTTTATTTTAATATTTATGGTTTCATGTAGGTGAGTTTTTGTGCTTTAATCATTTAACTTCAAAGTATCTTTCTAAGCTACAAACTATTATTAAATTAATTTCTATTCATTCCTTGCTTTTGTAGAAATCTATTGTAAAATACAAGAGGAAAAATGGTACGATTCCTAGAAGACCTCTGTTTTTAATAGCTGACGACTAACTATTCGGTGCACCCTAGTGAAAGCCTCTTAACTGATTGTAGAAATTCATTTTAGGCCCTTTCCTTGGTTTAATTTTTCTCTTATGAATTTCTGGTACTTAACTGTTCCCTTTTTGAGGGTAACAGACGGAGCATCTAAAACATCAAACCTTTTCACTCATTTAATTTTACCAAGCTTATACCAAAAGAAGTGCAGAAAGCGCCTCTAGTTTTTCATTGCTATTAGATTTGTTTCTGTTAATTTCTAAACATCTTCTCTTAACATTTTAGGTTATGTATTAAAATAAATAAAACTTTGGTTATAGTAAAATAAAATAATAACATTGTGGCACGATTTAATTTAATGCAGCCTTTTCTACAGAAAAAGTATTTCCGTAAGTACTAGTATTTAAGTTGATATTTCCTATTTGTTTAAGTGTAGATACAGGTACATTTTTAATAATTTAAGGTCTCATTAATTATTGTTTATGATCGATTTACTTATAACTCCATTTATTGATTATAATGTTTTGATTGATAGATTTAACTTCTTTTACATTACTGAGATAACTGTTGTGTATTATTTCCTATTTCGCTTGGCTTTGACTGGCGGCTGTTTACGGCCAGCGGTATTGGCGGCTTGTAACACTCGTAAAACCGTCTGACAAAGGTGCTTTGTCGATATATGATCTAGCTTAATATAGCGATTGGGTCAGTTGAGCCGTTATGTTTTGATAGAGCTGTATATGTTTGCAGACGAAGCGAAGGAGTCGAGTCTGGAGTTTCAAAACGAGTACTATGTAGAATAATTTACCGAACGTACTATAATAATGTACAGCAATTTTATTCTATGTCGTATTTATTTATTTTTCGAATGAGCTTTGTTTTATTCGTCCCCTGCTTAAAAATAATCTAGTCACCTTATAATAAAATTGCGATACTTCGATAGCAACGGAATATGTTTGTTGAACTATTACTTAAGACTTTCGGTACTGTAATAGTATATTAAAGTATTAGTTTCATAAGACACGTTTTTAGCGCACGCGTCCAAGAAAACGACCAGCGTAGCGGGGAGTTTTCTGATGGATAAGTGCGCTAAAACGTCTTATGAAACGAATACGTTATTTTTAATCAGTTTAAAAAAATAACTTAATTTTAAATAAAATTTGTTAGGGGAACTTTGTTAAGTTTTTTAACAGTTGGCAACACTAAAAAATTCAAATTCTGCATTTGTTTTTCTTTACTACGTAAAGAAATTTGACATTTTAAGAACAGCTGTTCAATATTGATATTTACTTTAAAGGACACGCAAAATGCGTGTCGTAATGGCTTCATTATGACACGCAAATATAAAAAACTCTTTTTTCTATTTTGCGTCTATAATAAAGCTGTTAAAGCACCCACAACAGGGCGTTAATAGCTCATATGAGTGCTTTAATAGCCCAACTTTTTCAAAGTTTGTAGCATTGAAAAATAATTGAAAAAAAACAGAAAATTGACAAAAACTTCACTCAATTTTCTGTATCAATCAATAAATTTTCAAATGTCAGATCAGTGTTGTCAACTACCACAAAAATCCCTAAATTTCGAAATTGCGATTTTTTTATTTAAAATGGAAATAAAAGACGCAAAATAGAAAAAATAGCATAAAAAACTCGTTTCATAAGTCGTTATTGCGCTCGTCCTTTAGAAAGCTCTCCGCAAGCAGCTCGTTTTCTAAATTTGGACTCGTGCAATAAATCTTGCCTTATGAAACTCGTTCTTTAATATACTATTAAATGTCTTTATACGTAAAGTTCCATTTTTCGAAATAATTCGTCCAAAGAATACGACGCAGTATGAAATAAAGTTTTGTAACACACTAAAATAACTGAACCCAAAAAAGCTACACGTATGGGCGTCAATTGTAACCCATAAAAATTTATAGCCCTAACTTAACTTAACGTCGCACGAAGGAGGTCACTGTAACATCAATAAAATTCAAAATACTGAAAATACAGAATACTTACTCAAATTACTTACTTCACACTAAGAACGGTAGTTACTGTACTTTAATGCACCGACTTAAGATCTCTAATGGCAAATTATCTCATAGGCGTAGGTACTAGTTTCTATAGCTTATAGATTGTAAAGAAAAACAAGGTTTGTAGAAATAATAAGGATATGGGCGCCATTCGCTCGCAAGTCATTATAATACTCAAAATCCGTAAGCAAAAAAGGATTCTATGTAAAACTCCATATAAAAAGTTATATGGGTTGAATTCAATTACTAATCATAGCTTAACTAACTATAATTAAATTAACTAACTAAATTAATGTTAGGCCGATTAACGTATTTTAATAGCTTCCCCAAGTAAACGGTCTAATACTCTCACAATAATATTTAATTTAAATATTCATTTATTCGTAGATCAAATAATATTTTATCCAAAATGAAAATAATAAGAACAGTCGTAATCATGTTTTAATAAGGATCCTTATTCAGAAGAAAATAGTTGTATAATTAAAAAACAGTTTTTATAGAAATGGTACAAATAAAGTTAAACATCGAACTTCTACTTCTACTTCTAGTATACAGTTTATCCGTTAATCCTTGCTAAATTGGTACAGTTTTACAATCCTTTAAGTTTCACAAATATCACTTTCACAATAATGCCCTTAAATCTACTT
The DNA here is from genome assembly GCA_929113105.1 of Agrypnus murinus. Lineage (NCBI taxonomy): Eukaryota > Metazoa > Arthropoda > Insecta > Coleoptera > Elateridae > Agrypnus > Agrypnus murinus. Next base: position 120,230,105 of record OV816031.1, read on the forward strand.
AACATTAGGTACAAAGTACCTCACATATTATAGATGTAGAACTCTGAACTATTGCTGTCGATGCTGAAGTTATAACAATTGTTGATTAACATGATTAACCTGATTTACTTAGGTTTGCAATATCCTTTCATTAATAAAGAATTAAACCATATACTTTCAAAAGAAACTTTCATCATTTAAAAAGCTATCACGTTGACACAATTTTATTACTCAAAAGGTTGCATTATCCCCAATAGAATATAATTTTTTAATTCGGCACAAGATTTAAGCATTTTCCCAATACTACTACTGCAATACAGAACAAAAATGTAGTTTCTTTATTTTTAAAATTCAATTAACTTTTGAATACACTTTATAAAACGCACACTGGAATAGTTATTAACTTTACTAAAACAAAGTACTAAGCTTTAATCTAAAGCTTCTAACTTTCTGATCGGTAGACTGAACGGGAAAGACTCAAATTTACTACATTTAACGGTCCATAACAGAAGCTCGGGTCATACGTTCAAATTGTCTTGTATAAATAAGTTCAAGTCTTTTTCGTGAGTGTAAATCATCGTGTTTTTGAATCCCGCGAATGTTCGGTTTGGAATGTCCCTAAGGGACTATCAAACATATAATAATAACCAGTTGCAATGTCCCATGTCCTCCAAAAAATATCTCGAAAGCCTCGCCTCAAAGGGATGCCTGAGTATATTTTTAATTTTAAAAACACATATAGAAGAGAAACGTATATGCCACTGGGACTTTTTTGTTTTCTGCATTTCCGCAACGTAAGGCGTTTTAATCTCTGAGCCAATTTTCGTGATTATTTTTTCACACTTTTTTCAGTTCTGGATTCTCGAAAGACTCTTTGAAACATCTGGATAATATAAAAACGTTCTCTAAGAAACAAGCTATCGGATGGCGAAAACGGCATTAAAATCTAGTCAGCAAAAATTTCTCGAAATTCGCCAGCTTGTACGGAGACAAGTTAATTGTAATTGTTTGAGTGCGCGTGCACCTACGATTGATACGGGATAATATTGCACGGCGGAGTGTTATGGAGGCAGATTGTCGGCGGCGTTATCAGCTCGATTTATAAATAGATCTTTCTTTTACTTCATTGATAGCTGACGCGACTAGAAAGGAAACTTTGATTTCTCAATGGGAGTTATGCTAGTTATTTTATAGTTTGTAATCAATAAAAGGATTTATTACTGGTTTTTAAAGGGCAACCGAATTTTAGCAAAGTAGATAAAGATTTCCCTTAAGAGAATTGCTCACACATGGAAACTCCTTTGATCACAAAACATTAGAAAAGGTGTATTATATGTGAATCCTAAATAATGGTATGGTGGAATCACAGCCCACTAGATATTTTTGGATAGAGATTCTAACCAAACCACTAGTTCAATGAGAAAATTAAAATGTAATTAAAGCAAACATATAAGAGAAGCGGTATTGTTACCTATCAAAGAACAATGGGTTTTGAAGAACAGCGACGCCGCCTAGCTTTATTTGTTCATTTGGAGGCGCTATCTCTCAGCTAAGAACTGCACTTCGTAATCAAATAGAGCTGAATCATGCAAAAGGGGAGCTTTTAAAAGAGCGTTGTCAGATAAGATCGATAGAGGTCGTTAAAAATATTATTAAATTTAAAGATTATTACTACTTAGAAAAACTACGTCAGAAATGTCGACTGGTCAAGGATCAGAAAGCCTCGTCACATTCTTACATGTTTTCGTATGAACAAATTACCTCTTATTGATTCTGCTGCATACTACAACCTGTAAATTGCACGTCTGAAACTATAAATCTCTAGTTATAAAACTTAAAAATTTGATCGAATGTCATGGCTTTGGTGTTTTGGTATTTTGACACTTAAAATTTTGTAATTAACGGATTTTAGAATTTTAGGAGAAATTCTGGAAACGTGTAAATTCGATTTTTACATTTTAATTTGGAATCTGTAAATGTCAAGATAAGAACCTAACCGTAAAGTTATTTCAGAATTGTTCAATTCTCAGGAAAGGAAGATTTTAAGACTTGAAAAGATTTTAATCTTTAGTTTTCGTTAGGGTATTCGAGATTTTTATACCTTCGAAACTTGGAATAGTCTCACACTTCATGTTTCAAACTTCACACATGCTACTTTTCTTGACTTTTTGAATACATACTTCAGAATGTGATTAATTGTAAATCTTTCAATCAAAAAGTTTTGATTGAACAATACTAAAATCAGTTCTTACTGAGCATCCCATCGAAAATAGATTTTTTAGCAATGTTATTACACAACTGTAGATTTTATTTTTCTTGATATTATAGAAAAAAACTGTCATGAGATATATCACCTTTAACAAAAATGTAAAACGCAACGCTTAACATCGTTATTCTTGCATAAGCTCTGAAATTTGAAACTTACAGTCTTTCCCCAAAAAAAAGTAATTTGCAATACATTGTTGTTAAGTCTGCATAAACATACAAAATATCTTCTTCTTTACTATACATATACATAAAGTGCAAAAGAATGCGACGATTTATTTTCCTTCGAGACCCAGACGGTTTTAATAAAGCGCCATATTCTCCAGAGCGATTACTTGTGTGACCTCGTGGGACGAATTATTAAAGTTCATCCTCAGTAAGGTGTCGACTACTAAAATGCTTGCAACCACTTTAAACCAGACTATGCAATATGTAACTTAAAGGTTTATCTGTTTTAGGGACTTGAAAATCCACCACGACAATATTCTTCCTGGATATATTATCAACTCTCTAAGGAAAATTCTATAAAGGTCGATCTTTTCTTTTCTCAAAGAAGTTTGCTTTTATTTTTTTCCTGTAATGTCCTGACTTGCAGAAGCTTCAATATGTTGTTCTAATAAATCAGCAAGCCTTTTTCGGCACGTTTATCCTCATTTTCCTCTCTGACATCGAACAATCTTTCGTTAGCTTCGTGACTGGCCTCCTGAGGACTGTGTGACGTTTTGTGTCGTCAGATGTGGTTCTATAGTCACTCCTGCTGTGTAAAGAAATTCTTGATGTTTCATTTACTTTTTTATTTTTTCTATATTATGCTTTCAAACAGGCCTGTATTAAGCAATTTTATTATTATTAAAACAAAGCACGAAAAGCAATGTCCTGTAAATATTTCAAGTTGAGATGTCTTTAATGGAATCAGAAAATTCCATTAAGCCTTTATGTATATGTAATCAAAGTTTAACACCGAAGAGTCCAATCTGAAACTTACCACTTAGTAATACCATAAGAAAGCTTGACCACAGGATTAACCCCATCCAACCCTCGTCACGAGTAAGTTACCACTGTGTTAAGAGAATTTATACACAGTTTCAGTAATCCCATTGGGGGAAACAAAACAAGAAAATAACATATGTTGGAGGATGTTACAAAAGTAGGCTTTTCTTTAATCTTGTTCTAAATTTAGTCAGTCCTTTTAAACTTCTTATAAAATGTTCATACGTTAATGGCATATCTGTACAGAAGACATTCCCTTAATTGCCTTAGTTCGCAATTGGTATTTTATGGGCACACGGGCTGTAAACGCATAACTTAAGTACGTGTTCAGGAACTCAACAACGAACCTCGCCAGGTTACAGTGCAATAAAGCAGGAACCAGAGGGCGAAATGAAATTGCGAGCCTACTGTTAACAATCCTTCCGTGTACTAAGGATGAGATATTTCCCCGTTCGGCCATTTCTAACTGTCAAGAGGCAAAATATGTACTGCACTGCAGAGTAGACAGTGGTTTTCTTTTTTCAACAACAAACTCAGTTTTAGATTTTTCGTCTTTTAAAGAAAGAATTCTATTATCACATCCTGAAATCCTTTCTGATAAATTTTTATCAAGGACGTCCACCTTTCATCGTAGTATAAATAAATATTGGTTTACCTCTGATGAGGAAAACTTTACCGTATAATCTACTGCCCTATTTTCTTTAAGCGGTCTAACCTTTGAAGAAGATCCCCATTAAATCTCGAGTCAGGTGTAACAAATTCGCTATTAATTCCACCCTGCAGCGGCCTACATCGGCTTTTATTCAATATCCGCAAGCTCCTGCTAGTTTCTTCCATATAACATTAAGTCAGTAATGGTTCCATCAATTGGGGGTGCAGGTGTTTCATATGATGACGTGAATTCAGCGAGAATAACCTAATATATATTAGGGTGTATGGCGAAGGTTGTTCCCGAACACTGTAGTAAGCTTGATCTAGAATTTATCCCCTGAAATTTATTGAACGCCCATAAAGTTAGATTGTTAATCCCACTTACTGCCGAGATATATGTATCATAATTTAGTTCGAAGCACTGATGATTGAAGGTTTTGCGAAAGTTGTTTTTTACCTCCATCTGGTGCATACTAATGAGATCGGACTCGTCCTTCCTTAGCCAAGTAACTGGATGCGAGACCGTATCCCATCAGGGAATAATCGGATGGGGTTGTTTCTAGTTTGATGGAGTGGTTGGCCTTATCAACTAAATTACTGTAGGTAATACAATTAACCCACTGTATCTGCCCTGCGTATACCGCAATCCGATTATGTTTTGCCCGGTGGCCTAATAAATTCTTATCTTGGCAAGATTTATATTGTGGAAATTTTTAATCAAATAAATCAAATTATAATTTATATTTAAATGTAAAAACGAAATTGCCGAACTGTTAATAAAATTTGTTAGGATTCGATGATAAATAGTCCCCATCGATTTGTTTTCACTATCTTTCACAATGTTCGAGTCTGTAAGCGATTTTGCAATAAATCAAGCTTTACTTGTGCATCGTAAGGTATTTACATTAGTTTAAAAAAGAAAAAAGCTCATATTTCATTCTGGGGTAAGTTTCGGCAGAGAAAAAAAGAAAAATAAAGAGGAACTTGAAGCTTCCCACGAAACGTGCGCTATACATAAAAGAATTTAATTTCACTTCAGTTCGAGTTATATGAAACATTGTCTGTTAAAAAGTCAAAGTAATTCAATTGCTTTCATAAGTTTTCCACAAAGTGGAAAGCTTCTTTTATTTCTTGTGCTATCAGTCAGGCTTACAATCGGAATCCGGAGCAGACGGGCTACGAATAAATTCTTCGGTCTCGGAATGCTTTGTCTTTGGGAAAAACCTCATTCGAGCGAGGAAATAAAAAATCTTTTATAATTTCCTTCTTTAGACAGAAAATATTGGTGATTATAGCCTATTTTTAGAATTTTTCTTGTTTCTTTTTTTATTAAGCTTCATTTTAATTTTCTTCTTTTTTGCTTAAAAATTCCTAGTTGGCGTTTTTAATTAACAATAAAAAAAGGATATTAGGGTTTTCAGCGAATACCTGTTCATACCAGTAAGATATGCAATGAAAGTTGTTTACTATTAGACAAAAAATCTTAGAGATATTATCATTTAGTTTAAATTTAAATCTAATTTGCAAATTTTGCAGAATTTAAATTTTGATTAGTCTCAATCAAATGCTTAAAGATTAAGTTATTCAGCTGTGTAATTCGCAGACATAATTCAAGCTTTATAGTTATAAGTATCCTGATTTCAAATTTCCAGAATGATGATTGAGAGATCTAGTTTCCTCAGTTCCGAGGATTGAAACTTACTAAATGGTGTTTCAAAACAGAAAGGGCTTAAGAGAAACAACTGCCAGTTACCGGGATATGTCGTTAAAGCAGAAGTTTTTTAACAACTACTAACCGCAGTTAATTTCGTCAGTTGTCAGCTAACTCATGGTAAGGTAAGACTGTCGGAAAACCAATGCGGGTTCAAACAGAATTCGGAAACCAGAGAAGCAATCCTGGCTTTGAGATCAATAATTAACAAGATGATGGGGAAAAACAAATAAGTTTACATTGTTTTTATTATTATTGGATCAGGGAAAGCTTTCGATAGGGTAGACTGAATACTAATGTTTAAAATTATAATAACACTAACGACTACTATCCCTAGCCTGGAAACCAGGCTCATGAAGTTATGAAGCTTGTGCAAGAGGGAGCGGCGATTATTATTATGCAGGTCTATTGTGCGGCTGCAGTCGACTTACAGATGTTACAGCACAAATTCCATATTTGCGTTACAGCTAAGAAAAACTCCACACTACGAAATACAACAAAAGATAGGAATTGACAGTAAAGAAAGAAGAATAATACATAATATATACAGAAACCAGACGGCTGTTATAGAATATCAGGGAGTGCGGGTAGGGGTACAAATTATACAATGCGTCAGACAGGGATTTCTGTTCAATATATACATACAAATATCGACAAACGATTTCAGAGAAATTAAAAACACAGGGATAATAAACTATTGAAGAATAGACAGAACCTCTCAAAAACATGAACAAGATATTCAAAGAAAAGTATAACATAATTAATAAAAACAGATCAAACGTAATAATGTGTAATCAGATTAAACAATAGACAACATCAATATAGACAATGACACAATAACAGCAGTTAGTGAGTTCCCATACTTACCCCATACCATACCAACTAAAGACGGTCACAGCAGCAAACAAACTAGCAGCCGAATAAATCAAGCAAAAAGAGCCTTCTCTACTAAAATCCAATTACTTACATCTAACACTATGTCGCCTACATTAAAGATACTTTTTATTAAACTGACATATGTTTGGAACATCGCGTTATATGGATGCGAACACGGACAATCAGTATACCAGACAAAAAAGATTAGAAGCTTTTGAGATGCGGTGCTTTAGAACAGCCTTAAAAACTAGGTGGTCCAAGGACCAATGCGGAAGTTCTGAAACAGCGGGTAGCAAGAACTACCAAGAAGTGAAAAGGAAAGCTTCCAACAGAAAGGAATGACTCCTGTTTCAGTCTGCGGACTGAAGACTTTGGAAGAGAGGAGAGGCAGTCTTCGGCAATGCTTAAATTGGCGGTTTATCATTTTCAGAGGTATTTTACTATTTAGAGGACTTTAGGGTATACCACCAATTTCTTTCAAGCTCAAATTTTAGACACTATGGTCAAATTTTAACAATGTTTGAAGAAAATTAATTAATTAAACCTCAAAGGGCCATGAAAGGCCACACTATTTTAACACAGGATATGTCAGTGATTTGTTTCAAAACCAGAATTTGAGTACTAAACTATGCAGACTATGAGTGTGTAATGAGCATCATATTGAATTCTTAATCGGACGACCCCTAGAGTCATACAACGTCGAATATTAAAATTCACGATATATGTACTCTCCATTTAAGCTGCCGGAGCCATGCTAGCTTACTCTACTACGGATTTATTTTGCAACTCTGGGGATATTTCTGTCAGTGTTCATCGGAATGGCATTGCCAACTAATTTATACTATTTACTAGACCCCTTACCTTGGATCAAAAAATATGTAGTACATATAATCCACTGTATAATCAAGAGACCGAGAATATTTGAGCTTATCATCGGATTACCATATTAATTCGGAATATTCACAAAGCCAAGTCTAATTTCATCTGGAAACCAACTACACCATGCTAGAAAGAGAAGCAAAAAATGACTTTAAATTAATGCAGAAAAACGATTCCTCAAGAGATGAAGTAACTGGAAGTAATAGAGTACTCTAGAAACAGCAAATAAAGAAATGGGAACATGACCAGTTTATATATTTGGAATTTACTCGAATTCTGATTTCTACAACAAATACCAATATTGAACACAAAAATAAGAAATTAGAAGAACTAACTGCATATATGGAAGTGTGTACATTATAAGGAAAATAAAATGTGGGCGAATGCGGTGGATAAGATATTTGTGCCCGATGGATAATGATAGAGTGGTTAAGAAAGAGATGAATAACAAGGCAGAAAGAAGATGGAGTGGCAGACAGAGGAAGAGATCGATGAACGAGCTGGAAGAAAACTTTAGGGAGCTAAGAGTACGGAAATGATAAACGAGTCAGACAAATGGAGAGCCATACATAAAGCAAGTCAAGGGTCGTAATGCCATGGATGTATGCAATGGTATATCCGGAGAATTTAATTCTGGGCCGCTATATTGGATAGTACCTTTAAAGCTAAACGTATATAAAACTTTTTAGTGTAAATACTAAATACGTTGTTTTGAAAAATTGAATTTTTTGGTTAAGGGAATGGGAGAAAAGTTTAGTTTTCTGAGATGTATTTGATTTTCAAAAATTTTCTTAGCAAAAAGACTCAGGGCAAGACATAAAGATACCTGAAACCTAAAAATACTACTTCCGCAAAATGCTCCTTATTCGCAGGTTGACGTCCCTACTCTGCAAACTCAAACTCTCGCACGATAAACCAAAACATTCGCACCTAGAGAAGTTAGATCTAGAACCAGCATAACAATGCACCAAACTATTTCAAGTAACGATTTCTTCGAAATATGAGAAAGTCCTAAACTGATCATCCTGAAACTAAAATTTACATAAAAATTAACTCTTTTGTTTACATGTATTAATTATTAAACATTTTCAAATGGATGGTTTTCTGTCGTTTATTTCTTATCATTTTAGCAGAAAGTATTCTATCCATTAAAAAAGCTTTCCCAAATTTCCAAGCAATGCACAAAATGTATAGTTTATCAGAATACCCATTTTATGCAAAATATGCGTTAGATAATAATTAGTTTAAACTGTTTTTTTTTCTTTTCAGTTCTCTACTTCCTTTTTTCTTTTGTTTGTACTGGTAATAAGAATTATGAATTGTTTAGCTTTCCATTGTTTGGTGTCCAGACGCTACTATTTCACCTGGACTACCATCCTCCGAGCAGTTGTTGGAGGTGATGTTAAAAAAATCAGTTCGTTCCATTGAAAAACACCTTTCCATACACACAGGTGTATTGAAATATTCAATGTATAAGCTAGTGGTATTTTAGTGTACCTTATTTGTTTATTAATAATGTTTAATCGATTAATAATGTTTAATCGATTAATAAGTTCAACTGAAGTTTTAAACGTGCGAAGACCTTCCAGTACTTGATCATTTTAACGATCGCATATGGTTTTATTGATGTTAATAAATAAATATATGATATTATTTGCGTTATTGTTTATTTTTTTTATTATGTGGTATTTTTGTGTAATAACGGAGTGAAGGAATTTGGTCCTTGCATGATTGACACTGATTCACTTTAAGATCTAGAACTCCGTTATTGTGAGAATTACTGCAAATATTTTATTTGTTTAAATCGATATGCTGGCGCCCTTTTCCATAGCTCTCTGAATTTACTGATGCTCAATCCACTTATGCTTTAATTCTAAAAGAGAGAGGGTCCTCATTCACTTTGTTTAAGCAGGCATAAATAAGTATTATAATGTTAGTACCTTTTTTACTTTTGTTTATAAATTTTGATTGTTTAAAAGTGATGTTAAAAGTATATTAGCCGATTTTATTTAACGGGAAATCTACTACTATAACCCGAAAGGGCTTGGACTATTAAATCGTTAGCATATGTGAATATAAAAAGTATGAGAACCAAAAGTGTGTAGGCTTTCCATTAAATTTAAAAACGCAATAAATTTAAAACCTAAACATTGTCCTACAAGATAATTAAGAATTTGTTTTGTTTTTTCCGTTTCCTAAAGGCCTTTGAAATTTCGTTTACGGCCTTTTGATGTTTGAAACTTGTAAGATGTAATATTTCAAGCTTTTCAATTTTTGAATATATTTAACTTTTTAACAGTAAGATTTAGAAGCTTTGAAGGTATAAAACCTTGAATTTAAAACAAATCGAAAAATGTAGGAAAACTTTATTTCAAAAGTAATCCAGAAAAGTTCTAGACAGGTACCTTTGTTTATTTTCCTAGATTTGAAACAGTGCTATGGTTATTAGCAAGAGCTATTTTATCAAATTACACTTACACACAGCGATGAATATTCTTTGCCAAGGTCATTGGAACAGGTATTGGTCGATTGAAGTATTGCAAGTCATTCCATGTAACTTTAAAATAAATAAAGGTCATTTTCAAGCCTGCCACGTTTAAATTTTCGGGTAACACAGTATCTAACATTAATCACCTCTGCTACGCAGTCTGAATAGTACTATAATTACCACTACCCAGGAATAAAAAATTACTGCAATATACATTTTCAAGTCTGTTTAGTCTGTTAAGTTCATTAAAGAACTCCTAAATTTTAGTGTTAGTTTAATGGAATTTTCTTGTTTTAAACGTTAACTAAACATTTTAGAGTTCCATTTGCAACATGATCCAAAGATGCAGAACTTGTGCTCCCGTTCAATCTCATATTAGTTTAATACTTGCCAGCTGTTGTCGGCACTTTGACACGCGTGCCCTCGTATCACAGTTCAGGAAGGGTAGCAACCCCTAGCACATCACGTCAAAAATGTGCAAACGCTTAATTTTAAAGCTTCTACACAGCTTTTTTTACGCTGTGAGTAAACTAAAGGGTCGTATTTCCGGCCGATTCCGTCAAAATTCAAATATGTGAAATGTTTTTAAAAGCTCCGAGAATAATTCAAATATTTAATGCGGAGAGATAAAATCATTACTGAAATATACTTCCTGAGGCTTATCGTAATATAAATTACAAAACCAATTATATTGTGCCCTCCAAAATTCCGGGAAATAGCCAGAGGCTACCGTAGATTACCAGTTATGTTCCAGTTTCTCATTTAAATCCGGGAATATTTGTAATTAATCCAATGCAAGCCGCAGTTTATGATACCCGAGGTGGCGTTTTGTTATCTTAAAGGTTTCCTAATTTAAATTAATTTTATATATTATTATAGGAAAATTATTTAATGTGACCTTTTTAATGTAACTGTAGGCACTTTCCAATTACTTACTTTTAAATAATAAAATTATAGACGAAGCTCGGAAACAACTGTGTTAATTAAGTTAGAACCAGAAGCAAAAGTTAACTGCAAGTTTTAGGGGTAGTTGAACTATAATCTTATGTCGGCGCCTTGCAGTTGCCTGTAGACAATGAGATTATGTCAGTCATTACGTGCTGTATTTTTCACTTTTAGTCCTTTCGTTTTTCTTTTTGGATTTTGCTTCGTGCGTCAAATTTATATTCAAAATGTATAACACGTAATCACCGTCGTCTGTCTTGGGTTATTAAACACATACTCATACCTGGAATGTTGTAAATTTAACATAATCAAAAAAGTGCTTTCGACACATAGTTTTTGCAAAGCTGCTATTTTAAGTTGATTTACAGGTTGAAATAGCTAAACAGAAGCTTTCTTATGTGAAGGTGTTTCTGTAGATGTATACTTTTTAAGTGATATTAATAATAAATAATTTCCCAAAAACTGTAATTAATTACGAATTTATAATCAAGCTTTTTAGAGAACCTTGATACTGCATTGCTGTTCTTACGTAAGTTAATAACTTGTTGATTTTAATTGAATATACAGAATTTAAAATTATTATTCAATGCTATATATAGCTCGACACTTCAAATTGTTGATGTTCCTCTCATGGAATAGATCTCAGATTTAAGATATTGACAATAATTAATAATTAATTTAACGTTAAACTAAGAAGAAGCTTCTCCCGAATTGTACATTCTCGTTTAAGTATTAACAATAACATCAAACATTTTGAGTGGCGCCCTCTATTTTTTTAATTACTCCTGCTTCTTATTTAAAATTAGCAACCCTTTGCAATTAACTCCCACGACACCAGAACGCAATTTGAATCAATAAGACGTCTCTGCCTGGAGATATGTTAACGTAAGTATAAGTGACATGTATTTACCTAATTTTGTTAAATTTTAGTCAGTTACAATAAGCCCAAATGTGGGATTATTTTTTTTTTAAATTATGTTATTTGTTTATCACGAGGTTTCTAATTATATGAGATACATCCTGTATAGTTGGTAGTGGTTCGTGCCCAAGCAGAGAATGTCTTTTATGTGAAGGGTTTGCTTACTACGTTCAAACAGATAGTTATCTGCATGAGCTGTTTAAAACAGTGTCGAGCGTGTCGATACGTATTCAACTGGAGCAAAGCGTAAACGCAGGGAACTTCTCTGATGAACACTTTGGTTCTATGTAGAGTCAGGGTGTGCTCTAACGTAACTCTTAGATGGATTTGGAGAGTCGGAAAGTTTCATTCTAAAGGGAATTGTTTTTGCTAGTATTGGATGGACAGGGTTGGCGTCCAGGCAGTTGCTTGAGGTGTCGGACTTATCTAGTATCCGAGACTAGCCTGGGTGCAGACCACGCGGCGTTTACCCATAGAACTGACTTCAGTTTATCTAATCCCAGGCTTGGAATGGAAACAGGCTACAGGCCGTCGCTTGAGGTACCGGATCCGAGGAGAGATCTGGAGTAGTTACTCAGGCCGTCGTTAGAGGTGTCGGGTAAATCGACTCACTAGTATCCGAGACGAGACCTGAGGAGGTACCTGTCTAAACCTGGGTAACAGACGATTCAATCAGAACTTAATGTATGGTAGGCAATCACTCGAAACAACAATATTTTCGACGAAAACTCATCAACGTTGTAGCGGAAACTCTATAAACATTAGTACCAGTGGGTGGATCTGATTCTCGCCGTGTACAGACTTAGTCTCATGGAGGAGAAAATCTAGTGAGGTTTATCTCGGTTGGGGGGGCATAGATCCCGCCAGTTTATCAAAAACTGCATCCCACCAGGTAGATCTGTTCAGCGGCGAAAGTATGAAGATCATGCTACGACTGTGCAGTTCCAGTCTTACGATCCAAAGAAACCATCTAGAGCCACTACACTTGAGGGGTGTTGATGCAAATATATAGTCTCTCTCACACTCAAGACTACTTCACCTTAACGAGTTCTGGATTCTGCTTAGGTGGAATTGAACGAAGCACAGACTAGGGTACACCAGACCCCTAACGTGGTAGGCCGGGATGGCATAACCTCCAATCCCAACCACATTGAGTTTGGATTCGACCGGGTAGTGAAGTACCACTTACGTTGTGGGAGAAGTCCGCATGCTGGCCTAGGGGCCCAACCTTTGGAAAAGGAGCCGGCTGGGTGTGCACGGTTATTGCACGTATACTAGCCTAGGGAGCTAGTAGAGGGTGGAAATACAACCTCGCTGCCACCATGTGAACTGGTAGCACTTGCAATAACGAGTAAGCGCTGACTGAGCGTAACTCAATTTTTTTGAAAGGAACGTGCGTATAAACTAACGCATGTGCAGCATGTTAAACATTATTATTGTCGATCTGACCGGCTATTGAGGTGAAAAGGGCATGTCTGCGTCTTCTCTGAGATGGGGGACGCTAATTGGATCTGTAGTAAGTTTGGTAAGTCGTGGTAAAGCTTCTATCTATCTATCGGACGCTTTGGAAGTTGGCTTTACGCACCGACCGCCTATTAAATATTTCCCAGTTACTCATTTTTACAGGCTTCGAAGCCTTAGATATTTTTAAAAATGCCAATGTATCATCCCTGGGAATCATACTTCGGATCTTAAGACTAGTAGTCAAGTGCCATACCCACTGAGCTACCATGGCTTCTATGATTGATGTAGTATTCCGGCAGCAAAACTTCGCACGACATTTTTTTCCTTTGTAAGCGGTCTTACATCCATTGGCATGAGTACTTATACCAAATTATTTTTCTTTTAATAACATATGCCAAAATACAATTTAATAAAATACGTAGTTTTTAAATCGAAATGATGTATCTTGGTATAAATTCTTTTTTCAAAATAAACCTTTTTTATATTAATAATAAAAGCAACTAATATTATTTTATTTTTATTGCAATACTTGACATGAAAAGACTTTTCTTACTCACCTAAAATTTAAGAAAAATCAGTCTACTTGCTGAAAATCGTGCGAAATTCTCCTGCCGGAATAGTACATACGATAAAGACAAGATCCGGATTAAAGCTTATTTGCCATGCCCCGCTATTAAATGAAGGGGGTAGAGACTTTCGAAATACAACCGTTGAATGTAACTACGATGAGAATTTGCAGCTTTGGAAATCTTGCAATTTTCGTTAAATATTATTTCTAGAATTTCTAGTAAGTTTGATGCGGTAAATGTTTCCAAGAATGTTTTGTGTTGCTACGGTAGCACAAAAAATGCGAGATTCCTATGGCTGCTGTATGCAATCGTGCGATTTTCTACAGAATCTTTACAATTGGAAATTTTACAACTGTACAATTTGGTAACTTGATGATAATCCATTTCAAAACCTCCTAACTTTGATACTTTAAGATTTTCAATATCTAAAACACCCATCAACAGGTCAAAACATAAAAACCTGAAAAACATAGAGGGATAAATTAGATAATTATATGTGTAAAAATTATAAAACTGCAACATTGAAACACTAAAGTATTTAAAATATAGGAATTGAAAATTACTAAACCCGGAAAATCTCTCTTGAAATTCCAGTTTCTCAGATCTTGCTTTTAGAGCTTTAAAAACTGTCAATGGTGGGATATCTAAAATTAAATTGCTAGAAATTTTGTGTAGGTTTTGGGGCTATCTACGGAACCATTATTTGCTCATCTTAAGTTACTGAGCTTAATATTTGAAAACATTGCAAGTGTAAATCTCTGAAACTCGGGTCTTGAATCCATTTAATCTTAATAATGCAACTTTGAAACTTAAATAAATGAGTTTAAACTGCTAAGTACAATATTTAAAAAACTTTAAAGCTTGAACTGAATCTTTGAGAACTCAAAATTAAAAAAACATTTTAAAGGAAACGTGAGATTATCGGTCCAAACATGACCATGATTATGAAATATAAGTACTGTTAATTTTTGTATGTCTGAAACTGAACATTTAAGTTCAAGTTCAACTTTGAAACTACCGTTGAATCTACATTTCCAAAGGTTAATATATGAATTTTTTATTTATAGAGATTAAGAGTGTCCGAAGCCGTGTGAGATTTTTTGTGAAAGAGTATTTGTTGTTAGTAGTAAGTAGACAATGAATGGAAGATTATATGATGTGTGGATAATGAGTGGTTGATAAATGAATGATGAGAGAACGACGAGTATAAGATTAGTGAATTGTGAGCGTATGAGTGACTGACAACCGGATGATGGTAGATAACGAGTGGATGACTATGGGGATGGCAGTTGATAACCATTCGATGACGAGAGAATGAGTGGGTTAGCAAGCAAGTTAATGAGGAGAAAACTAGATTACTAGATTGTAACTAAAATTAAAGCTATCATTTCCTTTCAAGCTAATCCTTTCAATTTCGAACGTGTAAGATTTTCAATAGCTGAAATGTTCAATATTTGATGGAAGCTTAAAACTTTTGAATCCTTCAGGTTATATGTGATAGCAATGAAACTGTAAAAATTTAGTACTATACTAAATTGAAACACTGAAACCTTAAAATGATTAAAATTAGAAATCATAATTGGAAATATAAATCCCTCGAGCCTTGTCTTTAAGACTATTCTTTGAATTATAACAACTTTTTTATTTCATAATAATGAGTACGCGATTGTACCTATGATGAATGGCTGAGTGTATTTTGATCGGGTGAGTGAGTGTATGATGATTGGATGGTGGGTGTATATGAGTGGCTGACAATTAAATGACGAGTGGATAACGAGTGGATGAGAAATACATGACCGTGAATGGCTATTTGATAACGAGTGGATGACGAATTGATGATGAGTGGCATATTAAGTCAGAAAAAACGAGATTGCTAGATTGATACTAGAAATGACAGTTGGAAAGTTTGAAGAAATGCAATGGCGGAAAATTTAAAATTCATCATTTCAACTTTGGAACACTAAAGTTTATAAAGACTTTTCTGTAAAAGGGTTTGATGATGATTGGAGCTATAAATTAACGGCTGAGAGGTTTCACAACTATAGCTAGGTGTCAAGTTTAAGGAAACAGTGCGATATAATGTGATGTGGCGTGATCATTTATACTATACTTTACAGAATTGACAGTAGCTCTTAATCACCAAACAACATATTAAGTGAAAGATTAAACGGTTTAACTCATGCACTTGCACTATAATTTTGATTCTAATTCCGATGGCGATGGAGGCAAGTAAAACTTCATATGGAAAGTTTTACTGCATAATGATAAAGTGCTGGCGTCTAAATAAAAAAGGCTTACATGAAATAAAACGATTAAAGAAGGTTTATTGTTGAATGTGCACCCCGTTTGTTGTTTACTCAACAAACAACGGAACTAAAGGGTCACTGTTTTTGAAATCTTGAACAGGTAAATTTTAACTTAAACTGTCACTTTTCCTGGAATAACGAATAACTTCGGAAGACGTTTAGAAGTTTGTTTGCGGTCTAATTTGGGACATTATGAATAATTTTTATAAAGATTGTTAAAATTAGGTAAGTTAATTTTAATTAAGTTTTCGACAGCAAGATTTACCTTCACTGCTTTTATAGTATTGTAATGAGTATTCCGCTTTGTTTCTACAACTCTTTTTGAGGATGGGCCCATATTTTGTATCGAAATTTCCCATCGATATGTCGATTCTGAAATATTGTACATCAGTAAAGTCATACGTAAAAGTCACAGTTGTAGGAAGGCTTCCGAAATAGATAGTGGTCTCCACAAAGCTTTAGTGAACGATTTATACAGGTGTATAAACAAAGCTTAGGCTATTAATTATATAATTTATCTAAAATTTATAGAATTAATTTCCTTTCGGAATGATTCATAATAATCTAGATGCTTTGAATATTGATGTTATTGCCAACGAATTGTTGATCTTCATTAATAAAATTCAAAAAAATATCCAGTAACTTTGTATGTTTGCTAAAATATCTAATTAATATGGAGAATTTGTCGCTTTGCTGATAGTCGTCTCTCGGTAGCTCAGTTGGCAGAGATACCGCCTAGATATCGGAGGGTCCTGGGTTCGATTCCCAGCCTGGGCGATATATTGTTCTATTTGCATTCAAAATATAATTTAATGTAAATCATAATATTTATATACAATATTGAAAAATAATAAGAAATATTTCTCTTTTATATATAAAACGATTAAATAAAATTCAACTATTAATAATTAAATTATGAAAGAGAATTTTACAACAATATTAGGTGACAGTGCTGTTATCATAGTATATTAACTATACCAGAAATGCTTCTTAAATATAATGTCAACTATAATAATCACCAACCAAGATTCACTATTTAGTAGTTGCAGCTTCGACCGGCTTTATCCTTTGATTGTCTATATACTTTGTACGATGCAGTAAAATAATAGTCGATATATAGTACTCATATATGTGATATTAAAATCTTACTTTGTTTACGTTCCAATTTATACACTTTTCGATATAAAACCGAAATATATCTTCGTCATCTCAAGTCCTGTAAATAATTCATCACAAACTTATTTGCATTCTATTATACTTTTTAGCTGAACCGTAATCTAGATTCTGTCAATAAAATATTAAACAACCAGATAACATGAAATAAATCAAGAGTATGATTTTTTACGCTCGTCTGCATCTCAATTTTTCCTGTCCCTGCATGGATGGCCGGCATTCTGCCAGACATTCTGAATTCTGATTACTTCCTCGTGAGAAGAATGTTCAATATCTATATTTCTTCTGTAAGGCCGATAATAAATCGAGAACAGAAATTAATTTTTTGTTTTAACTATAAGTTTTCCGCTTAAAAGACAGCAGATATAAATTACTAGACGACGTCGTCGTATTTAGTCGAGATGTGACATTGCAAATGTGATGTCCCGTAATTCCATTGTTGACGCCAGGAAAACGTGTCGTTAAACGTTGGTTCCTGCTTGAAATTACGCAATTACACAGTTAATTTTCAGCGACGGCATCCGTAAAGAAGTTATTTACAAGAAACTCTGATCGTTTTCATTCAAACGCCAAATGAGTACCGAGCTCCTTATTATTTTACAACCCTACTTTCATGACTCGATTATCTCCATGCGCCATTGTTAGTAATAACGACGGACTAGTCATAAAGTGATCGACGAAATGTCCGGGATAAATTAGAAATTGTTCACTTTTAACAAAGGACACGAACACAAGTTGCGGTAGTTTATAAGTTAAAAAGTGGTCAATAAAAGTTTTATTGACTCTTGTAAGCTAATGGAAGTTAGTGGAATAAATCATTAAATGGCGTATCTTGTATACCATCAAGCTAGGGAGCTCTTGGAAGTAGTTTATTGATAATAGAGCGAGTAAATATTGTGCAGGCTCTACATCGGAGGGTGGTGGCGTGCAAATATTTCTCCATTACGAGCCCGTTTAATATCAAGACAATAACTATAACCGTAGCTCTTAATGAAGTCACTACACTAACAACCAAATTTATTAGGAAATTACCAGGAATGTTATTTAAATTTAAGCGATATAGTATAATTCTCGCCAACCATTTTCACTATGGAAATGTTACTTTATAATTCATAAAAACAGTCTAGCACAATTATCTTAATATCATCTCCCATTTAATATTTATTATAGAGACTGCTGTAACTTAATGACTAACATAATAAATGTAAGAGATTTATAATGGGAAAACAAATTTTCTAAAATTTTCACAGTTAGTAACTTCAACATTAATCTCATCTTGAAGTCTTCCTATCATTTCAAGAAGTTTTTAATTTTCATAGTACATATTGTGATGTTATTATAATTTTTATTTATTCTTATTTAATTATTGTTATTGGTTAGTTTTATATTTATAAGAATACCTTTTGATCTCAGGGTCGCACAAATTGTATACAGGGTGATTTTTTTAAAGCGGTCGTTAGACGTTTCTCAGAATCTACTAAAGTGAGACGAACGAAATTTGGTATGCGTCTATAACTCTGCACAATCTATCTTGCTAAAATATTTTCATCAAGATTCTACTTCCGGTTATACCGGAAGTTGCCATCAACTTTCTTATTTTAAATAGAACCATACATTTTTTTTATCATCATCGAATCGACCATTCAATTTGCTTAATTGCCAATCTAGGTTGTGCCAATCTAGTTGCCATGGTTTTCAAGATATTCAATTATTTTGGTAAAAATAGCTGCTTGCAGAGTGTTTTTCAAAAAATCGTAGTTTCCGAACCGCTCTTTAGAATAAATAGGAAAAAATTGTGTTTTATAGAAAAAAGTACATTTTATCAGCTCAGTAACCTCTGAGTTCAAATCGATGATTAGAAAGACCGTAAAAAATTGTTGAACTTTTAAAATTAGAAAAGCAAAAAAATCATTTTTTTCAAATGGAAGCACTAGTTTTTTTTTACAGGAATCGACAGATATTCTGATTTGGAAGATTTTTTCTTTAATGGTCGATATGGCTACGGCCAACCGTTTTCTAGTAATAGGCACTTTTCTGAAAAAAATGTTTCAAATTTGTTTTGAAAGAGCGTAGTAGCCTTTGGACTATGCGATTTTCGGTGTTGCTGTGGTTACCATCATAATATTCGCGTCAAAACTTTTCAGTTTTGTATTAGTTTTGTCTTTATTACGCAAATAACTCCTATAATGCAGAACGAAATTGTTAATCGTCGTTTTCGTTACACAAACGAGCAGATTTTCGATTTGTTTTTATGTTTTGGTGAATGTAACCGAATTGTAGCTAGAACATGTCGACTCTTCAATGAAAAATATCCCCATTTGCCGGCTATGACCCCGAATAAATTTCGAAGATTAAAAAACAATTTTATAAATTTTGGAAAAACAACATTTAACAGAAGAAACACGCGGTGGGTCCTGACAGAAGAGGCTGAAATAAATATTTTGGCTTATTTTGAAGCCCATCCTCGGGCTTCTATTCGATCAGCATCTCTGGATTCTCGGCTGCATTATTCCACAATTCAGAGAATATTACGATCGCATAAGAAGCATCCGTTTTCGTTTATTCGGCTGCAAAAGCTACGGAGAACAGATTATCCTAGAAGAGTCCAATTTTGTGAAGAAACGTTGCTTCGAATTCAAGAGGACCAAAACTTTTTGAGGAATATTATTTGGACGGACGAAGCAAAATTCGACCAAAACGGAATTACAAACAGACGAAATAGACACTTCTGGGCGTATGAAAATCCCCGAATTGTAGAAACTGTTGACAACCAACAAAAATTTAAAGTTAATGTCTATTGTTTAATCCTGTATGACCAAATTAGATTTGTATTATACAACGACAACCTAAACGGAGCACGTTACGTGGAAATTTTACAGGACAGCGTGGTGCCATTTGTTGATAATTTACCTTTACAACAGATGAGAAGCTGTTGGTATCAAATGGATGGCGCCCCTCCGCATAACACAAGAGCTGTGGATCGGCAATTGACAACCATGTTTGAGGACAGATGGTTAGGAAATCAAGGACTTCTATTTATGGGGAGTCATAAAAAGCAACGTTTATGACAGAGTTGTCGATTCTATTGAGGACCTAATCAACCGTATCAACGTTGCGTTCGAAGAGATTGACCCGGCAGAGCTGTCTAAAGCGACTACGCACGGAGTCCATTCACGAATGGAAATGTGTTTGCGGGAAAACGGCGAACACATAGAGCATTTATTGTAATATTGTTAAAATTAAATTATTAAATTGTCATTAATTATTAAATTGTTATTAAATCATTATTTTTCTGGTTTAGTTTACTTTCCACTGTTAAAAAGGACCATGTGTCTTAAATAGTTGGTGTTATGACTAAGAATACTGTCCTGTACACGCCGTTTAACTTGTTCGAATTTGAAAGCAAGAATAAAAAAGACAATAAAAAAAATACAAAAAAGATAATCTGTTCTCCGTAGCTTTTGCAGCCGAATAAACGAAAACGGATGCTTCTTATGCTTTCGTAATATTCTCTGAATTGTGGAATAATGCAGCCGAGAATCCAGAGATGCTGATCGAATAGAAGCCCGAGGATGGGCTTCAAAATAAGCCAAAATATTTATTTCAGCCTCTTCTGTCAGGACCCACCGCGTGTTTCTTCTGTTAAATGTTGTTTTTCCAAAATTTATAAAATTGTTTTTTAATCTTCGAAATTTATTCGGGGTCATAGCCGGCAAATGGGGATATTTTTCATTGAAGAGTCGACATGTTCTAGCTACAATTCGGTTACATTCACCAAAACATAAAAACAAATCGAAAATTTGCTCGTTTGTGTAACGAAAACGACGATTAACAATTTCGTTCTGCATTATAGGAGTTATTTGCGTAATAAAGACAAAACTAATACAAAACTGAAAAGTTTTGACGCGAATATTATGATGGTAACCACAGCAACACCGAAAATCGCATAGTCCAAAGGCTACTACGCTCTTTCAAAGCAAATTTGAAACATTTTTTTCAGAAAAGTGCCTATTACTAGAAAACGGTTGGCCGTAGCCATATCGACCATTAAAGAAAAAATCTTCCAAATCAGAATATCTGTCGATTCCTGTAAAAAAAAACTAGTGCTTCCATTTGAAAAAAATGATTTTTTTGCTTTTCTAATTTTAAAAGTTCAACAATTTTTTACGGTCTTTCTAATCATCGATTTGAACTCAGAGGTTACTGAGCTGATAAAATGTACTTTTTTCTATAAAACACAATTTTTTCCTATTTATTCTAAAGAGCGGTTCGGAAACTACGATTTTTTGAAAAACACTCTGCAAGCAGCTATTTTTACCAAAATAATTGAATATCTTGAAAACCATGGCAACTAGATTGGCACAACCTAGATTGGCAATTAAGCAAATTGAATGGTCGATTCGATGATGATAAAAAAAATGTATGGTTCTATTTAAAATAAGAAAGTTGATGGCAACTTCCGGTATAACCGGAAGTAGAATCTTGATGAAAATATTTTAGCAAGATAGATTGTGCAGAGTTATAGACGCATACCAAATTTCGTTCGTCTCACTTTAGTAGATTCTGAGAAACGTCTAACGACCGCTTTAAAAAAATCACCCTGTATATATAATATTTATATAATAATATCAATGTTTAATTTTATTTATTATTCTTACTATGAGACTGTTAATTCGATCATCTAACTTTGGGTTCTTTTATTAAATGATCCAAAAACTTTACCTATTTGTGGTTATTGAATTTTATTAAATAAAGTGGGGTTAATGACAACCATTGACACATATACCCGCAATGTCATACATGACAGTTCCCAAATTAAAGTATATAAGATCAAGTAAGCATAACATAAAATAAATATTTGTTCAATCTCTTTATTTACCACTCTTTTGTTTAGGATGTTAAAAGAAAGAAATCTTACCCGGTCAACTTACAGTTATTCCTTCCTTTAGTTAAATCTGCAATGTATGATTTTCCAAGTAGGTTAACTGATAGACCACTCCCTTTTAAACCTTCTATAACTGCACTTTCACAGCACATTCGCTTCTTACACTTTTCAATCTTCCTCCTCTGCACTCTATGATGATGGACCACCAAACCTTCCAACTCTTCAATCTTTCCCTGCTGGATAGGCAACTCTATACTTCTTTTATATAAGCCACCCGTTACTATCTTCTTTGACAGGACTATTATTACGGCCACACTTCTTCAGCACCTCCGGTAAGTAACTTATGTGAATCTTGGAAATGGCCTCTCACCCTATTGGTACTCCTCCGATACAGGAACTGCTGCTGACTACTATTCTTCCACACCTCAGTAAGTATTGATGATGATTTTCTTAAATTGTCTCACCCTTATGGTTCTTTACTTGTTCCTGAACCACTTAAAAATACTGTTCTTCCACTCTTCTGTATATATTTCTTTATTACTTCTTATTTGTGTTAACTTTTCCCCCTTTTATGTTTTATTCTAAATTTTCTTCTATTTTCTCCTTTTTAGTAGTATTTTAATAATTTATATTTCTTCCTTCAATTCTTACACTTAACTCTCCTTTTTCAATAAAACACTAGACTTTCATTTAATATTTATTAACTTATAATCCTTTTTTTAAGAGCTTTTTACAATTACAACCATCTTTTTTCCAAAAACAAAAACTTATTATTTAATCTCTCTGAGAAACCTCTATTTCATTTATTTTATTTGTTATATTTATTTTCTCCAGAAATATCACCTTTCTATGATCATTCTTACTGCCATTTCAATAACAATGCATATCTCTATTATTATTGAAGGTGCAGTTTTGATTTTCATATCATCCTTTAATATCCTTAACTAATATACAAAATTTTCTTTTTCAGGTTGACCTTTGACTAAGATCTCCTTCCTCCTACCATTCTAATTTGTATTTAATATTGTAAACTGTTATACTTTAATAAAGATATGCTATTCCAACTTGATTTATCGTATTTCAATTTTATATTGAGTTTTCTAATCTTAGTATAACGTTAAGACATTATTTATGTTTTATTTAATGATATCCAAGAACCACAGACTTGGTTGGAATCATTGTTCAAATGAACAATGAATCTCCAAAGTTTATAATCGAATGCAATTTCTCATATTATTTGCTCTTTAGCTCAAAAGTGACCATTTCAATATATATATCCAAAATCAGAACAAACTAGTCCTCAAGAATCAAGTTGCTGGTAGATCTTATCCTCGGCTGGTAGCCATACCCCAGCTCCGAAGATTACAACGAAAACTAAAACCCTAGAGATTAACAAAAAAAATCTTATGACATTTCCCAAAACCTGTCGAGGTTAATCTTTAGGAGAACGTGATTCCTACAAGCTTTTCCTGTTTTTAATCTTTTTACTGCATCATACATTTCTTCACAAGTTATTGTTGTAATTAGTTTATTTTCTTCTGCTGACTTCTCTTCAGACAGTATACATTCGGTTTCCTCATTAATTTACTTTTCCTTCATATTACATTTACCACTATAATATTCTGCACATGCTTCCAAAGTCTCTTCTATATATATATGTCTTTAACCGTCCATTTTAATTTTTAACATTTCCGTTTGTTGCTCCAGTTTTATCTGTCAATAATTTTTTTTATTCTAGAATTTTCTGTTATTTGGTTTATAAACTGCTTCCAGTTCTTTGCCAATATCTTCTCAGCTTTTCGTTTTGACCTTCTTTACTACTTTTTTAATTTCATTCCTTTTCTTCATGTATTCGTTTCTATCTTGTTTCTTTTTCGTTTTCTTAAGTCCATCATCTTTTTCAGTTTTTTTTATTTTCTCACTTAATTTCTTTCTTTCCACGTCTTTTCTGCTAAATTCTTTATATATTTTTTAGATTTGTTCTACATTTCTTCTAGTGCCGAGGTCTGTGAGGTTTCTTTTATTTAGCTTAGTTCTCTTTCTCTTGTTTCTGGTATTCTGATCTTGTTTTTCACTTTTCACTTGTTAATATCAATGTTGTTAATGTTGTTAATTTTCATATATTTTCTCTTCTAAAGCTACCCTGGTCCTTTTGTCGTTTGCAAGCTATTATTTGCTTCTAGTAAACCTAGTTCTTTATAGCACCTAGTATATAATACTCTTTAGGCTTATTTTATAAAATTACAATCTTTGATAAAAAAAGCAAAACGACGAGGATGGGATTCGAACCCATGCGGGCAGAGCCCATTGGATTAGCAGTCCAACGCCTTAACCGCTCGGCCACCTCGTCGTACCATACCAGTACTTAATTGTTACGCTATTTTATTGGATAGGTAAGGTCGTTTTGTAATTATACTTCAAGAAAATTGCCTCTAAAATATTGTTTATCCTAAAAACATAACTCTTCAGTACGAATTTAGTAAGTATAGTATTTGTCTTAATGTCTTATATCGTCCTTAGAGCAGTTCATATGTCTAAATCAACAAGTGATATGATTTGTCTACAAACGATTGGACTTAACAGTTAGAAACTTGCGAAATCTTTAATCATGCTTCGGCTAAGCAGTCGCAGTCTTCCTTCTATTTTTCTTTCAGATACTTACGATAAGATATTACTTCAATTAGAATGGAGCTCTACAAATAGCAGTCTCATCAGAAGTGTTTGGTAACAATTATTTAAACTTGTATGCAAAAGCAAGGGAATAATATAGTAAGTAAGACACTTTCTTTGCAAATATCCGTGAGGAAATGACCAGTTAAACCATTTCTACTGATGACTGAATGAATCAAAAGATATTTGTTTTCTACCCGTCCTTCTAATAGTCCAAGCAACAATTACTAACTAAAATTCTTAGTTTGTCTTTCTTGTGTGTATTCATTTTGTAGTAACATGGATTTCAGTATTTCATTCCATCAGCTCAGTTCATACAGAATTGCAACAAAGACATAATTTTGCAAAGAGAATTGAAAACCTTATAACAATTTGACTTTTAAATTGTCCACTGCAGATACTTTACTAACATATAAAATAATTCGACGAAGATGGGATTCGAACCCACGCGGGCAGATCCCATTGGATTAGCCTTAACCACTCGGCCACCTCGTCATGTGGCAACACTGCTAATTGATACATCACGTGGCTTTTATTATATTTTTCCATGCTATCTTTCATTAAATAAAAGATAAATTAAAATAATAGCCCAAGAGCTGACGACCAAAAAGTGTAAGAGTTTTGTAAAGGATAATATTTTAATATTAGCTTATATGGGGACACTCGCCGTCAGCGCAGTTTGAAAGTTGTAACAACAAGTAGTGTCATCTAACTGTTTTCTAAAAGCTGAAAATAGATCACTAAGCAGTTTATGTAATAAAAAACGGGAAAAAGTCGTCAGACAGCGTAATGATCGAACGTGTTGCAACAGCACCAATGCGGTGGTCTCATGTCTTCAAAATAAGGTTAATGTAAAGAAGTGATTTGAAAAACCTGAGATTTGGTATAGTGTTAATTTATTGAATATAGTTTCTCAAAAAAAAAAACAGTCAGACTTTATTTTGATAGAACCCAGCTAGACAGCAGTTGCTAGAAGCAGTCGTTACTTCTAGTTCTAGCAAACTTCAAAAACTTCTTTCTAAAAAAAACATCGCGAGGAGGATGGGATTCCAACCCACGTGGGCAGAGCCCATTGGATTAGCAGTCCAACGCCTTAACCACTCGGCCACTTCGTCATATTTGGCAACACTGTTAGTTGATGGGTTAACCAAATTTTTTTATTGTGTTTTGTAAGTTAACTCTGGTAACTTAATCAGGAACAGGCAAAGATATTATGCATTTTGGTTAACTCTACAAACAAATGCGTGGATGTAAGCAAATTGTTTAAGTAAGTACTTCGATTGTAATTTTAAAAACACAAAAAATGGGTATTAAATCTAGGTATGTAGATTTTGTATTTTTAAGTGGAGATATACAAGGAGAACATTTATTATTTTACGCTTTCAAAAACAACTTCTTTCTAAAAAAAAAACAGTGCGACGAGCATGGGCTTCGAACCCACGCGGGCAGAGCCATTGGATTAGCAGTCCAATGCCTGAACCACTCGGCCACCTCGTAGTATTTGGCAACACTGTAAGTTGATGGGTTACCTAACTTTTATATTTTGCTTTGTAATTTATCTCTGGTTACTTAATAAATCAAGAACAGGCAAAGATATTCTGTATTTTGGTTAACTCGACAAACAAATGCGTAGATGTAAGCAAATTGTTTAAGTACTTCCATTGTAATTTTAAAGAACACAAAAAAATTAATATTTATTCTAGGTATGTAGATTTTGTATTTTTAAGTTAAGATATGCAAGGAGAACATTTATTATTTTAGGCTTTCAAAAACAACTTCTTTCTAAAAAAGTAGTGCGACGAGGATGGGATTCGAACCCACGCGGGCAGAGCCCATTGGATTAGCAGTCCAACGCCTTAACCACTCGGCCACCTCGTCATATTTGGCAACACTGTTATCGATGGGTTACCCAAGTTTTTATTTTGCTTATTAATTTATCTCTGGTTACTTAATAAATCAAGAACAGGCAAAAATATTCTGTATTTTGGTTACCTAGACAAACAAATGCATAGATGTAAGCAAATTGTTTAAGTACTTCCATTGTAATTTTAAAGAACACAAAAAAATTAATATTAATTCTAGGTATGTAGATTTTGTATTTTTAAGTTAAGATATGCAAGGAGAACATTTATTATTTTAGGCTTTCAAAAACAACTTCTTTCTAAAAAAAGCAGTGCGACGAGGATGGGATTCGAACCCACGCGGGCAGAGCCCATTGGATTAGCAGTCCAACGCCTTAACCACTCGGCCACCTCGTCATATTTGGCAACACTGTTATTGATGGGTTACTCAAGTTTTTTATTTTGTTTATTAATTTATCTCTGGTTACTTAATAAATCAAGAACAGGCAAAGATATTCTGTATTTTGGTTAACTAGACAAACAAATGCATAGATGTAAGCAAATTGTTTAAGTAAGTACTTCCATTGTAATTTTAAAGAACACAAAAAAATTAATATGGATTCTAGGTATGTAGATTTTATATTTTTAAATTGAGATATGCAAGGAGAACATTTATTATTTTACGCTTTCAAAAACAACTTCTTTCTAAAAAAGCAGTGCGACGAGGATGGGATTCGAACCCACGCGGGCAGAGCCCATTGGATTAGCAGTCCAACGCCTTAACCACTCGGCCACCTCGTCGTATTTGGCAACACTGTCAGTTGTTGGGTTACCTAACTTTTTTATTTTGCCTTGTAATTTATCTCTGGTTACTTAATAAATCGAGAACAGGAGAATATATTCTGTATTTTGATTAACTCGACAAACAAATGCGTAGATGTAAGCAAATTGTTTGAGTATATCGTAATTTTAAAAAACACAATAATAATTAGATATTAGATCTATGTATGTAGATTTTGTATTTTTCGAGATATGCAAGGAGAACATTTATTATTTTATGCTTTCAAAAACAACTTCTTTCGAAAAAAAAACAGCGCGACGAGGATGGGATTCGAACCCACGCGGGCAGAGCCCATTGGATTAGCAGTCCAACGCCTTAACCACTCGGCCACCTCGTCATGTGGCAGCACCATTCATGTCATTGACAGGACATTGTTGCGAATTTTTGTAATGTTTATATTTTCTAACGAATTGATATGATTTATATTACATGTAAATACTGATTATAAAGTATACAAAATATTTTTGATATTAAGAAATATACCTAGTAAAACACAATAATAAAATAATCACACTACACTAATAGTACGGTTCTAAGGTCATAGCCAGATAACATATAAATAGTACATATTATTATAGAATAAACAGTCTGTTTTTTATTAAGTACTTACTGATTTATATATTTTAAACATCCTACATACTTTTTGACTACATTTGGTTTTGTTAATAGCAATTAGTTAATTACTTTTGGAATTCATAATAATAAACAGAAAAATAATAATAACATACGATTAGTGCTTTTTAACCTGTTTATATACAAAACCCATTACTGACACGAGATAAATACATAAGTCTACATACTATTTGCATAAATGCATATTTACTATTATAATACCCGCTGATTATCATGATGGTAATGATGATGATCGGTAATATCATTTAATTTCAATTTTATGCTTTTGATAATATAATGAGTTATCCAATATTTCCACAAAATGAAAGCTTAATAATAATTATGCCATCGCCTCTAGAAAATAATATTTAGTGTTTATTTTAGATATAAATTTTAATTTGGGCAATAATATTTGCAATCAAAATGTTTTTCGAAAATGCTCGTAATTTTAAAAATAAAGAAAGCAACAAACAAAATCAAAATTACTAATTTTTATTTATATATGCCTCCAGTGGTAACGCATTTGTAAACGCAGAAGTAAATCGATGTGCTGACTTGATAACACTTAGGTGAGTGTTTTAAATGAAAACGATTACCGGAATTCGGCTGTTTTAAATCGGTAGCGAGATGAAGTAGTATGCGTAGATACACGGATAAAAATTTAAACTCCACATACATACATGGTCTCCTGCTGCAGCTAGTAAACCTACTTGTAAATCTATCCCAAACAGATAAGGAGAAGTAAAAGGTAAAACGAAAAACCCAAAATAAAGGTTAAAGGTAAAGCCAGAAAAAAGAACAAATCAGTTGTAACACAAAGCTCAGGAACCTCTTCTTCTTACTTGATCCTAGTTCAATACTAACAGCGAATATGTTATTAACCCGGATTCTCCACATATATACTGATTTTGTCTAATAAACTCACACGCACAAATTCAATATTCAATTGCAGATGATGTAAGGCTAAAGTTGTTTTACAAACACCTTAAAATACGTCTTCTTCTTTCAAAACTGGAAAAGGAAGTGTAAAATCTTAAAAAACTAAAAGTCATTATCAAAAATAGATACACGAACAAGCCTGAAAGGCTGCAAATTCTTTAACCAGAAAAAGTTTGTACAGGCAACTCATCCTATACCTTACTAAAAACCTTGATTTCTAAACTTAGACAAAAGCTATATAAGAAAAATAACATGATTGACAGGAACGAAGATCTCGGTAGTAGGCTGATTTTCAATTGTAACAACTTATAACTATATAGGCATATTTAATTGTAAAGTGTTTTCGATTGTAGAAAGTTGAAATTTGGCCAATAACTCAAATTGGAATGAAGAGGTAAATGGGAAGAGGAAATGGAGTGTGAGATTGAAAATTTATACCTTTTTGCTTTGAAATTTAGTTTTTTCAAATTGCTGTTTAAATAGTAACTTACAGTTAAAGCAACCTGTGAAATGGTGTGTAGTATACATTATTAAGTTATTACTGCTAGAACTTAAGGAAGAATAATAAATAAACCATCATTTCGTTTAATAAAATAACTTCATGTTGTAGAGCTAAGAAATTCCTTTTATCAAACAACCTTTTAAGTGTTCTCTAAATTTTATTTTTATTTGAGTTGTCTGACACGACACTATCCAAGTTATTTCTTAACAAGGTATAATTTTAGATAATAAATTTAATTCCTGAAAACACGTAGTCCAGAAGAAAAGAAAAACATAAAGTTGGTCGCCTTCAGAAGTTTCACCCCATACTTTTAACACCTAACGTGACTAACTAATTTAAATTAAAAGCACAACTAAAGTTAAAGTAGTTCACTAACCGAAGATTCCTAATTATTTATTTCTCTCCGCTGATTAATGAGCTTAATAAATCTTAAGTAGAGACATAAATAATTGATAAGATCTAAAAGTGTTTCCTTTTTTTGCTTTTAATTCCGAGTTTTTATGCGGATATTCAATTGTTTATTTGGACAGAAACGGTCCAAACAATGACTTATGTTGGTGTGTAAACTCTGTTCCATTAAAACAAATTGGCTTTTCTCGATTTTTTTTTCTGGTAACAAAACAAACAACTAAATAAGCTGTAACATGCGAAAAATCCGGTGTCAATAAAACTCCGAATTAGAACGCAAAAAACAACAACAAAAGCTTTGTTTTGTGTTTTCGTGCCCCCAAAATACTCGTTTAAAATGAATTTTTTACCATTCGCACACATACAAATAAATACACGCACATACACACCCGCCCGTCTCGCCTGTACGTAAAAATTTAAATATCCTTCGATGATCACCACTTTTCATATATAATTTTTTTGGACGATTTCGATTAATTTTCGCACAACGGCTCTGTTTATTATAAAAAGTAATTGGAATTACTGGAACAGTTCGAGCGATAAAATTGAAAAGCAGATTTATGGCTGCAGATTTCGATTGTGCCGCTTGTGGATTAATTTATTGGCAGAAGCTCGGGATTAATTTAAAATCCTAACGGGTAATTTATCATTGCTTTCAGGAACAGAATAATTTTGATCCAGCACAAAGAAATGATACCCATGAAACTAAATTAATTATTGTTATTTTGGTACCTCCGGGTTTTATTTGCATAAAGAAGTGCTTGTTTGAATTATAATACCTATTATCATGATTACAACCTAAACGTATTATTAAGTATGTCGTAAAAATGAATCAAAAGGTATATAAGCCAGTAGTTTGGTTTTGACAAGATGAACAAGCAGTCATTATACATTATTTTACACCCATAAGGTACATTTTAATATTAGTCTGATGTCAAGCATATTTTGTTACTATCTGAAGAAGTTGTTGCAATTGTCTACGAGGGTATAACCCTATAGTCACAAATATGAGATATAAAATTTAAAAAAGGAAGAAAAAAAGAGTTGAACGATTTCATAAAATATACGTTTTATAAAAAGTAGGTTTGTAGCGACCTCTGTATTATGATACCTACATGAAATGAAATTGCTTAATTAGGAGTAAATGAATAAGGAGTAAATTTCTTTGTTAGAAAATTTCAGTTTATTGAAGTTTGGAGTGCCCAAGATAGTCATGTGTGACAGTGGTAATGAATTTGGAAGCTACTGTTAACCAACTCTAATGAAGAACAATTATGGTCAGAAGTTTGCTAGAATCAATCTATAGCGATAATAATGAAATAATGACAAAAGCTCACTAAGTTACAAGTTTAACTAACTATTATTGATTTACAAAAACGTCATAACATTTTTTTAAACAATAATTTAATCTGAAGAAGCAACCACGTCCTTTTGATGTATTAGTAATTTCTACTAACTATCCCCGAAAATTATTAGTTTAATTGCTTCCATTTATTCCTAAAATTGACAATAGCAAAAAACAATTTTTTCAATAAATTATTACCAATAGTTATTTATATTTTATTAGTAATTATATGTACTGTTTATTTATGTTAAATAAATGTTGAGTAAATTTCTTTGTTAGAAAATTTCAGTTTATTGAAGTTTGGAGTGCCCAAGATAGTCATGTGTGACAGTGGTAATGAATTTGGAAGCTACTGTTAACCAACTCTAATGAAGAACAATTATGGTCAGAAGTTTGCTAGAATCAATCTATAGCGATAATAATGAAATAATGACAAAAGCTCACTAAGTTACAAGTTTAACTAACTATTATTGATTTACAAAAACGTCATAACATTTTTTTAAACAATAATTTAATCTGAAGAAGCAACCACGTCCTTTTGATGTATTAGTAATTTCTACTAACTATCCCCGAAAATTATTAGTTTAATTGCTTCCATTTATTCCTAAAATTGACAATAGCAAAAAACAATTTTTTCAATAAATTATTACCAATAGTTATTTATATTTTATTAGTAATTATATGTACTGTTTATTTATGTTAAATAAATGTTGAGTAAATTTCTTTGTTAGAAAATTTCAGTTTATTGAAGTTTGGAGTGCCCAAGATAGTCATGTGTGACAGTGGTAATGAATTTGGAAGCTACTGTTAACCAACTCTAATGAAGAACAATTATGGTCAGAAGTTTGCTAGAATCAATCTATAGCGATAATAATGAAATAATGACAAAAGCTCACTAAGTTACAAGTTTAACTAACTATTATTGATTTACAAAAACGTCATAACATTTTTTTAAACAATAATTTAATCTGAAGAAGCAACCACGTCCTTTTGATGTATTAGTAATTTCTACTAACTATCCCCGAAAATTATTAGTTTAATTGCTTCCATTTATTCCTAAAATTGACAATAGCAAAAAACAATTTTTTCAATAAATTATTACCAATAGTTATTTATATTTTATTAGTAATTATATGTACTGTTTATTTATGTTAAATAAATGTTGAGTAAATTTCTTTGTTAGAAAATTTCAGTTTATTGAAGTTTGGAGTGCCCAAGATAGTCATGTGTGACAGTGGTAATGAATTTGGAAGCTACTGTTAACCAACTCTAATGAAGAACAATTATGGTCAGAAGTTTGCTAGAATCAATCTATAGCGATAATAATGAAATAATGACAAAAGCTCACTAAGTTACAAGTTTAACTAACTATTATTGATTTACAAAAACGTCATAACATTTTTTTAAACAATAATTTAATCTGAAGAAGCAACCACGTCCTTTTGATGTATTAGTAATTTCTACTAACTATCCCCGAAAATTATTAGTTTAATTGCTTCCATTTATTCCTAAAATTGACAATAGCAAAAAACAATTTTTTCAATAAATTATTACCAATAGTTATTTATATTTTATTAGTAATTATATGTACTGTTTATTTATGTTAAAAAATATACATACAGTGTGTTGGTAAAGTATGGAACAAATTCAAAATCAGGTGAAATACACAATTTTTGAAAAAAAAAATTAAAAACATACTTTTTGCTCATCTTTTCACATCATTCACAAGTCAATGACGTCTTCTTAGTTTGTTGGATCCCAGAAGAATTGTTGTGTATTGTAACGATCCCTTAATTAAAACTCGAATTTTGTGTAAATTGTTTAATAGCAGAAAAATATTTACAGTAAGTTACGTCTACAATTCATTAAAACATAAGAAGACTAACCCAGTTTAAACAAATTTATTTAACCTACGAGATTATTTATTTTAAACTCATAACTATTTATTATTTATTTTAACTGAATTATTTCTATTACGCTGCTTCTAATTGTCGATTCCCTGTTAATATATCCCTCGCGGAAGTTTTCTAGAGCTACTTGAAAGTGATCTTCAAACGGCAAGTGGCAATTTACTATCATCAGTTTTAAAGTATTTTGAAGATACGTGGATAGGACAGTTGGATGGGGTGGGGGGCCAAGAAGAAAATCACTAATCTTCAATTTGTGCAATTGTTATCAAGCTGTGGAAGAATATATACCAAACATAAATAATGCCGTTGAAGGATGGTATATCTTAGTATTTGAAAATTAAAGCTGTTCTGAAGAAGGAGCATAATTGAAATCGTTTAAAAATACGGAAGAACAGTACATTGCGGAAAATAATAAACAACGAACAATACTTGAATACGACGTAAGTTGATGATATGTAGAGAAAACTCTTCTTACAACTTTTTTTAAAATGTTTACTTTCCAAGTTATTTAAAGTTCAAATTTTCAGTCCGATCATGCACGTTCTACTAGACATTCTCCTTACGTCGCATACTGCTAAGGAATGTAATTTGTTGAATTTGCAATAATTTGCCAATGAAGCACGATTTTGTCTATGCCGCGGAATGAGACTGTCGATTTTGGAAACATTCGTAAAAACTTTACATTGCTTTGGTTGTCTCAATGATCGACCACTTTTATTTACTACAAAATATGACCGTATTAGCAAAAAGTATTGCGAGCAAATGCTTAAAAATTAAAAAAATTTAAGCTAGAGTTTTTTTTTCTTTAGTTTCAAATTCTATCTCTGATGCTGTTTATCCCTCTGTGTTATTGAGCATTTATTTTAAGACATCAGTATTATGTATAATAACATAATAATAAATTGTGTAAATAATATACTGACATTACTCTTATTGACTGATTCAACTTTCTTCAGTAAAATAGCTAATATTGTATAAATAATCAACTTTTTAAGTAAGTTATACTGTTTATCAACAGTAAGTTTTTTATTAATAGTCGCAGAACTATTGCAAAACTTATAATTGCCTAATATTACATCTCTCCATTTTGTCACTTGTACGTAACGCACGTTTTAGCTTGATCTGCTCGTAAATGGCATCAGATATAAAAACAAACAATTATATTTATTAAGAGCAAAAAAATGCATCAAATTAAAAGTTTTTGTTGCTTCAAAATAATTTCTGGGAATTCACTAATCATGAAAATGCGTCGAAATGCGTCACGGTACGTAACCGCGGAATACGCGAATATTTAGGAAAATAGTAGAGGGGATCGAAAGAACTTTTTTTTTCAAGTCTTCCTGTCATGGGCAACAAAATGTGCCTTCTTCCCTTCTTATAAGTAAAAAGAAATCCCTAAAGCTGATCGACCTAATTTCATGTTTTCAGGTTCCTCACGGGACTGTATGAGGTTTGTAAACGTTTTGAATATTTTTTGTTGTTTGATTTTATTGAGCTTTTGTCTTTTTAAGATAACACACGTTAAGATAAACTACCAAACAGTTTCAACACAAATTCTATAAGTAAATTAGGTTTTAGGATAAATTAAACTTTTAGCATTAAATATGACACCTTTGAGGAACCTGATGACAACAAAATACCATTTTCAATTTTTGCTTATTGTTTTATGGCTTTATTATTTTATATAAAAGGTAATTATGACATAAGAAACATATCCACAGCATAACAATTACACCCAGAACTCTATATAAAGGAGAACAGTTTTTCTTAAATTGACCCCCTTGAGGAACCTCCGGATGACGTCATTGACTTGTGAAAAATTTAAAACAAGTTACGTGTTCTCAGAATTCTCGCATTTCCCGAAATTTGAATCTGTTCCATACTTTATCAACACACTGTATAACTTTATATTGTAAATTATATCATATAAAAATCCTTTTAGATGAAGATGTGTAAATATAATTGAAGGTTCACATATGCGAACATGGCAAAACGTTACTAAATAGTACTTATTCAGTTACTAAATAAAAACTTAAATAAATAAATATAACCTATTAACATAACAATTATAAAATAACATTTAAAACCAACACTAACACTTTTTCATTTTTATTTAATGCTAAAGACAGAACACATGATATCATGAAATCGGGCATTTACCGTTTAAATTGTTCTTTTTGTAGTTCGGTATATATTGGACAAACACTTCGAAATTTTGACATAAGATATAAAGAACACGTACGTCATTACAAAAATAAACATCCTGAAAAATCGAATTACGCCAAACACCTTTTAGAACAAAATCACACAATGACTCCTCAAAATAATATTAAATTCCTACATTTTTGTAATAACAAACGCAAATTAGACATTTTAGAAGCCTTTGAGATATACAAACACAAACTCAGGGTACCTTTAATGAATGAACAACTTGAGCTCAGTAATTCTCCGTTACTGGAAGTATTAGATGTTTAATTATGATTATTATTATTATTTTATCTAGTTACCTATTTTGTATCTACCTTAGCGACGTGTTTGTTTATAATTATATTTATTACCTTTGATAATGACAGCGTAGCTGTCGAAACAATATTGTCAGGTTATATTTTAATAAAACTGTGAAACTTTTAATAATCTTTATTTATTTCATAACCTATTAAGATCGTGTACTTACGTAAACAAAATTCTACATCAGCAGTACAAGTATGTTTATTTAATTATCTTAATCTTTCTACTTTTTTAATTCTTATAAGAGGATAAAGAGGCCTCTAAACAAACATAATTCTCTTATTATATAAATTATATAAATTCTCATATAAATTCTCTTTATTTTTTATAAACTTAAGTTCAGTAGATTCATGAAACATTAAAATTTTCAAATATTATACAATATTACATTTTGTGTAATTTAATTAAACAAGACTAAATAAACAAAAAATAAATGGGCTCGTCCGGGATTTGAACCCGGGACCTCTCGCACCCAAAGCGAGAATCATACCCCTAGACCAACGAGCCGACTATGACAATTATTTTGTTAAACTAAAACATTCATTAAGGTTATTAGAAAGTTTTTGTCTCGCTTTAAGCAACATAGATAGTCGTTGGTATTTTCCGGTTAGGCTAAATTATGTTCAACCTAAAAATTTATTGAATACTGTGATGTTTAGAAATCAAAATGTAGGTGATTTTGCATTTTACGACAACAGAATAAAGAAAACAGATAATTTATTTAATTGGCATAATCTGAAAAACAACTTAGGCGTTTACTATCATAGGCTCGTTGGTCTAGGGGTATGATTTTCGCTTAGGGTGCGAGAGGTCCCGGGTTCAAATCCCGGACGAGCCCTATTTTATTACAGCAAATATATAGTACTCTATTCTAAATAATTTATATTTTAAATATTTATCTAACAAATATTGTAAATATTCTCGAAAACTCTTAATGAATTAAGTAAATTAAATTAATTTCACTGTGTTTCAAGACAACAGCGGTGTTGAAAGATCTCACTGTAACATAAGACACTCTAAGAAGCTAAAGACTGCTAAATGCAGAGAATCAGCAACCTTGATCAACAACATGCTATCTTAGAAAATATTCTTATAACAAGGGATAATAAATGCAGCAAGAAATTTAGAACATGGACTTCTAATCCAGTCAAATTGTATTTTTACCAGGAAATTTGTGGGGTAGTTTTGATTTATTCAATTTTATATGTTTTTTGGGGCGCTGAATCCGAATCAGAGGTTTGCTAACAAAATTTCGTGATGCAACATTGAAGAAAATGCAAAAAAAGGTAACATTTTCATTTTTTGACGGTTTTTTGCTTATAACTCGGAAACTACCAACTTTTCGTGAATAACCTGTCAATTCAAAATGAAAGTCCATGAGATTTCCTACAAACTTCACTTTTTAGGTTTTTTTCTCCGACAAACCGTTCAGGCTCAAGCGATAGTTGAAAATTGGCGTATTCTATCTGTCTCTGCAAAAACCCACTTTTTCCACTCCAAAACTCTAATTTATTATTAAAGGCTGCCAATTAGTGACTTCCTCCAAGAGTAACAGGTAATTTTTTCAAAAATTACATAATGTTCAAGTTATTTAATGAAGTCCGAAATTGTACAAATTCAGTTACAAAAAAGTTGAAATTCCAATAAAGAATCTTGAAAAACTATTACATTTTATTATATTATATTACAATACATATGATTATATATTACATTATTATATGAGAAAAAATTATATGAGCCGTTGTCGTTTAGAAGGTCCTGACTGAGGTTCTTCGAAGGCGGCGAGTCCTGGCACAGGTTCGGGTTGTTCTATCGTCAGCGTAATGAAAGAGGTGGTGAGAAAACAACGACTTGTGATCATATCTTAAGGAGAGATGAGTCATTACGAAATAGATTGTGCGATTAGACACACTTTCCACATCGTGTAAGCGTCTTTCTTCTGTCTGTTCTTGGTCTCTTTCTTCGGTCTCTTCTTCGTCAATGTCAATGTATGCTGTCTTCCGGGAGCTCGACGTTTTCACATAGCCCTTTTCACAATTACGTTGGCAGCGTTTTTTACATTTACAAGAAATGTGCCGGAGTATCGAGTCCGGTGCAGGGTTCAAAGTGGTTGGCACTGGCACAAGACCATTCCTTGTTTTTTTCCACCCCCACTCGTTTGGGTCTCTTTGTTGCTCGTCGATCGTGGTTTGACCGGATAACCACTGCTGCACCTGAAAGTAAACTCTCAGTGAATGTTGTCGTGCAGCAGCTTCGGTGGGGGGTAGTGAGGCAATGTTGGTTTTACTTTTGTAAGATGAAGATACGTATTGCCTGTATCTCAAATCGTTCAGGTTGGTCTCATGTCCTTTCCTATACAGAGCCATGAGAAACACGTTTCCTGCTTCGGCAATCTCGTCCTGGTATGCATGACGGTGTTTGAAAGCATCAATGACTGGTTGCAAGTCATCGTTCCTCTGCCGGACTTCAGGAAATTTCAGTTTCCCCTAATTAAACAAAGCAGAAGTGGTGTCACAACCACTCATCGCATGTAGGAACAATATATGGTCTGATAGGGTTTTGTCAGCAGCAAGATGATGATTGTAGAGATGTAGAGGGTTCATCTTACAAAAGTAAAACCAACATTGCCTCACTACCTCCCACCGAAGCTGCTGCACGACAACATTCACTGAGAGATTACTTTCAGGTGCAGCAGTGGTTATCCGGTCAAACCACAATCGACGAGCAACAAAGAAATGAGAGATGTGAACAATGCAATGATTTTTACCGCGACTTTCTACGACCAACTGTTCTTGAGATATCAAGATTTTCGTTTACATAGAAAACGTCGTGCACCACGAAACAAATATGGCTGCCGTATTT
Organism: Agrypnus murinus; assembly: GCA_929113105.1. NCBI lineage: Eukaryota > Metazoa > Arthropoda > Insecta > Coleoptera > Elateridae > Agrypnus > Agrypnus murinus. Next base: position 120,268,643 of record OV816031.1, read on the forward strand.
AAACCAAAAGGAATAAAAATAAACTAATAGTGGCTTCGAACTACCAATACATAGATGTGATAACACACCAAAAATTATCCTGTTCTGAGATGGTCGAGTAACCGGTGCGGGACCACTTGGTTATGGTTTTAGGTTATTCGAGTTTCACCACATTTCCCGTTCTGAGCGTCAATTTCTATTTTGTAAAGGTTTTAGTATTTTATATTTACAAGACTTTAAAAAAAATTATTCAAATCGAAGTAGTTTGAACCGGTTCTGAGATAACGCTCTTTTTTTTGCTTAGCGTTACTCCACTATATAGAGATACCAAAAAGAAACTTAAAAAAAGTTGGGCTCGTCCGGGATTTGAACCCGGGACCTCTCGCACCCTAAGCGAAAATCATACCCCTAGACCAACGAGCCAGTTGAAGAAACTGTGGAAAACGATAAAGGTATAAAATCCAAAAAAATCGAAATTTCTGAGCAATTTATTAACTTTTATAAAGCGCAATTCAAGCCTACAAAATGAACATAGAAAATATTTAATAATACTTAGGAATAACGATTTAAGTCTCATCTTATTATTACAAGCAGGTTGGAAATGTTGTGACTTTATTTTAACAAGGTTTAGTTGATTGTTCGCATTCAGCATTTTTACAATTTGCTTTATTCAACTACCCCCGAATACTTAACACTCAGATTGCAATTTTGTGGTTTTCTATTCCGACTACACTTAAAACGGTTAAACAAGGCTTCATTTTGCTCTGTTATAACAAGTTTCTTGTTTGTTCAATAAAACATGTTTAATCACCAAATTGCTCTCGTTTATATAACTGCCTAAAGTAAATTAATAATAGTAAAACATTCAAACCTTCATCGAATCCTAGTACAAATTTTCAAAAATATCTCGAACCTACCAAAATGTAAATTGGTTAGGTTGTTCTTCTGGATTCTTCAATAAATTTTAAAAGGTGTCTCTAGATTACCTGTTTTCTAATATTTTAAATTGCTGTTATAATAATAGCAAAAGGATTGAACACTAATATCCAGTTTCTAAGTGATATTAATTTTATAATTTTTAATATTAATTATTAATTAATTAATACCTTAATTTATAGTATCTAGTATACCCTTCAACCTTTTTGGCTAGCCTTGAAAATCGCATAAATATAAGCAAATAACTAACTAACGTCTAAGTATCTTCTAATTAAATAATAATTTTAATTGGGCAGTCATTAACAAAACTAATATATTAACCGGCTCGTTGGTCTAGGAGTATGATTCTCGCTTTGGGTGCGAGAGGTCCCGGGTTCAAATCCCGGACGAGCCCAATTTTTTTATTTGCAACTTTTTGAAATAAACCTTTGAATTCTTGAAGTTGTGTCTTATGAATAATCCCATTCGCTGAATTTTAGAATACTCGTTTCTGAGTTTCCAATTTGGTAACAGTTTTTCTTGCTATGAAAATCTTTACCGGGCGAATCTAGAAAAAATTAGTATAAATATCTATCAGCTAAAATGTATTTGTAGTTTTTGTTAGTGTACTTTAGTACGTTAGTGATCCTACTAATTGAAATAGTAATTATAGAATGGATGAGGACGACTGTTTTTCTTTTTTTTTCGTTCTCTTCAAGCATAGTTTGTGCATACAAAACTCAATAACTTTTTTATTCCACTTTTCTTTCACTACTTAGCTTTCGCAATTGACAGCTCTAGGTAGGTAGGGAACTGCAATAGTAAGTTATTATTATATTTTCTACCATGTTAGAGATTATTAATCTAATAATTTTGAAGACGTAGAACAAAAACATGAGCATAAGCAATTTACATCTGAGTCAGTCCTGCAGAAGCCGCTCGTTAACACATTTTATTACTTTTATTACACACAAATAAATATAAACAATAGATAAAACTAACTGATAGGGCGAGCGTTTAATTCTCACAAGTTAAACAATTCTTGCGTACGACCTCACGGTTATTAACTGCGTTGTGTTTCTTTAAAGTATTTTTGCAGTTTTAAAATAATGGTTGAATTTAAACAACTTCTAGTTTAGGGTCGATTTCCGAAATTTTCCTACCTTATCTAGTGTGAACTTTTCTATCCAACTTAGTAGTGATTATTAGTCGACGTTTATCCATATATACTCTTTCCTAATTGTGAGCGAATATGAATTTAACATCTTTTTATTTACGATCGTTTACATACTATTTGGTGGCATCCAATCTATGTTTTGAAATAATTATTATTTTAAATCTGAAAATAGTAAGCTTTTTAACACCTACCACCTGAGAATAATTTGTAAATTATCTAAATGTAATTTGTTTTTGAAGCATAAGCCGCTTTAGCTGTTTAAACATCAATTTCAAGTAGGTATGACAGTTTTCTTAATTTATTTTGAATTTTGACACTACATTGTTAACAAAATAAATTATTAAAACTTCGTTGTTGTTTGTTAGGAAAGTGTGTAACTAAATATTGAATTTTCAAAGGAAGAATGAAATAAGTTCCCAATTTGTTTTCCTCAAGTTGTTATATTTGGAATAATAAGAAAAACATTTTTAATGTAAGGTAACCAGAGATGAACTCACACTCAGTTAATATAATGTATACTTTCAGTCTAGTCGTTTTAAGAACGAAAACTAAACTAAAGAACTTTTACAATTTTGTTAAAAAGGAATAATTGACAGTGCATGTTTCGAATTTCATATAGTACATGTATAGTTTCAGCATTCACTTCTTACCGTACAATACTAAAAGGAATTTTATTCAACAACCCCTAGATACAGAACCGAGCTATTTTCAACATAAAGATGAACTTGTTTTGTTGTGCTTGGTATAAAAACAGCTCATTATCCTGCTGCTTTCTGTATAGAAGAAGATTTTGCTTTTGAAGGAAATTAAAAAATATAAAAGAAGCTTCGACTTTACAAACTCCAGGCGCTTTTACGCTATACATACTAGAGGAAATTATTATGATGATATCGGTTAAATTTTTAAATTACTTCTTACTAAAAATAGCATTGAAATTTAATAGATTCTTACTAGAAAATTGTATCTTCAGTTTGAAAGGGTTAATTAAAAAGTCGTACTGGAGCAACTGTAAGTCCTTTTTACACTATAACACTAAGTGCGACTTTCCTAACAAATTTGCAGTAAAGCCAAATTGCACGCCTGTTATCCAATAAATCAAGAGCTTTGTTTTTCCACAACTCGACTTGGCAATTTTCTCGCCGCCGCCGTTGCAATCGCCTGCGAGCAATCTTTAACTTGGTAGCATTGATCGTTCTCTAGAGAACTTCCTATTCCTCGGTCGACCGTTTAAAAGCTCTTCTTTCTTGGGACCTTCCTGTGAAAAGTGTGGTTTTGTTAATTACTATTTAATCTATATATATAAAGATTTTCTAGGTATACATTTTTTCGTTACCTTGAAAGGATTTTTATGGGAGTCAATTCTTGCAAGGGCCAATTAGTGCATTAAGCGGATTTCCTCAACCATAAACACCTATTTTCCGCTTCGAATGGTAAAATGTGGCTGAGTGCTGATTATGAAGCTAGCGTTACTCAAGGGAATACGGATTTTAATTTTATTCTTCAAGAATTTCTTTTAATAAATAAGTGATGCAAAGATGATTTTAATAGGGATGGTGGTTACCGAGAGAAACTTGAGAAGCACTGTTCGGGCAGTTCATAACCAAACTTAGAACTTTGTCAAACAAAGCTTGGTAAGAAAAATGATATAATAAGCATAAATGAAAGCACAGATTAAATTACCGTTGGTTGGTTGCCACTGTATGAAAGTAGTAAATGTGCTTTTACATGTGAAAGAATAAATTGCAACAATGCTTTCATCGTTACGTTGAAAGTGGAATTCTTGTTGTACTTTTCTTGAAACATGTTATGAAAGATTGAAGCAATAAATTACTCCGACTTGTGCAAAAATATAAATTCTTTGTCTTGTAACCTCAACCGTGAACCATAATTGAGTCACAGCCGCAGTTTATTATTTCGTGCCATTTCACAGTCGCTTGCCGTTGCCAGGAATATATTATTGCCATAAATATATTTGTTCGTGTTACTGTTTCACATATCAGTTATTGTTTTTGCATTAGTCGTTTTTTTAGCAGCGAATAGTTTTGTAACTATTGGTTTCGTTTTGAACATGAATAACGAGAAGATTTCTTGCAAAGATTTGTTGCGGTTCAAATTTAGTTTATTATCGAGAACTTTGGTATTTCAATTTGATTCCTAATTATTATTCTTTTTTCCTATGGGTCAGAATATATTTAAAAGTAATTATCTAGTTATGTAGCTTTTTGGTACGATGAGTTGCTTGTATGAGAAATTCTTCATTCTTTTTTAGCTAATGATTGTGCAGTTTCATAGTATTTTTATGCTTATTTATCTATTTTTGATTATTGTTATCTGCTTTAAAGATTTTCCACGTCCTTTTCCTGCTTTGAAAGAAGCAAGATTTTTTTTGAGGTGTATTGTTTGAAACAATTTAGTTCTCGGATTAATCTTCTTTAATAATCTGAAATCAGACTTAATTACGTAAGATAGTCAATATTTCTTTAAGTAATTACCACTTATTGGCCTTTGTTTAACCAGGTTCAAATACGAAAAAAGGCTTCTCCGTTCTGCATGCGTTTTGACTCACCTGTTCGTGGTAGGAGTCATGATTATCGAAGGCGCACCAATAGACCGAGTTCATCCTTACATCCGAGAAAATTGATCATTCTGCTACCAATCTAAAAACAGTTACTTCACTCTTGTGTCAAACAATACGAAAATGAATAAACAACAACAATTTGTTTACAATCTTATCTGCCATTCGCTTATAATGTGTTCTGATACTGCATCTAGTGATACGAAGGGGTGCTCAGTAAATTTATAGTGGTTCTAAATCTTGTAATTACCCTAAATTTTTGTAATAATTATTAGCAAAGGGATTTTGAGGGTCGAAGGATAATTGAGTACGATAAGTACAGTATCATTGAGTTATACTATTCGATTTACATCAAGGCCTTAACGAGATCTGGTAGTTGCTATGTTATTTGATAGACTTGAAAGGTTGAAGGGTTCAATAAGGGATTAATTACACTTCATTAGTTAGTTTTTGACTTATAAGCATGGAGCTAAACATTCAAAACTGCATCAAGCTTCGGTCTCTTCACTGTACTATAGAATAAGTACGTTAATAATAATTAATAATCTAATACTCTATACCAATCTGTTAATAATCTATACCAATAAGTTATATTTATCACAGAGAATTACATGCTGCCGAATTTTAGTAGTTACAGATAGTTGAATTAGTTTTATACAAGAAGTAAGTAACGCAAATTATGGTTTAAAATAGGAGTATTAATTAATGCGACTTAAGTTAATTAAGCTTCAGTGCTCCTGACTGTATAAGCGAAGTTTTAATGCACAAGAAAGTTAATTAAGAATTTACTTTTTCAAACTTTATAAGAAATACATTTGCTAACTAGTGAAGTCATTAACTCTTTAACGGCTTGGATTATATTTTAATTCTTGAGCTAGTCTCTTTAATTAATAATGTAGAAATCTACGAAAAGAATACGATGGATTACATAGGTATTAAAGGAATTCAATTTTCCTTTTCTATAAAAATATATTTTGTTATACCATTTGTAAAGATTCTGAAAAGTCTTGATAATAATAGTAAAGAACGGATTGAAATGCTGAATCCCTTTCTAGTACATCCGTCTTTTCTTACACTTTTATCCTACTTACTTGTCGCCATCAGTCACCTTTTTCTAGTTACACTCTGTTGGAAAACGTATTTACCACGAAAACCTACTCCAGACGCGATAATAAGAAAAGCTTGGTTTTGTAATGCTTTATTTATATTTATTGGTTCTTATATATGTAATTTATACCAGTGTAAAGTTCTTAAACATAACCAGGAAGTATCATCAAGAAAGGCCATAAGAAGTTCTGACGTTTGTAAAAATTCCTTAAAATTGACAGGCGTCAACGGATCAGTACTATCCGTGCTTTAACATCAAAGATGGTATCTTCCAATAATTTTATGAATTTTATTAAAACAGCAATTTTGAAATGAAAGTTATGATGAGTAATTAAGAAAAGGATTCATTTTTATGTTTGAGCTTGGAGACAGTCGATGACATCCGTGCATAAAAAGTTTTTTGATCATCATGCATCAAGAGTATTAAGTTACAAGTTTAAATTAGGAACACTTTTTATGTTATTTCCAGATTATACTAATTAAGTTTATGTTTAAACTAATAATACTATGTGTTAATTTTATTCTTTTTTTGCTAACGGATGATATATCGTACATTTTCTTTTTACAGTTTTATTTAATTTTTTACAGAGAACATTTTACTTCTTTGTAGTTATTAAAATATATGGACTATGCACGAAATAATTTACCTCTTTTATAAGTATCGCAGAAACTTAAAAGCTCACTTCAGAAAACATTTCTTTTTCAATTTTAAATGTAGTGTCTTATAATAATCTTCTTATAATAAGGTCCTCCCCTGGCTAGTTTACTGATTTCTTTGTCAAAAGTCAGAAAATACCCAGGACATATAAAAATTAACTTGGGGAAAAATAAATAAAATCTGAACTTGCTGTAATTTCTGTATGTTCTAGGTTGCTTCAGACACCAAGTATACTAGTACTTTTTGTGCAAATAAATGGTATCAGTTAAATTAAACCAATAATTGAAAAATAAGTTAACCAAAGTAAAAATAAGGAAATAAAACTCAAGTATAAGAACACAGGAAGCAAGGGGATATAATAAGAAGCATAAAGATAAAATTAAATTAAATTAAATTTATAACTCGATCCAGGGCAATTAAAGCAGTAAAGTTGGCGATATCGAGTAGTTATAATAATATATTAGTTATTATATGTTTTATATTAAGCCAAAGATTAGTAAGAGAGTTTTAAGTGTTAAAATGGTTAATTAAATATATTGGTTTGAAGGTAGAAGGAAAAAAATTAATTAAAACAAGCAAACACAAACTGCATGAAATATCTTTCTGCGTATGGGTTTTTCGGAGGATGCTGAACTTGATCTTCGAGAGATGAATTAGGCTCGAGGGTAGGGGGAGTTTCGGCACTCCGATGTAATTTCTTGTTTAAAAATGATACAATGTCAAACCTACAGTTTACTTGTAACCGTCTTTTTTAACGATGTTTTGGAGATACAAATCATAAATACAATCATAGGTAATTTAAGGGTAGTGAGGTTGAGTGCGCTCTGAAAACTGTTAAAACGTGAGAACACTGCTGGTTTTCATAAAATGGTAGCTTTTGCGCGTGCTCGCTACCATCCCCACGCGATAAGGATGCCAAAACCATGTAATCGACACCGTGCATAGTGAGAGATTATCTGTAATTGAGTTTTTCACGTATCGCAATGCCAAGAATATCAAAAACAACAACTTAATCGTTGGAAAGGGAAAATATTGAAATTGAAGGTTACATTATAAGAGAATAGTAAATTAAAACATTTTTAATGATTATATAATTAAATAAATTATTGATTACGATTGAAGATAAAATCATTTTTAATTCAAAAATTAAATTACTTCATGTAACAGATTTTCCACGGAATATCATTATCTTCACCGTCTCTCTTACGACAATTCTTTTATTGGCTACCATGACAAGTCCATTGCAAAATAGGAACATTGTAAGAACAATTCCCATGATCAATTCCTATACATTGATAGGATACCTAACTCATGGTTATTTATGACTACATGGAATATAAAATGTACGACGCTTAATTTCGTTGTGGTAGGTTTAACAGGTCGGGGAGCAAGAAGGATATTCCTGACTAGAGCATTAGCATTCGCATTCCTGGATGAGATGACTTCTTTAACTGTGGGAACTATCTGTCAAAATACCTGTGGATGACGTAATTTGGGACATACCGTGCTGCATTACATATATTATGTAATATTTTTGATTGAAATGCTGAATCTTCATGATGTTCGAGTTGCAGATCGATTTCACAGTCACTTTATACACTAGCAGTTTATTCTCCAATCATAGATGAGAAGCGCCATTTCTTGAACCATTACTCATTTTTATTTAACCGATTTTGCGGAAAGCCGAGATTAAATATTTGGATGTTAGTAAAAGTCAATTTCTGCTACGTCATCCGTAAAACTTGCAATTTCCGTGTTAATTCATGTTAAAAGATCTGCTGTATTGTAATACGTACAGGATGTACCCAAGTACGCTGCCTTGTGGGTCGCATAATTTAATCGAAATCAGAGAATTACGAGCGTCTTTATCTTTGCAAAGAAGTATCTGTTTGTTAAGTAAGACCTGCTGTATTGTAATACGTACAGGATGGGCCCAAGTATACTGCCTTGTGGGTCACATAATTTAATCAAAATCAGAGAATTACGAGCGTCTTTATCTTTACAAAGAAGTATCTGTTTGTTAAGTAAGACCTTAACACTTTACAGGATGAATGGGACTTTGGGTTGGCTTTGATTTTATAATTTAAGATATCACGCCAAACCTTATCAAAGGTCTTGTGATATCAAAGAAGGCGGCCGGCCAATACCTATTGTTTTCCAGTGGTTTTTGTTTGCTTAGCCGGTAATGTCGTTTGTTTTTGTGTTTTTCCTTGGTATTTAGGGCTCTCATCTTTCCCGAGTCGTTGTTTATATTCTACTTTTGTCCAATCCATATTGTCGTACAGGAAGTAATTCGGTCTGGATGCAGGTACAGGTACATTAGATGGAAGTTGTTGGATTTAATTGGGTGTTTGAATTATTATATGACATAGTTTGAGGGTAAGTACGGCCCCTGGTTGTTGATGCAGAATTTGCATTTGTGCATTCTGGTCATAGCAAGTAGAGGCATTTGTTGGCTGTACACATACAGTGTACTATTGTATAAATGAGATAAGTTTGTGAACTTATCATTACACTGTGCTTGCTGACGTACTTGTTGATTAGTTGCACAGGTTATAGTTTTAACACTTTAACACCAGATGCGCTTACCTCACGTTACACTTGTCTCTAAATTTTAAAAGGGTCGGTCAAATAATCATAGTAATCGGTGCCATGAGGTACGAAGGATGCTCCGCCATCCTGATTCCTCTCCCAAAAAAAAATAACTTAATAAATTACTGATTTCAGTTCAAACTTATACAAAAGTGTAGGTATATAATATAGCTGGCGCATTTTCTAATTTTATGTTAAAGTTAGCTGAAATGTGCATTGTGAACGTACCGCAAAACATACTAACCAAAATTTTGTAATTTTCTAATTCAAATATCAAAACATTATCTGTGATTTACTTGTTACCAAGCCAATGCTGCGTTCCTAAATTCTGAGGATAGGAGGAGTAAATTAAAATGATATGAAATGAAATAGGAATAAAATAATTAATTTCAAGTTTCGCAAGATTTATTAATATTTATTTTGATACCTAACAATGAATCTTGCGAAACCTGTAATTAATTCTTTTATTTTTATTTTATGCGTTAAGACAAGTTTACGCTGGGTAGTTTGCTGTAATTTCATCCAGATTCTTGATATTAGATGTTTACATGCTTAACAGGTGTCAGGTGTTGATTTAAGTTTTTAAAAAGTCATGTCTTGTATAGTATTTAACAATATAGAAGAACAATGTAGCAAAATTTGCCGCCAGCTCGCGGTAAGTTGGGAAATCACTGTAATGATTTTCTGTTATAGGTTGCTACTTAGAATTTATGAATTCAATAATATAAAAGTAAGATGTCACTTTGATGTCAAAATAACTTGATTGAGCCATTTGATCCCAACGTTAATAACTGAAAATATAGAGGTATGACTCCTCAACGTTCTTGCATCCAAAAAAAACACGTCTTGTTTCTACTGGAAGAAGAAACAGAAACAAAAAAAACCCTGCAGCTAATTCTTTTGATGGCTAGCTCCTCTGATAATTCGTTTAATTTATTAACCATTGATGATTCCTAAAATTCCTACTACCTTAGCATCCACCCATACCACTATTTACTCCAAAGTAAGCACTTCAAAAATAATCTAAAAACAGCTAAAAAACCTCTAATTCCAAACAAGAGGAAATATTCAAATTACAGAAGTAAGAAAATTGTTAGATCACTGTGTGGAACAGAATGTTGAGGAGAACGGAGCAAAAGAAGCTTTCATCAAAACTGAAAATTCAACAGAAGGATTAGTTGAGTAGATCTGAAGCACAAAGAGAGTTGGCACTATCTTATTTATATAGGATTTTTTATTTGTTTCAGAAAGTTTTAGTTTGTAACTACAAGCCATTTCTCAATGGGCAGTTTCATTAATTTAAAACTAAATTTTCTATCAAAACTTATTATTTTCCCCATGGATCAATTTGTAAGTATGCTTAATTTGAAAAGATCGACCCTGCAACAATCAACTTTTCGCTGACCAAACTCTAACATAGCCTTACTTGACTCCGGGTGCCAGGGGCCGCCCAGTCCATTTTTAAGCAATATTGTTGGTATTAATTTTTCATAATTTTAATTGCTCGATCTTTGTTCCATTATATATCATCATGGGGTCCACCATTGTAAAATGTTCAATTCAAACTATTCAATAATATGTTTTTGTACAACATAGACTGAGGGTATAAACTATGCCCGTGATGGTTGCAACAGCAGAACGTTCGTTTTAAAAAATGAAAATTATAAAAAAATATTTGCGAAATTCAATGGGCCAAGATAGACTGGCGGACTTTTGGCGCAAGTCATCGACAAGTTCGCCGCGTCAGGTTTTGACTGTGTTTGTTAATGTAAAGCGATTGCAAATGTAAAGTGTAAATACATTAATTTATTTATTTTTGTTAATGGTTAATCATTTGTTAATGATAAAGTTAACTGTTTTTTTGCTCTACAAAAATATATACGTACAAGAGCCGGGGCCCCGGAAGGGATAATTTCGTCACTGCTTGACGTACATACTTTACTTAAGGTAGCTTCCTGAAGATGCACGTAACATTGGCTCTCTAGGATGTGTAGCTGGACAAACGGAGAATTCGTTAAGATTGAAACTTCGATATGGAGTATCTAAATTTTTAAAACTTTTCAAATATGAATTTCAGAAATTTAAAATCCCTGAGTTATGAAACAATGAAACGTTGATTATAATATAATATTTGAAATTCGGAATTTATAGAACTGCATTATAGTTAAAAAATGAATATAATAAAATCAAACACTCAAATATCAATGTTTGGTTAAACTTCGAGGTATTGGAATTTATAACCACAGAACTCTTATTAGCAATTTTAATAAATTTTTAAAGTTTGATCATTCTAAAGTGTGAATTTTTAAAATCTGCAAAGTTTGAAGCTTTCGACGATTCCAACCTGATTACCTACAACTTTGCAACTGAAACTAAAACCTGGTCAATAAAGTTTAGTTCTCAATATACAGCTGTGAAGCTTTTAAAGCCTGAACAGCAATTAGAAAAAAATGAATGAATCTGGAAAAATGAAATACACTTTGGAAAACTTGAACCATGCTCTACCGTTTTAATATGTAGATTAGTTTTTATAATTGAAAATTAAAGTGTCTTAATTTTTGTGGTTATTTACAAAATGGTACGTTACAAAACGTTGTTGGTTTCTATATATGAGTAATATGAGCATAAGGTAGAGATAACGAAAGTAGCAAGTAGGAAACTTACTAGAGGCTTAATTATTTAAAATATTATAACCCTAAATATTTCGAAACTAAGCACTAAAAAATTAAAAGAATGAACAACTTCAGAACAACACTGATGTCTGACCTCAGAAACCTTGTGAATGAATCTCTAAAGTCTAAGATTTTCAACTGACAAAAGAAAAAAAAATTCAAAACTTCTAGAATTTGAATCCTTTACAGGTTACAGGTGACAAATCGCACAAATATTGCTCTTCAGTACTGTATAATAATTTACCGAGCTAAGCTATTCCGACGAGACTGTAGGACCGTGGAACAATGAAGTAGATTGAATTTCCTGTCTAAGCCTTTAAGTCGTCATTTTAGAAAATTTGAATTACTGCATTCCTAAATTCAAAATTTTAAAATTCCGAATCTTTGATGCTTCTAAGCTAATTGCAACTTTAAGCTTTCGGAATGTCAAACTGCCAATCATCTAAGTTTCTTAAGCTTGTAATCTTCTGAGACGTGAATCTTGCAAATGGCGAAAGATAGGAATTGTAGATCTCTGAGATTTTAAAGCTACAAATCCCTAAAGCTTTAAAAGTTCAAGATCCCGATTAAACCATTTAATTACAATGTTTGATAGTAGAACCTTTAAAATATTAACACTATTAATTAGATCTTATGAACCATTAATTTCTGTAGCTCAAACTTTTGAGATACACATAGATAAACTATTAAAACTTTGATTTCTTACTGAGATATTCAAGCTTAGGATTTTATAATTTCTTACACCTAGATACAGATTTTTACAACTATACTATAAGTCTGAGATAGACTGAGTTCATTGTAGTTGAGTTATAGATAATGGTAGTGATAGTAACCCAGGTTGGATATATCAATCAAGTCTTTATTACGTGTTGTGCCTAAAGGGATTTGATCATTAATTGAAAGTATTTATAAGCTCTTTGTACAACATTTAAACTTTAAATAAATGACAGTAAAAAGTATCTGAAGCAAATGGGAAAAGAGAACGGTTTTTATTTTTCATGTATTTTCTTGAAAATTATTGTACGTATATCTACTTACTGCCTACATACGTAAATCATAACAAGAAAAACAAAATTATTTTTTATATAAAAGTATTCTAAGCTTATGGGTAAATGTTTACTACGCGTAGGTTTACGTCGACTTGTTAAAGCTTCCGGCGAGTATGTTACATACGTTTATTATGGCTGTTAGAACTTTCTTAACAAGCTAGATAATATCTTAATGGTTAGTTGTTTGTCGCTTGTCCAAACATTTTCTTTTTTCAATAATTATATTTGATATATCGATACACGCTACTATAATCATAATTATAATTGGCCCACTATTTGAACTAATTTATTTTTACTATGAAAAACTATTCGGTAATTTGTTTTTGCTTTAGGGGAATTAACGTGAAATTCAAACATGCGTGGGTTGTATAAGTTCTTTTTTATTATCCAATTACTAGCGTAAATATTTTAAGCATTCTGATAGTTTAGGAATTAGGAACAGACTTGCTTTATATTTATTATATGTATGTACCGGTCTTATGCGGTAAAATCTTTGCATATCTCATTCGGTACAGCTTGCATTCCTTTTAACTCCCCCATGGGCTATTACTTCTATTTCGCCCCCGATATCCAAAGAGGGGTTGCCAGTATACAAAATAGTTTATATGTAGTGTATTTTACACCCCCTGACGGGCCTGTTTGCTATCTTACACTAACAGCCCCGGCGGCCTCGATTTTTCCATAAATTCCCATCTTAAGCCAATCGCTTCGGCCAAGAACATTTTTTAAAAATATTGAAGACCTAATAAAGAATTGAAAAAATGACTATGTTTAGCGGAATAAATATGAAAGAAAGAAATATTAGACAAGCGTTTTTTTTATATCTACAAAATCTCGCTTCTAAGACAAGATTATTTTAAATTGACCTCCATGTTGCTTAATTTTATTTAGAGAATTATCTTCTTCTTGATGATAAAATTACCGATTTAATAAGAAAGAATTATAGTATATGTATTTATGTATGTGTTATGAAAAATGTCAACCATGGAAAATTGTTCGTAACTGACAATAATTAACTGAAAAGTTACGAGAAAATCTATTCGCGATTTGTTTGTAAGACCAGATCACTCCATGAATAAATGTAAAACCACCACACATTATCCAACCCGGGTGACATCCCGGTTGTCATTCACTGTTTACATTTGCTTTAATTTATTGCAGTAAATAAAAAATCAATCAACAAATCTATTTGTTTAATTAAAAGTATTCTTAAAAATACTTATGTAATTAAGAAATGCTATAAATTATATAGTTTATTAATTATAATATATAAAGGGGGTGCAAGGCATATTAATAACTAAAACATGACATTGGGTGAAAAGATATCCTGCTAAAAATCACAAAAATAAATTTAGTAATTATTATTATTATTCGAGATATACGCATGGTACCCTTTTTACTTTCGCTTTGTTAAGAAATTGAGTCATTTCATGGTTGCATTAGGTATTTTTGTAGAAAGGCCTCAAACAAGCAAAATTACTGCAATTCTTCTAATAATTAATTAGATTTTAATTTTATTTAAAACGCATTTCACTTATAGCATTTTAGAATTTTTTCTTAATCGTGTTGATTATACAAAATCATAAATATTATTAGCGCCATAACGCGTATACAAGTTTTTTGTTTACTAAAGCATATTCTAGTAAATAATTAGTAAAAAATATATACTTCTGCAATTAAGAAAATTGGAAATGATAAATAACATGACATCACTCAAGATTATAAGAGATAATTGGATATTTTGATACATTTTCTTTATAATAAAATTAACAAGAACATACACATAAAATTAAGAAATGATGTACATTATGTATTATGTTTTTTTCCTTCTACATATAATTTTCATTTTTTAACCAAGACACCTCAAAACAACATCAAATTCTTACATTTTTGCAATAAAAGACACAAATTAGACATTTTAGTAGCTTTTGAAATATACAAACATAAACGCACAGTACCTTCAATGAATGAGCAAACTGAACTTAGCAATTCTCCTTTATTAGAAGTGTTAGATATTTAGTTTTTGTATATATTGTATCTAGTTAACTATTGTCTGTATTTATTCTTAGCAACGTATTGTTTATCAGTCTTATCTCCCTTTGATAATGACATTTAATGTTGAAACAATTGTCAGGTTAAGAATTTAATAAATCTTGTGAAACTTTAAGTAATCTTTGTTTCATGGTTATTGAGTTCCACAAAGTAACGCTGGAGACAGTAAACCCAACTATCTCTTTGTTCATATTTAAGTTTCGAAATATGTGCATAGTACCTCTAATTAAACAAATATATTTATGTGGCCATTATCAAGTCAATAATATTAATTTCATTTTTACTGCAATAAATTACAGCAGCAGTAAACGGTCCGTCTAGCCGTATGATAACCAGGATGTCATCCGGGTTGGATTATATGTGGTGGATTTAAGTATCGGGTCAAGTAAGTAAGTCTATGTCAAGTAATCCAATGAGTTGTAACTCACCCTTCTTGATTTATTTCAAATTTAGCACAACTGTTATACTCCTAAAGATAAGTAAAAATCTAAAATATTATATTTTTAACTCAAGTGGTTCTTGAGTTCTGCCCTTCTAAAGTGTACAAAAATGAGTGATTTTGAGCATGTTGGCGTTTAGGTTTTCCTTTATAACTTTTGATAGAAATAAGATAAAGGAATGAAACAAAAACTGTTTCAAAGTCCATCATTTGGGCTATAAGATGATGTGTTGCATGCAATACTTTAATATGAGAAAATAATTTATATTGCGCCCCTGAAGTTTTTAATCTTGGATTATATAGATTAAATAGATTATTTTATGTTTGGTAATTACTTACAATGAATCTGGGTTAGATAAAACATTAATTAACAAATTCCTGTACGAGTTTTTAAAAATTTTTTAAATTATATGTGAAATGTTACCTAAATAAAATATCCTGTTTTTAATCATATCGAGGGCATCAGATCAGAGGGGCGTATCCGCCAAAATTTTGATCTTCAATTTTTATGTCGTATTGACTTCTGGTATCGACCTGCGTGTTGTCACAAACGGGCGAATGTTTTGTAAGGCCAGATTAATGCCTTACAAAACATACGCCCGTATGTAACAACACGCAGGTCGATACCAGAAATCAATACGACCTAATAAATTGAAGATCACACATTTGGCGGATACGCCCCTCTGATCTGATGCCTTCGATATGTTTTCTGAGAAATTCAAGGTTAAAGACTTCAGGGGCGCAATATAAATTATTTCTTCATATTAAAGTATGCCTATGCAACCCATCATCATCTTCAAGCCCAAATGATGGACTTTAAAACAATTTTTGTTTTATTCCTTTATCTTATTTCTATCAAAAGTTAGAAAGGAAAACGTAAACGCCAACATGCTCAAAATCACTCATTTTTGTACACTTTAGAAGGGCACAACTCAAGAACCACTTGAGTTAAAAATATAATATTTTAGATTTTTACTTATCTTTAGGAGTATAACAGTTGTGCTAAATTTGAAAAAACCAAAGAGGGTGATGGTCAAAACTTCCAAAAAATTGGATCACTTGATGTGGAATTGCCCTATCTTCAGTAATCAATACGCAGGAATTTGCATCTATTCGTATTTATTTACTACTCAAAATTATAGATACATAAACCATTACAAAACAATCGCAATGAAATAAGGCAGACAAATAAACATTATCTTGTAAAAAACGATTTTATTGTACATTATGACTGAAATAAAACGATTTTGTAATTACAATTGTATTGATGATGCGATATAACTACCATCGTAAATATGCCGACTGTAAAAACTGACAAGCAACATGGACAACGAACATCAGTCAAATACTACCAGATTTAATTTAAGCTATAGAATCATCAAGAGATATCTTATGGAACCAACAAAGAATATTGGCAATTAGAAGAAAGATAATTATATTTCTAAGACCAAACTAATAATTAAAATTCATTAACTAGATGTACATATAATTGTGTAAGGTTGAAATTTAAAAAAGAACAGTTGAATAAAAATGTTGACCAAACTTATCACTATGTACAGAGCTAGGTGGTAATTGCATTGAAAATGCTTTCACAATGGCCTTCAATCACTATGCTTAATTTATATTACTTTATATTAATATTCTTTTTTAAATTTAATAAATAACCGCAATGTTTGCTCCTTTTAATAGAGTGGACACTAAAACTATGGGTTCATTCGACCTTCCTTTGCTTTGACTGCAGTTTCTGACCTTTACCAAGGTCAATCACATCAAGATGAAAAATGTATACAGGCTGATTCAAATTCGTCGCTCACACAAATGGGATTTCGAGAACGGTAAGAGATCCTGAAAACCCGAAAAGCGTGCGAATAAAGCAACATCGGGCTCGGTCGATACTTGGATGGCCCGGGATGGATGGATGGGGGTATTAATCGGCCAGCCCAGTGGGGCAGAATATAAGACCATCCGCTGAATTATATTGTCCCTTTCTGCTGTTATACACTAAATAGGTATATTTACAAAATGTATTCAGTAGAATAAATAAAGATTATTATTATAAATTGAGGCAATGTTGTTAAATGTTACGACCAACAATATGATACCAACAAAAGATCAAAATTTTTACATTTTATTAGTTTTTCCGCTTTATACGCCCATATTACCAAACATTTCATGCGAAGTTTCGTCACTTCTGAAACATCTTCAGTATGAAGTTTTTAAATACAGGCCTGGATATTCTTCTCCACTTCTGGAAGTCATTTTATAATCTAACACTAGTGATTAGTTACCTTTAGTCAGTTTCCGACTTTTCAATTAAACTATTTTCAATTCTTATTCAATTCACCTAAACGCAGTTCTGTACATTTTAAATAAATTTTTGAAAAAGTAAGTCGGTTACTATTTTTCAGTGTTTAGGTTTGTCGAATTATGATCAATTTCAATACTTTGTAGGCTTAGTAGCAAGTAAATATTTGGATTACATTAAAGAACTCTGCGACAACGTAACAAAATTTAAAAAATCACATTATATTCGTTACGTCAAAGATGTTTAAAGATAACTTTTTTGTCCATTTAGAGAAAGATATACCTCTTGTTTCATGTTCTTGTTAACTGGTGATTTATTTTGTTATCTTACTTTAGCCACAGTACAATGATAATAACTAGTGGTTGTACTCTCGCAATATTTTCAGCTGGTCGAGTGCGACCTGAATGCATTTTCTGGGTATTGGGAGGCAACGGATCAACAGTTATGGTGTGATATACGCTGGTCGTTATTACCAACATACAATGACGATGATGATCGGCAGGCCTCGGCGAACTGAATGCGCTGCATGCAATATTCTAAGCTAGCTAAACAACTTCAAAGTGCCAACAATCGAGTGCACCTGCTGTATATTATATGCTGTGCTTTAATTCTGCAATAATATCCATGGATTGTTTGAACACCTGTTTTTCGAAGAACATGATTAAGATAATCGCACACTAATGTGTGTCAATATTTTTATATTTCCAAAAAATTACTTTGTTCGGGTGCTATTCTTTTCTTCAAAGGAAGGCCATGGAAATATAAGCAAGAAATGAACTCACAGTAGCTACCAGACAACTGGTTTCAACCGGACTGGTCTCAAAGTTTTAAGTTAATGGTTTTATTTATTTAATTATTGTGATTATTTTTTGTGTGGTGTTTTAAAAACGGAGCATTTTTTAACATAAATTAATTTTGTGTTATTTTTACATTATTTGTTTTATATTTTTCAACACAATATTTAAATCATAGATAATTAAATAAAGATAAACTCTAGAAAATACTAACCAACTTATCTTGCTTACTTTTTATAAATTTATCAAATACGTACGGAGCTGTATTTCGGTAAATTCAACAAGAACTGAAGATGATTTAATAGAAATAAAGTCAGAAAATGACGAAGTTTGAAAAAAAAACTCGATTTTCTTCGAATATTTCAAAAACAAAAATATTTTAGAAATTTTGTACCATATTATTGGTCGTTACATTTGGACGGTTTGTCCCAATTTAATGTCCTGGTATCTCTTACGGTTCCCCAGACTCCAATGGTGAGACTGCCCAAGTTGGTGTGGAGCCGTTTTTCGTTTGATTCCAGTCTCTGCCCTTTTCCAAAGCAATAAAAAAATCGTACGTGGGTTATCTTCAAGGTTACTACTTTCATTCCGTCATTTTTCTGTGTTCTATATGAGATACAAGTGGAAGATTCATAACTATTTGTGTTCGATCATTAATAAACCTCATTGAACTACGAGAATGTGTGTACACTGTACAGGTTGTGGAAAAATGTCAAACAGGATGAGATTTTTCATCTTTACAATTCGTTATCTCGACGCATTGCAGCCCGTGGTGAACATGTTGTATATTAATTAATATTTGTTCTTGATAAAAATTGTCTAAGGAGCTGCAAACCGTAATCATTATATTACCTAGTCATTAACTCAATAATACTGCATAGTTTAGTGTTAATAAATGACGATGGATACTCTCCTCCTTTGAAGGAGAGTATTAACCGACCTCATTCTTCTGTAAACATAATTTTGCATTAGCAAACTGCAAAACAGAAGAAACCTCTTGAAAAGTCTGGAAGAATACTTCATATACAGTGCGAATTTTATATCTCTAAACATTGCAGAGATGCGGATTTCCTTCCTGCATATAAAACTTGTATGTTCAATTATTCTAATAACACGACAAATACATTGACACTCTTAACAGCTATGCCAGAGCTGATTAAAAAAAATTTAATAACTTCATTCACAAAAATTCGTATTATTTCATAAATAAATTTATTTAATGTCCTTAATTCTTGCTTATTATCTGTGATAAATCTTCATGCTCCTTTTAAAACTGCCAGAATAACCAAAAGCAGAGCACCCTGGCTTACTACTAATGTCCAATTGCTAATGTCCCTCAGAGATAAAGCTAAACAGAGATTTAAAAAAACTAAAAAAAAGTCCTCACATTGGGACTATTATAAAACATTACGGAACTTTACAACCTCAGCAATTAAAAATGAGAAAAAAGCATATTTTGAATTCACTTTAAATAATAAGAGTTCTAAGGCTATTTGGCGTGAATTAAAATCCTTAAATATTTCTAAAAATAATAATCATGCACTGCCTAACAATCTTCTTAACTCTAATGAAATTAATAATTATTTCTTAGATTCAATTCCTATTCTAAATCATGATATCACTGACCTTTCTCAATATTACCTTAACGATAGCTTTACTAATAATCTCATTATCAAATTTAATTTTAACCTTGTAACTGAAGCTACTGTCTGCTCTATTATTAATAAACTAAGAAGTAATAGCACTGGTGCAGATGGTATCATTCTACAAATCATTAAAATTTGTATTCCAATGATTATCCCTTATATCACTCACATCATTAACACTTGTTTAACCTCTAGTAAATTTCCTACAGCTTGGAAACAGGCAGTAGTTGTTCCTTTCTCTAAAGTTACTAATTCTGTAGATTACAAAGACTTAAGACCTATTAGCATTATTCCTGCTTTGTCAAAAATACTTGAAAAGGTGATTGATAATCAGCTGAGACAGAATTTGGAGAAATACAATATTTTACCTGTTAATCAGTCTGGCTTTCGACCTAATCATAGTTGCACTACAGCTTTGGCACACGTCTTAGATGATGTCTTAACTTCTTATGATCAAGGTAAAATGTCTGCACTAGTGTTATTAGATTTCAGTAAAGCGTTTGATACTATCAATCATGAACAACTTTGTGCTATACTACATTATATTGGACTATCTGATAATTCTGTATCCGTCTTGCAAAGTTATTTAACCGATAGAACTCAATTTGTAAAATTACCCAGTGGTTCATCTGACTTGAAAAACGTCTTGCGTGGTGTTCCTCAAGGCTCCATATTAGGACCTCTCCTCTATATTATCTATACTTCTACCTTTCACAAATGTCTAAACACCTGTAATGCTCATGTATGCTGATGATACTCAGTTATATCATTCGTTCTTGGTCGGTGATTATGAGCATGCTTCACTCAAAATCAATGAAGATCTGAACAATGTTTCAAATTTATCTAAGGAACACTGTCTCAAGCTCAATCCACTTAAATCCGTAGCACTACTATTTGGTAACACTACTCAGCTATCACTATTAGAACATAATTTCAAATTATCTGTTGATGATTCTGACTTGCCTTTAGTCAAAGAAACCCGTAATTTGGGACTTATTGTAGATAAAAGCTTCAGGTTTAATTCGCATGTAACTAATTGTGTAAAGAAAGCATATATTAACTTAAAGTTGATTTATCCTCACAGACAATCTTTATCCACTAAAATGAAGTCTAATTTATGTGAGGCCTTAGTTCTATCTCAATTTACACATTGCTGCCAAGTATATGGTCCATCTTTGACATATGATCGAGCACAACGAATTCAGAGAGTCCAAAACTCATGCTTGAGACTCATCTTTGGTGTAAGAAAATATGACCATATTTCACATACTTTCTCGAGATCTAAATGGCTCTCCATGTCTAATAGAAGGAAATTATTAAGTGCATGTTTTTACCATAAAATTTTGATACTGAAAAAACCTTCTTATTTGTATCGTAAAATCAGATTTAGAAGCGATGTTCACAATATCAACATTCGTTTTAAGGGCACAATTACGCCACCACGCCATAGAACGGCTCTTTTTGAAAGGAGTTTTAGCTATCAAATTTCCAAACTTTATAACTCTCTACCTTTAGATTTAATAGAATTATCTGCTCAAAGCTTTAAAAAACAATACAAAAAACTTCTTTTGAGTCAACAGTTACAGCTTCAGCTCCAATAACTAAAACTTTAATGCAACTAATTATCACCATTTTGCGAACCACTTCGAATGGGATTTCACACCTCATATATTTTTTTTATATTTTTTATATATTTTTTAGACTTTTTACTTTCAGAGGATGATTAGTAAGATTATTATGTTTGAATTTGCACCGAGCTTTACTTTACTTTTTTTCCTAAATTTCTATTTTTTATTTTTCAAGGTTTTAGTGGAACAGCAAGCTCTCAGCTTGAACCACATCCGCCTTGTGGTTTCTGCAAACAATGTATTTTATTTATTTTTCGTTTACTTTTTTTTTACTTTTGTATAGTTTGTATGAAATAAAGACGTTTATTATTGTTATTATTATTAGTTTAATTATTTTCTCGACTTTTAGTCGGTATGTGATTAAAATAATAATAATAATAAAACATTATTATTATTATTTCTTTTTTTCACGAGATACTTATAGCGGAAATCCCGGTTATTTAGAATACAGAGAGACAATTCAGGCTATTCTGCATTCAATAATTTTCTAACTATTCTGCATGTTTGTAGTATGGAAGTTCTTTGGATTGTTATGAGCATTCCTTTTGGTAGGTTTAGAGCTTCTAAGTTGTTTAGGAAATGTTTTGTTACTACTCCTTCCACAGACATAACTATCGGTGTTATTCTTACTTCTTTAAGTTTCCATAAACGTTTCATCTCAATAGCAAACTCTTAGTATTTTTGTAATTTTTTGATTTCGATATCTAAAACGTTATGGGTTAAGGGTATTGCTATATCTATAATTGTAGCATATTTCTGATCTGTGTTTATGAGCAGAATATCCGGTCTGTTGTGGTTGACTCTTTGATCAGTGACGATTGTACGGTCCCAATATAGCAAATATTCATCATTTTCAAGGACTGGCATGGGAGAATATTTATAATGCGGTGAGTACGATTTTACTAAGTTATATCTTAAGGCAATGTTCTGATGGATTATTTTTGCCACAGCGTTATGCCTTTCAAGAAAGGCTGAGTTTGCTAAATAAGTACAGCTACCTGTTATATGTTCTATAGTCTCTCCATGACTATTGCATTTTCTGCATTTATCGACTATTGAGTTGTCTTAAAGATATGCTTTTCGTAATTACGTCTCTTAATGACCTTATCTTGTATTGTCATTATAAATCCTTCTGTTTCAGGGAAAAGATCACTTCTACGAAGGAAGGCAAACGATGAATCTTTATCAATACTGTCATTGTCCACCTGGAGAGGATATCTGCCGTGAAGAGTCTTTGACTTCCATTCTTGGATATTATCTGTCTCGGTAGGTAGTTCTTCTGCTGTATTGTATGTGCCATTTAAGTTTAGGGGAGTGTATGATGTATCAGCCTCTGCAACTGTTTTTATAAAGGGATCTGGATGGTTTAAGAAATATTCCCTTAGTTTTGTTTCTCTTTTTCTGCAAAGTTGTTGTATGTTAATCAAGCCTCTGCCACCTCTTTTCCTAGATAGATATGTACGAGTAACAGATGAATTAGGGTGCATATTTCTAAATTTAACTAGTATTCTCCTAGTTAGGCGGTCTAGTTCACGCAGGTCTGTAGTTGACCATTTAACAATGCCAAACGTATAAATCAATAAGGGTACTGCCCAGGCATTAATGGCGGTGACTATGTTTTTAGAAGTCAGTTTGGTGTTCATTAGTTTGGTCAGGCGTTTTTTATATTTTTCCGTGTAAATCTGTTTTATGTTAGTGTGATCTACATCCTTTAGCTGTTGAATTCCTAAATATTGGTAGTGTTGGTCAGGAAGTAATTCTGGAATTTCTAATACATTAACTCCCTCATATGTGACCTTTCCTTTTTTTAGAGCAACCGTAGCGCATTTGTCTATGCCTAGTTTTATGCAAATGCTATTGCTAAAGTGCCTTGTAATGTTTATAAGTGATGTTAAATGAGCCTTGGTTTCGGCAAATAGCTTCAAGTCGTCTACATATAGCAAATGGCTTACTCTAGTGGGATGTTTTTTGTCGACTCTGTACCCTTTTTGAGATTCATTTAAGAGAAGAGAAAGTGGATTTAAGGAAAGGCAAAACCAGGTGGGACTAAGTGAACCGCCCTGGAATATACCTTTTCTTATTTCTATATTGCCTAAAGTTTCTTTATTCAGTTGTAGGTTGACTTTCCATTCTTTCATCGTCTGTTTTAAAATTTCTTGGATTGCAGGGCTTACTTTGTATATCTGCAAAATTTGCAAAAGCCAGTTATGAGGCACGAAGTCAAAGGCTTTTGCATAGTCGATGTAACAAGTAAACATATTTCGTTTCTTGTTTATTGCCTGTTTTGTTATTATTGAGTCAATAATAAGCTGTTCATGACATCCCGGCGCCCCCTTAGCGCAGCCCTTTTGTTGAGATGCGATGATCCCATTGCTTTCACAATGTAAGTATATATACTTGTTAATTAGCGATGTTAATAGTTTGTATACTACAGATAAACAAGTTATGGGTCTGTAGTTTCGCGGATCATCTCGCTCACCTTTTTTGTGAATGAGATAGGTATTGCCAACGGTTAGAAATTTTGGCAGCATATCTGGTTGAAGTAAGATCTTATTAAAAGATATTGCTAAAGGCAAATGGGATGCAGTTAGTTGTTTTAACCAGAAATTTTGCAAGTTATCTGGTCCGGGAGCTTTCCAGTCATCGAGACGACTTACGGTGGTTTTTATGTCTGTTTCCGTAAAATTAGGATTTTCCATTTCAGTAACAGCTTCTGCCTTAGTATTAACTTCATTTAACCATGGAGCGTTGAGATCCGCTGTAGCTGGCTCTGCCCACATTTTCTTCCAAAAGTTTAGAAAATCTTTCTTCTGTATATGGTCATCGTCAGTTTCTCCTTCATTAAAGGATAGGCTTCCATAAAATCTGCATTGATTGTTTCTAAACAGATTGTTCTGTTGTTTTCTCTTAGTTGTCTCACTGTATCTTTTTAGTCGGGCTCCTTTAGCTTTCGCAGTTTGTCGTAATGTATCTCTATGCTCTGTGATTATTTGTTTAAAGTTAGTGTCTGTTCTAGGCGTTTTAATTTTTTTTGCTATGTCGTATATTCTTCTCAAGATCTTATGCGTTTCTAAGCCTTTCAGATATTCATGGATTACATCTACTTCAGAGCGGAGTCTATCAATTTCCTTCGTTAAGCGGATTTTCCATCCTTCGATGTTTTTTGACTTCTTCTGTTGCTGCGTATCAGGTGTTATGGATAGCGGCACCTCTTGATTGTTTTGTTTAATAATTGTCGCAGCAGCTGCATATAGTCCAAGATGTATAGTTGGTAGACTTTTCTTATTTTTCAGGTAAGCATCCAAGGTGTTGTTTACTTTTTTTATTATATAGTTTGTTTTAGGTTTTGGTATAAGTTTTGGGAGTCTAGGTCTTTTTAGAGGGTGTGTACTCTCATAGAATTTATTATTATTATTATTTCATTTCAATTTCTTCTTGACTCTCAGTTTAGTATCCTGGCTTCTATTATTTTTTTTTAGCGGTTACCGGGCGTATTTGCCAAGGTAGCTACTTAGCTTCCAGATATCTTCTGACTAATCGGCAGGTTGATAGAATAATAATAAATTATTATTATTTTTTTTGCACAGGTTTTCCTGGTAATTTTTGCATAAACCGGGTTTTTGACCAAGGTTTACGCTATTGGTTTAGGACTCGTCTGACTGTTCGTGTAGTTCCTAAAATCACAGATTTCTGTGTTGTGTATACTAAACTGGTTACGCTTTGTGACTGACATTCTTCAGAAACACATAATTTAATCGTGTTATAAATAAAGCAGTTACTTTCAAAACATTTCTTGATCAATACTTTATTAGATCGAGAAGTTATCAGGAATGTAATACTAAATAATCCATTAGCTAGCTTGGCTGTTTGAGGCTATAATAACAATGTTGCCACTTGACCAAAAACTGTAAAGTCAATCTAAAATTGCTTATCTAGTGTTTCTCAGCAACAATAAGTTTAGAATGTTTTACTCTTATTGCTAGGTATTATATGTGCAAAATTAATTTATGCATTAAATTACAACCACATGTGCACAACAGCTTCCCAACAACAAGAGTTTAAATTTACGTTCGCTTCGTGCATTAAATGACGAATTGTGGGTCCTTTAATTTTAGAAGTTTATGCAATTAAGGTCTTAAAAGCCCCTGCAACTCTGATGTGCTTAATATCAAGACAAATTATATATGAAATAAATAAAAACAAGTCGATAAGAAATCTACAGAAGGATCAAAACGTACAATTTAGTTTCGTATACTCTAGTTTCTAATATATTTCAAACATCAGGAGAGATTCACGTGGAAAGTGTTTGCAGACAAAGGAAAATTACAACTCAATAACTCTTGTGGAATGAAGTAATATATTCAAAAGTACTTGAAATAAATCAAAAGGGTTTGGAGGGGAATTGAATATCCATTAATCCGAAGAATACGCTCGATCAAGTGTGCGGGTAAATGGCAGCCGTAAATCTGATTGCACATTTAAATTCGAGATTGAATTTTCTGCAAATATACTGAAGAACGGTACCCAAGAAATTGCCTGAGATTAGATATTCAAAAAGCTAATGAAATGTCCTGCGCAGAAATTTGGACAGTAAAAATAGAAACGTAAAACACTCCGGAAAGCAAAAACGTCTTTTTATTTAGTTTATGGTAAGAAAAAATCTGCTAAGAGTATATCATTTTGGGGGGAAAATGGGGATTTAGGGGATGATACTAAAAGACACTAAAACCCAGATAATTTTTATTGCAGCGATATATTTTTCTTTTGGGGCCCATTGGAGGCACTGAATTTAAATCAAGATTTAGTTGTGATTTTCGGTGATTAAAATTGATGTGCCTATTTAGATGTATTAATGTTACTTACTAAGTACCTACTTTACATACAAGTGCCAATTTTATTTAGGGATTCCCTTCTGCGGTTACTTTTTAACGCGGGTTATATAACAAGGTAAATAAATTTTACTCGTCAACATGTTGAAACTTCTGAAACGTAAAGTTGTTATGATGCAAATTTTCTAATGGATACTGCCAATATCGACTTCGCAATACATCCTGGTAAATTTGTTTCTGAAATAAACATGAGTTTGTTATTCTATAAGTACTGACTTAGTTATGGTTTTAAATTTTAATAGAATCGAATGTTGCATCTGCGAGAAAGAAAGTCATTTAGAAATTTAGATAACCAGTTGAGAATGGTAAAATATAGATGAACATGAAATACACTTTATATTTATTTCAACAAAGTAAAATAAACAATTTGCTACAAACTTGTAATTCCGGTCCTGTTGTATTTTGTTATTTACTACCTTTATTAAACTTTAATTTGTATTTTATTTAGTGATTTAATTTTCCCGTTAGTACTGTATATGAAATATCTTTTTTAAATAATTAATATTCATAGTGTTTACTGTCTCGAGCCTTACTTTGTGAAACTCCATAATCATGAAATGAATAAAGATTAATAAAAAGTGTCACACGATTTATTGAAATATAGCCTGACAATTGTTTCGACAGCTAAGCTTTCATTATCAAAGGTAATATGAATCTAAAAACATGTTGCTAAGGTAAACACAAAATAGATAAATACATAAGATAAAAATATCAAGAATTAAATATCTAACATTTCCAATAACGGAGAAATACAAGTAATAATAAACCATTTGAAACTAATTATAGGCAATTTCTATTATTTCCGAGTAGTCAAAACATTAACAGTAGAGAAATCGAGCCGTTAGGACAAAAAAGCTTTCTCTTTTAATAAATTTTCCTATTTGTAAAAATTTCATCAGAATTATCTACAACGAAAAAATTTACCCTAACACTAATCCATAGACTAAACAGAGTTTTATCCCCAAAACAAGGGGTGCGAAATTTAGATAACAACGTCTGGTTTTACGGAATTGCAGGGTACGTAATGATAAGGGCCGTGGATATCCGGAGGGTCCATTGGGAATAATGTAGCATTTTTCTAACATGGATTATTGGATTATCATTGGTAATTGATAAAAACTGTCAATAGTATGCCGAATAAATATGAACACGTTCATAGACGAGTGGCGAAATATTAAATTAGCGGAGAGTCTCCGGCATTTGATGTAATTTGTCATAATATTTTGGACCGGATGACGTAATATTAAACGAAGCAGCTTTATTAGATTTATGTTTCAATTATTTATCAAGTAATAACATTCATTTAGTTATTAATAATAATTATCGATGGCATTCATTTCTAGTGGAAATATTTAGATTAGTTTTTAACTAAAATAAGTGTTTCTTATAATTAGACATTCAACAATATTGGTTAGGTAAGGTATCACCAGGGAGATTTTATTAATAAATAAATTAATTAACTAAAATTTTATAAATTTCCTGAAATTAAATTTACTACTTAAAAGATACACTGAACACTGTTCATGTTTTTATATATACATTATAAATACATTTGTTTATTTCCTTTATAATATTAATATTATAAATACTATATTATAAATATTAAGATATTTATTTACCTTCTTCCGTATCCTTTTTAGAATCCTCTTAGGATTGAACGAGATTTTTATAAGCCTGTACATAACTTTCTGGCAATAAATTAATTACATGCAAAATCGATATCTTGAGAAATATAGACGAAACCACTACATTTTAGAATAGATGGAACACAGACTGATATAAACCTCAAATCGCTCGTAGGTTTGACTCGAGAGCACTTTCCTGTACAGAGCAGGAAATTTTCCTTGTTACATAAAATTTGAAAGAGGTGGCCAAAATGATTGGTATGATTAATGCCATTATTTTGTTAGTAATAATTTAAATAGTATGTCAAATAAGATATTGGGATGTTATATTCAATAAATAAATATAATTAGAATTTCATTTAAAATGCCCCACGTTCGGGCGAGCAATAAACTATGAGGTAAAATAATAAACACTATGAATATTTGATCTGATTTGGCTAGCTTTAATAAAAATTAAAATACAACAACCCAATAACTTTTCCCTTTCCCAGTAGCCTAATACAGTTTTAATTCGATTGAGCATAAGATAAAAAAAATTGATCTTATTAATTCCTGTACCTGGAATAAAAACTTACTACAAAACATACCTGGAATCCCGCATCTGGACGAGAAATAATCTTTAACTCTGTATATAAAATTTGATACTTGCATCACACCTGAATAATAAAAACAATTATCTAAAACTATAAAAACACAGGTTTTATTTAATCAAAATAAGATTACTCAAAAAAAGGAAAATATAAATTCCAACACAAAAATTATATTGAGAAGCACTCTCTTTAATTTATTTAAATGAATTGTTAATTTGTGAATAATATGACATAGGTATCACCACAAGATCCCTTTAAATAAACTAACGTCATAGAAATTTCAGAAGAATTTAAATAAATAAATTAAAAAAAAACAAAGAAATGTGTTCTTTGAAGAATTATTAAAATGTGTACAAATTTATTTAAATTATGATTAACTTGTTAAGGTTTCTGATCAGAGAACAAATCTTAAATTCGACCCTCCTTGTACGTATATATAGTGTAATAATAATCCATAACATATGTGGCGTTAAAATTCACTTTACAAATATTTTTGTTGTGCGCAATTGGTAACAACAAACTTCCATAAGGTTCCACTCAGCTGTGATCCAACATCAGCTGTTGTAAATTCCTTACAATGTCGATAATTCGGCCGATGACGGAAAATAATTGTTTCTTCAAAATTATACGACGTTAAATCAATCACCAAACTGTGTGATTATTAAAAGACAACGAAGACAAATCTTTCTTTATTCCAAATATTACAGGTAAATATAGCCGACGTGGTCTTGCCCTATAGTTTTTATCAACTAACTTTGTTCGTTTTTCGAAAGCCCTTTACGGAAAAATATTTGAAAAAACAGCGAAATCGCATTAAAATTCTGAACATCGAAACTGTCATGATGTCAGAAATAAAAACATATGTTGAAAATTAACACCGATCTTCATTCAAAAAGATGAAAAGATAGCTGGTAAAAATACAATCAAAATAATATAGCACACTTATGGTCGAAAAACAATATTTATAGGAAAAATCAATAAAAACGATCAGCTGTCACCAATCTCATGAAAACTTAATTACACTAGGTAATCTACTCATATGGACTGAATCAAAACAAAAGTGCAAAACCCCATGATTATATCAAAATTTGTAAAAATCAATGAATATCCACACAGCCGATATCTTCATTTAAATAACATGATTTCTACCAAATACAAGAATCCGTGAGTTTATTGTAACCTTCTATACATCAAGGTAATGATCTGTTTTAACTATTTCCAGTGGAATATCTACCCGAAACTGATTTAGTATTGTGGGAAAAGAAAAATCGGTTCTGCATTAACCTAACGCCAAAGCTCAAATCTAACATGAAGATAAACATTCGAGAAAAATAGATAAACTATCCTAAGCTTGTGACCTGTGCTACATAAAACATTCTTTATTATAAAACAACTTAATTAACTTATATTCTTTTTAAAAACTTAAAACCTTTTCATAAAAATTGAGATTATGTATGTACGAAGATCGTACTCCCATAAATTCTGTTTCAACTTGGTAAATCTGTCTGTAACCTAGCATGTAACCTTTTCAATAAATAAAACTAGTATCTAAGCATGTCTATCTTTCTTTTTATTGCATGCAATACTTTATATAACACAATCCTGGTTATTTTTGTGCTTACGATCTTATCGTGGCCTTTAAATATTCTTATGCCCGGTTGCACAAACACTTGTCAAAGTTAATCATCCGTTAACGATCCGTTAACAAGCCGTCAGAACTATAACGAACCGTTAACGATTCGTTGACGGCCTGTCAAGTTTTTGACGGTTGTCAAGAATAACAAACCGTTAACGGGCCATTAACACATGTAGCATTTTCATTTTTTTCGCTGATCTACCTTTACATTTGGTTGCTATGGTATCTTCGCCTGGTTAGTTCCCAAGGAGATTGGTCTTTTTTAAAAAAAACAAACAAAAGAAAAAATTAGAAATTTTCTCAAATAATGCTTTCCTTTATATCCCCTTTATATCTTCCTTTATATGTCCATTTAAAGGAAATCTAATTAAAAAGAAATCCTAAAGACTGTTAAGGTACGAATAAATTCATATTCTTGTTTTCCTTTCAATTAAGAGAAATATTAATTTTTAGTATAAGCGACATAAGATCGCCGGAGTGTTTTTGACACATAGAAGTGTCGGTCAAAAAGAAACAAAAACCCTTTTTATAGAAAAGGTATGTTTCTCGTTTTTTTAAAGGTATTTTCGTTGATCTGATGACACCATTATTTTAGGGTTTTATCGGATCATCATAACAAAAAAAAAAGTTGGCGTTTATCCTTTTTTGGGCCTACCGCCTACAGTGACCAACATTTCAAACATTGGGCAGTAAGAATTGAAAGGTCCCTGCTATGGCGCCAAATTTAGTATCACATACCATGCTGAGAGAGACTTACCTCTATAAGCAAAGGTATGCCAACTGCAGACGACAGCTTTTCGTCGGTGAGTTTTGGGTCGTGGACTCAAGACAAGCTAGATATACTCCATAAAATAAATAGACAAGATAGACAATTACAATCATGTTTATTGTTTCCAGCCTTACTTTGTGGAACTCCATAATCATGAAATAAATAAAGATTAGTAAAAGTTTCACAGTTTTATTAAAATACAACCTGACAACATTGTTTCGACAGCTATGCTGTCATTGTCATCATTTCAACCATGATTGTAAAATTATTTATTTTGAATTACCAATATGCTATATATGGTGACAGATGTCAATTAACAAAAATAGAAAATTATACCTTCAAGTTCATGAACCTCAAAGCTTACAAGAGCTGGACAAATGTATATACAATTTGGTTTCTTTGAAATAGGGAAAGATAAATATATTTTA
The DNA here is from genome assembly GCA_929113105.1 of Agrypnus murinus. Taxonomy (NCBI): domain Eukaryota; kingdom Metazoa; phylum Arthropoda; class Insecta; order Coleoptera; family Elateridae; genus Agrypnus; species Agrypnus murinus. The sequence goes on from OV816031.1 coordinate 120,300,168, forward strand.
GTTTTCGTTATTTCTAATATGAAGTATCTCAGGTTTTTGAAATTTTTATTTATTTTCTGAATGGCTTGACAGCAGTCTACTAGGTTTATTTTATTTTGTTTTGGGAAACAAACCGTTATCCACTAATGTCAGAAGGGAAAATCTTAATCTGGTGGATACGAAGACTCGCTTCTCACGTTGATGATTAGAAAGAGACAGACGTAAATACAACACAGACGCCCACTAAATTGGCGCCCAAATACGTGGAGCTGAGAATATCACAAAGTCTATTAATTATCGTTAACCTATTTAGCACCTTAGCTTTGTGAGGTAGCTAATATTTTGTAATTACATACCTATTGCTTGTAATAAAAACAATATTTCGATATAGCGGCATATACTCCATGAAATAACCTTCATTGGGAACCATTATATATTTGTTGTTACTCTTTACAATATTAAATAAATATAGTACAAATATATGGTAATTCACAATGGCTGAGATTATTCAACCGAATCACCTGTTAGACTTCGAACTAGACTACGAACTAAATATCAGAAAATTGTCTTCTACTCGTGTCGTAGCAGACAAAAGAAAGATTATCGGGGGTTTTTGCTAAAGAAAGAGAAATTCCCGATAAGTTAGTAGACTTAGAGGCGTATAACTTCAATTTCGATGAAGAGCGTGTAGGTATAGAGAAAAGTCTTTTTTCTATTGCAGAAGCCATCACCGATTTCGCTGAATCAGGTAATGTTAAGGATTATGCTTTCGTTAGACTAAAATCCCGGATCCTTCACATTACCAACAGAGTAAAACGGTTGCAAAAGATTATATTAATTCCAGAAAAGGTGCCTAATGAATCTAGGTTAGAAGTTGAACGATTTTATAGAGACTCCTACTCAACGTGTTTTAAATTAGAAGCTGATTTATTAGAGAGCGTCCGGACAGACTCAAATAAAGTCGATAATCAACCGGAAACCCCAATAATTCAGGTCGCGGCTCCTATCGTCAATTGTAGCAAAAGCACTCCTGCTGTTTCAGATTTTAATGTAAAATTCAGTGGAGACCCCAAACAAGTTTACTCATTTCTTGAAAAAGTAGAGGAGTTGGCACATTCCAGAAAAGTGAGTCCAGCCGATCTTTTTCATTTCGCCGTAGAACTTTTCGAAGGTGATGCGTTCATGTGGTTTAGGAGTATTAAAGATTTAACAGGTAATTAGGAAGAATTAGTGTCATTGATAAAGCGAGATTTCCTTCAACCTGATGTAGATGACGAAATTTGGGAACAAATCAAAAGACGTAAGCAAAAGAAAAATGAACCAGTGGCTATTTTTATTGCTCATGTTAGTAACTTGTTCAATAGGTTGTGCCGTCATCCCGTCGAGTCATCCAAGGTCAAATACTTACGGCAGAATCTTTTGCCGGAATATGTTAGACAGTTGGCTCTTACAGATATAAATAACGTAGGTGATTTAATTAAATTTTGTCAAAAACTAGAACAAGCTAGTCAAATAGTCAATAAAAATACTCCCACTGTATTTAATTTAGAAGTTCCAAATGACGATTCTTTAAAGAAAAATAAAGCTATGAGTTTTAATCAAAACAATCGTAAAACCACGCCAGACAATAAATCTCATTTAAAACAGTTTTCTTCAGAAAATAATGCCTACTCCTCAAAAGAGAATAGGTATAATTCTGATAAGAGTAGAACCAAGGCTACCTTTTCTAAACAACTATGCTGGAATTGTCGTTTACCCAATCACAGGTATTTCGAATGTAAGGTTAAGAGGCGTATCATTTGTTATCGATGTGGGTATGATAACGTTAAGATTTCCTCCTGCCCCAACTGTTCAAAAAACTAGGTCCAGAGAGTATGTTCCATGGTCGACATACTTTCCGCAATAAGATGGCCATGACCCGTCAAAATTATTTTGACGTTGCCGATTGGAAACTTTGGTTATCAAGTGTATCTAAATTTTGTAAAGAATCTGTTTCAGCTTCATCAATATTTACCTATAAATCAGGTGACTGCAGACCCTACATTACAGTACATTTATTTGATCAAGCAATATCTGCTTTATTTGATTCTGGTGCTACGGTTTCCGTAGTTGGCGCTGCAGGTTTGAATCTTTTGCACCAATTCAATTTAAAGATAAACCATTCGTCATTACGTAATGTTAGTACCGCAGACGGTTCTTTGAAGGAAGGCAAAGGTGTCGTCGATCTACCTATCTTTATTGAAGGATTTGGTCAGATTATAAAGGCTTTAGTTGTTCCTTCACTACCTCAAGCTTTTATTTTTGGCTGTGATTTCGCAAAGCAGTTTCAAATCTTAGCAGACTTTAAAGATAATACTTGGGTTATCCAAAGTACTGTTTCTAACTCAAACATTAATATAGACAATTCTTTTAAAAATCCTCGAGTACCCGCAAATATGTCCTCTCTCAAAGACCTTCCCTTGAGTGAGAGACGAGCCGCAGAAGAAATCATAAAGTCGTTTCAGGAAATTAACAGCAACAATGGACTTGGCCGCACGGATAAAATTACCTTATCCATTGATACTGGAGATGCTCCGCCTTTCCGTAAACGACCATTCCCTATGTCACCTTATATGCAACAGATATTGAACAAAGAACTGGACGAGATGCTAGAGCTAGGAGTAATTGAACCCTCAAATAGTCCCTGGTGTTCTCCAGTCCTCTTAGTTAAAAAATCTAACGGTGAATTTCGTTTCTGTTTCGATGGTCGACCTTTAAATGTCACCAAGAAACACGATAGCTATCCTTTACCTAATATTGATAGAATTTTGTCTTCCCTCAGAGACTCTAAATACATTTCTTCTATTGATTTGAGGAAAGCTTTCTGGCAAGTTCCTTTAGATCACGCATCCAGAGAGAAAACGGCGTTCAGTGTTATCGGCAGAGGTCAATTTCATTTCGCCACTATGCCGTTTGGTCTTTGCAATGCAGCACAAACCCAACAGAGGTTAGTTGATGCAATTTTCGGACCAAAATATGAACCAAAAATTTTCTCTTATATTGATGATATCATTATTACTAGTTCTACTTTCGAAGAGCATGTTCAATTATTGTCGGAGGTTAGAGAAAAACTTAAAGATGCTAACTTAACGATAAACATAGAAAAATGCGAATTTTTCAAAACGTCACTCAAATTTTTAGGTTATATTGTTGGTTCAAATTCCCTCCGTACCGACCCCAAAAAAGTTGAATCTGTGGTTAATTATCCTCGTCCTAAAACTGTTACTGAAGTCAAAAGATTTCAGGGAGTTTGTTCATTTATTTATTTGATAATCATTTCCAAATATTTTTAACACTATAAAATAATTTTTTTGTATTAACTGATTATTTAAAAATTTAAAAAATAAAGCAAATTTGGAGGTTAATCGGATTTTAATTGGCCTTTTGTCTATGATTAAAATAATCATTCGTTAACGGACCGTTAACAAGCCATTAACTGTCAACTAAGGTTTGTGCAACCCAAATATGTGTTATCCTTGACAACCGTCAAAAATTTGACAAGCCGTCAACGAACCGTTAATGGTTCGTTATAGTTTTAACGGCTTGTTAACAGATCGTTAACGGATGATTAACTTTGACATTAACTTTGCAACCGGGCATCAGAATTTTCAAAATTAACAAGGGAACAAACAATTATGTTTGATGAACAGCATTCTGTAGAATGCTCTACACGTTTTTTCGTGTGTTAAACCTTCTTTAAAAAGAAAGCTTCTGAAATTTCTAAAGAACCCAAGAATTATTATATTTAATTTTAGCCCAGAATTTTTTAATAATAGTTTAATTTAAAAAAAATAATTTGGCATGGCCGCACCTGATAAAAAACATATTTTAGAATTAAGTGTAGAGTCTTGGCCGAAGTCTTAATTTTCGGTAAAAGGTACAGGTTGTTCCATTTGAAACACCCTGTATAGTTGTAAACATTCATATTGTATATGTTCAATATGCACCTTTGGCAACTAAGAAACCTTTTGTATTGTACGTTTTTTTCGATATTTAATAGTTTACGAGATATCGGGCATTTACACACTAAATGGATATTCAGTAAATTTCAAACCCGACACCCTTTCTTCATTCCTTTTAAATATGAATCGAATGGACAGCTCTATATACTATACTGTTACTTTTTAAAAATAGAATAATAACCTATAAATCGCTTTCCAAACACCCATTAAATAGCGGAAATAAGATTCATGTTATTTTAAGACGTTTCCGAAACACAGACCCGTCATATTTTCCTTCTTTTGAAGTAATAAAATAAATCAAATCCGATTATTTGTTTAAGTCTCTGAAAAGGCCATTTGGGTTTTAATGTGGAATTACAATAGAGAGTACAAAATTCAGGTATTTTGATACGTTTTAAAAATATAATATAAGCTAATAATTAAGTCGTTTTTGAATTATTTTAGAAACTCAATAATGAGTAAGACAGCTTTATTTTAAACGAAGTCTAATAAACACACATTGTATTTAACTTTTGCCATTTCGGTAACGATGTTACCTTCTTCACGTCGTAAAACCAAAAAAGTAGGTAAGGAAGTAAAAAGTAATATCGTTACCGAAATATGAATTGACATAAGTCAAATGCAATGTATGGTTAGGAGACGCCGTTTAAAATACTGTATTGCGAAATTGTTAAAAATAATTGCCGTTATTTTCTAAATAATAGTTAATAGATTCTGTTTTGAAACTCTCTACGCTCATTTTCCAGTGTTTTGTTCTAACTGTCCGGCTTGCTTCCGATATGCGATGTCCCAGATGCAAAATCGATTTGATAGTGTTTTAAAAACCACAGAGTTCAGACGCTACTATAACAAAAAAATCATTGATATGAGATTTGGTAATTTATGAAACCATTTGGTTAGTCCTCTTCTACCAATCTACCGATTTGGATAACGAGCATCTATCCATTACTTAACTGGGACCACGTAGTGAGTGGGTGCTCCATCTTGTTGAAATTGTAGTGAATTTTCGTTTGAAATGAGATTTCCATGTTCGTCTGTCTGTGCACAATTATAACTATAAGTACACTTTTATAATAAAAACAAAGGATAACTAACGAAAACTACTAAGCAATAATCAAAATTTGTTTCTGATGATCCACAAAGTCGAGCTAACAGGGACCGTAAGATTTGGCCGAATTCGATCATGTTAAATCAGGTCTATGGGAGGGTCAAATATAAGTCATCCATCTTTCAGAGGCGGAAATATGGTGCGCTTAAGTGGTGAAGGAATGCAGTAATTGAATACTGCTCATAAAAATAGACTTACTCAGGCCGTCTTTGATTGATTGAAAACTGTTTGTTGCTCTTGGTGTCGCTCTGTCGACGTTTGAATGTCGCAATGAATTTATTCGAACGTGAGAATAGCGTTTCTCTGCCACCACTTAAAGTTTCACTCGCATGATTCGAAGATGAGTGATTTTTATTTCTAACTTTCTGATTTTTATTAACCACTCGGCTAATGACCCCCATCAGTAGGGAAATAAAATACATCCTTACAATCTATTATTACATCCTATATCACTAATCTCAATGAAACTTTTAGTACTTGAATAGCACCTCAAAATTCCACAAAACGTAAAATAGCCGCGCCGCCGTCCCACAAACAAAAAATGCCAATTTCTGAGAATTTCTTTCACGAAAGCGGATGGACGAACTTGAAAGATTGTTTTTGTATTCGAAAGACGACATTTTTAGTTTTTCCAGTCGACTGCCCTAGCACTTCTACGTCCTCTCAGATTTTATCACAAAATCCTGTACTCATTGAAATAATCACATAGGAACTTTTAGATTCTGAGACTTCCTACTTTCCTCTTGTACAAGCGTTTAAAAACAGAACTCGCATTGAAGCAAGAGCGTCAACGTTAGGGTTAGGCTAAGCGCAGGAGATCAAGCTGTTCTTGAGTTTTTGTGTGAAGTAACATACATATATCAGTTGTATATTGTACAGCAAGTGCCTCCTTTTGCTCATAGTCATTAGTAATCAGCTTCTTTATAATTGCTCTAGAGAACTCTGTTTGATCATTTTGTGGCATATGTCCTAGTGAACTGGCATACACTAAAATCTCCAGAATAGATTCGTTAATTCATTCACTTTACGGTTCGTCCGTGAATTCATCGATTCATTCATTTATTCACCGATTTATTCATTCATTCACCAATTCATGAGTTTATTAATTCATCGATTTTTTATTTACTCAGCGTTTTGTTCATTTATACATCCATTTATCAGTCCATTCATTGACGCAACCATTTATTATTTCATTATTGATAGTTCATCGATAAAAATAATTTCGGTAGACACTCATTCTCTCAGAAATTTATTTATTTATATATTCATCGATTCATTAAGTCATTCCTTGATTCACGATTTATTCGCCTTTTCGCCGTTTTATTTATTTACACATCAATTCATCGAGTCATCATCTATTCATCGTGCGTATGTGTCGTTGAGTATATGCATGAGCGCGAGCAAAATCTGAAGTTACCTATAAAGATACAGTGTGTTCATTTGAAAACTTCTTACTTCAAATATCTCCTAAACTATACAAAATATTAATTTTGAAAAACAAATCAATTTGTTTTTAGAGCGGGGCATTAGTTTTAGTATCTTTCAAATTTTTATTTTTCGTCCACTTTCCCCAGCAACATCAACTTTAAAATGTCAAAATCTTTGCTGCGTAAAAGTCGGGTCATGGACTGCTAAGATAAAAGAGAAGGTTCTTTAACAACCCTCCTCTAATATCTCTTAAACAATTTGAAATATTACCATCACACCATTTTCAAATTATTTAGCTCGTATTTTATCCATAGCCATCTTATTAAACAGTATTGGTGTATAAAAGAATAAAGTTGAGGTAAAATAAAATAATAAAATAATGTAGTCTGAGGATAAACGAAAGTGTTAAAAAGATTTGATAACAGTTTGATGTTAATATATTTAAATAGTTTAAACGATATTAAGGAAGGGTTGTTAAAGTCTTTCCTCCGTATCTCAGCATCCCACGACCCAATTTTATTTTTTTGCACCAAAGGTTTTTTTATATAATTTAAAATAAAGTGTCACAAAGGAGTGGTTGTTATTTGATATTTCAATGTTGGTGTTGCTGGAGTTGAGAGGGTGGTACAAGATTTTGACGATACTAAAGTTAAATGTCCCTCTCAAAAGATTAATCAACGTGTTTTTAACACTGTAACATACACACGATATAGTACATCGTATGTTGCAAATACAAGACTGCCTAACACAATACCAGGAAAAAGCTTTAAATTGCTTATTGACGACCGACATCTACGTTTGGTAAAATTTTGTTAGGTCGTCCTTGACAACTCTCTCGGTTAAACATTTCACATATACCTATATGTATTTTTAAATGTAATAATACAAATGCACAAAATTTAAGTTTTTTTTAATTTAGATAAACACTACCTATTTCTAATGGGAATTTGAACAAAATAGTCCAAGAATTAATTTTCACATGTTTATACAGATTTCAACACTTGTACGCTCAACATATCCATTTCCATCTGAGAACGGGTCCAAAAGTTATAGGACAAAAACTACTCCTATCGAACGCATCAACAGATTTCAATTAAAGGTAGCTTAACTTCTAGATAAAAGAATAAAATATATATATTATTTGTTGGCGCTTACATCATTTAACCTCGAGATGTCATCGAACTCCCTATTAGTATTTTAATATAGGGCATGTCACCAATTTCTTTCAAACTTAGGATTTGTGCACTATGACCAATGCTCATAATATTTTTATATTTATATTTCTCATAATAATAATAGGCAACAAACTGGAATCTTTGACTTCGATTTGATGATCTCCAGAGGTCATGAAAAGCCGAGATGTTTTAGCATCGTTCATGTTTAGTTAGTTTCATAGTTATGTCATAGCTAGTTTCAAATTAAGTACTCAGGCATCCTAGCTGAAGCTGAATAATACGTTTAAATAATGAAATAATATAACAGATAATTTTGTGTGTTCAAAGTTTACGGTATACGATAGTTTGACAGACTTACTGTTTTCATGAAAATACTCTATTTTGCTTGTAGAAGAAAGGTTGTACCATAGCTATCACAATAAAATCACTAACATTACTATAGATGTTTGTATACATTGAGTTGAATTGGTGCTTTTATACAAAAAAATACTCTTGCAGTACGAGCAATAAATCTAAAATAAAGTTAGAATACATATCTTCCAGCAAAATGCACCAACTTCTGCAAATTTTTATTCGAAATAATTTGATAAAAGTGATAAAGGATAAAGAAAAAATAAGTTTCACATTCTAACACAAAATTTATTGCTAACACAATTTATAAACAAAAAAGAATCAAACCTATACATAAATAATACATATAATATATACATAAATAACTTAAATTATTTCACTGATTTTTCCGCTTCCTTGAGTAATGATTCGTAATTCTTGCGGTGGATGCCTTTGTTATCGTACTTAGCAATAAGGGCATCCCAATCCTTTTTATTATTCTTGACAAGGAACTTGCCTACTTTTTCAACTGTTTTCTTTTGTACTTCGCTACATCTCCTGCAACCGGTAACTAGGGCATCTGGAATAACTTCTCTCAACGTTTCACCATCTTCAGTACACTTTCCAGTTTCCAATAAACACTTAATGTAATTCTTAAGCAAACGTGGGTTGTTTATAATATTATCAACGTCGATATTGTCATATTTCGTTGTATAGGGCTTCTCAGTAGAGGCAGCGTACACTGCGACTAAACAACACACCAAAAACACAATTGTTACTTTCATTTTGATGATTCTTTTTTGATCTTTAGCTTTCGACTGATTTTAGTAGACCGCAAACCCCTATTTAAATAATTTCTAAAACGGTTAATTAATTTACATTTAGTAAAAATTCCAGAAATTGATCACAAGTAATAACAAACCATTTAAAACTAATTATAGGTAATTTCTATTATTTCCGAGCAGTCAAAACATTAACAGTAGAGAAATTAGGACAAAACAGATTTCTCCTTTATTAAATTTTCTAATTTACAAAAATTCCATCACAATTATCTACAAAAAAAGAGTTGCAGGGTATGTAATGATAAGGGCCGTGGATATCCGGAAGGTCCATTGGGAACATAATATAGCATTTTTTTAACATTGAATATTATTGGAGTATCATTGGTAAATGGTAAATATTGTCCACGGTATACGTCGAAAAATATGAACACGTTCATATACGAGTAGCGAAATATTAAATTAAGTCTCTGGCATTTGATGTAATTTGTCATAATATTTTGAACCGGGTGACGCAATAGTTCATGTAGATTTTAATAATAATTATTATGGAAGGCATTAGTTTCTAGTGGAAATATTTAGAAAGTTTAGTTCTTTTTAACAAAAATAAATGTTACTACAATTAAAGACATTCAACTATGTACATGACAAAGCATGCATAACTTTTTTAATATTGGTTTTGCAAATTTGCTGAAATTAAATTGAATACTAGAAGATACACTGAACACCGTTCATATTTTTAAATACATTTGTTTATTTCCTTTAAAGAAGTTGAAAATTATTTATCCTTTTTAGTAACGAGTTGGACAAAATTTTTATAAACCTTCAATCACACCCTTCTAGAAATAAATTGGTTACATGCAAAATCGATATCTTGAGGAATATAAACTTGAAACCAGTATAGCTTTCCATACATGGAACACATAGGCTGATATATACTTCACAGCGCTCATAGGTTTGACACTGTTTCTTTGATATACAGGTAAAACTGTTCCTGTTACGGTTCCTTATTTTGTGGCAGAAAATCTTTGTTCCAAATTTGAAATTGATAGTTTCAGTATTTCAAAAGTTAACAGGCGAACGAACGGGGTCACACACAGACGGGCATGAATTTTTTCTCATAGTATGTGGTATTTGTATTCTAAAACATCGAGAAATGCTGAAAAGATTTTCTCACACTAGGTATATATAATATGAAAAAAACAAATAGTAACAGATCACGTACAGCTAGTTGCAAATAAATCTAGAACAATTTTTGTATTAACCATGCTTTAAATTATATTTTCATAGGTAACTAAGTACATAAAATTTATTAAACACCAAGAAAGAGACAACGCTACATTTACACAATTGAATATGGCTGCCCTAGTTTTATTTAAAATCAGCTGTACAGTCCCCAGCGTACGTCTGGTATATGCCTAGCTTTATTTATATACGAACTGTACAGGGAAATAGAAATACATAATGACATAAAAAATTGACGTAGGTTAAAATATCACTTTTACAAGAATTTAATAGTTAGTAAAATTCTGTTACCTTGAGTATTTTGAAAATACAGGTACAAGATTCATTTTTCAAAGTCATTTTCAAAATGTCGACTCAGTACAAATCGATCCCTTTTCCGATTTCATCACAATAGGTTTTTAAAGAAAAATTGACTGACTCAGTACATTTACAATATCTGTCTTATAGTGGAGTTAAAAAACATAAGGTTAGTTGTTATCTCGGACCGGTTGAAACTAATCGTATTTTAATGATTCTTTCTTTAAAATCTTGTTAATATAAAATACTAAAACCTTTATAGATTAGATATTAACGCTTAGATCGGGAAATGCGGTAAAACCCGAAACCTAAATATTTTTCAAGTCCTCCAGTACTGGTTGCTGAACCATTTATGTTTGGAACAACAAAATATAGTTCGAAGTGTGAACAATAAAAAGGTTTTTACCACACGAGCTTTTCGTTTACATAGAAAACTTTAAAAAACGTCGTATATCACGAAACAAATATGGCTGCCATATTTAAACCAAAAGGAATAAAAATAAATTAATAGTGGTTTCGAACTACCAATACATAGGTGTGATAACACACAAAAATTCTTCTTTTTAGAAAATCTGAGCGTCAATATCTAACCTATAAAGGTTTTGGTGTTTTATATTTACAAAATTTAAAAAAAATTATTCAAATCCGAGTAGTTTCAGTCGGTTCCTAGATATCGTTCTTTTTTTGCATAACGCTCCTCCACTATTTATAAATCACGCCTGCTGGGAGTTGCTTTGCATAGAGGAAATAAAAATTGCTATTCAAGCAAAAATTGTATTGTGAAAATCAAGATACATACGAAAATAAATGTTTCTTTAATATATTATTTTTTCTACTCCCATACTCTAATTTAGTTATTACACAGAATGTAACTAATATTACTAATGGAGGGGTGAGGTTAGCTGTAATGATTTAGAACATATTTTCCTGATCAACATGTGATCACTTCTTGCAAGTTTTCGGGAATACAGCATTTTAAATTTTAGGTACGCCTATTGATGGAGTTGATTCATATTAGTTGTTTATTCAACGGAAAAGTATTTTTTAAATACGTTGTCAATTCCTATTTTTCTTTTTAAAGAAGTCTTTTCGTCTTAAGGTTTTCTTCGGATAAGGGAATAAATAATTAACTCCTCTACAATTTAATATTTAGTCGATGTTTCGAATAACTTTTTTATTCCTTTTCAAAACTACAAAATACTTTTTATAAAAACGTCATTAATAATTAACAATGCGTTACCTAAATTAATTAATCTGTGAGGATTCTGCCAATTAGTAATCCTAACATATCAGACTGTGTAATCATCTTAAACATAATAACTACAATGTCTAACTTCTTAAAGTACGCTTTTTATTTTTTCCTTTTGTGATTTATTTTAACACCAAGCCAGTATATTTAATGGCTTCACAATTATACAAAAATAACAAAAACTTGACATGACCATTACGTCTGCGTCATTGTAATCTCCTAATTTAGCATACGCTGCACAATTATTATTAGAACAATATACAGGTAAGTACTACTAAAATATATTAACAAATACAGTACACTTTCTTCTTAAATATTTGGGTTTTGTAAGTTCGTAATAAATAAGCCAACATCAAAGTCTGGGAAGAAATCAAATTTAAGATCTGTAAGTTATGTTCCAGCGGAAGTTTAGTAGTTTCAGTTAGATTGGTGCTCTTGCAGGTTTATGCAGGGGACTACGGGAGTATCTGAATCAAGCTTTCGGGCATAAATAAATAGTTCGAGAAGGGCCAAGTAATTGGTGTACCAGATCTTCGATCTCCAAACTCAGTATAGCCCGCCATATAAATGATATCAAGTTACACTTTGATAGCGCCTTTAACAATAATAGAATTTACTAAATTTATTAAAATTTGAAAAGGAAAACTAATTCCTTAAAGATATACCGGGTGTCCTCGAAGAAAGAAAGTATGTGCTATAAGCACTGGGCAAACAAATAAAAATAAAATAATTAGAATAGAATTCCTATAACATAAGGAAGTAGAAAAAAAATCGTAACAACTCTTCCTAATCTTCCTTTAAGAAAATTTCGCAGAAATTTTCTTATAAAAATAGAAGATTGATTAATGAAGAAATTGGTTGGCATCCATGGCAAGGAGTTGGAGGATACGCTATTAAATCCTTTAAATGCCACATAGACCGCTTGCCATCATTATCGATTAGTTCATAGGTCCATGGCGTGACTACCTTAGATATTCTGAAAGGACCTAGAAATGTCGGGGCTAATTTTGAAGTGAAACGCTTGATTGCATCAGATAATGCATAATTGCGTCTCCAAACCTTATGGTCAAATGAAAATTTTTCGTCGTGACGACGAAGATTATAATGATGAGCACTACGCCTATGTGCTTTTGCTATTCTTGCTTGAATATCAACATAAAGTTTAGAAAAGGCAATCTTTCGTTTTTCGAAATCAATTGAAGGAACTGAAGACTCGGAGGGGTTAAAGTCTTCCTGAAAACCATTTAATGATATTTCTCGACTAAATATCACAAAATTATGTGTGTAACCAGTAACTTCATGTTTGGAAAATCTAATCGCAAAACCAATTTGATATAAATATTGATCCCATGACGTATGATTGTCATTTACATAAGCGGATAACATCGTCTTTACAACACGGTTTACCCTTTCTGTTGGGTTGCATTGGGAATGATAATTTGCCGTATATGCCAACTTAATATTATAGTTTTTAGCCATATCTTCAAATAATTTACTTTTAAATTGGACTTCATTATCGACAATAATCGTTTTGGGACAACCAAAGGTAAGTAATACATGCTGTTCAATAATCGTTGTTACACTACTAGCAGTTGCTGTTCGAAGAGGAAAGAGTAAAACAAATTTACTGAAAGTATCTTATACAGCCAAAATGTAGCAGTATCCCTTGGAGGAACGGGGTAAGGGACTCATTATATCAACACTCATTAATTGCCATGGTTTCTCAGTATTAATAACTTTACTTAGCATATGACCTGCAGGTGCTCTTTGATCGGGTTTTGTGCGGATACAAACTACACAATTCCGTACATGTCTAACTATATCCGCCCTCATTTTTGGCCAAAAGTAATTATTTGAAATTCTTGCCAAAGTTTTAGCAATCCCTTGATGACCACAAGTGGGGATATCGTGAGAAACTTTTATAGTATTCAACCTTTTGGTTTTAGGAGGAACTAATTTCCATTGATCTGTATGATTAGATAAATCAGGATACCTAAGAGGGACTAACTTGTATAGGTGATTATTTTGGACTCTCCACAGAGGGTATTTTTGGGAATGATTATTTACTTGATGTAACATTTTATTAAATCACCTATCAGATATACCATCGTGATCATTGAATGAATCATCAACTTTAAGGACATTACTAATGTCTACGGAGCGTGACAGAAAATCAGGAACAGTGTGTTCGGAACCTTTTCTATAAATGATCTCGTAGTCATAGTGTTGAAGCCGAAGAGACCATCTTCCCAATCGTCCTTGAGGGTCCTTCAGATTATAGAGCCATAACAATGAGTGGCAATCGCTAATGATTTTAAAATGAAATCCTTCTAAATAATGTCTGAGTTTTTCCGCAGCCCATATTACCGCAATACATTCGCTCTCCGTCGCACTGTATTTACGCTCTTGACTGGTGAGGGAGCGCGAAAGGTAGTAAATAACCTTTTGTCCTTCATCAAATATTTGGGTTAAGATGGCATCTACTCCGTAAGCACTTGCATCGGTTTGTACATTGAAAGTTCTGCTAAAATCATGGCAAGTAAGTATAGGGGCTGAAATTAAACATTCCTTAAGACATTAAATGAATTCTCACATTCATTTGTCCATTTCCATTTAACATTCTTCTTAGTTAAATGAGTTAGGGGTGAGATAATTGTAGAAAAGTTAGGCACAAATCTCCTGTACCACGAGGCTGTACCGACAAAGCGGCGTACCTCTCTAACAGTAGTGGGAGCAGGTATATTAAGAATGGCCTGCACCTTATCCGGGTCAGGGCGTAAACCAAATTTGTCCACTATGTACCCTAGATATTTTAACTCAGATCGACAAAATTGGCACTTGTCAAAGCTAACTACCAACCCTGCAGAATGCAAACGATCAAAACTTTCTGAAGGGTTTCCAAATGATCCTCAAAGATTTGAGATACCATGATTATATCATCGAGATAAACTAGGACAGAGGGTTGTAAATCCATGCCTAAGACGGTGTCGATTAGCCTCTGCCAAGTTGCGGGAGCGTTTATAATCCCGAACGGCATAACTTTAAACCGATACAAACCATTAGACACGACGAATGCGGTGTAATCTCGAGAAGATTCTGCAATAAGGACTTGCCAATAAGCACTTTTTATATCTAAAGAGCTAAGGTACTTAGCATCGCGAAGACGATCTAAAATACTTGAGATTAAAGGTAAAGGGTAGGCATCTTTGCAGGTAACGGTATTAAGTCGTCTATAATCAATACAAAATCGGTATGAATCTTCCCGTTTCTTAACCAAGCAAATCGGTGAAGACGACGCGCTTTTGCAAGGTTCGATAATATCAGCCTGTAACATCATTTTAATTTCATTGTCAATTATTTGCTGTTTAGCCAGAGACACTGGGTAACACCTTTGTTTGATGGGTTTAGTCTCAAGAAGCAATTCGATTGCTTGGGTACTAGATGAGTACGGCCTAATGTGGACCCCATCAATTCCTTTTTCTCGAAGAGTAACGAGTCTAACTTCTCCTTTTGAAACACACTTAAAGAAGATTCATTGTGAATTGCATTAATTGAGACCGAAGGAGGAGTTGCAGAAAAATGACCAATATTTTGACGCAAATCAGGGATGATATTCATCGCCATCCAAAAATCAACCCCAAGAATAAATTCATGAGGTATCTCCGGGATAACTAATATATGAATCACACAAACATTGCCTTCCAAAGACATTGGAGTAGAAATAATTCCTGAACTAAGACATGTTTGTCAATTTGCAACTGTACAATTTGTAATAAAGGGTTTTAGAGACAATCTTAGGTCTTTTAAAACTTCGCAACCAGTAGAACCCACTAAGATTCTAGATGCACCAGAATCTAGCAATCCAATCATGGAAAAACCTAAGATAGAAACTTGCAGGTACGGACGTTGATCCCCAGAAAGACGAGATATAACAAAATCAAGATATATTTGTCGTTTTAAGTTAGTTTCAGAAAAGGTCGAGCACTCCTCGACCAATTAGCGGCTCCCGGTGGCATTTCCCGAACACCTGGAACAACTCTTTACGGTAACATTTTGTTGTCCGAATTTATAACAAAGTACAAACTTGGAAGCAATTTTTGTGCAGTTTAATCATAGTAGTGATGAAAATGATGTAGAACGTGAAACACAGTTAGAGGATAATGCTGCCTCTTCTACTTTTAATTCTACGCATATTCCGTCAACGATTGTTAAATCTTTCCAACCTGTTCAAAAGTGGAATATCAAATTTAGCGGCGACTGTAAAGGAGTATCGGTCCATAACTTTTGATTTGAACGATTTTGTATTGATTATAGACGACTTAATACCGTTACCTGCAAAGATGCCTACCCTTTATCTTTAGTTTCAAGTATTTTAGATCGTCTTCGCGATGCTAAGTACCTTAGCTCTTTAGATATATAAAGTGCTTATTGGCAAGTCCCTATTGCAGAATCTTCTCGAGATTACACCGCATTCGTCGTGTCTAATGGTTTGTATCGGTTTAAGGTTATGCCGTTCGGGCTTATAAACGCTCCCGCAACTTGGCAGAGGCTAATCGACACCGTCTTAGGCATGGATTTACAACCCTCTGTCCTAGTTTATCTCGATGATATAATCATGGTATCTCAAAACTTTGAGGATCATTTGGAAACCCTTCAGAAAGTTTTGATCGTTTGCATTCTGCAGGGTTAGTAGTTAGCTTTGACAAGTGCCAATTTTGTCGATCTGAGTTAAAATATCTAGGGTACATAGTGGACAAATTTGGTTTACGCCCTGACCCGGATAAGGTGCAGGCCATTCTTAATATACCTGCTCCCACTACTGTTAGAGAGGTACGCCGCTTTGTCATTACAGCCTCGTGGTACAGGAGATTTGTGCCTAACTTTTCTACAATTATCTCACCCCTAACTCATTTAACTAAGAAGAATGTTAAATGGAAATGGACAAATGAATGTGAGAATTCATTTAATGTCTTAAGAAATGTTTAATTTCAGCCCCTATACTTACTTGCCGTGATTTTAGCAGAACTTTCAATGTACAAACCGATGCAAGTGCTTACGGAGTAGATGCCATCTTAACCCAAATATTTGATGAAGGAGAAAAGGTTATTTACTACGTTTCTCGCTCCCTCACCAGTCAAGAGCGTAAATACAGTGCGACGGAGAGCAAATGTATTGCGGTAATATGGGCTGTGGAAAAACTCAGACATTATTTAGAAGGATTTCATTTTAAAATCATTAGCGATTGCCACTCATTGTTATAGCTCCATAATCTGAAGGACCCTCAAGGACGATTGGGAAGATGGTCTCTTCGGCTTCAACACTATGACTACGAGATCATTTATAGAAAAGGTTCCGAACACACTGTTCCTGATTTTCTGTCACGCTCCGTAGACATTAGTAATGTCCTTAAAGTTGATGATTCATTCAATGATCACGATGGTATATCTGATAGGTGATTTAATAAAATGTTACATCAAGTAAACTTTCACTCATTTCTTGATTCATCAATTCTTTATTGATTTATTCGCTTTTTCGCCGATTCACTTATTTACACACCAATTCATTGAATCATCTTCTACTCATTGATTTATACGCCGATTCATTCATTCACTAACCGATTCATTTATTTACTCATCGGTTTATTCAATCGTTTATCGATTTTCAATAGTTCAATCATCGATTTTCATTTATTTACTCATTTATTTACTCGCTGATTAATTCATTTATTCGCCAATTCATACATAAAGCTCACTATTAGATACAAACAAACGTATAATCTGTATGTATAACAAAAGTAAGTGTTCATCCTCATGTCTGTATGTAGTTTACAATAATATGTATTTGTAAGTCTAGGGATTTTAATGGCACCTTTACTAACATGTAACTTGGGATCCTGTGAGTGCCATAAGCTTATGGCGATAAGTAACCAGGTGACTGAACAAGAATAAAACAAGAATGCTTACCGCGAGATCTTTTCGTATATAGATATGCGTATGCCCGCCCAAAATCTGAAGTTTCCTATATAGATACAGTGTGTCATTTGAAAAATTCCCATCTCAAATATCTCTTAAAATGTACAAAATATCAATTTTGGAAAAACAAGTCAATTGGGATTAGAGCAGGACGTTTAATTTTAGTAATCTACAAAATGTTTCGTCTCGTCCACTTACCCCAGCAACATCAACTTTAAAATGTCAAAAATTTTGCTTCAAACAGTCGAGTCATGGGCTGTTAAGATAAAAGAGAAGGTTCTTTAACAACCCTCCTTTAAGATCTCTTAAAATATTTGAAATATTAACTTCAGACTATGTTGTATTATCAAATATTTTAACTCGCCTTATTATTCATAGCCACCTTATTAATTGGTGTATAAATAATAATAAAAGAATAAAGTTGAGGTAAAATAACATAATAAAGTAAAGGAGGCTGTGGATAAACAAGAGTGTTAAAAAGATTTAATAACAGTTTCACGTTAATATCTTTAGATAGTTTAATAGAGTTATTTATTGCATAAGTATTTTAAGAGGCGTTTTATCTACGAAGGAACGTTTAAATGCTAGAACGAAGTTCAATTATTTAATTTTCTTGAATAGATAAAACGCAACTTTTAATTTTGACGATACTAAAATTAAATATCCTCGTAGAAAAATCAATCGATGTGTTTTTACCGAGACTGATACTTTGTATAGTTAAGAGATATTTCAGTTGAAAAGATTTCAAATTAACACATGTAGAACGTTGTAATTATGTTGCAAATAGAAGACTGCCCCAATATAGTAAAAAACAAACCATGAAAAAGCTTTAAATCGCTTATGGACGACACCTGCGTTTGGAAAAATTTTATTAGGTCGGCTCTTGACAGTTAAACATTTCATACATAGATATATATCTATACCTATGTGTATTTCTAGACGTAATGATAACTACAAACGAACAATTTTTTTTTAAATTTAGATAGAATACTACCCAGTATCAATTTGATCAAAATAGTTCAAGAATCAATTTTTACATGTTTATATAGGTCTCAACTCAACACTTGTAGTCTCCACAAAAATCTCTCATCGTCAAAAACTACTCCTATCGAACACCTCAACATATTTCAATTAACGGCAGCTTAAATTGTAGAATTAAAAGAATGCATAATTTGTTGGCGCTTACATCATTTAACCTGGAGATGTCATCAAAGTTCCTAGTATTTTAATATAGGGCATTTCACCAATTTCTTTCAAACTTAGGGTTTAGCAGTATGAGCGTATGACCAATGCTCATTATATTTTTATATAACTTTATATTTGCTCATAATGATTTAGGCATCCTAGGTGAAGCTGAACAAAGTTTCAACCTGAACCGTGGTTGTATTTTTAACCGAGTCAGTTGTAACACTACTAGATGTTTGTATACATTCAATTGAAATATTGCTCTTATAAAAAGGCTCCTGCAGTACGAGCATTAATTTTTAAATAAAGTTATATAATTATATCTGCAATCAAAATGCACCAATTTGCCATTGAAAAACTGTACTGCTCTACCTTTCTAGATTTCCCCCTTTGAAAGAATGTAATAAAGACATAAAAGATAAATCAAAAAATACGTTTAACAATCTAACAGAAAATTTATTGCTAATACATATTATAAACAAAAAAATCAAACTTATTACATAAACAACTATTTGGCTTATTTTTCTACTTCGTATGCTTCGTAATTCTTGCGGTGGAGGCCTTTGGAATCGTACTTAGCAATAAGGGCATCCCAATCCTTTTTATTATTCTTGACAAGGAACCTGCTTACTTTTTCAACTGTTTTCTTTTGTACGTCGCTACATCTGCTGCAACCGGTAACCAGGGAATCTGGAATAATTTCTCTCAAAGTTTCGCCTTCTTCAGTGCACTTTCCAGTTTCCAATAAACACTTAACGTAATTTCCAAGCAAACGTGGGTTGTTTAAAATATTATCAACGTCGATATTGTCATATTTCGTTGTATAGGGCTTCGCAGTAGAGGCAGCGTACACTGCGGCTAAACAACACACCAAAAACACAATTGTTACTTTCATTTTGATGATTCTTTTTCGATCTTCAGCTATCGACTGATTTTAGTAGACCGCAACCCCATATTTAAATAAATTGTAAAACGGTTAATTAATTTACGTTTAGTAAAAATTCCAGAAATTGATCACAAGTAATAACAAGCCATTTAAAACTAATTATGGTTAATTTCTATTATTTCCGAGTAGTTCAAATATTAACAGTAGAGAAATCGAGCCGTTAGGACAAAAATATCCCCTTTAATATTTTTTCTTATTTGCAAAAATTCCATCAGAATTATCTACAGCGAAAGAATTTGCAGGGTACGTAATGATATGGGGCGTGGATATACGGGATTCCATTGGGAATAATGTATCATTTTTCTAATATTGGTGATTATTGGATATTCATTAGTAAATGATAAGAACTGTCAATAGTATGTCGAATAACTATGAACACGTTCATAGACGAGTGGCGAAATATTAAATTTGTCATAATATTTCGGACCGGATGACATACTATTAAACGAAGCAGCTTTATTAGTTATATTTGTCGATTACATAAGTGTAATTTGAATATCGCTTTACTGTCTTCGGCAAAGTTGCAGCTATTATTACGGCCAACAAATTTGCTGAACACAGCAATACAAAAAAACACATTCAAACAGTGTTTTCGACTATAATGTCCAGAAAACCCCACTATTTCGTCGATTTTTTGGAATTTTTCGCCTATAAATGCCAAACTGTAAAGAATATTGCTTTAAAATCTCAAGAAAAAAACACAAAAGACCTTTTTCCCCACAATTCAATATAAAAACTAAACGCAGAATCATGATTTTAACTCCAATTTTAATGCAAATTCAAACAACTTATATTTTCATGTTTATTCTGTTTCTTCTTCATTTTCTTGTTGCAATTTCCAGCAAATGTTTCATAGGAAAGCATCAAGCTTCTTGCCACTGTACCAATGCTCAAGTCTTTCCGTCACTTGATGAAAACGGTCTCCATAGTCATCGGATTCGGTTGGTGATTTTTCGGCGAATTTGTCCATATGGCAATGTAAAAAGTGAATTTTGAAGTGACATTCTTACATTGACATTCTGGAAAGTATCAAGCATGTTTTCAATGTGTATGATGGGCCAATTTTCGTCACGATGAATTCCAAGTACATTTTCAGTGACTACTTTGACACAATCCCAAGCCATTGCTCTAAATTAGAGAGTCAGGCTTCAAATCGTTGATCCTTCATCAAACGTCGAATATCAGGTCCATTGAGAACGCCTGCGAACAAATCGAAAATAGTCGAGAATATGTGTTAGATATTGAACAAGAGAGCTTGATTGATACGAATGTATGGTTTCATACTAAACTTTTTATTTTCATTCCGCTCAATCTTGGGAAAATTCGTGTTAATTCATTGAATGCATTGCCTTCAGGATTCAGTGTCTTTATGAAGTTTTTAACGATTCCAAGTTTGATATGGAGCGGTGGCAGCAAAACTTTTTCGATTGGCTCAAGTAGAACCTCACCGATGTTTTCTTGGCGCAATCTGAATCCTACTCTCAGAGGCAAGTCCTTTTTGGTATATTGATCGCCAGAAAATCCAGTATTCCACAAACACATAAAACACATGTGTATTGTGTATCCCGTCTGCATCCCTCTCAAAAGAGGGACTTTCAAATCAGCACAAACTTTCTAACGATGATCTTGGTATTTCACCAAATCAAGTGTTTTTTCAATGATGCGTAATTTTCTTTTGTGTTTGTGCTGATAGCAATCTGGACACTGTTTTTTGCGTTTGTGATATGCAGCAAAACCGCCTTGAGACTGCTCTTAGATGAATCAATAAACAATCGCCAATCTTCTGGGTTACATTCATTGTGCATCGTTAAAGCCAAATCGTTGATATCAATACAATATGCTACAGAATTGTCTTCGATGGCTTAAAAAAAACAGTGAAATGACGATGACGACCGATTGCTCCATGTATATTCACATCTGGTGCTAAGATATTCGCTTTTTTCAAATCTTGACCCAAAAGAATGGACTGACGCTGTGATAATTTGAGGCGACGAACCATTTTATGCAGACCGCTTTGAGAAATTTCGACGAGCTTTCCACAAACATAACAATGTTTATTAAATGAATGTCGACCGCATGAACTCATTCTTGATATTTTTAACGAATCTATTTCTTGAGTAGATAAAATTACGTTCCAAAACTAATAAACAGTGAAGCTGTAACAAGATATGTCATAATAAGGAATGTCAGAATTAAAAACATCAACAATGGTTCAGAAATACGTAATATGGTCAGTGTCAATGGCAGTATAATGGCGACATCTGTAGTACAATAGGGTAATTTGAGTTAAAATCATCATTGTGCGTTTAATTTTTTTTTATTGAATTGTGGGAAAAATGTTTTTTTGTTTTTTTCTTGAGCTTTTAAAGCGAGACTCCTTACAGTTTGACATTTATAGGCGGAAAATTCCCAAAAATCGACGAAAAAGTGAGGTTTTCTGGACGTTATAGTCGAAAACACTGTTTGAATGTGTTTTTTTGTATTGGTGGATTGGTGTGTTCAGCAAATTTTTTGGCGGTAATAATAACTACAACTTTGCCGAAGATAGTAAAGCGATATTCAAAACGGTTTAGGACCTATAAACATGCAAATATCTGGTCTATGGCGACGAACCCGACTGAAATCAGCAAAATTCAAAGACGGATTTCTCCTAAACTAGAGCCAATCCAGCCAAATGCCAGTGGATCTGAACCCAGTATATTCATAAGAAAGTCACTCACTAGGTGCCCCGTTTGTCTCTATTTTCGACTAGCACAGTGTTATTATAGAAGGCATTAATTTCTTGTGGAAATATTTAGAAGATTAGTTTTTTAACTAAAATAGGTGTTACTACATACATTTAAAGACATCTCCTATATAATAATAGCCAGTTCCGATGTCCGGTGTCCGATGTCCATCAAAATATAAATATAAACTAGAAGAGTTAGGGAACTGGAATTTTACAGGCAGGTTGACCTTGCCCCAAAGGGGTGCATAGTATATTTTTAATCCTAAAAAAACCCGAGGGGTCTCAGGGGGGCATTTCTTAAAAAAGCATTATGGCTATATATCTCTTGAATGGCGTAAGCTACAAACTTCAAATTTTCACAGGTTATACTTGAAGCAATTCTGAATAAAAAGAAAATACAAGAATTACCGGCATTTTATCCAGGGGCGGAGTAAGGCAACATTCCAGGGGGGGAGAAGAGTTTTCCGCAAAAATAACTATTATAAAAAATTACTCCCAAGATTGGGAGTAATCTGTAAGAGATACGTATATGCCATCGGACTTTCTTGTCCATCTTTTTGAGGGCTATAATTCGTTCACTTATAGTTTGGCTTTATCTGTTACCATTTTCGCAGCGTAATGCGTTTTGTCTCTGTTAGAGCCAATTTTCTTAAGTATGTATTTCATACTTTGCTTAATACTGGACTCTCCAAAAATCCTCTCAATAATCTGTATATATAGAAACCTTTGCTAAGAAATAAGCTATCTAATGGTGAAAACGGCATCAAAATATATTCAGTGGTTCTCGATATTCACCGGTTTTGACAAAAACTGGGCTTACAAAAACTAAGTTAATGGCGGCAGCGACTGGCGGTTTAAACTGCGGTGCCTGCACACGCCGTTGATTCTCCAACGAATATTATGCTATATAAAGTACATAATATATAATTAATAAACTACATAGGTGTATAATTAAAATAACTATATTATGTATTCTCTTTAAACACGCCTACCATTCGTTTAAAGTTATTTTGAAAAAAGGGCAACTTATGCGTTTTTATAGCATTTATTTGAGCAAAAAAAGTTTTGGACTTGGAAATTACGAAGAAAGGCATTGCCAATTATTAATCAAACGTGATTATATTAAATTATAATTACATGTTATGATCCGATTGACATTATTATTAAGGAAAATAAAAACTCCACTGCAGTAGCACATCCTGAGCTACATGATGACAAGAAAATAGTTTTGTAAGTAGATCTGTTATCTTACTTCTTGGATAGCTGACATGATCAGAAGGGGACCGTTGATTCTTCAACAAGTATTATTGCTAGTTCAACTATATAAACGAGCAAGCATGCATCACTTTTAATATTGGTTAGGTACCACCATCTAGAAAGATTCCATGAAAATTTTGTAAATTTGTTGAAATTAAGTTGAATACTTAAAAGATGCACTGAGTACCGTTCATATTTTTAAATACATATGATTATTTCCTTAAGGAAGTTGAAAATTTACCTTTCCACGTATCCTTTTTAGTTATGAATTCTACGTATCACGTACAGCTAGTTGCAAATAAATCTAGGACAAGCCTTGAGAATAATGTTTGCGTTTTTAACAATGTATGAACCAGGCTTTAAATTATATTTCCATCTAGGTAACATTTATTAAACATCAAAGAAAAGAAAAAACATTTACACAATTGAATACTGGCAGTCCTAGATTTATTTGAAATAAGCTGTAGAGTCCCCAGCGTATTCTGATATATGCCTCGCGCTGTTTAATTTAAGTATATATACGAACTGTACATGGGAAACAGAAATAAAGACATAAAAAGTATACTAAAATCTCACTTATACAAGACTTGAATAGTCAACAAAATTCGGTTACCTTGAGTATTTTCAAAATGCAGGTGCAAGATTATTTTTCAAAGTCATTTCCAAAATGTCGATTCAGTATAAATCGAACCAAAAGTGCTACACTTTTTCAGCTAAAAATTGAATTGTGAGAACCAAGATACATGTTTCTTTAATAAATTATTTTATCTTCAAACTTCAAAAAGACATGAACTTCTTAAGACTCGGTTGACAAGAAAAGTCTGTCTTTTTTTTACGTTTATCAGCGCTACAATTAATAATTGTTGGCGTTGCCAAAGACATTGTTTATATTTATAAAACTAGGAATTTTTATATTATTAATGCCGGAAAATTTTGAAAAATGGGAGACAAAATTTAATAGCGCTTCTTGCAAATAAACCTGACAGTTCTAAAATATTTGGAAACTAATTAAAAAATCGTCATTGTAATAAAAGATTGAATAGTTTAAATAAATTATAAAAGTATATATATTTTAGCATAACAGTAATAAACCATCGTTTAACAGAAATAGTGCTATTTTTTAATTAGATGCAGGTTTCTCACCGAAAAACCATTTGTTAGTTGTCCACCTATCCGCGAAGATGGCGCTTCAAAAATGTCCCCTATTTTCATATGGTAAAGTATATGGAGTTTTCGGTATTAATAATATTAAAGTATTTGCTTTTACTAAATTTTCAAAAGTCAAACAGAGATTTTGAGGTGAAATTTTAAATTCAGATGTTTTTGTTGTTAGTTTTTGCCAACATGAAAACACAAAAATCCTAATAGACATGTCATCTAAAGAATAAGTTAATTTTATGTAAGAAACGTCTGAAGAAGTCGACACAAAAGAATGGGGACAGGGTGTCCATGTAGTGCGTGACTGTTCGATATTTCCGAAACTATTATATATGTGGAAAAAACTTTTATTGTAAGAGTTCCTGGGTTGCAAAAAATGCATACTATAAAAATAGTTACAACTATACAGAGTGTGTCAGAAAAGCGGGACAAATGAAGCTACAGTTTTTTTAACGAGACACCCGACCACCTTAGGGTGGTCGTTATTTTGGAAAGTCAAAATTTTATCGATCTCACCCCACCATATGGTTTTGTTTGCTGAAAATATGAGACCCCCAAAATATAAAAGGTTTTAAACAAGAATAATCCGTGCCGGTAGAAGGCTGAATTTTTAAATGTATTTTAAATGGGATTTTAGCATTTTTAGAGAACATAAGGCATAATTTTTTGAATATTTAACGAATTTGACAGCTGTCATTTGTCAAAAGTCATTTTTGACACCGAATTCGTGTCCAGTGACTCCAAAAGCCGTAGGGTACAAGTGTTCAAGTAATTGATAATTCAAAAAGTTATGGCTTATGTTCCCTAAAAACGCTAAAATCCCATTGAAAATACATTTAAAAATTGAATCTTCTACCAGCACGGGTTATTCTTGTTTAACAACTTTTATATTTTGACTTTACCTAAACCATATTTTGGGATGAGATCGATAAAAAAGTAGGTATTTGCAGAAACGGAATACTACTGTCTGCATAGAATATTTTCAAAATTCAAATAATTGATCTGCGACTTATTTAACTATTACGATCTTAAAAAATTTAGAGGAAAAGGTTATAAATTACCAACGTCGCAACAAATTCAAAAAATGCTTATAATACTGAAAAAATACTGATCCATCCGGGTAAAATATATAGGGTGTCATTTAAAAAAGTGTAGTTTAATTGTATAGTTTTGCATATTCTTAAATTATGCACTTTGGCAACCAAGAAACTTCTGTATTGAATGTGTTTATCGATATTTAATAGTTTACAAGATATCAAACATTTACATACTAAATGGACATCCACGTATAATTTGAAACCCTACACCCTTCCTTCCTTTGAAGGATATGAAGCGAATAGAAAGATGTATATTTGGTTATTCTGGAGCGTTCAAAATAGAAGAAGACGAAATAGGCTATGACATATAGACTTATACAGAAGCCTATACAAATAACCTATATACGATAGGGATATAACCTATAAACCGCTGTTTAAATACCCATTAATTAGCGGAAACAAGATTCCTGTTATTTTAGGACGTTTCCCGATCACAGGGTCGTCATATTTTGCTGCACTGGGGTTTTATGTACAAATGTAATAAAAGAAACCAGATTCGACTATTTCGTTCCCTGTCCCTGAATATAGCCCACTTAGGTTTAAATATAAAATTTTAATAGGGTATGCAACGTTTAGTTTTTGGTACGTTTCTAAAACGTAAGCTGATAAAGTACTTAGGTAGCTTTTTTTAAGGCCTGAATTATCTAAGGTAGAAGTTGCTATAGACCTGAAACTCTCTGCGCCCTACCTACCCCACGTTGAAAATCTTAAATGGCAACCCCTTTGTGACATATAATTGTAAATCATTTTCGAACGGTACCAAATAAAGCTACAGTTGATTAAGTAGTACTTGATTTATTTAAAAAAATTAATAACGAAATCACTTAATACATCAAATCATACTAAGTAAATACTTTAAACGTCAAAAAAGACAGACTTTTTCTTGTCAACCGAGTCTTAAGAAGTTCATGTCTTTTTGAAGTTTGAAGATAAAATAATTTATTAAAGAAACATGTATCTTGGTTCTCACAATTCAATTTTTAGCTGAAAAAGGGTAGCACTTTTTATTTTCGCTATGCAAAGCAACACCTCTAGCAGGCCTGATTAAGACCGATCTTGAAAATGTACCGCTTCAGCTGAATTTTGTTTAAAAACTTATTGGGATAATGCCGGGAAATGATTCGATTTATACTGACTATTCAACTTACATGTCATTTATTAAAAATTGACCAATTAAAATGCAGCATTTGATATTTTTAATCCAATGAAAATGAATTGTATCGACAATTCTCACTAGTGAAAATTGTCGACAATTTTCACTAGTGATAACAATCGACAATTTTAATAAAACACAAATATTTAACAACATTTATTTTTGAGTATTGAACGTACAATTATTAAATGTAACATTGCTACATTTATGAAAAACAATTTGATTTTTTAAAGCGTGTTCGTTGAATAGTCTCTCGAATACCATAAGTAGTCAAAGTTAAGTAGACTATTTTTGTGGTGCTTAACACTCATGTCTATCATGCTTGCGAATACCACTCGTGCTGCGCACTCGTGGTATTTAAATGCAAGCATGATAGACATTCGTGAAACCACCACAAAAATAGTCGACATAACTTTGACTACTAATGGTATTATAAGTGAATCAACATTTTGGAAATGACTTTGAAAAATGATCTTGCACCTGCATTTTGAAAATACTCAAGGTAACCGAATTTTGTTGACTATTCAAGTCTTGTATAAGTGAGATTTTAGCATACTTTTTATGTCTTTATTTCTGTTTCCCATGTACAGTTCGTATATATACTTAAATTAAGCAGCGCGAGGCATATATCAGACTACGCTGGGAACTGTACAGCTTATTTCAAATAAATCTAGGACTGCCAGTATTCAATTGTGTAAATGTTTTTTCTTTTCTTTGATGTTTAATAAATGTTACCTAGAAGGAAATATAATTTAAAGCCTGGTTCATACATTGTTAAAAACGCAAACATTATTCTCAAGGCTTGTCCTAGATTTATTTGCAACTAGCTGTACGTGATACGTAGAATTCATAACTAAAAAGGATACGGGAAAAGGTAAATTTTCAACTTCCTTAAGGAAATAACCATATGTATTTAAAACTATGAACGGTGTTCAGTGTATCTTTTAATTATTCAATTTAATTTCAACAAATTTTCATGGAATCTTTCTAGATGGTGGTATCTAACCAATATTAAAAGTGATGCATGCTTGCTCGTTTATATAGTTGAACTAGCAATAATACCCGTTGAAAAATCAACGGTCCCCTTCAGATCATGTCAGCTATCCAAGAAGTAAGAAAACAGATCTACTTATAAAAGCTATTTTGTTGGCATCCTGTAGCTCAGGATGTGATAGTGCAGTGGAGTTTTTATTTTCCTTAATAATAATGTCAATCGGATCATAACGTGTGATTATAATTTAATATAATCACGTTGATTCATAATACGCAATGCCTTTCTTCGTAATTTCTAAGTCCCACGCTTTTTTTGCTCAAATAAATGCTATAAAAACGCATAAGTTGCCCTTTTTTCAAAATAACTTTAAACGAATGGTAGGCGTATTCAGAGAGAATACATAATATAATTATTTTAATTATATATCTATGTAGTTTATTAATTATATATTATGTACTTTTTATAGCATAATATTCGTTGGAAAATCAACGGCGTTTGCAGGCACCACAGTGCAAATGCGCCAGTCGCTGGCAATCAGTGCGTGCCCCCATTAACTTTGTAGTGTTTGTAAGCCCAGTTTTTGTCAAAACCGGTGAATATCGAGAACCACTGAATAGATTTTGATGCCGTTTTCATGAAATACATACTTAAGAAAATTGGCTCTAACAGAGACAAAACGCATTACGCTGCGAAAATGGTAACAGATAAAACCAAACTATAAGCGAACGAATTGTAGCCCTCAAAAAGATGGACAAAAAAGTCCGATGGCATATACGTATCTCTTACAGATTAGTCTCAATTTTGATTTTCATAATAGTTATTTTTGCGGAAAACTCTTCTCCCCCGTGGAATGCTGCCTTACTCCGCCCCTGGATAAAATGCCGGTAATTTTTGCATTTTTTTATCTTCAGAGTATAATCTGTGAAAATTTGAAGTTTGTAGCTTACGCCATTCAAGAGATATATAGCCATAATGCTTTTTTAAGAAATGCCCCCCTGAGACCCCTCGGGTTTTTTTAGGATTAAAAATATACTATGCGCCCCTTTGGGGCAAGGTCAACCTGCCTGTAAAATTCCAGTTTCCTAACTCTTCTAGTTTATATTTATATTTTGATGGACATCGGACACCGGACATCGGAACTGGCTATTATTATATAGGAGATGTCTTTAAATGTATGTAGTAACACCTATTTTAGTTAAAAAACTAATCTTCTAAATATTTCCACAAGAAATTAATGCCTTCTATAATAATTATTAATATCTACATGAATGTTATTACTTGATCATTGTTACCTAAATTACACTTATGTAATCTACAAATATAACTAATAAAGCTGCTTCGTTTAATAGTATGTCATCGAGTACGAAATATTATGACAAATTTAATATTTCGCCAATCGTCTATGAACGTGTTCATATTTATTCGACATACTATTGACAATTCTTATCATTTACTAATGAAAATCCAATAATCACCAATATTAGAAAAATGATACATTATTCCCAATGGAATCTCGTATATCCACGGCCCATATCATTACGTACCCTGCAAATTCTTTCGCTGTAGATAATTCTGATGGAATTTTTGCAAACAAGAAAAAATATTAAAGGGGATATTTTTGTCCTAACGGCTCGATTTCTCTACTGTTAATATTTGGACTACTCGGAAATAATAGAAATTAACCATAATTAGTTTTAAATGGCTTGTTATTACTTGTGATCAATTTCTGGGATTTTTACTAAACGTAAATTAATTAACCGTTTTACAAATTATTTAAATAGGGGGTTGCGGTCTAATAAAAATCAGTCGATAGCTGAAGATCGAAAAAGAATCATCAAAATGAAGGTAACAATTGTGTTTTTGGTGTGTTGTTTAACCGCAGTGTACGCTGCCTCTACTGCGAAGCCCTATACAACGAAATATGACAATATCGACGTTGATAATATTATAAACAACCCACGTTTGCTTGGAAATTACATTAAGTGTTTATTGGAAACTGGAAAGTGTACTGAAGAAGGCGAAACTTTGAGAGAAATTATTCCAGATTCCCTGGTTACCGGTTGCAGCAGATGTAGCGACGTACAAAAGAAAACAGTTGAAAAAGTAAGCAGGTTCCTCGTCAAGAATAATAAAAAGGATTGGGATGCCCTTATTGCTAAGTACGATTCCAAAGGCCTCCACCGCAAGAATTACGAAGTATACGAAGTAGAAAAATAAGTCAAATAGTTATTTATGCAATAAGTTTGATTTTTTTTTGTTTATAACTTGTGTTAGCAATAAATTTTTTGTTAGATTGTTAAACGTATTTTTTGATTTATCTTTTATGTCTTTATTACATTCTTTCAAAGGGGGAAATCTAGAAAGGTAGAGCAGTACAGTTTTCAATGGCAAGTTGGTGCATTTTGATTGCAGATATAATTATATAACTTTATTTAAAAATTAATGCTCGTACTGCAGGAGCCGTTTCATAAAAGCAATATTTCAATTGAATGTATACAAACATCTAGTAGTGTTACAACTGACTCGGTTAAAAATACAACCATGGTTCCCCTTGAAACCTTGTTCAGCTTCACCTAGGATGCCTAAATCATTATGAGCAAATATAAAGTTATATAAAAATATAATGAGCATTGGTCATATGCTCATACTGCTAAATCCTAAGTTTGAAAGAAATTGGTGACATACCCAATATTAAAATACTAGGAACTTTGATGACATCTCCAGGTTAAATGATGTAAGCGCCAACAAATTATGCATTCTTTTAATTCTACAATTTAAGCTGCCGTTAATTG
The DNA here is from genome assembly GCA_929113105.1 of Agrypnus murinus. Classification (NCBI taxonomy): domain Eukaryota; kingdom Metazoa; phylum Arthropoda; class Insecta; order Coleoptera; family Elateridae; genus Agrypnus; species Agrypnus murinus. Next base: position 120,331,041 of record OV816031.1, read on the forward strand.
AAATATGTTGAGGTGTTCGATAGGAGTAGTTTTTGACGATGAGAGATTTTTGTGGAGACTACAAGTGTTGAGTTGAGACCTATATAAACATGTAAAAATTGATTCTTGAACTATTTTGATCAAATTCATGGTGGGTAGTGTTCTATCTAAATTTCAAAAAAAATTGTTTGTTTGTAGTTATCATTACGTCTAGAAATAACTTTAAAATACGTCAAATGAGTTGGACGATGGGTAGGAAGTCTAAACTTAGAATCGAAAATAAAATTCTGCTTTACAGGTGTGTAATCAAGCCCATTTGGACTTATGGATTTCAGTTGTGAGGGTTTGCGAAACTCTCTAATGCCAACATTATATGTACAAAGATTACAGTTCAAACTGTTAAGGATTATATTCAACACGCCTTGGTACGTCTCCCATACAACTCTCCACGAGGACTCAGGTATACCAGTAGTTGACGACGAAATACTCAACTTTACCAGAAGATATTTAAGTAATCTTCCTGGACACCCTAACGAAGAGGTGAATGCTTTGACCGTTCCCCCAGCAGTACACAGAAGATTAGATAGTGTGGAACCATAATATATAGAGTTATTAATCTCGTTTTGATTTAGAGGGATTTAAAGGATTTAGATCAATCAGAAACTGCTTGATAAAATGTAGCTTGTTTGGTACCCTTGGAAAGCATTTTTTAAGTGCTTCGAGTGCTTGACGATTTTAAGAGATTTCTTATAATCTTTCTGGTTTCAGAGATATACCCAATGCAACTTTTAAAATCGTCACCTTGTAGGTATATGCTGCTCTTCCTTCTTCTTTAAAATGATATGAAAGAATAAAATCACATTAGCTCTATTTTATAGTAGTACATGGAGTTAGTTAGTATCAGTCAATTATGGCAGTAATAATGAGTCAATAATTATGAGTCACAATAAGTTATCTTCATATGATTCTTAAGTAAAGACTGAAATAAATCTCAATAAGTTCTTTTTAGATAAAAAATACTCGGCCCGTACGAGATTAGGTTATTACGATAAGCTTTAAAACATATATAAGCTGGTGGAGGTTAATAAATGTTCTTTTACAAACTCAAATTGTATAGGGTATACAATTCAAAACATATCAATAACTATTTTATAAACGCAAAACAAATAAAATACACTATTTCGGCATGATATAACCTATAAAATTCTCTCATTTAAATACCAATTGGAAGCACAAGGGAGAAGATTTGGTTATTTCCGTACATTTTCGAAATATGAAATTATTATCTGAAATTCTATTGCTTCGAAAAATCCACCGGTTTAAATAGGGCGACACAAATTTGCTTCTTGGTATGTTTTGGAAATATAGACTTAACTCTGAAATTGAAACTGAAAAATCCAATAGCAAAAGCCTAAGTCTTGAGCCAAACACTTCTTCTATATATCTGTTATTTAAATTGACATAGATTTTCAACCGACCTTCAGTATCGCTATATTTGTGAAACATTAGTTATCAAATCATTTGTTTTCAGTGTGTATTTAATAGTTAATAGTTTTTTAGAATGAAAACCAAGACTTAAAGTTAAGACAATCAGAATCATATGAAGATAGTTCCCCTATCTCCTGAAAAAGAATATCCCGCAAGCTTATTTTGACGAATTATGTAAGATAAGAAGAAGAAAAAGTAAGACTTTAAGAAAGAATAATTTTACTCTTTGTATTTGCGCCTCGTCTTTTAATGTTGTGGTATCTCTAGAAGCACGTACAGCATAATAACCATCTGAAAGGAAGAAAATGGAAAAATACAGAAAAACAAAAATTACAAAAATGATGTGCTATGTGTCGACTACCAAGTAAGAAATGTAGGTAATCCATTAAAGATCTAATCTAATATTTTACAATATCAAGACACCGTACACCGTAAATATTAATAATAATAGATATTATGCTAATCAGAATAGCAGAATCAATGACTGATTAATCTTAGAATGTCCACGATAGAAAAATATTCAACTTTTTAAAGCAAAAGACAGCAATGCGTGAAGGCGCTTAAATATTGAATATCTGATTTATTTGTTTTTGGTTTCATGTAATTTTAAAGAATCTTAAAGAAGAAGATTGTTACTGTTCATAATATTCGGAATCCATCCTGGCTTCGGTAGCAACACCTGCGGTGACACGTTCCTTTGAAGTGGTCGAAACAAGAATTATTTTGTTCAGCCTGACTAATAGATTTCACTAGCCAAACCTCTAAGAATGGGATCATGATGATCAGATTTCGTAAAATGATTTGGCTAATTTCCTAACTTGTAAACGTTCACAACACAATAGATTTGCACAAATATTGCTGGTCTGTAATTTTTGGCAACTCCGTCCCTTTCAGATATCGTGATGGAATTCATCTATAAAAAAATGGATTTTATTGAGATATCAACCATAATTATGAAACGGAAATTTTAGTTTAAAAAAACGCAAAAAATTTAAATGAACACTTTCCTCTGAATTCTAGGTTGAGTTCAGTAAATAAAAATAATTTTTACTAGAAAGTAATGTTCATTAATCTTGGCGAAACCTTGTAAACTAAATAGTAATTATACTCAAACTATTAAATGCATAATAAATGATTAAGAAAAACCTTTGCAGTAGTGTTTACATTTAACCATAAAAATATTTTGAATTGTAAATAATAGGTTACTTAAACGATGACCTAAGGCATTCATTCTTACATTATAGTCAATTCCTTAAAGCAGAATATGAAAAATAACTTCTTAGAATACAAAATTATTGTAATATTATTAAACAATTAAAGTTTATATCTTCGTTCAAAGCAAAGTTCAACTTTCTAGACAAAATTTAATTAAAACTTTTAAATCACATTTTACTGACAATATTAGCAGTCTACGTCATATTAAATAGATTAATATTATTTATGAAAATATTATCTATTAATTTTCAGAAATGTTCTTTTAATAAATCTAAACTTACGAAAGTAAAAAAATAAAATTTTCTGATTTAAAATGATGATGTGATTAGTAGTACTATTTGTAAGTGCGTCAAGCAAATGTGTTTTTAATTTATAATATATATTTGAATGTTAAATAATGGACTTTTATTACTAAGAAACCTACGACAATATTTAATTGTACTAACAATATGTTTTACTTACAAAATTACGTTAACTTTTTATTTACTGACTATTCTTAAGTAATTATCTTTCTTTTAATTGAGTATGACAGTCAAGAACTATAATGGTTTGTTTTTAAATCTACGTTTCGAAATATATATTTAAATTCTTCTTATTAGTTTACATTTTTTGGGCATAAGTTATTTACGTCATTGATCTGAGTGATACATCTTTTTACTATTAATATTATTATTATTATTATTATAAATACAATTAGTTTAGGACAGAGTTAAATACAGTAACTATTCTGTCCAATAAAGAAAAGAAAAAAGAAAAACAGTAATTACATCATGTATCAATACTAAATAAACATTAAATTAAAAAGCTTAAACATACATATTTTCCGTATAAAATGACAAAATTAAAAATACTACACAGTTTCCAAATTTCCATCAAAGCACAAATCAATTAATCGGTGATATTGTACAACTACCACAAAGCATAGCCCACATTAAGTCTCACTACATTTTCTAAAAAGGGACATATCGCGCACTTAAACTAACTTACACTTTATACTAGCTCAGTTGTTTGCAATAGATGAAACACGCTCTTAAAAGAGTTGACAGTTGCTGCTGATATCACATCCTCTGGAAGTGAGTTCCAAGGGTGAAAAACTCTGTTTGAAAAAATAAATGTTGGCGAGCCCTAGTGTAAAATCTTTCCCTGGGTAATTTTTAAGAGTGACCTCTGAGTCGAGCATCTGTATTAATTTTAAATAAGTTGCGAACATCTATTATTGTAAATTTATTGCGTAGAATTTTATAAGTATGAATTAGATCTCCCTTAATCCTCCTTTCAGAAAGGTAAATTACATTTTATATCTGGAGACGATCTGGTTACTCTCTGAGACGTATATCTGAAGGAAGGCATGTCGCCCGCCTATGAACATTTTTCAATAGAATAATGTCCTTGACCAGATACGGGTACCAAACAACATTTGCATATTTCACTAACGGATGAATGTGTGTTTTATAAAACTTGCTGAAGACGTTTATGTCAGGATTCTTAAACGCTTTGGACAGCATATAAGTGACAGAACTAGCTTTTTAACAATTTTAGTTATATGTCCTGACCAGCTTAAATCCTTGCATATAGTAACTCCCAGGTCAAAATTAGTGATCCTAACAGATTCGCCATTCTAGTTGAAAGAAGGATCGTTCGAGCTTAGGTGCAAAACAGAACATTTGTTAAGGTTAAGGAGAATTAACTAAAGATCTGACCACTTCTTCACTTTTCTTAAATCTGCCAGTAGGACATTATAATTGACTAGATGGTTATTATAAAATTTACAATCATCTGCATAAAATGAGTGGTATGAAGTAACGAGATAGTCGAGATCGGCAACATATAGTAAAAAGAGGGATGAACCCAGAACTGAACCCTGGGGCACACCAGAGAGCATAGAACATGATTTAGAATAAACACTGCCATTTCTGACATAGAAGCTTCTGTTTGATAAATATTTCGAAATCCAAGGCAACAAGAGTGCTTCTATACCAAAATGTTGGAGTTTTGCTGTAAGTCTGCGCTTAGGTACCCGATCGAATACTTTGGAAAAGTCTAAATAAATAACATCAATTGGATGTGCATAAGTCTAAAGATTAAGATTTTTGTAGTAGTTGAGCGACTTGGAGTGAATCCATGCCGAGAGTTTGGTATAATTCTGTTGGCACTAAGAAAACTGCGAAGATAATTAACAATGATTACTTTCATAATTTTTACACATATAGAGGTAAGGCTTATTGAACGATAATTAGACATGTCTAATATATCACCTTTTTTATAAATGCATGTAATAGCCGCTAAATTCCAGTCTTTCGGAAGGAGAGATGAATTAAACGAAAGAGCTCATAACAGCTGCAAAGGGTTTTGTCAGAACAGGGGAACACTTCTTTAAGATGAAAGGAGAAATATTATCGGGCCCAGTAGAAGATTCGCCCGTTTGATTTATCTAGCTGTTCTTGAACTTTCTCGACAGAAAAGTGGATTGTGTCAAGTATATTTGGACATCTGGGCGAAGGAGTTTCAGTTAATGGTCCAAACGGTTCGGGAATGAATACAGTTTGATCGGTGTTAGACAAAGCGCCATCGGACGTGTAAACCTTTGGGAGTATTGACCTTTGACGACAATTTGCTTCGAGTGTAATTATGTACGGCTTTGGGACCCATGTCGATGAGTTTAGTTTCATATTCTACTCTAGCCTGATTAAGATCTCGGTTAAGTTCATTGGAAAAGCAGCGATGCCTCACCAAATCCACATCTAATCTCGATCTTATGTACTTTCTCCATAGATTTCTTTTTATTTTAGAGCGACGAATAAGCTATTCGGTTAACCAAGGTTTTTGGCTGTTTGTCACGATCCGCTTCGTGCTCAAAGATTTTTCTAAACTATTATTCAAGATTTTTTTAAATTTACACCACATCAGTTCGACGTCTTGTTCTAAACATAAAGCATACCAATCAGTATTGTTTAAAAGATTGTGTAATTTGATATAATCAATTATTTTAATCTCTCTAATGATATTTTTAGTATAATTATTGATTGGCAATAGGGTCGTTGTATGGAATTTAAATTTTGATATAACTTGTATATTTTATTAGTATAACTGTTATCTAATGTATAGGTCCACATAACATCGATAAATGCATTACGATAACTTAATAAAACGAATTTAAAGTTTAAATATTTTCCGGCATTTTCTACGCCTCTGACGTCATAATACTTTTGTCTTACATATTTTGTTTCAATACAGCGCATGCGAGGACTATGACGTTGTTGTACTAGAAAAGGACAGAAAAATTTAAAATTGTAAATTGAATATCTCGCTAACGGCTGCGTTAAAAATTTTGAAAAAATACGTCGAGTTATTACCTAACTGTATAGAATATAAAAACGTTAAGTTTCAAAATTGTGAAACGACCCTATTGAAAATTAATCTCAATAACTGGCTGATCAGATTTACCAATAGGGGAATGGTATGTTTTGTCATTAAAATAAATGACATAGACAGCGCGCGTACTATGTAACTACTTTATTCTGCTTAATTAATTTTTATTTATTGTTAATAAATAGCTATAATTTGTATTTAAACCTTGTACATCAGATTTAATAAATTAATAGGAGGTTTTGTTAAATTTATTTATGAAATACATTTCCAAAACTAATCTCTTTTTTGCATTGTTTTCTGTTACCCAAATGCTCTATCAAGTTCTTTCACGGAACTCTTTTATCTTAACATGAGAAACCAAATCAGTAAAATCATTAAAAGGTTTTGCTTTATTCACAAACATTTTCCTTGCGTTTTAGTTTTAACAGCCATGATTAACCGACTACTAGAAAAATACAAATAATGATGTTACATTAATCAAAAAGAAGATTGGATTCTCGTGTTAAACAAGAGTTTTATTAGTATATATAAGTTTTTATTAAATGACTGACTAAATAACACTGTGCTACACATGATCTCCTACCTATATAAACGGTTTAATACTGAAGAATATAAACTTTTCATACTTGCAGAATTTTCCCATCACTTCGAGTTTTTTCCCAGCCCCCTGAATGTACCTCAACCAGTTTTGGTGTCTTGCACTACTCTAATGACCAAAACTTAGCCATTTGTAGTTACATTTTGGAAATCTTTGCTGGGAAGATAAGAAGTGTAGCTTTACAAAAGTTCAAAAATAATAAAAATCGGTAAAGAAATGACTGAGTTATAGCCCGAAACAGCCACGTAAAAAAGTTTTTTTTTAAATGTTATCTATTGTAACGTTCTTTCTAAAAATAATAACACAAGTAAGTGCTGTTTAAATCGTTTATTCACAAACAAATATTTATTTCTATACACTAATGAATACACTATAAATTAACGCTATGATTATAAACCATTAAAACTATTATTTACAGATTATGAATTTCTAATATAACATTTATCTATACAGTTACTATTTATTTTGTGAAACACAGTTAACGACTCGCTGTTGACTACCTCTCTTTTATCCGCGAATCCGCTTTTATACCCTCATATAATCGCACCAGAAGTCGCTGGAACCTTCTATGTACTCTAGAAAGCGCTAGAATAAACCGCGTCTGGTTTGCATGCTTGTGCGATGCGTCATTCTCTCGAATACGGTAGAACACTCCATTTGTTGCTCGAAAAGAGGTTCTTTCTTTTTCTCTCTTGTTACACTGCCCCCCTCTTCAAGTCTGTTCTGTCCCAGAACAGGTTTTATGCTCTGGTTCCTGTAGAACGGGTCATGACGATATCGACAGTCTTCACCTCGACTACACGTTCCATTACGGTAGAAATAACAGTCTACACTCTTCGTTGGCCTTAATGCGGGTTGTGGGTCAAAACTGCAGACGAAGATCTTGACGTCCGTACCTCTAAAGACAACTTCCAGCATGTTTCTAACGATTCTCCAATCCAGCTGGTCCCGCCCACAGCCGAGTTTGGGAACTGCCAATTTGTTAATTCCCCTGGTAAGCAACTCGATCCTCAAATTCCATAATGCCCTCCACAAGTCGGCGTAACTCGGTTTCTGGTAGTAAAACTGCTTGGTTACCAAGTAGTAAATGGATCGGTCATGATCAGACAAGCGTAAGGATTTACCAACAGAGGGATTTTGTTCTCGAAGTTCATTCAGCCGTCCAAATTTATTTCTAAACACTACTGCGATCCCCCTGGACATACGGAGATCCTCGGAGACACAGTGGGCAATGGAATAATCACCAGGGACCCGGAAGAGATCTTGTTGCATCTCAGTCGTGACTCCGAATCGCGCTTTTCTAGTTCCAGAAAACGCAGCCATAAATTCTCTAAAGGTTGGCTGATCATCTCCAGACCTTACGGTATTGATAGCCACCTCAGCCTCATCTTCCCGATCCGGGACTGCGTCATTATTTCCCTCATAGTGCGCCAGACGATTGGAGTGTACCACCTTTGGTTTCCCCCTTGGCAATTTCTGGATGCGATAAATCAAGTCATTTATTCGTTTCTTCACCTGGTATGGACCCTCCCAATTTCGCTGTAACTTTGGAGAATAGCCACGACGCCTTTGTGGGTTGTATAACCAGACAAGCTCTCCAGGTTGAAACCCTCCTTCTTGGGCTCTCACATCGTACGTAGCCTTCATCCGGTCACTCGCGATTCGACTATTATTTCTGGTTCGGTCGTGAATATCCTCCAACTTCTTCTTTAAGTTGATGACATAATCATTCCCGGCTACCTCCTGCTCTATAGGTGGAGACCCAAATTCCAGATCACACGGGTTACCGTAACTCGCGTCCAAACATCACAGACGCTGGTGACTGACCGGTTGTTTCGTGGACCGATGCACGATAAGCCATCAGGAACAGATGCAGGTATTGGTCCCAGTCTCGTTGATGATCGGAGACGACCTTGGCCAAATATTTGCCCATTGTCCGATTCATGCGTTCTACCATTCCATCGGACTGCGGATGTAACGGTGTGGTCCGAGTCTTGCGAATGCCCAACAATCGACAGACTTCTCCAAAGAGTACAGACTCAAAATTGCGGCCTTGATCCGAATGCAGCTCCATTGGCACTCCGAAGCGACTGAAAAACTCTTTGACTAGTACGTCAGCAACAGTCGCAGCTTCCTGGTTTGGTAGGGCATATGTTTCTGGCCATTTGGTAAAATAGTCCATTGCCACTAAGATGTATTTATTCCCATCGTCGGTTTCGGGAAATGGTCCGGCAATGTCTATAGCTATTCTCTCCAGAGGACTACCCACATTGTACTGCCTCATAGGTGCTCTTCGTTTCCCCAAGGGTCCGTTGCCAGTGGCACATAGTTCACATTTCCGGCACCACTCCTTCACGTCTTCTTTACAGTTGACCCAATAAAAACGCTCCCTAACTTTCTCCAAAGTCTTTTTCACACCGAAGTGTCCTCCGGAGGCACCGTCATGGAGATGTCGCAATACTGTAGCCACTCGGCTTCTTGGAACCACGAACTGAGACCTAATGGTGGTGCCATCTTCACTCTCCAGTACTCGCTTCAGGAGATCGTCTTCCACCTTCAAGGACTCCCATTGGGCCCAATATGCTTTGAGCGTTCTGTTAAAAGGGCTGACGGCCTCCCAGGCAGGCCTTTCTCCCACGCGCTTCCATTCCAGTACCATTTTTAGTTCGGGATCAGCCTCCTGCTGTCGTTGCAATTCTTCCGGCAACCAATTGTCGTTGACGATGGTAGTCCTTAATACTTGGCAAACCCTCTCTTCCAAACGAGAGCAATGACGGCAATCCGTTGGACAGGGTCTTCTTGAAAGAGCATCGGCATTTCGATGACTAGTGCCCGCTCGATGTTCGGTGTCAAAGTCGTATCCTTGTAATCGTTCGATCCACCTTGCGACCTGGCCTTCAGGATTACGGAATTGTAGAAGCCATTTCAACGCTGTATGGTCCGTCCTCAATAAAAACTTCCGTCCGTACAAATATTTGTAGAAGTGCTCAACGGACTTCACGACGGCCAATAGTTCTTTTCTGGTCACACAATAATTCCTTTCGGCTTTAGACAAAACCTTACTAAAATAGCCGATGACCTTTTCTTGTCCATCCTGTATCTGAGAAAGTACACCCCCAATAGCCAGATTACTTGCATCTGTGTCAAGTATGAATTTCCCTTCTGTCCGTGGATAGCTCAATATTGGTACGGTTGTCAGGGCACGCTTCAACTGTTGGAAAGCTGTTTCACACTCTCCGCTCCAAACATACTCACGTCCATCTTCAGTTAGCCTTGTCAGAGGCTTTGCTATATTGGCAAACCTAGGAACGAAACGCCTATAGTAGGTACATAACCCAAGAAAACTACGAACTTGGTGTTTATCTTTCGGTGTTGGCCACTCTTGAACTGCACGAATCTTATCGGGGTCGGCTGCCACTCTATTTTGTGATACGACGTGCCCGAGATATTTCACTTCCTTTCTGAATATGTGGCACTTTTTCGGACTCAGTTTCGGATTGGCTCCACGTAGTCTTCGGAACACTTCCTCTAGATTGTTCAAATGTTCGTTGAATGATTTTCCGACTACAATCACATCATCTAGGTATACCAGGCAGGTCTTCCACGACAACCCTCTCAGGATGGTCTCCATTAGACGCTCAAAGGTGGCCGGAGCGTTACATAGACCGAAAGGCATAACTGTAAACTGCCATAGTCCGGAACCAATAGTGAACGCGGTCTTCTCCCGGTCTTCAGGTTCCATTTCAACTTGCCAATAACCGCTCTTCAAGTCCAAAGTCGAAAACCATCGTGAACCAGACAGGGTATCTAACGTGTCGTCGATGCGTGGTAAGGGATAGCTGTCTTTCTTGGTCATTTCATTAAACTGCCGATAGTCCACACAAAATCTCGTTGACCCGTCCTTCTTACTGACCAGGACCACCGGTGATGCCCATGGACTGCTGGATGGCTCGATGACCCCTTGTTCTTCCATATCAGTGATAATCTTTTCGACTTCTGCTCGCCTTGCTAGAGGTAGACGCCTCGGCTGCTGACGGACAGGCATAGAGTTACCTGTATTGATTTTATGTTTTACTATATTTGTTCGTCCCTTCTGGCTATCGTCAAGAGCGAAGATATCTTGGTATCGGTGAACCAAACCCTGTACCTCTTTCACTTCCATTCTGTTAAGGTCTTCGCACGAACTAGTAACCATACCCACTAATTTTCCACCATGGTCTTTGGGCACTGGTTTTGGAACATCAGCCATACACCTGGCTACTCGGAATACTGGCACACACTGTCCCACAAGGGTACTCTTCTTCAATGTCACCGGATCCACATTAACGTTCATAAGCCTCACCGGTACAGTCTTTCCAACCTTGATCAGCGCTTTTCCCACCAATATGCCACTATGGATCTTCTTATCACAAACAGGCTCCATCATTCTCACACATCCTACCCGAAGATCTCCATCCAAACCTGCCTCGACAACCATCTCGCATTGACCAGGCAATATCACATCTTCTGTCAGCAAAACCCTTACGACAGGATCTTCTCGTGGGTGCAACGGAAGTTCTTCGTTACCAACCTTCAAAACACCCTCCTTCAAGTCCAATGTAAAACCAAATTTTCTCAGGAGGTCCATTCCCAAGATGAATTCGTCAATGATGTCGGCTACCAGCACCTCATGATCACGTTCTTCACTTCCAATGCCAATCTTCATCTTCACCACTCCACGTGTTGGTATTACTTCTCCCGTCGCTGTACGGAGTTGAGTAGTTGTCTGTAACAGCTTCATACTTGTTCGTAGAACGTTAGGGCGTATGATGGATTTTGTCGCCCCCGTATCAATGAGCAGTGGAACAATTCGATTCGCAATTTTCCCATCTATGAACAAACTGCTGGTACTATTCCCTGATGTTACGGCATGGACGATGATCTCTGGGGCATCTTTACTAACAGTCAACGTTCGCCCTCTCTTGCCAACCCCTTTTAACTTTTCCGACGGTTGTACTTTTGTTATTTTGGGACAACGCCGTTCTACATGTCCTTGTTCGCCGCAGTTCCAGCAACGGGGTCCTCGAACTTCTTGAGGATTCCTCTTACGACTATCTTCCTTCTGAAGAACTCTCATTAATAATTCTTCTAGGTGATCTTTGGAACTGGAACCTTCCTCTTCTTCCGCAACGGTTCGAACTCGCCCGTGGCCTCTGGACGCTTGTTTTGCGGCTTCAAGCTCTAAAGCGTGAGCAAGCGCATCATCAGTTGTTCTTGGTCGTGCCAGCCTCAATGATTGTTGTGTTTCCCCGTCTCTTAACCCATCAATGAAGGTCTGCACAGCGAGCTGTCCCAGAAATGAATCGGGTGCCGTAGGGTACGCCAATCGGACAAGCCGCGCAACATCAGCTTCAAACTCCTGCAGGCTTTCTCCATTCTTCTGGATACGATTCTTCACTTGCGCGTGATACACTTGTTGAAGATGTGCGTCTCCATATCTCATCTCCAATCTAGACACTAACAATTGATAATCATTTTCCTGTCCTGCTGGGATTGTTTGCAGGACGTTCAACGCGTCTCCACGCAAAGCCACAGTTAAAGAAACGGCCTTTTCCTTGCCTGTCCATCCGTTGGCCCCAGCGGCCGCCTCAAATTGTTTGTAGTAGGTGGACCAAGGTATCTTTCCATCGAACGTGGGTGGTTTTACTTTTATCCCTACGGCAGGACCCTTTTCTTCTTTAATTTGCTTCTTTACTTCATTAAACTCAGAAGTTGAGGGAAACTGTAGTTGCCTCATTCTATCTTCCAACATATCGGTTATGTCGTCTTTCTTAGCTGTTGATGGTAATTGCATTTGGGCTATTTTCTCTTCTACCATCTTTATTACCCTATCTTGTTCCGCCAATCTACCTTCCAATAGTCCTAACGCCTGGCATTCTCCAAAAATTCTTCGAAAACTTTATCTTCCAATGCTTTGACATTTTCCAACAATTCTCCTTTAAGCCTTCTAGAACTGTCTTCGGATTTCCTGGAATTCTCCAGTATTTCTTCCTTTAGCATTCTAACATTTTCTTCGGCCTTTTCTAGTAATTCTGCAAACCTTCTAGAATTCTCTTCATGTTTTTCCAGTACTTTTTCTTCCAGCGCTTTAGTATTTTCAAGTAATTCTTGTTTAAGCATTTTGGAATTTTCTTCAGACTTTTCCAATAGTTCCTCTTTTAACATTCTGGAATTCTCTTCTGACTTTTCCAGTAATTCCTCTTTTAAAATTCTAGAATTCTCTTCTGACTTTTGCAGTAATTCTTCTTTTAAAATTCTAGAATTCTCTTCGGACTTTCTAGAATTTTCTTCGGCTTTTCTAGAACTTTCTTCCATTTTACTTAACAACAAACTAGTATCAATTGCGGGTCCAGGTATTTCGAAGCGGTAATTTTCAGGATCTTCCTTCTGTTCTAAAAGCCATTCTCTTAGCCGATTTATCAAAACTTCTTTCTTTCCATTACTATCCAAGTCCCTCTCGTCCAATTCCCGTTTTAAATCTATTACTAAGAGATCTTTCAATAGTTTCATCACCATTTTAATTGTTTGTTGAAATTAATTTTAACACTAAACATTTATTCTCACAACACTTTATTTAATTATTACGCGATTTTATTTATTTTAAAACACCACACCTGACAACACTGTAACGTTCTTTCTAAAAATAATAACACAAGTGCTGTTTAAATCGTCTATTCACAAACAAATATTTATTTCTATACACTAATGAATACACTATAAATTAACACTATGATTATAAACCATTAAAACTATTATTTACAGATTATGAATTTCTAATATAACATTTATCTATACAGTTACTATTTATTTTGTGAAACACAGTTAACGACTCGCTGTTGACTACCTCTCTTTTATCCGCGAATCCGCTTTTATACCCTCATATAATCGCACCAGAAGTCGCTGGAACCTTCTATGTACTCTAGAAAGCGCTAGAATAAACCGCGTCTGGTTTACATGCTTGTGCGATGCGTCATTCTCTCGAATACGGTAGAACACTCCATTTGTTGCTCGAAAAGAGGTTCTTTCTTTTTCTCTCTTGTTACACTATGTTATTTAAGTTTCAGCGGTTCAAAGTGATATTTACTCAACAAATAAAATGTTTGTTTTATGCTTTCAATTTTTTTTTAATAAACTCGTTGGTGAAAGCTATACCTTTACCGCTGCGAAGAAAATAAAACTGTATCACAGTTAATTAATTAATGAAAAACAATAAAAACAGTAATGTAGCGTTAAAGATACATAAATAGTTTAGTAATGCGAAACTAAAATGTTTTTTGATTTACCTTAATAACAATAACATTAATTAGAAAAGTTTCAAACTGTTGCTTAGAAAGCCGCCTTAAGAAACTCATATTAAAGGAATTCAGTATATTAATTTGTAGCGCAAAGCGATGCAAATAGACATAGTTAATAGAACTTTAGATACACCTAAGTACAGGAAGATCATTTACTATTATTAAGTGCAAGAATGTCAAAAAATTTCGATTTTAGCAATTTCGCATGATTCTAATTTTTCACTTTCTCCTACGAAATTAGTAACATTGTCTAAATGGTATATTTAAAACGTTACGGCTTTTATTAGCAATAAATCTTTTTGTCGCCAAAAAGGAATCTGTAGTCAGTACAGCTTTAAGTTCAAAAACATACGAAGAGTGCACTGTAGGTCTTGTAAGTTTTCTTACCACGATGCAATTTCTCTTTAAGTAGGATAGGCCCGTTATAATCATTGTCTGCTGAGAAAATTTAAGGTTTGCTCGAAAGCATATGATACACTCGTAGATAGTTTCGCGAATTGTGCTGACAGGTGATAATATCCAAAAACGATTTCGTAATCCTGCTAAGGTATTGCTTGTTGACCTGCATGTAATTGACGTTTATGCACAGATACATAATAATTACACTATTATTGCTAGACTTACCTGCTACCTTGGTTGTGCTACCTGGGTTATGTTTAGAATAACCCAGGTAGCACAACAATATCGACCCAACTTTGGACCTTTAATTTGTCTTTGGTCAATATTAACAATTTCTGACCGTTATTGGTAAATTACAATTAACCAATATTTTAAAAATCATACGTGAATGATTGGGCCATGCTTTGCTATTTTTTCATAATTATACTTCTTAGGGTTTTGAAATATTGGTATCTTATGGTTAATTGTAATTTAACCAATATTGACGGTACTTGTTGAAGCCAATAATAGCAAATTAGGTGGGGGTAGGTGGGCAGCTGCATATTAGTGCTGCTCTCTTCTTTTATATAAATTCTTAGTGTTTTTAGCAATGTTTCGAATGGTTAAATGATCTTCTAAATTTTCTTAATATGCTTATTTTAGTTTGAAGGGAAAGTTAATAAATTTTATGAAAATGCGTCACTTTAGTTTGTCACTCACTTTTCTTCTTCTGTTTTTTGATTAATGCGTTCTTTTTTAAGAAAACTTGATGTGTATATGTAATTTTTGCAATGTGCGTGTTACTGTTAAATAATATAATTTAGTGAAGCGCAACCATATTCCCCCCTGAGGCTTGTCCTCATAAGAAGACAATAAATTAAATAGAAAAGTTAATCAATAAATAAATTAATAAACAAATGAACGAAAATTACAATAAATTAATCAGTGAAAATAAATTTATTAGCAAAAATAAAAGTTCGAATAATTCAATAACAATAATAACAGTAAAACATAATAAACAAAATATTATTGTGTAGGTAACGGACATATCCGAACAACTGGACGAGTATATACACCCGTTTTGGTTTTTACTCGAACAACTCGAGTAATATTATCCTTACCAGGATATACCTCCTGGATAACACAAAGTGGCCAGTGCAAGGGAGCAACATGGTCTTCTCTTACACAATCCACTGTACCCTTTACTATAGGAAAAGAAGCAGAATCCCATTTTCCTCGTGGTTATAGCGTATGTAAATATTCTTTCCGCCATCGATTCCAATAATTTTGAATCAACTTATCTACCAATTCGAATCGAGTTAACCGATTATCAGAAATGTCGTTGAGATCAATGGCTGGCAAGTATTTAAGTGGCGTTAAATTAATAAAATGAGCGGGCGTAAGAGCTATTGGCTCAGCAGGATCTGTATTAAGGGAGCACAAAGGTCGACTATTGAGCAAGGCTTCTATTTGTGTTAATAAGGTACTCATTTCTTCGTACGTTAAAATATGATTGCCAAGAACTTTATATAAGTGTTTTGACAACTTTAATATTGCTCTCCCAAATTCCACCAAAATGAGGAGACAATGATGGATTAGTTCGAAATTCAAATTTTTAAATTTGATAGCTCTCTAGTTATAACAGTATTATGATTATTTGAATTTAATAAATTGTACATTTCATTTAATTTGCGTTTGGCTCCTATAAAGCATGTGCCTCTGTCACATAACAGAACAAGCTTCGCGGCGCGAAATAAAACGCTTAAAAGCACATAGAAATGTGTCTGTACTTAAATCAGAACACAATTCTATGTGTATAGCCTTTCTGACAAGACATATAAACAAACATATGTAAGCCTTTTGACTTCTAACTCCTTTGCGTTTAGCTAATGTTATATTAATCGGACCTGCATAATCTACTCCTGAATGGCAGAAAGGCTTTACCTCCTGAACCCTACACTTAGGTAAGTCAGCCATCAACGGAAATGTTGAAATTGGTCGTATTCCGAAACAGACGTTACACGCTTGTGTAATTTTTCTAATTAAATTTCGCGCGCCTAGAATCCAATACATGTGGCGAAGTAGCGAAAGTAATAAATGCGGACCAGTATGAAGATTATTAATGTGATAATATTGAATAAGTAATTCGGTGAATTCGTCTTTTGAGGGTAATAATATAGGATGCATTTGATCGAAGTCTAAATCAGCATTAGAAAGACGTCCACCCACACGGAGTATGCCATTACTCAAAAATGGACGTAGTTTGCGTAATTGCGGCGAATAATTATTTGTATTGGTCAGTAAATCAATTTCCATAGCAAAGTGTTTAGTTTGGATAAACTTAACAATAAATGTTTCAGCGTAATCGAGATCGTGGACTGTAATATTGCGTGAGTGAAGAATTCTAAGAAAGCGTAGGACATAAATACAAATGCGTAGAAGTCTGGAAAAATTAGAAACACGTTCAATCAGATTATTTAGGAAATGGACTTTATTATTCCTAACAATGACTAGAGCAGAAGTTTTCTGTTCTGGTAAATTAGTTGAATTCGGATTAAATGACTGAACAGGCCATTCTGAGAGTGGAAGCGTGGCCCACTGTGGGCCAAAGAAAAATATCGAATTGTCTAATAGTTAAGCAGGTGTAATAGCCCTCGATATAACTTGGAGTAATTCTTGGATAACGGCAATACGAGTTGTAACCCAAGTTGGAAATCTGAATGCCGATGAATGCACCCAGGAAAGCGTAACCATTGAGTCAGAAAAAGCTAACAATTCGGCAATAGTACAACGTTTGCTAATTGTATCAGAACCAGACTTAATAAGCGTAGCTAATAAAACAGCGGCGCATAACTCTAACCGTGCTAATGTTATCTTGTTCAAAGGAGCAATTTTAGACTTCGAACAGAGTAACTGCATGTGTCCAGATTCAGTTTGAGAATTAGCGACTCGAATGTAAACTGAGGCGCCATAGCAATGTTCACTTGCGTCAGAGAAACCTAATAATGAAATATGGCAGCTGTCTGTAATACCAATATGTCGCGTAATACGCAATTTCTCAATCAATGGAAGCTCATATAAAAATTGAGCATATAAATTGCGTATATTTTCGGGTACTTCTTGGTCCCATGATAAGTTTAATTTCCAACATTCTTGAACTAATAATTTAAGATAAGCTACACACGGGGACATCAGACCTAGAGGATCATATAGCCTTGCTACGACAGACAGAATATTGCGTTTAGTAAATTGTGCGTCAGGAACTTGAATGGAAAAATAAAAGTAGTCTTCGAAAGGTTTCCATTTTAAACCTACAATCTTAGTTGTAGTAGAATCTTTATCGAAATCTACAACAGCTGGCGTTCGTTTAGCTTCCGGGATATATTGCATAATTCCTGGAGAATTTGACAGCCATTTCACTATATTAAACCCTCCTGTAGAAAACATATCAACAATTTGTTTGTAAACTAAAACTTAGCTTCATAAATGTCCTTTACACTCCCCACATAGTCATCCATGACATCCATGTACATGACCCTTGGAATGATATCACTAGCCAACTCAAAATTATTCTTTTCGTCTTAAGCCAATTGCCTAACTATCCGCATCGCA
The DNA here is from genome assembly GCA_929113105.1 of Agrypnus murinus. Classification (NCBI taxonomy): domain Eukaryota; kingdom Metazoa; phylum Arthropoda; class Insecta; order Coleoptera; family Elateridae; genus Agrypnus; species Agrypnus murinus. The sequence goes on from OV816031.1 coordinate 120,349,014, forward strand.
AGATCGCATGGCGGATGACTTCACCCCGAATGAAACACGACTGAACTCGTAAGTGGAAATAGGCTCTGAAGAATTAAAACGAAAGAATATACGTTGAAATGCGCGATCCTCTACGTGCAGCATCAATTGAAAATACATCTTTTCGATGTCTGCACATAATGCAATGGGAAATAGGCGTAAATTTATTAATAAATCAAAAATATTTGTTTGAAGATTAGGACCTGCGTGAAGAATGTCATTAAGCGATTTTCCTGAAGTTTTTTTACAACTAGCATCTAGTACAATGCGTGTCTTAGTAGTAAGCTTTCTTCGCGATATATTGCATGATGTGGAATGTACATTTATCATTTTTGGAACAGTTGTCAAGCTTATATAAAAATCCTTTATCAATATATTCTTGGATCGTAGCGTTATAACCGGCTTTCAATTCAACATTTGAATCGAGTTTTCTTTCAAAAGAAAGAAAGCGACGCATAGCTATCTGAGAAGAGTCACCTAGCTCATCAGTGCTCTGTTTAAATGGTAAAGCCACAGTATAACGACCAGTGTCGTCTCGCGTATATGTTTGTATAAAACATTGTTCACATTCGATCTCATCTGGACTAAAATGCGTTTTGTCTGGGACGTTTTCTACTTCCCAGAATTTATGTAATAGAGTTTCTAGAGAGGAATCTAGAGTAGTACAAAATGAATATTGACGGTCATTTAATTGCGTTTCGCATTGGCCATTGCCCATAATAATAAATCCTAAAGTGGTCTCAATAGCGACTAATGAAGAAGAATCAGGACAGATTTTCTGCTGTCCTAAGATAGGTGTGAAAATTCCAGCTCCTAAGAGTGGGTCAATATTAAAAGAAACATGGAAGAATTTATCTGCCAGTTGCAAATTATTTAGATATGATACATTGCTTATATTTACATTAAGATTAGGTAAAGGATCTGTAATTTTATCAATGACGAGCGCGTTTACTTCATATTTACATGAAGGATAATACTAAGATTCAAATGTAAATGTAACACGTCCCTTAATTGGACGCGTGGATAGTCCTATACCATTAACTGATGAAAAAGTTCGATGTATGGTTAGATCTAAACGTCGACAACATTCTTCGGTAATGAAATTGCACATAGAACAGGTATCTATTAGCAAGCGTATCATCATGCGTCTACCTATGTTATTGTATGTGACAACTGAAGTAGTAGGTAAAACAACAGTATTCTGCTGAGAAGAAGCAATTAAACTAACATTCTCGTTTACAATCGAACTGGAATTACCTTCAGTTGCGCTAGGTTGTTTAGAGTTAACTTCAGTTGTAGCGTTGATAGTGACAGGAGTAGAAGTTGCAGAAGCGAATCTATTCCAATAATCATTGTGCAACAATGTATGATGACTCTTGTTGCATTTATTACATCGACTTTCAGACTTGCAAAATTGTATTTTATGAAAACCTAAACAATTAACGCAGTAACCACTTTTGCGAACTAGGTTGTTTTTATCAGAGATGTTTAAATTCAAGAAATCCCTGCACCGATAAATCGGGTGCCAATCATGTTTGCAAAGGATGCAAACTTTTACAGGATTGTTATTAGCGTTCTATTGAACAACAAGAGCACGTGTATTTGGTTTATATGGAAGCGCAGGAATACCTGGCCTAGCAGTGTTTAAATTCGGTGTTTTATAATAAGGCAATAACGGAGGTTTAGGTGTATTAGCGTTTAATGTTATCTTCGATTGTTGTTTGATATGTTTCAAGCGTAGTGAAAGTTGGTAAGCTTTCATTGCGATTATGCAACTCAAATGTGCATACAGTCTCTTTATCAAGACGTTTGAGCGCGAGATGCGTTATTAAGAAATCTGCAAGATCTGGTAAATCAATGCGTTTAAGTACAGCAACGGGTGCACAATACTTCTCAACAAACATATCAAGCAGCAGAAGTAGCGTTAGTTATAGGTTTAAAATTAATCATTTGATCGAAATACAAAGATGCTAAAAATCGCTTATCTTCATATTTGTCAATAAGCGTTTCCCAAATTATAATATAGTTGGAGGCCACGGGTAGAATACCAGCAACGGTAGCTAAAGCCTTTCGCGATAACTTAGAAACAAGGTAATTCACTTTTTGTGCGTCTGTTAATAATTTATTATTAGGCCAGTAAAATAGAATCCGTTGGTGGAAATAAATGTTGGAAAGCGGGAGATCGTTTCGATCGCTTCATTTGACATCAAATATAAGTATCCTAGGTTTGCACGGTCCCTCGACGCGCGGTATGGAACCTTTCGGCGCTGCCGTTTCGGCGCGGCCGTTTCGGCGACGGCGTTTCGGCGACAGACCGTTTCGGCGCCAGTTCTGTTATTCGCGTTGTTTCTATGTATGTATTTATAAGTTTGTGTGTTGCTTTCCTTAAAAAATATAAGTAATTTGATGATGATATAAATTTCTTGGGTCGCTTACTGCTGTGAAAATGTAATTTTTCTGTGGTTCTTAAAATTAATCTCCGTTGTTTAATTTTTAAAAGGTTTGTGTAGCGGATAGGATATTGTGGCATAATCAAAAATATATATGTTTTTCTAGGATAAAAATTGAATTCTTGTAGACAATAACAAATTAATCTTTAGCAATTAATTCCTAACTAAGTTCCAAACTTCACCCGATTATATTATTCCTTCCAAAATTTTAATGAAATAATAATAGTAAGCAGTGGTTGGAACTACAAACTACTTCCAAACACTCTTAGCTAGCAAATTACGACGCGACGGTTAACTATAATAAAAAGTAGGTAGTAAATGTTTGTATTTAAAAACGGTAGTTGAGAATTGAACCTATATTTGAATCTCAGTCATGAATGAATTCCAATATCAGTCACGCACAAGTATTGTAAAAATACTTCAGTGAAGTAACTATGTTTATTCTTTTGCATTTATATTTTTGTATATTGTATGTATTGCTGTTGAATAAACATTATTATTATTATTATTATTTATCTTAAAATTTAAAAATATGACATGTGTATGTATATAAAAGCAATAGTTATTATTATGATTTCCTTTCACCCAAAATAAAACCTAAAATGAAAAGGTTATACTTGTATTAGTTCTCTCAAATATTAAATTAAAATACATTTACATATCTACACAGTAATTTCTTTGATTATTGTATTAAACCATCAAAGCAACAACAACTTTATTTGCAAAAATGGCAACTTACCCTGCAGTATTAACCTGAAATTTCTTAGTAGATATCTCGTTTTTATGTGTTTTTTAGCTTGTACTTAAATGACTACAATAAAAGAGAGAATCTAGCGGCATGAACACAGATAAGATTTATGCAGAATTCTTGGTTCCTGTGCAATAATGTACCCGGTTTTGTTAACCCTTACTATTGTAAATTGAGAAAATTTCGGATGCAAATCATAATTAACTTGCAGTCAGATGTTAGAAACTTTAGTTTGTATTATTTTCTCCAACCCCCTCAGTTATTAGTATTTGGTCAACACACCATTTCGTATTACTATTTTAGTTATTGTTAAACAATGCACTAATGCAACAGCAGCTCTTTCTATCTTTATAAACGGAATACTTCTAATTTAAAGGTGGGTATTGTGGAAAAGGAAATTTAAGATGAAGAAGAAAAGAATAATCTATTCAAAGTCATTGAATCTCACAAATAGTCGATTAAGATATCAATAGTATTTCGCATGAAATTATCCTTTGATAACTTTTCTGGGGACAAAACAGATAAATATACTGTTATTGACCAAATGAATTCAATATAGATGTTTATACAATCCAAGTTATATCCTCCTTTTATTATGTAGTATCAATTATTTATTTCGCAATAGTACATTAAGAGATATTTCCATTTTTATTAGTATTTTTTGTTTAGATTAATGGAATTGTTTGTTTCTTTCTCTTATAATTTTCTGTAGATAATAAAATAAATGTTTTGTGACACTAAGTAAAAAAGTTCACCTGCAATTTATGCATTTTTTCAGAAGAATTCTTGTAACAAAAACTAAAACGTTGAATAGGCATTTTTACACAAAACAAGGTTCAAATTATTTTTTAACAATTTTGTTATCAATTTTATACAAAATGACAAAAGTGGCAGACTTAAACAAAAACGCTTATTTCTTTAATGTTAATTTTATTTTTCACCTAATGATGTCAGTTAATAATAAATAATTGACGTTGTTATTAACATAATTTAGGGTTGAAAAACTCTATTATAGAAAAAAGAAAAATTCTTTCAATTACCCTGAAACATAGTTTTAAGAATTATGATAAAGGATCTATTTATGTAATATTTGCTGGGAGCTTATTCCTCAAACGGTTTAATGTGGGTACATAGTACTGGACGTTTTACTTATAAATACTTAAATAACTCCCAACAAAATAAAATGTTTCTAGGTAGAATATCCATCCGGCGTAGAATCAGATGATCGTTTGTATATGGGGTGGCGCGGCCACAAAAGAGATTGTAAATATAAATACCTACCCGTGCTAGAGTAACTGACCGCTGTAAGTTTCCGCTTAAAATAACTAAAGCTTGTTTCTTCTGAACAATATAATTGGATTTTTCCACCGTCGCCGAAACAGCCCCGCGCCGAAATGTCCTGGCGCCGAAACAGCCCGGCGCCGAAACGTCCTAGACCGCTCGACGCGAGCTTACCTGAGGGCATCAAAAGAACCACGAAATCTTCGGACCTTTTTTAACTTTTCGCTTATAACTCCAAAGCGGTGCTTTCCAACGAAAACTTTACTATTACAAGAATTAAAGAACATTAGATTCTGCGTCGGATGAGTATCCAACACTTTAAATATGGTCCAGTGGTATGGTCGAAATCGACGGTCGAAAAAACGATAATTTAAAAATTTTCGATTTTCCGTCAGACCGGACGCCCAGGGGCTTTCCGTATAAAAAACCCTTTGGACTCATTCTGATAATATGTTAATATAAGTCGAGAAATACCTAATCTTTGATGTTGCAGAGGTTGCCGAATTAAACTAATGGCCATTTCTTTGTCATCCCCCATCACAGCAATTGGGATCAATCCATATTAAGTGCTACAGTACTGGTCGCTCGATCATTTTGAAAAAAAAATTTTTTATGTGTTATCACAACTAATTATTAGTATATCAAAACCACCGTTATTTTATTTTTATTCCTTTTGATTGAAATATGGCAGCCATATTTGTTTCGTGGTGTACGCAGTTTTTTGATGTAAACGTAAATCTTGATATTAAGTATTAAGTAAACTTCGGAGTTAAATTGCAGCCATAAGTAAGCATCCTATGAAAATTATGTTTATCTTAAGAGATGTAGTCCGACATGTGAGCAATTCAATGGTTTCTACCGCTTGTCTCTAGAATCAATCCTTCTCGAGAAATCAAGATTTACGTTTACATAAAAAAAACTGCAAGTAACGTCGTGCACCACGAAACAAATATGGCTGCTATATTTCAATCAAAAGGAATAAAAATAAAATAACAGTGGTTTTGATCTACCAATACTTAGATGTGATAACACAAAAAAAAATTTTTTTTCGAAATGATCGAGCGACCTGTACTGCAGCACTTCATATGGATTGATCCCAATTGCTGTGATGGGGGATGACAAAGAAATGGTCATTAGTTTAATTCGGCAACCTCTGCAACATCAAAGATTAGGTATTTCTCGACTTATATTAACAATCAGAATGAGTCCAAAGGGTTTTTTTATACGGAAAGCCTCTGAGCGTCCGGTCTGACGGAAAATCGAAAATTTATAAAATTGTCATTTTTTTGACGGTCGATTTCGACCATACCACTGGACCAAGTTTAAAGTGTTGGACACTCATCCGACGCAGAATTTAATGCTCTTTAATTGTTGTAATAGTGAAGTTTTGAAGCACCGCTTTGGAGTTATAAGCGAAAAACTAAAAAAAGGTCCGAAGATTTCGTGGTTCTTTTGATGCCCTCAGGTAAGCTCGCGTCGAGGGATCGTGAAAACGTAGGATACTTATATTTGACGTCAAATGAAGCGATCGAAACGATCTCCCGCTTTCCAACATTTATTTCCACAAGGGTGCCCCATCGGGTCTAATTTTACTAGCCTATATCATGGATTTAAATTGTTCGTAAAATACATTCCACTGCATAGCATCACCATTAAATGCGTTTAATTCAAGGGCAGGCAACTTAAGTTTAGGTAGTTCAGGTTTCTTCTCAAAATTGTAATTTTTATTTGTTGTTGAACAATAGTTTGTTCAGTATGTTTAACGTTGCAATAATTCGTCAAAACACTCTACATGTTGAATGAAATTGAAAGGTTGGCCTGCCTCTTGTTGCAGAATACATAGTTGTTCCAAAACATCCATGTACTCCTTACGTGTACATTGTCTAAAGATTGAGTACGAATAAGAAATTGGCCCTTAACTGCTGCTGAGTCGATCTTGGTACTTAAATCATATGCGTTTTGCAAAATGTTAAATAAGCTTTGTTGTTTTGGTAAAAGCATGTTAACTTTAGGGTTGACCACCTCATTATCTTGGTTTGGCATTTTTAATTAGATCTGAGAAAGAATACAATAGAATTGAAATGTCAATTTCTCAAATCTTCCACCACGATGAAGATGTACACTGTCAAATTAATTAATGACAATTCAGAAATACATATGACAGATGAAAGGTATGCAATTAAGAAAATGTAATTTTTGCAATGTGCGTGTTAGTGTTAAATAATATAATTTTTCTTCAAGCGTATAATAATATTACTATTATTTTACACCGCCAACTGCATAGAACAGTGGCATTATTTTAATATTTTTGGCAGTATAATAATGCAATTTCATTATTATACTAATATAATAATAAAAGTGACTTTAGGGATGGCTACTTTGGCAGCACAAATTTCACTAGATATATTTTGACAGCTGACAGTAAACAAACAATTTACGCGTGCTTGTGATACGACCGTGGTTGTGAATAATTATTGTGTTTTTATGTAAACATAAAACAATGTCTGAAGAAATAATGCAGTGTACCCCACCTGAACTAGCGGAAGTAGCAAACGCCGCTATTGAAACGTTAATACCACCAAAATCTCGAAAATTATACGACTTTGCATATGACAGGTTCATAAAATGGACCAGGGAACAAAATGCGCACCCTTTTTCCGAAAACGTTCTTTTGGCGTTTTTTTTCTCATTTGGCAGAAAAAATGAAGAGTTCATCATTGTGGGCCCAGTATTCAATGATCAAGTCAGAACTTAACATCAAACATAATGTAAATATTGACCGATATACGAAACTAATAGCATTTTTAAAACGCCAAAGTGATGGCTACAAGCCAAAGAAATCAAAAGTTTTGAGTAAAGAACACTTTGACAACTTCATGAAAAATGCACCCAATAATACATATTTGGCTACAAAGGTGAATTTTGCATACAGTATAACATTGAAATAATTAATTATGTGGAATTTGTAGGTCATTTTGTTATTTGGGGTCACAGGAGCTTGCCGTTGTGATGAGTTGCTACATATGAATGTGAATGACATTGAAGATTTAGGAAATTTGATATTAGTGTAAATTCCTGATAATAAGACAAAAAAGCCACGCTCATTCACTATACTCGGAGACTTTTACTTGAATTTATACAGACAATATATCTCACTGCGTCCTACAGATATGAATATAACCCGATTTCTTATCAAATATCAAAATGGTAAATGCCATCGAGTTGTTATGGGTATTCACAAGATTTCAAATGTACCTAAAGAAGTGGCCACTTATTTGAAACTTCCAAATCCAGCTGAGTATACTGGACACTGTCTAAGACGAACTTCAGCAACACTTTTGGTGGATAATGGCGCAGATATAACTTCGTTAAAAAGGCATGGAGGCTGGAAATCTACCACCGTTGCGGAGGGATACATTGAAGAATCTATTACACACAAAAAACAAACAGCAATGAAAATACTGGATCCTGGTACTTCAGCCATTAACACTGTAGATAATGAAAATCAAGAAAATGTTACCACTAATGTAGAAGAAACTGTTGTAGGTACTAATGTAAGTTCTAATGTAAAACAAGCTATTGTAAACATTGAGGGAATGCCTACTAATGCTAGTGGTTTATTTCAAAATTGTACTTTACAAAATTGTACATTTAATATTAAAGTTGTGAGTAAATAGTTTCGGAGAACATATTTTGTATGCTTGAAGAAAAAATAGTATATATTACTCGGAGTAGAAGGCTCATTATCTGTTTCGCTCAAATTGCACGCCTCGGCTAACGCCTCGGCAGCAAACTTCTGAGCTCAACAGATAATGAGCTCCTTCTACTCCTAGTAATATAATATACTATTATGTCCGATTGCATTATAAAGTACTGTTTATTGTATTGTTTTGCGGCAGTGAACTGGCTTATTATAGTACTCGTAAAATAAAGTGGTAGTAGTAAAATAAGGTATATAGTAGTAAAATAAAGTATGACAACTGTATATTACATGTCAAATTTTCTTCTGTCAAGAATAGACGTCAAATTTATAAACTGATTTTCTTTTGATAATTACCCAACTTTAGGAATCGAACATAAATAATGGTCCATGTATATTTTCAAATATGGATTAAATATAGTTCTTCAAAAAATGGCTCTCTTTATGGCCCAATTGACAATAAAAAACCGTCAATTAAACATCAGAGCTGTTTCCTGTAAAACTTGATTAATTCTTAGTATAATTTGTAAACTTATTAACAATGAAAATAAGCTGACACTAAATATTTTGGAATATTTACTATAGTAACGTACTTCAAGTCTAATCACAGTAGCTATGGACCTACGTACTCATTTAATTAGATTTTTTACACAATAACAAATTCTAGATAAAAATGTAATCTGTGCATAAAATAGTGTATTTATAGGTGGCATAACTTGCTGTTATGACCGTACAGCCTTTTCCTAGTCCTCAGCTCACTTCCGGCCATAAAAACCTCTTTACGCCCTTAATACATAAAAAATTATTTATGTTCATCACTAATAAGATAGTTTTGACAACCTTATATTTGTGATTTAAAATTATCGGATGCTTTAAAGACTCAGGAATTTGTGTGTTTTGTAAACGGAGTTACTATTTGTATACACTGTATGTTTGAATAGTCTGAAGGCTATTCGTACACACTATGTATACGAATAGTCTCCACACTATTCAAACCTAAATACAGTGTGTGTATGAATAACTCTCTTTCCGAAAACAAAAGGAATACCTACTTTACTTTTAGTTATATATATTGCATCAGTTTCCGAGCCACCTTCGACATATGTAAAATACAAGGCGCGTTTTCATTACTGTATATCTCGCAAACGGTTCGCTATACGTAAAAAATGAATGCAACTTTTTTTGTCGGAGATTTAATAATCTTTCATTTTTATACTAACCTTAATTGATCACCGAGCCATTGGAAGTGAGATATTCGCAAAGAAACAGATTTTTGGCCTTTGACTTTTAATATTTTTTTAACGCCGACGTTAAGCGGTTGAAACAAAAAAAAGAGTTGAAGTTTTTTGGAACAAGCCATATTTATGCCTAAAGTAACTGGACTATAAATCATTAATACCTAGTTCTCAACCGACCTAATGATCATAAATAACGGTCTAGGACATTTGAGCGCGGCCAAATTTCGGAGCGAGGACAGTTTAGCGCAAGGACACTTCGATGCCGGGACACTTGGCGAAGGCACACTTCGACGAAAAGACAGTTCGGGGCATGTAAATCTTTCCGCGGCAAATTAGGGTAAAACTTACGGAGATTCTTAAACAAAACGTTTTTTGGGGCCATTAGTCTAATTTTTTGGGACAAACTAACCTATTATCAGAGTAACCATTTTTTATGTATTCATATAAACCTTCTTATTTCCAGAATTTTGCTTGGATTGCTTAAGTTGCTTTATTCCAGTGCTTTTTGTCTTTAAGTACTGGATTATAATCAGTATCCATTTATAAGTGTTACCTACTGAAACAAAATTAGTGAAGTGGGACACGTATTTATCAGTGGCACGATATCCAATGTTAATATCAAGTTTCCGACTTCATTTAATTATATTTTGTTTTTTTTTAGTTTAAATCATACAATCCATGGATTGTGGTTCAAATCAATCAGAATGGGCGTCCTATATGCCTCATCTCTTATCCTTAAATTATTAAGTACAAGTATTGTGTTTTCATTCATGTGTCTCGGTATTCGGCGACATAGCCAGCGCTACCTAGCGCTGGATGACCCAAACCCTATTGAACTACGCGATGTAAGAGAGGTGCGGATCCGAGCTTGAATTCTTTTTTTTTCGTATTTCAACAAAAGCAACAAGTTACTAAAGCTTATCGATTAGGGTAAGCAGTTGGCACCTAGTCTTAATTATTGATCAAGGATCTCTGCCGTTTACGAGACATGACTAACATCTATGCCAACTTTGTTTACATTATTATGACGATGTCTGCTTCTTATGACCACATCCACCTCATGTCAAGTGAAATTGTCTCAACTGATTTTGATCTATATTAAAAAAAATGTAATCATATTGGCGTCGAGTGACTTGTTTAAGTGTTGAAATAACATTTTTCGAAAAACCCATCAAAAATCTTATCCACATGAAAAAACAAGTTGATTAGATAATTTATTCAGCATGGCAATAGTTTTGCTAAATTGAAGAACTGTGCTTTCAACGTGATCAAACAGGAAATTTATTTCATTTTATTTAACTACTCAATCTTTTCTCTTTTTAGTACCTAGTGCATTTTATTATTTATTTTATTTAAAAATGGCAAACTTTTTCCTGAACCAACGAATCTATATGTAGATAAATTTAAATACATTGTTAATTCCAGATAAATTTGATTGTTAGAGACCGATAAAACTTAAATTTGCTGAATAGCTATGACTATTAACAAAATTTCTTTGAGAGGAGTAATATTTGATTTTGATAATGATTTAACACCTTTGGAATGGGATAAAATCAATTTAAAAAATATATTCAGATTTAAAAAACTTAATATATCTAAATATTAAAGTTTCTATTTAGAAGTAAAGATTTTGTTAGTCGAAATAAAAATCACAGGCAACATAAAAATAAGCGCTCTTTGTCCTCTTGTGTACTCTTTTTAAAAGATAAATCTTAAAGTAATAACATTTACCAAATTTTTGGTTTTCAAGCAGCTTCCGCTATCTATATTTAAAAAACTTTATGCAATATTATAAAAATCAGTCAGTAAAGGTTACTTTGTTTGAATCATTCGGTAAAAAAGCTGTAGCTTGTAAATTTGCTAGCTGTCAATAGATGGCGCGTTTGAAATAAAATGCGATTTTATCAATAATATATTTTACTGTAATAGTGATATATTTGAAATTAAACAAAAAAAATCATATGTAAATCTAGAAATAAAAAACTAATAACCATATGAATTTATTCATAAAAGTTACAAAATCAAATTTAAGCATAACAGATTCCCTTATGAATTTCTTTTACATGTTTACAGATAGCACCTCTATACAAAATAATTTTAATTGTATGAGACATAATTCCAAAATGCCAACAGACGAAAGTTCCTAGTTTTCTATAAACAGACACCAATATTGTAAGGTTAGTCTTCGTGTTTGTGTTGATAGTTGACTGTAAAAAAATTGTGGTTAAATTGTTCAGTTTCGCTGTCGCTGACAAATTAGTCCTCTAAAAGTAAGTTGCTATTATATAATATTTATTTTTCTCTTCATTCAAACATGTCGCAATTTTATGGTTATGTGTCTAAAGTGTCATTGGACGTTTGTCAAAATTGTTTAATGTAAATATTGTTATTTACGAAAAAAGTTTTTCAACAAAGTTAATTTTAAGTATAGTAACCTAGAAATTTAAGAGGTACCTAATTACATTTTTTTAAATGCTAATATCAGACAATTTATTGGTTAGATGCTTGAACTATTTAAGGATGTGAAGATCAATTTGAAAAGTAAGGAAAGTGTTTCAAAGAAGTTTAAAAATAAGTTTTTAGTAGATATCAGTTTTCTTTAAACTAAACACACATTAAAAAGTTGGGTACAATCTGATTATTATCTTAGCTGAGTTAATTAATTAATATAGGAACCAAATAAGTCTATATTCAGTATTATTCTCTGAAAATGGAAAATTTAACTTAAATTATTATTGAAAAGTTAATAGAGATCAGAACACAGTTTTTTTCTAATAGCTAATAAAGTTTGCCACCAGTAGTAGTCCGAGTTCGAGTTGAAGAGTTAATAGTAACGTTCTTGTTTTCTAAAAACAAATTGAACTTTTATATAATATCAATAATTTCCGTTTCCGCATACTTTCTTTAAGTTATATGTAATTTTTTTTATAATGTAGGATATGTAATTTTAAAAGTATCTCACACATGTGTGAATTCTATCGAAATATCAAAAAACTGAAAAGCAAAAAATGAAAAAGAGATTATGTGTAAATTAATTATGAATAAACATACAGTCCAGAACAATAGATAACAGTTGATCAAATGTAAGAAGTTTCATTCCTTGCGTAGTTCACGGCGTTCTTATTTTTTGTGGAGAGAGAAGTTTCTTAATATAAAGAGCAAAAATTGATTGTTCGTCATTCAATAATGGTATGCTCTATTTTGGAAAATACTATCCATTGTATTGTAGTCTAACTCCAGAATCTCGATTAGTCTCAGATTTAGAGCATATATGACAGAGCATTAGATACGTGAAATTATACTTACATACGTCACTCCGCACTAACTTCCAATATATCTTAGAAAGACAAAGTTAGAAGACTTGTTATCAAATATGTTGATATGATTCAATCAAACGATATAACATTTGAATCAGGTATTGTTTACATAGGTAAAAGAAGAATAATTCAGTGGCGTAGCTTAATAAAGCCCCGCGTATGGCGATTCGCACTGGAAGTAGAATGATTGGAGATACTAACAGACAACCCTTTCCTAGGGTTAATCTGAAAGGTTCCTATTCAGCAAAACTGACCTCAGGCTGTATGATGCAAAAGATAAAATCTCACAAAATATTTACTGGTGATTAATTTGAGAAACGCTAGTATTTCTTAGAACAACGGTTAAGTACCACCGGTGTAGAGGTTCATTCTGAATTCATTGCTTTACTATAAAATGGCAAGCAATAAACGTGTAGAAGAAACACTGTAGGTAATGCAAAAAAACTCCAGGCCAGGAAACACTTTAGGTTCAGGCCCACTGGTCGCTTCCTACTAGTTTTCGAGAAAATCGCATTTTAAATTTTAAGTACGCCTATTGTACTCACATTACATTAAAAATACGAAACAAGCAAAACATATGTTTAATACATATTTTAAAAATTTTATAATTGAGAAAATTATACTTCACCACGTATGAAAGAGGACGGGAGGGTGCCGGCGGGTGAGCACGTGCTAAGTCGATCGCTCCGGTACTAAACTGGTTAGCTAGTAGAGGGTGGATAGGCAACCTCGCTCCGACCAGTGATTGACTGGGAGCAATTGCTATGCTGATTGAGCGTATCTCAATTACTTCCTCCCAAGGGAAGGAACGTGGAGGTATGTTAACACGGAGACTCCACGTAAAGCATTCAGATAATCTGTATAGCGTGAACAATTTCTGGTATAAGCTTTTTAGTACCATAAGGTAAATAATTTCATAACTTTCACCACTCGAATAGCAGAAAGGTAGGTAATGTTTTTCCTTTCACAAACATTGGCAAAGGAAGCACAGTTTACAACTGTCGCATTCAATGCCTGACATTTGAGAACCTAACTGAGAATGATAACGGCACTGATTTTTTTTTCTCTGTCACTTTGTCTGACGTATCAGTACTGAACACTGATTGCACAAAATACACACAATTTATCTTAGCTAGACTCCAACATTGCGTAAGAGCGAGCGACGTAGAGCTTTTCTTTTCTGATTTCTATTTTACGTTCATATGTAAAGTTATTTGTTTTTCAATTGCACTTTATTTGTGGTTTATACCAGTGGTACAAACTAGAGGCCTGCACGGGTCAAAGTTTGATTTCTATCCTCGACTGTGAACTATATTCTATCCGAACCCATCTGAAGCCCGATTATTTTTTAATAAAGCCTGAGTCAGGCCCGAATTCCTTATAATAATAACGAATAATACGAATAAATAAAAATAGAAATGTTGACTGCATTAGAAAACCAAAACTCTTTTTAAATAATGAACTTGTTATTTTTATAAGGAAAAAGTAACTCGCCAAAAATTCGTCATTAACCTATTAAGTTATTGCTGCGAAATGTTAACATATTCTCGCATTATGTAGCAAATATTTTCAATGTTTTTATTGTAATTTAGCAATAATAATAAATAATATTACATTAACAATTATATAATAATGTAAAAATTAATCAATTTTACGTTTTAATTGAATAACAATCTTTGTAACTTTATATAATGAGAAATAACCTAGTCGTTTAAATGCTTCTCCGTAGCTACCGTGAGATCATTTAAATTTAAAATTAAAGTAGGCGGGAATTTTTTTATACGTTTGGCGATCCTGTCAATTGACTCGCTGTGTAAATTAGAGGTTATGCAATTTTATGTTCTAGATTAAACATTTTGGAGCGTCACTTTGACAATTCAAATCAAACTGTGAAGTGAACAGTTAGTGTTGCCAATCTAATTTAAAAATCACAGCCAACTTTAATTATAAATTCAAATGATCTCGTGGTACTATGCTACGCTTACGCTCCCGCTACTAGACAGGCGATCGAGAGTTCAATTCCCCTCTCTCCCGTTGGTATTTTTTTCTAGTTGGATTTCCATTCAAAATATAATTTAATGTAAAATATTAATTAAACAAAATAAATTAACCTTTATCTAAAATTTAAATATTGCAAGTGGTGACATCTATGGCGTTTTAATAGAACTACCGATTGTTGAGAACTTCTTCTTCTTCACGGTCTTTACTGTTCAGTTTGGAGATTGTTTGCAATTGGTCGTTTTCACGGTTACTAGATTGTGAAGAACGGGTAACTTTCTATGGTCGTCGTAGATAAATTATTTTTATGTTTCGGTCGGGCGATTATGACCTATTTAGCAGCCTGTTTTTAGAGCGTAAGTTGCTAAATTAGAGCTCTAGGGCTCTAAAACTTTTTAGAGCCCGCTAGAAAAATAGCTACCCTTGTTTACACCGTCTCGATAGTAATAACAGTAATTAAATACCGCTGCACCTACCTACTTGAAGTTTTGCACTTTCCAAATTATTTTTATTTTAAAATTAAATATTAATTTAAACTTAGGCCGGGCATAAACTAACGTATGCATTTTGGGCTTAATTAGTGTTTTAGATCCCTTTCTCGTCTTAGCGCCTTCGACTTTCCCCTCAGGCGCTAACTGACTCTGCGGGCTCTTACACACTCAATTAAGCCCTTAATACATAATATACTATTACTTTACTTTGATTTCTCTTCGGAACAAACCGTACTTGTCCGAAATACTATTAATTCCAAAAAATTCGACCCCCACCCAAGCTCGAAATTACGCTGTTACTCGGTCTTATCTCGACCCTCAGGCCGGGTCGGACTTAGGCCCGAAAGTCAAGCCCGAGCTGGTGCAGGTCTCTAGTACAAACTATATAAACAAGTTAATAACAACCACGGCGTTATAAGCGGGCATTATCATTTATAGCGCCCCCGCTTAGCGTTAACTTTGCTATCGACACCGACGTTACGTTCAAAATAAAATAAGTATAAACAACGCTCTTGGCAACGCCAAAAATTATAAATTGTAATTAATTTTTTACTCGGACGTATTTTCGTGAAAAATAAATACTGGAACAATTAAATTTAAATTTTTTTACTATCCCACTCCCCAGGCCACCGGGAAATGTCTCGGTATCCCGGTGAGCCAGCACGCCCCTGCTAATAAGTAGTGTCTAATGCATATAAGATATGTCCGTCGTCCTGTCTGCCTGAGTTTTCGACGAACGCACTGCTTGGTTTACATGTTAACTTTACTCACTCCACAATAATTCCTGTGCTGTTTTGCAACTGTTTGTTATCTCTTCTTTCGATTCGTTTTCTCAAGATGACTCGGTCCAAACGCGGAATATTTAGATAAGGCAATATTTGAATGTGCCGTAAATAACAATCCAACGTTATGCATTCTTTAAAAAAACACTTATATTAAAAGCAGAAAATAAAAAAAATCTATATTATCACATCAAAAATTGTCAATTGGTGCCCTTCATTAGTATGTAACATATCTTTTCAAGATTTATAATCATAGAAAAGTTATTAAAGAAAAGGTCCATTACGCCTCCTTTCACGAAAAATTGGCATGTTTTATTCGTCGTATTTTGTCTCCAATCTACAAAATTCACTGACATAAAAAGGTGACATATACATCAAAATTTACCAAATTTAATAGAGAGTTCTGTTTTGAGTTTGATAAAAATATACGATAAAGATTCACGCAATACATTTTAAGTTTTTAAACGGTGTCCGTAATGCTTTTTTTTATACAAATTTTTTAATTGCTAGATACAAAAAGAAAAGACCGACTATTGGTAAATTATGGGTGTCAATAGTAAGTTGTAACTTTTACATTTCAAAATTCAATACATTTGTCTCAAACTCTGAAAAATAACAATTTATGACACAAAGCGATAAAGATTTACATTTTTTAACTTACATGTTTTATAAAAATGTAAAAAGTTTTTTCATCTCTGGTTTTTATACTATACTATTATACATTTTGACCGCGGAAATCGGGGAGCAAAACGGAATTTTTCCCCTATGGAGACAAAGTGAGTACGTTTCCTTCCTATGGAGAAAACTATTTTGTTCTCTAATTTCGTTTGCAAAAGTAGAACTTTAAGTTAAGATAGTAGCAAAAAGTAATTTTTGACAAATCCCACTATTCTAAATTAATCGTTCTAACTTTTTGAGTAATTAAAAAATACTAATTACTTTTTACGTTTAATCTAGTTTTGATGTTTGAAGCAAAAATAGCATGTCTGTATTATTACGAGCAAAAGGACTTTTTGTGTCTCCTAATGACATATTTGTTCACCGCGAAAATCGCGATGATGATCATGATCATCACGATGATGAAAAATCGATGATGAGTTGGATGTCACATTGAGGGATGAGCTCCCATTCCATTTTCACTGTGCTTCTGAGCTCCGCTACCGCTGCTAGTGCAGATATTCTCTTTTTAAGTTTGTCTCGTACTGCCAATCGGATTCAGGATTTGCATCTGACAATGTGGACGAGCATTATCATGCGTCAGACCGAAAGCATTGCCATGTAAAGGTATCCATGTATCTAGAAGTTGCCAGTGCTAATCATAACCGACCTTCTGCCAAAACACAATGGTCTTCACAATGGTGCTCGCATTTCTATCTGGAAGTCTTAAGCAGATTCTTGACTCAGCTAAGAAGAGAGCGTGCTTCTACTTTTCCACTGTCGAATCAGCATGATCTCGAACAAAACGAAGACGTGTTATTCGATGCTTTGTGCGCAAGTTTGGACCTCGGACTGGCCTTTTGATTCCATGCCAGGCTAACCTTCTCATAATCTTAGGTTCACTTACATTTACGTTCTTCATCTCATGCAAGCGGTTACGAGCTTGAACGGCAGTGATAATAAAACTGCTTTCAGACCAAATACACCGTTTGCCCATTGGGTCTCCTGGTGTAGGAACCTGTCTTATGTGACGACTTATGCGCTTCTGTCTATATTTTCTTATGCGCTTGAATTATTTTCCTGAAGAAGTCCCATACGATTGCAGGCGGAACGTTGGACTTTTTTCATTGTTCTCAATATAGCACGGTCCAAACCCGGCAGTCGTCTCCTGTCCATTGACTCGGACCGTTAAAGTCTTCGTGTTTATGTAATGGGGAGTCTTGATTTTTTGCCCATATTTTTTTCTTTGCTCTACATTGTCTGTTCAAATTGTCGTTTCTTACTGATATCAGTCTCCGTGGAGTGTCTTGAAATAATTTTCCGATAAGTTTTAATAATATTTGAGTTTGTAAATTAGATCACATGCAGGTACTACCTATTGCGCTTTCATTGTTTTGGTTTTTCTTTGGTTTTTCTTAGGACCCGCATTTAGTCGTTAGTGGTATTGTCGGCATCATTTCATTATTGTTTGCTTTCGCTTGGGTCCAGATTTGAAGATTGACATCGATGAAGCATCTCTTTGAGGCAAAGTTCCTGGAATAAAACATTGACTGTTTAATGTTTGATCAGAAATCAGGGAAAATGTTTGGTACTGTTGTAAACAGTATGAAGTACAAAGTTGTAACGAAAGAAGTGCTAAAACGCTAGAATGATGAAGCAATACAATCCAATGACGAAAGTATCCTAGACAAATTGAGGCATCTCAAGCACATTCACCACCTTTATAAGAAGCAAATACATCTATCACTACGGAAGGTTCGAGTCTCATGTTAAAATGAGAGCGCAGCCTCCATGGACTCCTTGAACGCAGGAAACAATGAACCTCTGTTAAATTGACGGAATTCTTGAAAATGCGTTCCACTTTGTGAGGTTATTACAGAAACCATTTCCACAGAGAAGCAAGATCGCTTCCAACATTTTAGAATGTTTCTAAAGCAAAGGTTCTGGAACGCTTAGATTATGGAGGTAGGAAATAGGTCAAATTTCAACCAAGTAACTCTTCAAAAGTGTATACAAATATTTCACATAATGTGCTTGTTTGTTGTAGAAAATAGTACTCGAGGCTATTCCTTATCTTGTACTATCCTAAACTATGGGTCACTCACTATATACATATAAAACTATGTAATTATTCATTTATGTAAAGTGAACGAGTCGTAAAAAGTACATAAAATCAAAATAATGTTGGTATTTGTTACGTTGGAGGGACTCACATTGCAAAACGTATCTAATTCATATATCACATTCCAACACGCTTTGCTGTTAAAGAATCATAAATTACAAAATATAATTGACCAAAACAACTATTTAACACAACAAAGCCTGTACGTCAACGCATTAGAAAAACTGAAACCGTGTTAGGTATTGTTATGAAATGTAGATAGTCGAAATAACATAAAACTTTTCAAAAGTCTTAACAATAGGCTCTTCTTTTTGATCCTTATCAAGTCAAAAAGTCTTGTAAAGTTCATTCGCGATTGGAATCACATATACCGCATTAGACATGCGGAGTCATCCTCCATTGAATTGTAAATTATTGTTAACAATATGAACCGCACAAGTTGTATGAATATTAAGGCTTGTTAATAAACCATTCTTATGCACGGTTGTAATATAATCAAGTTCGTGGACGGTCGTACCAATGTACTTTATTTAACTCGATATCAATTTTTGGTCTTATTTTAATTTCAATCATTTTGATTGCTGTCACTGATTTTTCATTATATCAATTTGGAAAATTAAAATTTATGTGCAGTTGAACTATATAGCTGTTACATGCTGTGCTGACTATATTAATATGAATATGAAACAAAGATGTTTTCTAGCAATTTCAATTGTCGAAATAATTATTCAGAAGTTAACCTAATATTTATTACCAAATATAATTGGTTTTTTATAATTTGACAAAACTTACCAAAAGTTACTAGGTTTTAAGGTTTTGCTCCGTATTTCTTTGAATTAAATTTTTCAGAGTTCCAATAGGTTAAACGATTGTGTATCCTCAAATCTACTTGTACTCAGTTTGACTCTTACGGTGTGGATATGACAATAGGGGTTAGAAGGGTGAAGACAAATAAAACAAAGCCATAGAAACAATATTCACACAGTTACACAAAGTAAGTTTAAAATAATAAAGAAGATTCAGTTATCCAGACCATACGAAAGTATAAAATCGTTGGATTTTTAGTGTTAGGTAGGTTCGGGGAACGAGAAGATGAAAAAGATTTTTGCGTTTTTTGGCACAATTTTTTCGACAACCGTAGCTCCGCTTTCGATTGTTATTGCGTGAATAATCAGACGAAGTCCTAAAGTTGACTCTGATATTCAATGCCAAAAGATCCAAAAACTATGACAAAATGGTATTTGGGAGCACCCACTCGTTATTTTGTCCTACGTCGAATTTATTTTTATTCCATAGACATCAGGCATGGGTTGGAGGTTTATTGAAAATATTGAAACGAAATTTGTTGTATGGCCGATGCGGAGAATGCAGATTTGGCAACAGATACACCATAACATTTTTCTCTAGTGTACAGTGGCGTAGTTAGTTATAAGTAGTGGGGACAATTTCAAATTCAAACAAAAATGCTATAGATCGGAAACTGTTAGGTGTATGAAAGTAAAGTTGGAGCCGTCTGGATTATTGCTGGGATTGGCAAATGAATTTTGACAGAAAATAAAAAACAATGCTTTAAGATTTGCCATGTTCGAGTATGCAACGAAATTGTAGAGAACATTACTGAAAAGAGAGATATTTAAAATTCTAGTTTGTCACTCCAAGCTTCGTTCGAGTTCCTTTTGTTTTAAGTTGCAGATGGTGGGATGTCCCTCTTCTAAAAACAATCTTCTCGGCTATATCTAGGGCACTGAATAGTATATTTTGAAACTAGCGATCATCGATTACTTTTAGTCACTGTTTCTTCTTCACTGTCAGAGTTTCTAGCGTTATTATATGTAGACCGGTATATCGGTATAAGTTACATCGTATGATAGCCTAGTGACATACAGACATACTATTGAAATTCTTATCAGCTAGTTATGCTTGCTGTGACATCATCAGCTCTGTAAAAATCCCGACGTCGCAAAACATCTGTTCTGGAGATGGTCAGGCCAGTTTATGCTTTAACCGATTCTGGTATATCTATTTACTAGCACTAAATAAAATGATGTATACCTTATCTGCATAACCTAAGCTAAACTCCAAGCTGACCTAACGTAACACAATCTAAATTAACCTAACCAACATAATCTAACCTAACCTACCGTAATCTAATCTAACTTACCCTATCCTAACTTAACCTAATTTAATCTGACCCAACTAGCCCAGGATTGGTCAAGTCCAAATTGTTGCGGTAAAAGCTCGTACTGTAAAAGTGAGTTGTAGATCTTTGAACGTCGCGGCTTATATAGATTTTAATTCTAAACTGAAAACCCCCAGGAAACTACAACTACTCTTCGACTTGCACACTCCTTAATAATCCTCACAAATCTGCATTCTAATGTTCTATATCAATCTAGTCGCCGATTATATCCTTCTGTTTGAAATTGATTCTGTGTACAGACTGACTGTAGCAACAGGGTGTCTTTCATTTACGTATTTGATCGCTTGGTTAGATAGTTAGATACCATTAATTCCATCTAGGATGCTTATCTAGCTGTTAGTATAGTGCAGCGAGAGCCAATTCTTCTGAATCTGGCTAGGATCAATTATTATAGGGAGCATTTAATAATATCGATGTTAAGAATGTAGAACAGTTTCAAGAGTTGCTTCTAATTAATTTCATAGACGATAATTGTGTTTTTGATATTAAAAAAAGAGATGTGGAAAGTATTGGTTCAGTTTGGTTATCTAAGTATTCCTCGCCCAGAAAAGTTTTCTCGGCGATTCTCTAAATCTAACACTACCCGGCAAGCTGTTGTCAGCATTAACACCAAATCTCTAAGCCTAATGTTGCAGCCTCCATTCTCAATTTTGATCGAGCAGCGAGTGACGACTGGTAGTCGCGCAACCATCTACTCCAAAATATATAAACTGCGACTAATGAATGTGTCAAGAGTTTACGATAGCCTTCATTTCATCTTTATGATTAGGTCGTCGTTTGTGAAGATATCAGGAGGCTACTTAATGCTGCAATTTCGGCGTTAGAGCACATCATTCTTATCTGAGGACACCAACCTGCTATTGATGGATGCTTCCGCATCGGCAGTGACTGTAAGCAAAGACCAAGCTATATCATCATCACAACATTAATCGAAACATTCACAGAGTGAACGAGCCGTTGAGTAAAATAGGATTCCACTCAATCTCAGAAGAGTCAGCTTATTGATTAGAATTCATCTGATTCATATTCTTTAGTTCTGCACCTTTTAGATGAGTTACGTTGCCGGACCACACCATCACGTCTGGTTCACTACATCGACTGATAAATTATTCCAAAGCCATAATGCAACCACCTGTCGTGAGTCACTTGAAGATACATAGCTTGGGATAACAAGCATTTACAGAGCACTACGTGCCGCTTGCGTTTTCTCCTAAAATGGGAAACTTCCATACGTCCGAAGTAGTCCATTTCAACCCACGTGCATGGTCTATTGCTCCATGTCACTCTGAAGTCGCTTAGTGAAGCAATTTGTGTACACACGTACTTACTTCACATTTTTTAACCTGCATTTCAGACACAGCATCCATGCATTCGTACTGCATTGCGCATGTCTAGGGACCATTATCACTGAGGTACTCATTACATACTACTGCATGGCGTAATATTAGTCGAGTATTAAGCTAGCCAACTAATACCTAGCGATTCAGGACAACGGGTAGTAATCCTTTATATTACAAAATAGAATTCCGAACTATGATTGAGAAGCTGACAAGTCATCTGTCTACAATTCCCATGGACGAGATTTCAAGATATTGCACTCTAGGAATAGCAGATGCTGAAGCCATACAACTACGTCTATTTTGTTGATTGATTTGATGAACAGTCTTGCAGAACGCGATCTGGATGTTTCTACCAACATCGGCATTGCCAAAACAACAGTTTCTCCACTACGACCTGTGCCCATTCCTCCACTGGAACTCCAGGCCGCTGTTATGGAAAGTCGAACTTCATATACACTGATGGTACATGAGCCATTTCCTATGAATATTTCTCCTGGAGCAAGTTGACTCACGGGGTCAGATTTTCAAAAAAGTGATGACACAGAGGTCGTAGCTTGATGTGAATTTTTACAACAGTTAGATGTGTACATGACTACTACCTTCAGGAAGAAAAATATCCAGTATTATTTGGTTATTGCTGCTACTTATTTGCAGAATCTGACTTTTCTGACCTAGTTTAACCTGCAGGTCAATGCAGTTTGCTGGGGTTGGGTCACTTAGAGCTGTATAGAAGCAACTTTCCAATATAAAGGTACTACCTGTGCGATGTACCCCCATCATCGTCTTGAATACCATACTTAAACATCCTCATTAAAATCTCTGCTTGATACCTTGATAACCGTTCTCGAGACGGGCTAAAAAATTAATTTTCGCTTAATTACTCTTATCAGATGTTTGAATTTCAAACCGATTGCAAAGGGCCGTATCGAAATGTGCAATGAACAAAAAATGAATTAATTCTATAATCACAGCAATACTACCTCTTGCTTGTTCAATATCCCAGTTATTTGTAGATTTAGATTTATGGTTTGCGGAAAAAAACCTAATTGAAGTAAGTGTTCGATAAATGAAAAACTTCAAAAGACTGGGGTGACTTATTCAGAGAATAAAAGGCTCCTTCAACTTGGTATCATAATTTACGAGTTATATTAATTCTTTGTAATTCTTTCTTCCATTTATGAAGGATTTCCTGTGGTTTCTTTTTATAACTTTCCGTGTTAAATTTTTATGATTTGGTAGATGCCATAAAATTTCAATCCGACTTTAATCTTAAAGTCGTTGTTAGTTTTAATAACCTCTTTGTATACCTCTTTTTTAAAAATATACACATTGTTGATTTTACGAGTTTATCTGAATGGGAACTTAATGTGATTTCTACTATGGCGGGGTATAATGGAGATATTCAATTAAAATGATATCGATTTACGATTATGCGTTTTTAATTTCCTAAAATGTTGTCATTTTGTGTTCAGGAAAATTAAAAAAAATTGGAAAGTTATGTTATTTGAGTAAAGACCTCTAGTTAATGGCAATCTAACTGTATCTCAATTATTTTATGTATGTACGGCATGGGACTTATGGGAGTAATGATTCGGGTATCAATCTACCATATGCACAACATTTTACAATATTATATTTGTATATTATTGTTTTCGTATATAATCTTTATATTGTCTATATACTTTTAAATGTTGTAAAATTATATATTTCTGCTAAATTTAAAAATGTTTTGCATGTAGCTAGGATTCAGGTCCGAATCACTAAAGACTGGATCAAAAATCTTAAATAAAAAGAATAGAAACAATATCAGAACAATAATGTACTTTTTTTAATTAACTTCTACTAAAACTAAAAGAACATAAAAGTCTTAACTTTAAAAATTTAGAATTTAACTTTTTAAAAAGTCCAATATACATGTATGAACGAGAACTGCTTAAAATAGTAATAGAATCGAAAATTGTAAGAATATATAGGGTGTTTCTTTTAAATAAAAAAGTTGCTAGTAGCTGTGGAAAAACGACTCACCCTGTATACACAAAAATACAAAATTTTAATTTGTTTTATTTTAACCAACTTTGGCATTTAACTTTTTTCCTGACTCTTACAGTTTCCAAGATACGGTACAGGGTCATCTTAAATGAGCCACCCAGTACATGTAACATAAGTTTTGAGAAAAAGTTTGACGCGTAAAATGTTATTTCTGAAGGTATATAATTCGTAAGTCAACCAGGTTGACCAAAGCTGTTGATATTTGGTTTTCTTATGGTTCCTAACTGGATTTAAAAACTAATAGACTTGCAGGACCGAACAGCAGGCGAAAAACGACAGTAAATTGTAATACTTCATCATCAATTCTGTAATTGTATTCAGCCAATATCAAATTTTGGGAGAACGATTTAATAAGGTACTTACTAATGTTATGATCTACATTGTTATCTAAGCACCAACTATGCAGTTTCCCAAAATTGTTTTGTAGGCGCTGATAGTTCCTCAAATTCTCCATTCTTGTGTATGTTTTCACATCGTCTGAGAACAAAAGAAAATCAACATCAAAGTTGATAGAATGTCCCAATGTTGTTGATAGAAATGTTGAAAAGTAAGCGACCTAAAACGAAACCCTGGGAAACTCCAGATATGACCATATAGCGCAACACGTATAAGACATATAACAAATAATATATAAGGTTTGAAAAATCTATTAGATTGTCTGCAAAGCCATTTTCAAAAGTTTTGAGATTAATGTTGCACGATCAAGTCTGTCGAATGCCTTAGAGAGATTCTTATAAATAACATCAAGTTGAATTTTAGCGTCCGAAATACTTTAAGTTATAACAAGCTAACAAGCAAATTGACATGAGGTTGATCGTCCTTTAATTGTCAAAATAATTTTATCATGTCCTCATAGTAGCAATTTTTAAACTCGCAAAGCGGTCAATATGATAAAATATTCTAATCACTTTTTTCAGGAACCGTGATCCGTGCCACGTTTACACACGTTATTAACGAACTTGTTGGGTCCTTGCTTAGTCTAACCATTTACATATGGATTCCATAATGGGGCTTACATACTGATAAACAAATCTACTACGCTCATCAACATGATGCCACTTCTACCATAACTATCCATTGCACCTTCTTTGGTTCTTGCTTGGCTTAAGAGGGTAATGTACGGTCGACTAGAGAGTGGTTTGCAAAGGTTTACGCGTTCAAGTGCTTTAGCCTAATTTTTAAACTAATTGTCCAAGTGTTGCAATAAATCAAGAGATGAAATATCAAACTACATGCAAGCATCAAAGACTTTATGATTTTTTAAAAAATAATTACCAAAACCCAACTTCGAAATTTCATAATTTTGTCTATATGTACTGGAAAAATCTAATAAGAATTGTTTGTTCAAAGCATAATTTCTGCTGTTTGCATGTAGATAAACTATTTAGCTTTGCATAATCAGCTGCACTTTCGCAAAAATACGAAACTTAACGAAATAACATATGAACAACGGAAGTATGTTTCTCTAATTTTCATTATTACACGTTGCCTATACCACCGGGCAAACTACAAGATTTTACATCTTGAAGCAACATTCCGCCTCTTAGTGCGTTCGAGATTTCTGGGCAGCGGCATATATAAATATTTCATTGGATTCGGATCGGACTTCGTAGTGTAGTATTTATTTTTTATTTACTATTTATTCTTTATCAAAAACAAATAATTTTGGAAAGTCATATAAATACTGTTAGAAATTTATTGAAATTCACAAAGAAATCAAATAAAATCAGAGAGTACCGTGGAAACCGACTGTTTTGTTTCAACTTAGACATAATGATTATGGAAATAATTTACATAATAATGTAAATATAAAAATAATCATGAGAAATAATGAAAATATAATTTTATAATTGTAATGATGAATATAAATATACCGTAATAATATAATAAATTGATACAAATAAAAGGCCAAAACGTGGACATAATGAGAAATAACAAATTCTAAAATTTCCAATGAAGACTTGAAATTGAAATTGAAAGAACACTTAATTATTTCACACAAAACAGTGTTATATTTGATATGAGGCAAATGGACATCAAACAGTACTAACTGCAAGAGTCATGGAGAAAACGACGTAGAATTTAATGTTAAAATGCTATACGATATTTAAGGAACAGAAGACTACTGCTTTGTTAACAAGCTAATAACATTATTATTATCCCCTTTTCGCCCTCTTAAAGCATAATAAGCTCGGAGTAACAAGTAAGTTTACTTAAGGTGATTTTAAGAACCTTAAAAAATAATATGTATAACGTAAAAAATACCATAACCTAAAAGAACATTTAAAACAAGACATGAGTAACATAAAAAACATTAGGAACAGATTAGTGTCTTGCTGCCTTCCATAATTTTTTGATCACATGGACAGATGGACCGATGTTGAATTTACCTTCACCTTTAAGAAATATAGGTGTTATGAATTCAGGTGTCACCCGTTCAGCAGCGTGCGGTGAATACGAAACAGTGGAAGCAGTCGCGAAACATCGCACCAGTGGACATCTAAACACTCTTCTTATTCTTTCCAGAAATTTCATGGACACATCTCCGTTTGAAGAAGTATTTAAAATGCATACCTTATAGGAATTTCCAAGATTTTCAGCAATGATCTCTACCGTATGTGTCGGTGTGTTTTCATTTAAACTATCACTATTTTTTGCAACATTTGACATTTCCTTTCCTAGTTCATTGTTTTCAATGGTTTCACTGTCAGAAACTTGTCTTCCTTTCATTTCATTTGGTTTGTCTTTTTTGTCTATGATTTAGTTTCTTTTGGTAGTTCCTTGTTAGCTTTCTTTGCTGCATTTACTGCGTTATTGGTTTTTTCTTGATCATCATTTTCTTGTTGCCCATCAAAACTGTTGCAAAGCTTATGCCACTGTCACTACTCTCCATTACCATTTGCATTTCATTTTCTAATTAGTCGACACTTTTCACTCATCACTGTCATCACTTTTGATTTTAGAAATTTTCTTAACAAGCCTTGGATTTGGGTTGTTTGTTTTTTTGTCACTGTTTTTTTAGTACTTTTGGTTACTAATTTATTTGCTTCCTTGCTTTCTATAGGTGTTTTTCTCTTAGTGCATTTATTTTTTTTGTCGACGTTCCTCTTCTTAGCGGTCCTCCGTATTTGAGTTGTTTCAATCTTATATGTTTTTTCTTAGGCTCAGGAGGTTTGGAATTCTGCATGTTATATTTCAAGGTGTTTATAAAAAAGTCTATTGTACTTTACTTAGGTTCAACATTTTCTTGTTGTGGGATATTTGGATTGGTTCCACTTCCACAAGAAATAGTTTTTGGAACTGTTTATAGACTCAATATTTTATGTTAGGGCAACTACGATCTTTCTATGTCTGGTGTTGGGAAGGTTAAAGTATGATACTCAACCTTTTTGTAGCGGCTTGAATTCCATTTTGGAACTACTAGAAGAGTGTGTGTCATGAACTTCCTTAAATTGGTTTACGCCAGCTTACTGTTGAATTGTGCCATTATCTGTCGGATCTGTAGATTGGGTCCTTTTAGTTTTCTGCTCAATATAATCTGAATCTTGTTAGATATTCACTTTCTAACATGAGCAAATAAGCATATGGATTATTCGAAGAGGTTATGCTGCGTGGTCCTGTTCTTCCCGCTAAATTATGCCGTGTAACTTAAATAAGCGGCTTGAGATCAGATGGCGCCAGGTAGTTGAATAGGTTACTGCTTTGAAATTCCTAAAACATTACCGACACTGTAATTGTGGTTCCCAATTATTTCTGTTCCCATTTAGCCGAATTGACGTTAGTTATATGTGGATGTTGATGTTAGGATGTACTTAGTTTAGAATTTCTGATAAATAAATCCTTGCTCCAATTAGGAACGTCTGACGGTCTTAATACTAAACTCCCTCCTTGGTGGTCCTAAATTTTAAATTACACTGCAAATACAAAATAAAAACACAAGGAGCACCACTGTCATAACCGCCATCATCATTGCCTCATTTCACGTAATCAACAATACTATCATCATCGTCACTCATGTCGACTATCAAAAACAGCAATGAAAGGAAAGTATAGTTCATAATAAACTAATAAAACGAAAGGGTTGATACCTCAAAGGAAACGTTTTCGTGCTTCATCTTTTTGTCTGAAAGAGCACATTTTTTCTTTCATATGAATCATATTAGATAATGATGTGTAGAAAAGCAACGTGTTAGCGAGGCAAAATATTTTATTACAATAAATATTTTTTTCTCAAAAATGCCATTAAAGAATTTTCTAATTTTTTGACAGGAGGTGCAAAACATCATCTACTTTGAGTGTGTAAAAGCCCAATTTCCAACTTTGCTTTTTGAATTTTTTATGATCATTTTTTTTATTAAAGTATGATCAAGCTTAAGTTCCTCATCATTAAAAATATAAAATTTTTTTATGATATCATTTTTGATTAAATGCAACTGGAAATCTAAAAATGTAATAGAATTTAAATTTTAAAAGCTTTAAGGATTTAATTGATGTAGTGAATGTTTTTGTAGATCAAATACATATTTTTAAAAGGAAGGAAATGGTCATTCTATGTTTCCATATGCCTCTTCTGAAGAGTATCCATGTCGTAAATGCCAGAGAGTGAATAACATTCTGAAAACTTTAAAGATTGCAAGAGTGCAAGATTTTATTCAATTTTGAAAATAGAAACAGAACAAATTGAACAATTGTTTCTAAATCATCAAGTTTAAGTATAATATGAGCAAAAAGTAACTCCATCAAAAGTGCCTTTGGAATTTTGAACTTATGTGTATTATAACACCAGAAAATGTACAAAATAATCAGAGTTCTTGACAGTGACAGAGACAGTGACACTTGTTATTAATTTGATATGGCGTTGCTCATACTTTATATGGTTTAAATATATGGATTTTTATTAATACTTGTTAGTTTATTAGATTGTATTTGGTCGTATGTTAATATACATACACAAAATTAATAACTAGCAAAGTTGGAAATTGTGCTTTTACATACTCAAAGTAGATGATGTTTTGCACCTCCTGTGGAAAAATTAGAAAATTCTTTATTGGCGTTTTTGAGAAAAAAATATTTATTGTAGTAAAATATTTTGCTTCACTGACACGTTGTTTTTCTACACATCTTTGTCTAATATGATTCAAATGAAAGATAAAAATGTGCTCTTTCAGACAAAAAAAAACTACATTCAAATATATGTAGTTTTAGTTCTCAAGATATTCCTATTAAAATGTTCGACCTTGAAAATAACTACAGTTTTTGGAAAAACTTTGGACACTTATAAGTCAGAAATGGATTTTTTTCAGAAAAAAAGAGAAAATATGGGGTCTTTAATTTTTTAACCTGTATAACATACTCAAATTTAATCAAATTCTGAGAGATGAATTTTCCACTCCTGCCTGTTTGATATGGAATCCACCAATTGTTTCGATTATAAATAACAAAAATACAGGGATGTCAAGCTGTGAAGTGAATCACACTGTATGTGGATTATATAAAGGTACAAACACACTGACAGAAACAAATACCCTGCTCACTAACATGAGGCCACGTCTACCATGCCCACTGCACCCCTCTGTTCTGTGTGGAGTTCAGCCATATAGGTGGTTTGGAAGGTGAGATTCATCATAGGGACCGAGTTTATAAAGGAACAAATATACTGACAAACATTTTAGATTTTAGTATATAGAATATTCATTGCGTAGAGAACAATGTTTGACAATCTAACAGTAATAAAAAAAATAAGTTTAATAAACTGTAGCTTGTTATATAATTAAAGTAAATTATACGTGCCAGTATTAGAACACAGGCACAGAAACTTTTTTGAGTGACATACTACTTACCATAATTACCAACTTAGTCCTAGTTATTTCAACAATACTTAATTATGTTTCATATGTGTATAGTTCATGAAGCGAGAAATATCATTATAAATTTTTTTTTGTTACGAATAAAAGACTTTTTTCATTCTTCCTTTTTCTGCTATTAACGCAATAATTATGAAGCATCAAGATATGTGTGTAATTGAAAGGTTCTTACCAAGTCCAGAACGAGAGTGGCAGATGCAATTTGTGGAATGTTTGTAATGGTTAAGAGTAAAATGAAGCTCGTCGACAGCTGATGTGTAGGATGTACTTATTAACTTGCCTAGAGCTTTAAATGCACTGTCAGTTCTTGCACTTAAACGCTTGTGAATATTAAAGATGTTTTGTGTATTTTTAAAAAGATGCACTTTTACTGGTTCTGAAATGGTATAAAATAATAAACAAGATAAGTGAGAGATATCTTTTAAATACTAACCCCTTAGTAATAGTAGGAAATACACATGAGATTCAATGAGAAAAATAAGTCAATAAGTTGTAATTGCTGCATGTCGATGCTCTGCATTATTACATGTGAAAGGCAGTTAGCAATGACAGCTTGCATTAGTAATTAAGTTTAAGTGCATTCGTTCCTGTAGTCGTTAATTATAGTATTAGTTACTGTGTTAAGTGTTACCACATAACTATTGGTAAAATATCTTTATTAACTGCAATAAGAATTAGAAAAACCTGTAAGTAATGAGCTTAAAAGAACACAACACTCGACAGTTATAGTTCCAAAGTCGTTTTATATTTATCGATATAAAGATTTAATTCCTAATTAATATTATCATCAATTCTTACTTATAATCCTATATTATTCTGGGTATAATCCTGTATTATTCTGGTATTAATACCATTTTTGTATCGTGCTTTTTGGCGTTTCCGGAAGATATATCACGGAAAAAATATCGTGAAAAAATATCACGGAAAAAAATATATATAAGGAAAGATTTGGTCACCTATTTTCTAGAGTGTTAGTCAATAAATGAATTAAATAGACAATAAAGCCGCAACCTGATCAACAGTTACCGCTTTTACTAAAATAGAATATAAGTATTAGTACTATACTGATTTCATAATGATCTAGGACAGCAAGGCTAATATGATGCTATTTTTTAATTTATTATTTTATCTTATGCATTTATATTGAAAAAAAGAATAAAATAGCATCATATTAGCCTTGATGTCCTAGATCATTATGAAATCAATAGCACTATTGATTTTATAATCATCTAGGACAGCAAGGTTAATATGATGCTATTTTTTAATTTATTATTTTATCCTATGCATTTATATTCAAAAAAAGAATAAAATAGCATCATATTAGCCTTGATGTCCTAGATGATTATGAAATCAATAGCACTATTGATTTTATAATGATCTAGGACAGCAAGGCTAATATGATGCTATTTTTTAATTTATTATTTTATCTTATGCATTTATATTGTAAAAAAGAATAAAATAGCATCATATTAGCCTTGATGTCCTAGATCATTATGAAATCAATAGCACTATTGATTTTATAATCATCTAGGATAGCAAGGCTAATATGATGCTATTTTTTAATTTATTATTTTATCTTATGCATTTATATTGAAAAAAAGAATAAAATAGCATCATATTAGCCTTGATGTCCTAGATCATTATGAAATCAATAGCACTATTGATTTTATAATGATCTAGGACAGCAAGGCTAATATGATGTTATTTTATTCTTTTTTACAATATAAATGCATAAGATAAAATAATAAATTAAAAAATAGCATCATATTAGCCTTGCTATCCTAGATCATTATAAAATCAATAGTGCTATTGATTTCATAATGATCTAGGACATCAAGGCTAATATGATGCTATTTTATTCTTTTTTTCAATATAAATGCATAAGATAAAATAATAAATTTAAAAATAGCATCATATTAGCCTTGCTGTCCTAGATCATTATAAAATCAATAGTGCTATTGATTTCATAATGATCTAGGACATAAAGGCTAATATGATGTTATTTTTTAATTTAGTATTATTGTAGCCTATGCATTTATATTCAAAAAAAGAATAAAATAGCATCTTATTAGCCTTGATGTCCTAGATCATTATGAAATCAATAGCACTATTGATTTCATAATGATCTAGGACAGCAAGGTTAATATGATGCTATTTTTTTAATTTATTATTATTGTAGCCTATGCATTTATATTCAAAAAAAGAATAAAATAGCATCTTATTAGCCTTGATTATGCCGTGTAGCATTGATTAGCCTTATTGATGTCCTAGATCATTATGAAATCAACAGCACTATTGATTTTATAATTATCTAGGACATCAAGGCTAATATGATGCTATTTTTTAATTTATTATTTTATCCTATGCATTTATATTCAAAAGCATTATATTATAAAGCACTTACCGATGTGACCATAATATATTTTTTTTAAATATTTTTCCGTGATATTCTTAACGTAATATATCTTTTCCGTGATATATTTTCCTTAATATATATTTTTCCGCGATATTTTTATCGTTATATATTTTTCCGCGATATTTTTAACGTAATATATTTTTTCCGTGATATTTTTTCCTACACCTTGTTGTGGTGTTACGTGTCGGTATCCTGAATTTTTTGTTATTGCTCTCAAATACATGACTTAAAAGTGCTTGGAAAAAGAGGGATGATGAAATCGTGCAAAATATAAATTTTAAAATGTTCCGACTGTACAGACAGCAAGCAAGGTGGGCGGACAGAGGCACAATAGGTTGAAGTAAGGTTAGCACCGGTCTAAAGTGTGGATTCGGTCCAAACAATACAAATGCCCTTAATAAGACCAGGCAACTGCTTAGTTTGATATGAGAGGTTTGAGGCGTTTGTTCTGCTCACAAGTAACATTTTGTTTTTAGGATGCTGGAGCACTTTTATTGCTACTTGCTCATACATTACCCTAGAGAAGCGCTAATCCCACTCGAGGACTCATTTAGTTCGAATGGTTGATTTTTCGACTGTTGCAAATTGTAGCAAGAAAATCTCCTCGCATTATCTACATTCGACTAAACTTAGTAAGGTTGCTGACGGGTATTTCTGTGCCCGTAATCTTTAAAAAGTTATAGTCACTAAGGACTATGACAAGCAATTAATTTCGAGAAGTGTACAGGAATCGTATGTCGTTTAAAAGATTGTGTCCAAAGTTCCGTATCTTAGAGAATGTAGAATAATCTTAGTGAACCAATTTTGTCACAGGTTTCCTTATCCTTTTTTTTGCTAAAACTCTTTATTTTCTGCAATATTACAATATTCGATATGCCGATGTTATTTTCTCTATTTACTGTATTTTAATTATATGTAGTAGGCTCTATTCGCAATTGCACGACTGACCCATCCTGCCGATGTGGAGACGCTTTATGGGGCAGAAATAGGTTACCAACGGTCTGACTTGAGTACTCTAATAGAGAGATCTGGATGAGATAAATATGTAGCAGTGCACAACTACACCTATCTGCCGCAATAGACACCGTTTTTCAGGAAAAATCGTGAAAAACACTGTGTCTAATTCACAGGATCGGAGGAACGGTAGATTGGTACAAATATAAAATCAAATGAAAGTTTTCCTTTAAATGAATATTAGTTTACAGTTTACAGACATAGACATTGTAAACTGAAAGACAATTTATAGTGATAAATTGTCTTTCAGTTTACAATGTCTATGTCTGTTGGAATCTCTCTCATATCGGAACAGACAATCGACATAACTTTATAAATTATTGCTATTATCGTCATCATTGACTTTAATTTTTTAAATTATGAAACAATATCTTGCTTGGTATCGCTATTGTTAAATGTAACGATTAAATGTAATGATTTGGTTCAATTTGAATCCATTGCGTTTGAGCATAGTTTTTTGAATATAATCCAGGTATCATCTTCAGTAGTATTGGCAATTAAGAAAATTATTTTTATCGCTACTTGTATTCGCGAATTTGTGAAAGTAAGATATATATCTTTTATTATTCGCCCGTTTTTCATATTAAGAAAGCCTTTCGACAGCTGTTTGTTTATCTGGTAATTAATTCAATCTAAGTCGATTAATGGTTTTCCTTCGAGCTATTCCAGCTTTATTACCAAAATTTCACTACGTATATTTAAACGGTGTTTCCGAACCACACGTTTGTAAGTGACTGCATGTGTATATCTATTTCCATCATGGAATTGATGAAATAGCTTGAATTCAAACAAAAACTTTTGAATTATTTGATAATCAATACTCTATAGCGCTTAACTATATTTCTAATACCGGGTGATTTTTTAAATTTCTGATCTAGAAAGCCATGACATAATTTTAAAACAAAAGATGCGGAAAACGTAGGGCGTAGTTTGAATCGTTCGATTTGTCACAACTGTCAGATTTCAAAAATGTTGACATAAACATAACCTACTCCAGTGTTGTTCTCGCTTTTGCCGTCTTTTGTGCTTCACTGTTTCCTCGTGTTTTGAATTCCGTTTCGCCAGTTATTATCTCGGTTATTATCAAAAATCAGTCTTTTTCAAGACTAACCTTTCGTTTGTGATTGAACGCTTAGTTTTCAACGTTATTTTGGAGTGTTTTTCATCACAACAAAATGGTGTTCACACAGGAACAAAAAACATTTATGATCGAAGCTTACTTTCGTAATGGTCATCAAGTTAATGGTCAATGGGTGTATGATGCCGGAGCATGTCTTCGGGAGTTTCAAGAAAAATTTCCAGATCTTGCGGTGATAGAGGCAAATTTTCTCATGACTCTGTCTTATGTGGTGAATCTATTCCGAGAAACTGGCAGTGTTCAGCGAAAAACTGGAAGTGGCAGACCAACAAAACGAATTCCTGAAACTGTTGAAAATGTAAGACAAATAATGGAAGATGACCCTCATACGTCCTTAAGAAGACTTTCACAACAAGTGGACTTATCTTACAGCACATGTCAAAAAATTGTTAAAAAAGACCTGCACATGCGTCCCTACAAAATGCAGGTTTATCAAGAACTTCTGCCGCCAGATTATGAGAAAAGGATATCCTATTGTAATTTTTTCAATCGGACAATGGATAATGATCTTCTGGACTTGAGTTTCTTTAGTGACGAAGCTTGGTTTCATCTTTCGGGGTATGTAAACTCACAAAATATGCGGATGTGGAGTGCAGAAAATCCCCATTTTTTTCGAGAATCGCCTTTACACCCTCAAAAAATTGGAATATGGGTGGCCATTTCACGAAGACGGTTAATTGGACCCATCTTTTTCGAAGAGTCTATCACAGCTGAGCGGTATCAAAATATTTTAGGACAGTTCATCAATCAACTTGACCCTGAAGAGTTACGTGATGGTTACTTTCAGCAGGATGGAGCAACAGCACACACAGCCCATACAACTTTAAATTACCTAAGACAATATTATGACGACCGTTTAATCAGCAACCACACCGAGAATATTTATCCACCTCGATCACCAGATTTGACGCCCCTGGACTATTTCTTGTTTCCGACTTTAAAAAACACCATTTTCAAAGAACCAGTACACACAATTGATGACTTGAAACAAAGAATCAGACAAGAATGTGCAAGGATTTCACCAGAAGTGCTTATTAGAGTGTTCGAGAATATGAAGCGCCGAGTTAATTTGTGTATAGATGCTGAAGGTCAACATTTCCAACAGTTGTTGTAAATTTTGAATAAATATTGTGTTAACAATGTAAATTGTTATAATTGTGAATAAATCTTGCTATTTCTTAAATCCAAGGAATAAAAATTGAAGCGAGTTGTAACCATAACCTAAACTTCTCAAGTCAATAATCACATCGAAATTGCACTTAAACTCGCAATAAAATGCACACTTTGGTAAAAGCATGTTTCGCAAATGATCACTGTTTAAATATTTATCAATTTGTTTAATAAATGTAAAAGTAAGTAGTCAATTTGTCACATAAATGACATTTGGAATAGCAGTGTGATCAACGCTACGCCCTACGTTTCGGTGACCTTCGATACGGCGTAAAAATCACGACTTACTAGATCAGAAATTTAAAAAATCACCCGGTACTTGTTCAGATACTGTTCAGAACAATTCTTCCTAACTTCATAAAATTTTAAGATTGAAAGAATAAGCGAATATCTACTTTTGAACGTAAATTACCATTACCTAACTCACCTGCTATTTACATAATGTTAACAGCTTATAGTTATCTCATACACAGCGATAGTATCTGAACTAAGAATCGGTAATTTAAACTAATACGTATTATGTTTTTAATTTTAATAAACGGATAAGCTATTCATTTAATTACAGATTTAATCAGTAGTAAGGATGCTTTGGAGTAAATAATATTGAATTAACCTTAGTTGATAAAATGATAACTGAATTTTTTCGTAAAATTAATGATTATATACACAGTTTCGTTTAGAATATGATTGTTAATACAAATTTTTATTCTCTAACAATGTCAGTTTTAACCCACTTACATTCAGATAAATTAATCAAGACGTCGAATACGTCAATTGATTTTTACAAAATATTTTTACTACTCCTTTCTATCATCTAATAATATACACTTCATCAGTTTGTGCACATTACCATTTAAAGAAATAAACTAACCCGAAGGCATTCTCATGCCTATTAAACATCCTCACTATAAACCATAATATAATAACGTCTGGTAGTAAAGTGGCTGACATGAGCGCGTCTAAAGTGCGGACAAGTGAACTGACGCCTGAGGGACAGCTCCAACACATGCAAGAAGGGCTTAACGAACATACGTCAGAAGGTAATCCAAGTCCAATATTGCATGCAAGCGACGTTTGTTGGTTCTTAATCTTTCAAATCTGCTTGTATGTGAATTTTTTTGTGTCCAAGTTATTATCCATTGTAAAACAGCGAACTCGTTTCAACAGCTTGGATTATTCATTGTCTCGTT
Organism: Agrypnus murinus; assembly: GCA_929113105.1. Lineage (NCBI taxonomy): Eukaryota > Metazoa > Arthropoda > Insecta > Coleoptera > Elateridae > Agrypnus > Agrypnus murinus. Next base: position 120,386,197 of record OV816031.1, read on the forward strand.
TATGTATGTTAAGTATGGTATAAGCAGTATAACTGACATTCGAAATTCAAATGATAATTTATGACTCAGTTGATTAAAGTTATTCATTGGTAGGCAATGCATACAGATGACTGTATGTATATTTTTTAACCTTAAATTAGTTTAAGTAGTAATTTTATTAAGATTTAAACCGGCTTGTAAACTAAATTTTCCCACAATTCATTCTTAAGTAGGTAAATTATACCTATATTCATGAATAATAAATACTTACCTTTAGATAATAATCTGCGATAAATATCGAACTTAACCTTTTAAGCAAACATTAAGGGTAGGTTTGGTTATAAATATAATTCAGTAGAAAAACAGTTAAATCAACATACTATATAAAAAAGCTAAAAAAATCAGATATTTTGTGGTAGTTTTCGGTTTTAACATAGAAAGCTATCTCCAATTATTCAGAAAACGGGATTCTAAGTGCGATCATATATTTCTCCTAATCTGAGCACATTTGTGAGCTTTCGAACATCTCAGGCAGGTGATGCAAACTACTGGAAATTTAATACGTCCATTTCCTGGCCACAAATCCCGGCCATCCCTTGGGAATTTAGAAACAGATGACCACCGGTCGGTGGTTTGCCTAAAATATTATGTTCAAGATATTCTTGCAGAAGGTACATCTATTATAACAATCTTTTTTTATATGCTATATCTATCCTGCTTACTTTTCTATAGATCTTTTTTAAGCATTTTTAACGCTGCCGATGGATGCTTTATTGATTTCTTCAAAAAAGTAGTTCTTTTAATACAAATACCTTCCGAAAACACTCAGAATAAACTCTAAGAAAACAAAAAGGATACACAATCGCTTAGAAAAAATTAAAAATATATTATTGAGCATACCTTTGAAATTACATTATCTTGGTTTATGGCTTATGTTACTTACTGGTCGGTAGTGCTTTAGACTAGATATTTCATTAATAAGAAGCGATCGCTAGAATCAATAAGCAAGTTTAATTTATGATACTTACGGGATTTTCTTACTTATGGTAATGTTAAACTGTAGTAGCTGTTATCAATAATTTGTAATTAATTACTAAGGTTATAAAATATTAAGCATCCGCCTTAGTAACTATCTTCCATTTTATTTTAGAATTCTAAAATAAAATTGTACTTGTGACCAAAGCGTATTTTATTGAAATTCATTGTAGCTAATATACAGTAATCGGAGACTAACACATTTTGCTGTTACAGATTTAAGGTTTGAAGTTCCTTCGCATAATCATCGAATAAATCTCTTCCTAGGACTATAGGGAAACGTCTTCCAGGTTTGTATACGTTTCACTTTCAGTTATTTTGTAGCATATTTAAATTGAAACCACAATCCCTTTTGCGTAATAACATCAGTAATATGGGAACAAAGTAATACTGGGTTTGTTTCTTATTAATAGCTAGGCCCCTTGAAGCCCCCCTCCGAAGCTTATATGTGAGTTCGTATTTTCCACTTTAAAGTTTATTTTATTGTACAAAAGAATTTTTTTGTAATAATTATATTCGATTTAGTACGTTAAGCCCCCCCACCCAACGAAGTAAAATTCTGGCTATGTTTCTGATAGTATCAACACCATTTTCGTTCACGATAGCATTGTTAGCACTTTATCAAACTGTTCTTGAAATAGAGATTGCTTGGCTTAATTTCGTTCCAAGCATTTACTTCTATGATTGATGCGGTAAAAATGCAATTAATAAATTTTTCTACGGAAAAACTTAGCTGACCGAAATAAACCACTTTTTCTCATATCACTGCATGTATTATTTAATAAAGAATGTCAAAATTTTGTGAAGATATTGAAATATCCATATTGAAATATGTTAATACCTTTAATTTTAGCATCATTGTCGATAAATTGATGAATTAATTTCTCTAAACCTAGCTGATAAAACTACTTGAGATTTTTATGAGTTATAAGATTGGCTTATAAAATGTTACTGCTGTATTCATTTACTATTAGTAATATAAATTAAATATTTTCATGTCAGATAATACTCTTTGCGAGTTTTATTATATTCTTTAGCCGAAGGCTTTTTAAAAACTTTATTTGCTTAATATAAAAAACAATTAATATTATTATTTATTTGCAGTCGATAAAACATTTAGTATTATTATTATTATTTATTAATTAAAAAAACTCTTTACGTTCACAACGTGTTCACTAGAACATTAATACTTTATAATTAGATATTTTAAAGAAGTTCGAATAAACGAGTTTAAAATAATTTAGTTTGAATCAATACACTTAGCAGAGTAATTTTGGAACGCACATTTAAATAGTATGAAACTTAATTAATACGCAATTTTAAGTATTACAGCTTTTAGTAGAACAATGTTAAAGTTCACACTTAAGAAGTCTGCAAGGAGCTTAATTAAACGAGATTTTAAGTATTGAATTGATTTTAGAAATAAATGTTAAAGATATCTGAAAATTCATATCAGATGAATCAGACAAATGTTATAAATGAAATTACAGCTTTATCAGAAATGACAAAAAATCAAAAGAAATAAATCATTGATTGATAAAGCCAATTGCTTCCGCAATCAGAGTAGCGGGGAACGAAAGGATTGAGCAAGAGTGTGTTTTCGCGCTTCAAAAGATGGTCACATGCATGTTTCCATGAACATTTACTGACTTTACTGACTCTAAATTACTTTACTGAAAACCAAAGATCGATACTTACTGTACTTACTTATGAGATCTCTTTTTGTTGCCAAATTATCGTTCAGGGGTAGGTACTAGTTTCTTAAGTTCAAGGATTTTAAAGAAAAAAATAAGGTTTTAAAAATAATAAGAAATATGGGCGCGATTCACTTGAAGTCATTACATCATCAGAATCCACAAATTAAAAGAGATTCTGATTAGATTGATCAAAATTAATTAAATTAAATAACTAATCATCATTAGTCAGGTTGACGTTAAGCAGGTTAATGTAATTGAATAACTTCAACAAATGATTGAGCCAACATTATCACAGCCATGTCTAAGTTTTAATTCTCATTTATTTGTAGATCAAAAAAGTATTGTTTTTGTAAAACAATGGAACCATATTTTATTAAATATGATACGAGGAATCCCTTTAAATATAAAAATGAATCTTGACGGCCCGTATCAGAACCTCGCGTCTGCTTGCGAATTATCCATGGCTTTTCATGCGTCTATTGAGTACGCTCCGCTAGGCGTATTGTTGGCGACCTTCTTTGACCCCTGTCTTCGACTGACTGACTCTATGGGGATGCAAAACTATCCCTACTTATTTAAACTAAGAAAGGAGACACCCTATCAAGTACCAAAATGACACATTTCGCACCAATGAGAAAAATCCTTCTAGAATATTCATTCGGTATTTATAGCAGCCAGGACTTGTTTTTATCGGTATATTTGATAATCTATTCAACAGAAACGATAATTAGCACGTAGAGGAAACATAAATTTAGCTTAAATACAGTTTATACATGTCATTTTACCTAAAAAGACAACCTTTTCGTAGTATTTTCATTGCTAAAAAATAAATTTATATGCGTGAGAACGCCTAGACAGTTTTTTATGTTAACGAAGAACATTATTATTTATTTTTTTTTATTTCACGCCTACTCTACGGGGGAACCAACATCTAAGGTCATCTGTCCCTCATCTAACATGCAACACGAATACACACATCCATAGTTGAGGTGGCAGAATTTTCCAATTAGAAAAATTCCGCTGACCCAAGTGGGATTCACGGGAAACCCACGACCCTTGGAACACGAGTGATGCACTAACACCACTCGTCCACCGCCGGCCCAAAAAGAAACATTATTAGGTTCGGAATAAAGTCTGCAATTTTAAACTGACAATCCAACTCGAAAATTTTTAACCAATCAAATTACAGAATTTTTCAAATTGGGACCAATGAAATTAGTTAGTTTTTTCACTAAGAAAAAACCACTTGTCAAAATGAAATGTCAAATTTAATTAAATTAATATTAACTACACACGCTAAATAAAAATTTGCTCGGTGGATTGTCAAGCCGAATACAACTCGTGGTCTAATTTTTTCTTGCAAAATTTATCGTTTAAGACATTCGTAGCTTTTGCTTTTGGAAAATTACACTCGTCTCCTGCGTCGACTCGTGTAATTTTCGTTGCAAAGCTACTCATATCTGAAACGACAAATTTTGTCGGAAGAAATCAGACCACTTGTGATATTATATACGACAAAAATATATTCATATATACAGGGCCGTACTAAGAGTATTTACAATAAATACAATTTCAAATGTATTAAAATGGATCTGAAATTTAAGCACGTTACACACTGCCGTAATGTTTCATTTTTGTTATTATTAACATTTATTTTTCTCAAATATCTTTGACTTTCTTGTGATTTTACACACATATATTCAAAATATTCATACCTAATGGTTGAAAACAAGTTCTAATTATAAATTACATCAACTAATATGGTCAGTTATGTCACAATCATTTTATTTTTCTATGCGAAGCATTTGCCTTATATTGAAATTTTTTAGTGAAAATAAAATACATTTTTATCAACATACACCCCCAATTTTGTTCGAATATCTGGTCAATATGGTCAATATAATTTAATGTAAATGAGTTTGGAGATTGTATAAGGTACTCTATTTAATAATATTTAAGTAGTAACTCCTAATTTATGTATGATTAAATTCACATGATATCAGTTTATAATACGACGCGACGTGTCGTCTCTAAGGCGATGTTGGGCGCCACGTTGCAATCGATTCGATATTCACACATTGTCGAAAGCTGTTCTTGTTCGCACTATTTGTAGTTCTATTTGTATATTTGAAAACGTTCTCAAAATGTATAGTTCTGGAAGCAATTCTGTTTTGTGTAAGTATGACAGATGACAAGGCGGCATATAATTTCTAATGAGCGATAATGAATAGCAGAAGAGAGCAGAATCGTAAAATATTCTTTTCGCCAAAAAAAGATTTTTTGAGATTAATGTCCCGACTGTTAGCCACTTTCTTATGTGCATTACTTCCATTCCTTTAGAGATTTCGGGGTCAAAATCAGGTGAGAAAGGCTGAAATCGTTCATCCCTTTTATAAACTAAACCTGTTCAGCCTGCTTCTGCAAGTCTAAGCTACAACAGCTATCTTTGTGATAGTAGCGTGATGCTTCCTGGAGAATATTGTCTCTGATGTTTCAATAAATAAACTAATGCAATCGAAAATCGTGTTTGAGAAATTTTTGATTGCTTCGATACTGAACGATACAAACTTATGTGAACTTATAATCACTAATCTAAAGAAATACCGTGGACTAAATAATTTCTAGCAATCTCTGACAAGATATAAAGTAGGGTTATTGCTGTAATCTGAAGGTAGAAGTTTATTTGAAAGCATCAAAACTCTGCAGGTAATCAATGACCCTTAATAGTCGTGGTCTCCATACTCCCTTGTATTTTTATTTCGATTGCATCTCGTATGTATTTTTAATTCTATAAATTCAACATTTGCTACTTGAATATTTTTGAATTTTTTACCGCAAGTAGATCCTGCTTTCTTGCTTGACTTTAATACGACTTTTGGAGAGCTATTAGCTCTCGCGTTATCTCGTTCTATCTAGGGATGCATACATGAAGGACTTTAAAGTTTTTTTTAGTTGTTGCTGTTTGTAATTGGCACTTCGCCTTTGGTGCTGATTGGAGAAACATCTACTTTTACTAGCTCTAATTTTCATCTGGCTTATTTCGAGTTGATATCTTTTAGAGAAATATTGTATTTCGCTATTTTAGGAATTAACCTCAAAAAGGATTTTTGGGTAAACTTCGTTGTTTTGTTTAGTGTTTTTTTATAACACCTTCTTACTATATGTAGGGTGTTATTACCTCGTTTGTTGATTTCGTTCGATCGACATCTGCAATCTTGGGAAGCGATTTATTGCCTGCCGTATTCGATTATGCAATATCCATTAAAGACATAACTTTAATATTTGTTAATTTCTTGATTTAATATTGATTAGACTTAATATTGAAACGATAATTTATCATTAGCCTTAAGCTCTCATACCTCACATTGCCTTGCGAATTATTTATTTTGTAATATTCTTTATATTCAAAATAATTTTGGATGTGCATATAAATACGGGGGAGGGGATTTGCAGAACTTAATTTAGTAAGCATCTAGGAATTCTGGATTTCGATTTAACTTGTGTTGTCTTTCATTTCTTTTTATGCAAATTATGGTTTGGCGTTATATACATGTATTTGTGTACTTTATTGTAACTAGTTAAACATTATTTTTGGTAGGCATTGATTATTATTATTGATAAGGAGTGTTGTTTGGAATCCACGTGCTTTTACAGTTTAGCTTTAATCTTGGTTAAAATTAATTCTACTGAGTCTTTGCTATAGATTTTATAAATTTGATGTAACCTGTTACCCGTTATTACTCTTGAAGATTACATCAAGAAATGAGCGAGTTGGACCTAGTTCAAAGTGTCAAATTTTTATTATTGAGAACCATGGAGCTCGTGACAGTGCTAACAGATATTTTGTAGTGCAAGTGCATGTCGGTAGGCCTAGACTGTTTGATAGGCATATTATCATTAGAAGAGAGCAAATCATATTTTAAATTGTTCATTAAAAGATGTTCGTTGTATTTCTTGTTTTTACAATTACCATAATCGAGACCAATTATCCTTAATATAAAACAACAAATACTTTACAGAGTAGTGAATATATAATCTATTAACTAATTATACGTTTTTACATTACACACACAGTTAGTAATGTAGTTATTATGATAGCACAATACATAAAATGGTAGCTTCGCTCTTTAATTGTAGCTTATTGTTAAGTAGTAAGTAGTTGCACTAATTTTATACCTATTTACTCATTATTTTATTAACTATAAAGATCATAAATATTTTTTCACAAATGACCATTTTCTAAACCGCTTTAATTTATCGAACACGAATTTATCATTATATGCAAGCTGATAGAACATTAACTCCTACTTTCACCTATTAAAATGAGCATAAAAAAGTGGTTTATTGATGCATCAACATGCCGTTTTAAATGCCTATTACCGATAATAGAAATTTTTTATTATGCTAATGATATTATTGAACAACGGTTGCCATTAGGTTTTTTGCAATTATTATTATTGATATTATTGTTTATAAATGCTGTTTTGATGATAGAAAAATGTTGGCGCCGTTATGTGCATATTGTTTGTCAATGTGAAATGATGTTTCACAAGATAATAAAAGAAGGACGTGTTTTATAAGAAGAATTCATGTTTTGAATCCATGTAACATAGTTGTCTCAATTTCACAGCTTGACTATTTCTCTATAGAAATATAAAATATTAATTTCTAAGCATCACACTGCGATCTTAAATCCCCGGTTCTGAAGATCACTCCATCATCGATAAAGATGGTCCTTGTTTCAGGACATGCCGAAAGATTTTCAACGGTAATTGTCAAGTTAGCACATTTGTCTGATACTCACATCGAATTAATCTGGCTTGTATGCCATTTATGGCATTAATTTCAGATGAATAAAAGTGACGTCAGTAGGTATTTGGGCACTTGAGTCCAGCCCCACTCTTGACCCGCGATCTAATTAATATTCAAATAAGGCGTGGTCTAATTAAATGCGCGAATTAAATTAATTGTTCTAATTTAATTTAATTAAATTAATTCACGGTATCATTTGCATATCTCATCTCTCATTTACATAACTCATTTTTTATAGGCATTCCCGAATTAAATTAATTCACAGTATCATTTGCATATCTCATCTCTCATTTACATAACTCATCTCTCATTTGTCATCTCACCTCTCTCATTTCTCATATGCATGCGCGAATTAAACTAATTCACGGTATCGTTTGCATATCTCATCTCTCATTTGCATAACTCATATCTCATATGGATGCTCGAATTAAATTAATTCACGGTATCATTTACATATCTCATCTCTCATTTACCTAGCTCATTTTTTATATGCATACGCGAATTAAATTAATTCACGGTATCATTTGCATATCTCATCTCTCATTTGTACATCTCACCTCTCTCATTTCTCATATTCATGCCCGAATTAAATTAATTCATGGTATCATTAGCATATCTCATCTCTCATTTACATTTGTCATTTCTCATCTCTCCTCTCCCATCTCTCTCTCTCATCTCTCATCTCTCTCTCATAAATTTATTTCAAAATAAATCTTATGTTGTCATTCCTATTTGATATTTAAATATAGATCTACACTTCATCATGTAATTATGCGAAAACAATTTAACATGTAGAAACATGTCATTTCTCGATATTGTTTTTTACCTCAGTTCCCAGAATCTGTTTTACAGGGATTAATTCTGAGTCATAGGGTTGTTCGTTATGATTCAACTTGATTGAAGATGTGTATTCATGCGCATGTGTAGAAATCGCTATAAAATGTATTTCGGTGAAAGGCTATTAGTCATTAGAGTGCAATAGTTGATCGTGTAACAGTACCATGATGAGTTTAGGCAGTCCTGATTATTATTATCATCGCTATGGAGACACGTTTACAAGTAGTGTTGAAATGGGTAAGAAAGAAAACGGTTTGTGTGTGTGTATACAATTTGAATAATTTATTTCAGTTTAGATCAACATCATGATGAACCGGATCAATCTGCAAACTTATCAATTCCGGAACCAAGCAGTTATTTCCCGGGTCAAGACAACGAAGTGTTGCATGAAGAAATAGGTATGTTTTAAAAGAACGAAATCCTTTGAATGTTACTGAATAATTATTTCTTGTTTAGGTCCGAACGAACCATACTATGCAGACGATGCATCAAGCTTACAGGTACAAAGTACAGATAATGTAGCAACACCAGCATCGTCTTTGATTACCGTCTATCCGGGTGAACACATGCAGTTGTTAGGATCTATACAATACCCTCTATTTGTCGTGAGACCAAGAGAAGACTCTATTCATTTACATGATATCCTAGTAGGAATTATCCCGCCTGAACAACCTAATGAATTTGACGTGACTGTTAAATTGGAATGTATCAACAACGTATGTGAGCATGGTGAAACTATGTTAACGGAAAGTATAAGGTCAGAGCTGTACGATGTCCGAGTCGAAGCAATGTTCAAAGACTTCTTTTCCACGAAAATATGGAATGATAAAAAGCTGGAATTCCATCTATGTACGAATCTTTACGTTGAGTTTCATCACAGTGTTTTTTACGGCAACACGGTGATGATATGTTATGACCAGCGGAAGATAACGGTAAAAGATCACGAATTTCAAAGGATCATGCATCTAGCACAGCTTATTAACCAGCATTCTCGTGTATTACGTCACCTTAATTTCTCGTACTTCTACTACGCAAGTGTAGAGAACACCGCTGAAGGAGTGAGACGTCAGAAGAACGTGTCAAACGAATCGATTTTATTCTCAGCCGAATTGTCGTGCGGTAACTACTCGACGTTAAATTTAAAAGATCGTGGTGGATTGAACTCGCTCATTTTATTAGCGATAATAAAACATTATCCATCAAAATTTATCAATGTCGTACACAGTCAGTTGCAACCCAATCAGCAAGCACCGGCAATGTCATGGTCAGCAATTCACGAGACATCAACAGATGTACCATAAGAAGCTGAGGATGATTGAATATAGAAATAGGTTAGAAAATTATATAAACGCTTTGTATGTATACGAAATGAAATAAAATCGTATTGTGTAATGAATAAGTTATATAAGAAATTTTCACGATTGTCTATTACAAATGTATTTAATAAAGAATAAACGTATAAAAAATATTTCTGTTTTACTACCACTAGCAATAGTATGAGACAGTAAGTTTTCGCAGAGTATAAATAGAGATGCATCTGATCTCTTATCTCAGTACGTGATGTTGACTCACCAGGATAACAGTGTTGTTAACAAGCTCATTGACAGGCTCCCGATCGAACTACACCTGCCTTCTTACCAATATTGCGGACCCGGTACTAAATTATCTAAAAGATTATAAAGAGGAGATAAAGGTATAAACCCCTTGGATCAGGCGTGTATGCAGCACGATATTTCGTACGCTCAAAGTTCAGACTTGGATAATAGACATAAGGCAGATCGCGTTTTAGAAGAAGCTGCCTGGAGACGTGTTAAAGCTCAAGACTCTAAGTTAGGAGAAAAGGCTTCAGCTCTGCTTGTAACTAGTATAATGAAGGTTAAACGAAAGTTAGGAATGGGTGTGAATAGGAAGACTAGTAGGAGAAAGACAAAGAAGATTGCAAATACAAAGAAAATTGTCACTTTTAAAGGAGGTATTTTAAAGAAGCTTGTAAGTACGGTAAATCGAGCAAGTAAGACCCTCACAGGGAAGGATTTTATACACCATGCGTTGAATGCCGCTAGAAGAATCATTAAAAACGTAGGAGGTAGGAAAAACGTTAAAGTACCTCGAATTATTCCGGTACCTACAGCTACAGGGGGTATTTTACCACTCATACCAATTTTTGCTGGCCTCTCGGCTCTCTGAGCAACTATAGGAAGCGCTTCGGGCGTAGCAAAAGCTGTTAACACTGCTAATAGTAATAAGAGAGAGCTAGAAGAAACTAAACGACATAATAACAGTATGGAGGCTATCGCAATAGATAGAAAGAGCGGAAACGCTTTTTACCTGAAATCTTATAAAGCAGGCGTTACAGCATTGTATTTGAAACCGTACAGGTCAAAAAACTGAATAACTTGCCTCAGAGAGCACTTACAAACCTAGATCTAATAAAGCATGCTAAAGACATACCCTTTTTCAGAGGTGTCTATATGAGAACAAGTCTACCGAATAAACCTTTACTATTTGAAAGAGCTATTTTTAATCTCGATGATGCTAGAGGACCCGGTACGCATTGGGTAGCTTATAGAAAGGATCGAAATGTTGTTTTGTATTTTGACCCCTTCGGAGACCAAAGACCACCGGCTGAACTTGTGAAATATTTCGGTCCTCGTTGCAGTGTATACTATAATGTTGCTCGAGAACAAAAGTTCAATACATACAACTGTGGACACTTGTGCCTGAGATTTTTGTATAAAAGAGAAGTGTATGTATAATTCGAACAAGTATGGCTAGAACCATCACCGTGTACGGTAATGGAAATATCCTCTCTACCGGTAGTATTTATCCGAATATACAACTAGATCGTGAGCAATACAGATATTCCATAGGATTAGTTGGCATATATACAAGTCATACGATACGGAATATATTTCCAGGGAAAAATAAATTTTATTACGGAGATCAAGAGATAACTATCACAACCGGTAGTTACGAATTGTCAGAAATCACTAACTATATAAAGAATCAAATTAATACGAGCGATCCTGAAGAAGGAGATTTACTACTACAAATCAAGGCTAACACTAATACAGAAAAGTGTGAGATTGAATCTACCTCAGCCGTTATAGATTTTAGCAAACCGAACAGTATAGACTCTCTATTAGGATTTAACAATCGTATATTACTACCCGGTATCAGACACGTATCAGATCGAATTGTCGATATACTCTCTACCCCGAACATCTTTGTAGACACGAATATTACAGGGGGCGCGTATAGAAATAATCAACCGTGTCATACAATCTTTGAATTTGGTCTCTGCGTACCACCTGGATACCTGATTGAGAAGGAACCAACACACGTGATTTACTTTCCTGTCACTGTCAGTGAAATTGATAATATTACCATTCGATTAGTAGACTCGAGTGGACAACTGGTAAATTTTTCTGAAGATACCTTCACAAGTATAAGACTAGAACTTAAACGTGAAAAATGGGAATAAACTTTAACTATAAAAACCATACCTCGCATCATTCGAGGGTCATTCGTCTTCGTACACCGACTAGTGCGGACCTCTTACGTATAAAGTTATCTAAAGAGAATCGGCTGTTTCTTGAATCTCTAGGTTTTAAAGTACAACATCAACATGTCGAAAAGAAGTAAACTGCATATTAACACAGAAAGCATCTTTGCTAATGATAAATTAAATATATTTCAAAAACCTCGTGTCGATACAGATATAATAAAAGAGACTTCTATACCTATTTGCCGTTTACGTTAAACGTAAATCATTCAGACATCATTAGAATCACCATAAAAAATTCGGATAATGTTTTAGCTTTGTACGATAGCTGCATTTTTGTTAAAGGTACTATGACTCGAAAAGTCAACGTAGAATTCCTACCGGTAAACAATTTTGCCTACTTTCTGTTTGACGAAATTCAACTAATATTAGGTACGAATCATATCATCGATGTGTGTAAACATCCGGGTATTACAAGTACTATAAAAGGTCTTGTTTCACACGGTGCCGAGGATCGGGCTTTATCCAGTAGTGCATGGGGAATCGAACTCGAAAACGGAAATGGCCTGTTACATAATGCGGGGAATAACGTGTTCAATTTCACGTGTAGAATTCCTTTAAAGGATATCTGCGGGTTTGCAGATGATTACAAGAAAGTTATTCCTCATATGAGCTGTCAGTTAGTTTTGATACGTTCTAAGAATGATTTTAATTGCTATAAAAGTGCCGCCGGAGATGCAGGTACTGATGTAGAAATCAAGATTGATAGACTGTTTTGGGAGGTTCCTCATATACTATTATCGGATGAAAGCAAGTTGAACTTAGTTGAAAGTTTGAGAGAAAATTCTTCTATTATCATTCCATTTAGGCGTTGGGAATTACACGAACTACCCTCGCTGGGAACTACTAACAATCAGGTTTGGCGTATAAAGAATTCAAATGAATTGGAAAAACCGCGTTGGGTTCTTGTAGTTTTACAAGACGAGCGTCAGTTGGGTATAAGAACTGGTAACCCTACTACATTTACTCATTCGAACCTAGTCGATATTAAGCTGTAATTAAATTCGCAAGTGTTTCCGCAGCAACGGTTAAATCTCGATTTCAGTAGTAAGGATTACATTCCTGCTTATTTAAATTATACACGTTTTCGCGAGAGTTACTATGATATAGGGAGAGGATCGACTGATAGCTGTTTAATCGATTATTCAAAATTTGAAACATACCCTGTTTTTGTAATTGATTGTTCAAGACAGGCAGAGAGTTTTAAGGATTCTACTGTCGATATTAGATTAGAACTTGAATCTTTCGCTGCATTTATCAATACAACTAAGGCATATTGTTTGATCCTACACGACTCCTTGATAGAATATAACCCGTTCATTGAAACCGTGACTAAACACGTACGCATACCATAATGAAAACTGTTAAACAAAAGAAAACGCTAAACATATTTAATTTAGACAATGATGTATCTCTACAATCTGACGATGATAGAAAACACGGTGACTTATTACCTACGTCATGTCGAGCAATTCTGAGCGGTCCTTCTTCCTGCGGTAAAACTAATGTTATGTTAGGTCTACTGATTAGTGAAAACGGATTAAAATTTGAAAATATCTACCTGTTTGCCAAATCCTTATTTCAACCGAAATACGAATTCTTAAGGGAAGTTATGAAACCTATTAAAAACATTGGTTATCAAGAGTTTAGTGAAAACGATGACGTAATCAGTCCTAGCAACATCAAACCTAATTCAGTATTCATTTTCGACGATATTATCTGTGACAAACAGGAAAAAATTAGAGAATATTTTAGCATGGGTAGGCATAAGGGTGTTGACTCGTTTTATTTAGGTCAGACATATGCAAAGATACCGAAACATTTGATAAGGGATAACGCAAACTTGATTATTCTTTTTAAATAGGACGAATTAAATTTAAAGCACGTGTATAGGGATCATGTTGTAGGAGATGTTAACTATGAGGACTTCAAAAACATTTGTCGTATGTGTTGGAAGGATCCGTACGATTTCCTAGTTATTAATAAAGATTGTTCCCTAAACAACGGTAGATATCGGAAAGGTTTTGATACATATATAAGTTTATAATTAGATTCAATTCGCTTAGTCGTCTTTTAGAGTTATCAACATGTCGAGCTCTTATGATTTAAGTTTAAAACGTAAAATAATAAACGCACGCAAGGCTATACGTAAGAAATTTGCATACTTTCGTCGTGATAGAGCAGAAGCAGAACGTATTTATCGTGATACTCATAAACAGGTTATATCTCCTTTGGAAACTATTGCCGAATCAGTTAACGTTCCCCTATTGAAAATTAAAACACAACCATCTACTGTTACTACTACTACTACTACTGCTAGATACATTCCCCTGTTGAAAGTTAAAAAACAAGCAACATCATCCTCTTCAGATACAGATGAGGAACAAGAAGAAAAATCTAATAAAACTCAGGATCTCCCTACTCACTACGGTATGTTAATAGCTAGGGGTGGTAGCAACATAGATAGAACTAGATTCGGTATTAGATATAAAATTGATCGAGACGCGTGGACATTTGCATCTTCCCCTGTGACTATGCGTGATACAAACATCATAATTAAAAACAACGTTTTCGAAGCAACACCCGGTCTGTTTGACTTACTCACGTTTAGAGAATTAGAGTCTAAACCATCGCAAGATGATATCAATAATTATATGCAGATAATAGCCCTTACTAATGCGCATAAGAAATCCTATAGACCACAGGGTAAACTAACAGCTGTTAAACATTGGAAGTATGATTATATAATTAAACCGAACTTATCGAGAATCAAAGGTTTAGGCATTAGACTATCATCATCATTGTCAAATTTTAAAAAATTAAGCGATTGCAAAGTCGAATACGTCTACTGGAATAAGGCTAACGAGCTAGTCGACAGGCTACGTTTGTTATATGCTGTAAAAGAAGCCGGTAACAGTAGCTCTCTGAATGAAAACGAAATAATTTCAATTATTTCCGAGTTAAAAGAAGAAGGTATTATAGAATAAAAGATTTCATCACGGTTGTCAGTAGTCAGTTCGTTACCATTGTCATTCGCAGTATGAATGCTACTATAGATTTGTTCGGACGTTCAATAGTTGGAGATGCTGTAACAGTTCCAGGTCCTCCCGGGGTAGGATTTAAGCTAACAGAAGATCATAATTTCGATTTAGAAAACAAAAGAATTACAAACGCAGGCCACGCTATTAATGATTCAGATCTGGTAACAAAGAACCATGCTTTAATACTAGAAAATAAAACTATTGACTGTAAGAAACGAAGATTAATCAATTTAGCGTGATCTTGCATAGGAATACACTATTTTGGTTACCTTATTATGTAACCCCCTTCACTCTCCCCTAGTTGGCTTCTCAGTGAAGAGGTTGCATAATAAGGTAACCGCATTTCTATGCAGAATCACATTCTAAACACTTTCTGGCTCTTTGCATTTTTCTCTAAAATCAATAGAAACGGCGTAAATCGCATTCTCAATTTCAAATGCCGTTATTTTAGGACCGCCATTTTGGGTCTGCCATTTTGGGTCTGCCATTTTGAATTTTTCAATTTTCTCATTGGATTCATAATCAGTGACTCCTAGAACCCTCACAACATAAATTTCGCTCAATTTGGTTGTGTTATTAAATTAGGGGTACAAAATACAAGAGGGGATTATAACAACAAATGTTATAAACATATAACATTTTATATATCCAATACTGAAGGCATTACAAAAAAATTCAAGTCTCTATCTTTAGATAGTAAAAAATAAGAACTTAGGCATGTTTTTTTTGCAAAAATTGACTACTATATATAATAAGCATTTAGAACTGATGACAGAATCCGGGATATCATTTCTAAATTGGTTGAAAGAAACCCAGACAAGAGCCTTGAGGCACACCGAATGTTGAACTGAAAATTGAGAATTTCTCAGCGTTGATCATAATAAAGTTGGCTCTGTTGATTAAATACGATTTTAGAAATATCTTTAGATGGTTGAAAGCCGTACTTACATAGTTTTATTTTGATGGCGGATATTGGAACAGTATCAAATGCTTTTTTTATATCTGTATATACCAGGCGCGTGCTGGGTGAATTCTAGGGCCCGGGAAAATATTTCTTAAGAGGGCCCCACACCCCACTTCGGTTAATCTTTTTTTGGCTAATTTATTTATTTAGATTAATTATTAGATCATCTATTATATGGAATTCATTAGTAACTGTCAGTGCAATTTTTACGTTCTTCTTGCGGAAAGAAACTTGCAGAGAATGAAGGTTCTTGTGGCCCCGAGTCTAGGAGATGAGAGAGCCATGGAGGTCTCTTCCACCACAAACTATGATTAGCAATTGTGAGGGCAAAAGTCCGCGTGAGGCACTATCAACCAAATTATCTGGTGACGGAACGTAATACCATGACGAAGTAGCGACGACATCTTGAATGAAAGATACTCGTTTAGCCACAAATGTCTTATTTGGGAGTTTTGCAAGCGATCGTATCGTCAAACGTGATCTGCTTCTTCAAAGCATCAATGAAACTTTACACCAATTTTGCTGCCAACACAGCACCGCACAATTCCAAACGTGGGATAGAGATTGTTTTGAGAGGTACAACTCTAGTTTTCCCGCACGTCAAGAATATAAAACTCTTATAGAGCCGTCAGAATATAGAACCTTTAAATACGCTACAACACTGTAACCAATTCCAGACGCATCCGGGAACGCATAAAGTTCTTTTATGACGGCCGAGTCTAAACTAATAATACATCTAGGGAATTTTAAATTTGAAAGTTTAGGTTCAAGTTCCAACTTGAACACATTTCAGTTACTGATCACTGCCTCAGGAACAGGTTTGTCCCAATCTATTTTCGCCATCCATAATTGCTGTATCAGCCTTTTGGCAAAGAAAACCACTGGGGTTAAAATTCTTAACAGATCGTAAATTCTCGCTAATTTCGATAAGATATTTCTTTTTGTACAAAGGCGATCTATAATGTGACACAAGTAGAAAAACACTTCGGCCATGGGGATCACAATGAAGACTTAAAACCTGAATAAAGTTAGGTTCTTCTTTGTCTAATTGAACTGGCATTTAAACATCAGCCGATGGTACAGCCGCCAAAAGTTCCGGGCAGTAACTTGCCCACTTACGCAACTCGAATTCACCAGATCGCATAACCTGTATTAACTCCAATTGAAGTTTCTAGGCAGAACCTACAAGATATCTCCAAAATACGTCATCAATATAAATATGATACGCAACCTATCCGCAACATTAGGATACTTCGATTCTTCTAAATTAGCGAGTTCTGGAATGGTTCGCAAGACTAAGAATGGGGAAGAAAATCAGATTCAATCGTCGCTGTTCGTCAGGTGCGGGCGAGTTGAACAGCGGCGAGATATATTGTTTCTACTTTAAATATAAAATTGTTGGTAATTTAAATTCAGTCGTGTCATAGGGCCCTTTGAGGCATTTTTATAAAGGCCCACCGGGAAACTCCCGGTATTCCGGTGGGCCAGCACGCGCCTGGTATATACATATACCACTTGACCTTATGTGTTCTTTTTTCTGTTACATATTGTGCGAAAGTTAATAAGTTAGTTATAGCACTGGATATTTTTGGAATAAATTTGCAAATATATTATACTTCCAAAAACTTTGGAAACAGCTGAGAGGTTTCCTATTGGACGATAATTTGTTACTTCAGTTTGCTCACCATTTTTAAAGCTCATTGCCCATTTTTTCCGGATTTCTTACTCATTTTTTACTCATGCTACTATGCTTTACTCATTTCTTGTTCATTTCATACTCATTTCTTACTCTTTATTTTTTTAGCAATTTTTTACTCATTTACTCCAATTTTACATAATTGTACTCATTTTTTACTTATTATTTAGTCTTTTCTCATTTTTTTACTGATTTATTACAAATTCTTTACTCATTTTCTACTCACCTTTACTCATTTTACTAATTTATTACTCGTTTTACTTTTCTACACATTTTTTACTCATTCCTTATTAATTTTTTAAGAATTTTTTACTCATTTTTTACTCGTTTACTCATGTTTTACTCGTTTACTCACACTACTATGCTTTACCCATTTCTTGCTTATTTCTCACTCATTTCTTACTCTTTATTTTTTTAGTCAGTTTTTCACTCATTATTTTATTCATTTCTTACTAATTTTACACAATTTGTACTCATTTTTTACTCATTCTTTACTCATCACTTATTATTTTTCATTTACTCATTATTAGTTTTGTACTCGTTTTACTAAGGTTTTATTCATTTTAAACTCTTTTCATACTCATTTGTTGCTGATTTCTTACTCTTCCTTACTCATCTCTTACTCATTTTTTCTTTACTATTTACTCATTTGTTACACATTTATTACTTATTTTTACTCATTTCTTAATCGTTTTACTTATGCTTTACTCATTTTTTACTCATCTTTTGCTCATATTTACTCATTTCTTTAATTATTTTATCACGTCACAAGTGCACTACTACACAAATGCATGTGTATATAACGCCAAACAATAATTTGCATAAAAAGAAATGAAAGGCAACACAAGTTAAATCGAAATCTAAAATTCTTAGATGCTTAATAAATTAACTTCTGTAATCCCCTCCCCGTATTTATATAGACATCCTAAATTATTTTGAATATAAAGAATATTACAAAATAAATAATAATAAATAATTCGCAAGGCAATGTGAGGTGTGAGAGCTCAAGGCTAATGAATAAATTATCGTTTAAATATTAAGTTTAATCAATATTAAATAAAGAAATTAACAAATATTAAGGTTATGTTTTTACTTTAATGGATATTGCATAATCGAATACGGCAGGCAATAAATCGCTTGCGAAGTTGGCAAATGTCAATCGAACGAAATCAACAAACGAGGTAATAACACCTTACATATGGTAAGAAGGTGTTATAAAAAAACACTAAACAAAACAACGAAGCTTACCCAAAAATCCTTTTTGAGGTTAATTCCTCAAATTAACGAAATACAATATTTCTCTAAAAGTTATCAACTCGAAATAAGCCAGATAAAAATTAGAGCTAGTAAAAGTAGATGTTTTTCAACTCAACACCAAAGGCGAAGTGCCAATTACAAACAGCAACAACTAACAAAACCTTTAGAGCTCTTCGTGTATGCATCCCTAGATAGAACGAGATAACACGAGACCTAATAGCTCTCCAAAAATCGTATTAAAGTCGAGCAAGAAAGCAGGATCTACTTGCGGTAAAAAATTCAAAAATATTCACGTAGCAAATGTTGAATTTATAGAATTAAAAATACATACGAGATGCAATCGAAATAAAAATACAAGGGAGTATGGAGGCCACGACTATTAAGGGTCATTCATTATCTGCTGAGATTGAAAGCTGTGAAAGAGACTTCTATCTTCAAATTATAGCAATAACTCAACTTTATATCTTGTCAGAGATTGCTAGAAATTATTTAGTTCACGGTATTTCTTTAGATTAGTGATTATAAGTTCACATAAGTTTGTCTCGTTTGGTGAAGCAACCAAAAATTTCTCAAACACGATTTTCGATTGCATTAGTTTATTGAAAATCACAGAAAATATTCTTCAGGCAGCATCACGCTACTTATCACAAAGACAGCTGTTGTAGCTTAGACTTGCAGAAGCAGGCTGAACAGGTTTAGTTTATAAAAGGACTTAGTGTAGTGGATGAACGATTTTAGCCTTTCTCACCTGATCTTGATTCCGAAATCTCTGAAGGAATGGAAGTAATGCCCATAAGAAAGTGGCTCTTTCAGCAATTTCAGTCTTTCCAGTCAAATTACCAAGATATTGTTATATCTAATTAAAATAATAACACAACAGTCGGGACACTAATCTCAAAAAACCTTTTTCTGACAAAAAGAATATTTTACGATTCTGCTCTCTTCTGATATTCATTAGAAATTATACTACCGTGTCGCCATGTCATCTGTCATACTTACACAAAACAGCATTGCTTCCTGAACTATACATTTTGAAAACGTTCTCAAATATGGTAGAACTACAAATAGTGCAGACAAGAACGGCTTTCGACGTTGGATGAATGCAATAAAATCGATTGCGATGTGGCGCCCAACATCGCCTTAGCGACGACACGTCGCGTCGTATTATAGACTGCTATAATTTTAATTTACTTTACTTAATCGCTCCTCTTCTACCTTAGTTCAGGTGTAGAGGTTTCTTCTCTTATTTCGTTATGATTTTCCTCCATTCCTTTCTGTTTCTGGCCAGTTCTTCAGCTTGGATCCATGATAGGTTTTTCTTTTGTATTTTTTTGGCTATCTGGTCATTCCATCTATATCGAGGTCTTTTTGATTTCTTTCCATTTATCTTCATTTGCCAGATTTCTTTGTTGGCTTTTCCGGGTTAATTCTTGTGAGGTGTCCCCACCATTGTAGTTGGCGTTGCTCTATTATTTTATTGATGTCTGTTGTTTACAGCCTTTCTCTGATTACACTGTTTCTGATTCGGTCCATTAATACCTTCCACAAATATCTCATTTCCATCGCTTGTAGTCTGCTTTCGTGTCTTTCGTTTAAAATCCACGTTTCACTTCCGTAAATTAGTATCGGCAGAAACACTGGTTTAAATACTTTTATTTTAGTTCTGCGTGAAATTTCTCGTTTACATAGAAAAGTTTTATTTAGGGCGTAAAATAGTTTATTTGCACTTGCTATACGGTTGTTTATTTCTACATCTATTTTCCCGGTTTCTTCTATTGTGTGGTCTAGATATTTAAAGCTTCTTACTTGTTTTATCTCTTTGTTACTTATGGTTATTTTTATTGAGTGTGGTTCTCTGGTTCTCTATTACCATGGTTTTTGAATTATTGATATTAATTTCTAGTTTTTTCTCTTGTAATGCGGTGTTCCATATATCCATATTATATTGTAAGTTTTCCTCATTGTTCGATATGATTGCTAGCAGCGGTGACTAAAGTTTATTTGAAAATTTTCCATATTTGTTCTCAACTTCCATTTCTTATTTCCTAGTAATTTTTTTCTAGTATTTCTGTGACACTACTTTGGAACGTGACACAACATGACACAACGTGACACAACGTGCTACCACCTGACACAACATGCCTTTTACCCGTACAGCGATAAAGGTGATGGTGTAATCGATATACGGCGTAACTAGCTCATCAACTGTCGGGGAGGGGTAGTGGGTGGGTTATTTCTAATAAATACTAGCCAACTACCTATATACATATATACTCGGGCGCCACTTGGTTTATACCTGCTAAAGACCTTACCAGAAATAATTTTAAAATGCTTCTTCCCTAACCAAGCAACTCCAAAAGCATCCACCTGTACGCCTAATACTAATTTTACAGATAAAAAAACATATATAAAAATGATTAGAAAATCAGTAACCATGAGTAAAAACAGGAAAAAATCAGTAAAAATGTGCAAATAAATTAAAAATGAGTAACAGTGAGTAAGAAATGAGTAAGAATGAGTGAAAAATAATAAAAAATGGGTCAAAACTGAGTAAATAATGAGTGAAGAATGTGTACAAAATGAGTAAAGAATGATTTAAAAATGATTTGAGAATGAGTAAAAAATTAGTAAAATGGATAAAGGATGAGAGTTGATTTATGAGAGCTGCCAGCCTGCACCAATTAAAAATAACTGCTACTGCACACGATAAGGGTTTCAACCATATGGATGCAAAGGGGGTTGCTTGTTTATTGGAGTTATCGAAAGGGGGTTACGAATTGTTGTTCTGTTTGCTCTAAGTCGTCTAATCCGTATTTTGTCAACTAAATAGAACGTCCAAAAGGATAGAAAATTAATGTTTGCGAATACAATGGGAAAACTGGAAACTGGAAAAATGGAACTGGTTAAAAGATATTTTTCATTTTAAACAAAAAAATTTATTGTAGTAGAACTTTGTCCTTCAGGTACATAAACCATTTGTATTTAAAAAACAGTGCAACAGCAATTTCCCTTGTCTTTGAATATGTATAGGTTTATCTAAATTGTAGACTTTTAATAGCTTTCATTTATTTATGGCAAAAAGAGAAACCGTGAGTTAACTGACTGTAAACTTACCACTACTATTATAATTTTTCAATAGTTTATTGTCCATAGAAAGACCATAAACTTTGAAAATTCATTCTGATGATACATCCGTGCTTTTACTCGTTTAAAACATTTTGACCCATCCCACTATATAGTACGTGACTTGTAACCGTTCTTTTATGTAGGTAAGTTTAATATTTTACCAATAATTTAAATTTTTTAATCTGCAAAGTAAACGTCTCGAGAAATTATAATCTTCCTCTTGGAAACGTTTAATCTTAATAGAGACTTTAATTCTGGGCTGGGACACATTTTTCAAAAAAATCTCACAAAAGGATAAGTAAGCAATAAATAATCTATCTAATTTATTCCTTATTAAAATTTAATGCTAGTCATAGTGCGCTTCGAGAAAATTATTAGAAGTCGTGCAGAAACATTCCTAATCACATTTGAAGTTCAATATACAATAAATAGCACAACAGCAGAGAAGGTATAAAAAAACAATACAATTATCATCAATCTTTGTGGCATACCCATACACCTACGATTATAAATTAGTAAAGTATTTTTGCGCATTGCCGTTTAGATTTATATGGGAGCGTTTTGCACTAACTTGCAGTAAGTTACAAGTGATTTTAATTCCTGCAAGAGCTACGACTTTGTACTCGCTTTCTTGCTTCAATGTATTTTAATTTAAAAGGATGAAAAATTAAAAGTTATGTTATTTAAGTTATGTTAGTCTAAAACGTGTTTTAGGTATTTTTCTATTTAGTTCTCGCGGGTGGTGCAAGGTTTTACATTAATAAAGATTGTGGTTGTCTGGAGTAATTTTTCTATATACTTACATAATATTTTTAACTTAGGGTTAATGCTATCGCTGTTATGGGTGTTGTTAGGTTTACAAAATATGCGTGTGTTTTCTTACTTGTAGGCAAATTTAACATGGATATTATAATTACCTGCATTGTAATTATGATTCTGCAGTTTATGTAATAAAAAACAATTATTGATTAACTGCTTACATCTGCGCGATGCAAGCATTCTGCTGTGGTATATATACCCGGTTACGAAGAAGATTGATATTGATAAATGTTAAATTGATTTAAATTGAGAGTACAAACAAAACATATAACAACAAACTTCGGTAAAGGCACAGTGATGATATAAACAAAATATGAACCACCTACCTTTATTCTTAAAAAAATTCCCCAGCTAATAACAAACGCGGTGAAACTTCAATAAACCCCACCACCATGAGACTTTCAGGTGGGTCTCTAATTTAGGGCACTAAATAAATATAGATCTAGGAAACACCAATAAGTACACACAAAAAATATATAAACCCCAAATAATCTTTAAATTGAAATGACAAAAAATATATTAAACATAGAACACAAATAACACAAAAAAAACAAATTAAATATTAAAACAAACAAAAAATTTTGATATCATCTAGAAAAAGAAAAACTAATCCTAAAAAAGTTAATGCCTTTTATCCGAGGAGTAATATTTCTGGCATCCTCATAATCTTAAAAAATTATTTAAAACTAAATAAATACCTTAAAATATTAACAAAGATCAAATCAGAATTTGCGCCATCAGTTTGCCAACTGAAATTGTAACAACACAACAAATTCGCTGCTTTCCATATGATTTGAAATTAAAATGGTGGAATGACAAACATTTACTTCTTGTTCAAATAAAGTCCAAACAAATGGCATTAAAAATAATATTCAAATCCAACTGCTTGCTTGTAATACAGTAAGTTTATTTAATAATTAAATTTTATTTTAACAATTCCTTTCCTTCATCTAAATTGTAAAAAATTATCCATAAAAGTTTTCTTCTCGTAAATGAAAAAAATATTCCACAAATAAATTTATAGCACTGAATATTCGATTAATTAAATATAATTATTATTAAAAGTAGAAGATAAGTTCAAAGATTTATAATGATTATTTTTCACTTTGATACTTAAAAAAAGAACATAACCTTACATTTTTACTTTTATTATGTTTACATTTTTTAAACTCACAACATAACCTTTAAATTTTATAATTTTGCTCTGAACATATGTGCACTACTTGAAAGATCCAAAATAACAGGGAGTTTGTCACCAAATCGGTCGCTCTTTTTATATCCTTTTCAAAACAAAAACCAAATATAGTGATTTTTTGGTTACCTAATAGATAGCCAAAAAGATTCCCTTTTCAATGACATATTAGACTTCTACTAAAATAACATAAAAGTCTAATAGAATATGCCAATCAAATCATCTTTCATATACAACTATCAAATAACTAAAATTAATTTAAATGTTCAAAACTGCCTAGTTACATCTTCCTATGTTAACCAAATTCGACCTTACACCCTATTGAACATTATTCATTTATTTTTAGATACCCAAACTATGAAATAATAGCTAAATTACCTTATTCCAGATTGCCATATCAAACCGCAGAATCTTGCATTTTTATTTCTATGATATCTTTTACAAAAATTCAAACCCAACATTTACATTTATTTCAAAATTGTGCCCAAGGGACTGCTTGACAACAACTCAATGAAACAAATTAGCCACAAGCTAATAAATCTAGTTAAGATTTAACGATTTTACTATCTCGTTAACTTGTAACATAAATTCTGTACATTAATAATGCAGGTAAGGTAGCAAATATTTGCACATATCATCACTACCATGCACGTTGTCTGTTTTAAGTCAAAACTTTCCTAGATTTGGAAAGTTTGGAAACTAATGTCAAATGTCATCCTGACAATTGAATTTTGCAAACTGCAAAATCATTGGTATTTAGGACAAATATATGCTAGGTTTGTCATGGAAACACTTTACCCTTAGGAGTAAATCAGCTACTTTACATTCTCTTTTAGAGGCTAAAGTACAGATTTATATACAGCGCTATTAAATTAAATTGTATGTTGCAATATATGCAATGTGAAATTTGTCTATGTTGCATTGACAATAATCAAGTAAACGCAATATGCACATATAGGCTACCAATTATACAGCATTATATTGCATAGTAAATAAATAGCACTGTATAGATCGTGCAAGAGTACATTATATACAAAAAGACTCAAGTACATAGCTCTTTTAATCTCGAGGATGAAGTTTGTTGCCATGGAGAGTAACAGTTCAAGTAGCACAAATTGCTTTTTTTATTTACGTGTACAAATGAAAACATTTGGACACGCCATTTCGGTGTCCAGAAGTATACTAGAAACAAGAGCATTTTATTTTTAAAGTTGATATTACTATTGAACAGCTGTTCTTAAAACGCCAAACTTATTTACAATGTAAATTTGAATAACAAATGCAGAATTAAAATTTTCAGTGTTGCCAACTCTTGAAAATTTGACAAAGTTTTCCTAACAAATTTTATTTAAAAACTAAGTTATTATTTTCTAAATGATTACAAAATAACGTAAATAAAAAAAAATAGTATAAAGTATTCGTTTCATAAGACATTTTAGTGCACATGTTCTTTAGAAAACTCCCGCTATACGCGGGTCGTTTTCTGAACTTGGACGCGTACGCTAAAAACGTGTCTTATGAAACTAATCCTTTATTATACTATTTAACGCTAACAATATCTACTTCGCCTTTTTATAAAACTTAATGTTGTATAATTGAGAATTAACAACAATCTTCAAGTACTAATGGAGTATCTGTGTATCTACCCAAAATAGGAACAGTTTACGCAGCCTCGGTAAGCTCTGTAAAGGACACATTAATGCTTATGTAGCATTATGGGAACTTCTTTGTCTTGCTTTGTCAGCTTTTATAAACCATGCTAATCAGATTCTATTAAGTTACTGCATAAGGGCTGCACGCTTTATGTAGTAAAAAATTGCTTTAAATGTGTGTTACTGTTTACAATTATAAATCATCTATATTATAGTGTCTGTACAGCTTCAATATAACAACTCCGTAGTTGTTATAGTGCAGAAATATCACGGGAATCCAATTTTTTATAATTATATCGAAGTAGTAGGAAAGTTTTCTACGTATCTATTAAGATACGTCTCCAAAATTCCTTGGCTAAAGACACTCTATCAAAAATTATAAAAAGTTGTAATTATTAGCAAAATTTTCCTTTTTAAGTGGTAAAAAGTTAATTACACCTAGAACTGATAATTAGTTTTCCATATCCGTAGTAAATTCCGATGGCCATAGCTTTAACATGAGGCAGTTCAGCAATATATACATATATAAACATGTTATTGAATTTAAATCAAATAGATATGTAAATTACAATTCTAATACATCTTTAAAATATTTTAAAAAGGTTAATTAATAATCTTGTAGACAGACCAATTATTTTATCTTCAGAAAAATTTCATAAAAATAATGTTACAAGAAAAATTATTATCCTCTAACTTTTATAAATTCAAATAACAAATAAAATATATATAAAAAAATTTAAAACTCAAAAAGAAAATATCAATTTACAGCCTAATTTTCTAGGTAATGAATTCAATAATAACCAAAATAATACAGAAACTAAACTCGTAATTTTTCCTTTTATCCCTAAACCATCACAAACAATTGCCCAACAATTAAAAAAATATAATATTAACATTACATATAAAAACCGTATTACAATAGGTCAAGAATTTTTGAATAATTTAAAAGACAAAACAAGTATAGAAAATGAAACTAATATTGTTTGTCAAATTGATTGTAACAACTGTCAAGCTAATTATATAGGTCAAAAAAAACAAAATTTAAATAAAAAGAATAAACCAACATAAAAATTCAATCAAAGTTAAAATAGCAACGCAATACGTTCTAGAATTACATAAAGGCCTTTATCGAATCTCCGAATCTTGTTTTGCCGTGACTCATCTCTTAGAATTTAAATTTGAAGTATTTCAATTTGTACTTCGATAATTAATCCTCGAATTGCATTTATTGAATAATAAGTGTATACATACTACGTAAATAACTATATCTGTAAATGTTTATCGCAATAATTAAATATATTGTTTATATGTGTTGAGATTAATAGCTTTGATATTCATTCTAGTACTTAAAGTAGGTGCATAAATTATCTGTATGAGTTAATAGTTACAAATAGCTAAACAATAGCAGTCTATTGAGCAGCATTTATCAAGTTTTTGACAATAGAATAAAAAAAAGGCGGATACCCGCCCATTAGAAAATAATTTCGATATACATAGATTATAATTATAATTACTCTTCTTAATTACTGCATTATATTTTAATACTTCGTGAGTTTCCAAGCAATTTGGCTCGGGATTCTATTAATATCTATACATCAATAATAATTACTCTATCCTCCCTGCATATGCGAACGTCATATCTAATAAACCACGCCAAGCAACTCAGCAGCCTCTTAACGGTTTAGAACAAAACTATACAAAAAAAAAGGCGAAATGCAATTACAGCCGTTTAGTTTTCTCAGTAGAGTGCAATCACATAATTTGCAAATCCGGGCAGTTGCTTTTCCGACTAGGATCGCACTACACCACAGTAAATGTCACGAATCGGGCAAGGCGTGATTGTTGCTGGAAAAAATCCACGTTGCAGAGAGAAGAAAAAAATCTACCACGAACCATAACTGTTAGAGAAATACTTTCTTGTCAGATTATTCTCGTAATTAGTGTTAGTACTGACATTGTTCTCTTATTAAAATAAAATACTCAATTACGTAATTGTGTGATTTTGAAGACTGATTATTCGTGGAATTTACAAGAAAACGTGCTTTAGTTTATTAGATAAATTGGGGTAGTTAAGTTTTTCCCGTTACCATTTTTATTTTCTTGGATAATCATTCTTTGCTCAATGCAGTATTATTATAAAGGAGAAAACGGAACTGCATGCAATGATATGTTTTGATAACTACGAATTTGAATTTATTCTCACGGTTTTATGGACACTAATTAACCTTAATTATAAGGAAGTTAGTTTTGGTTGCATCAACTCCACAAGATTACAATCTATAACTAGATGGGCAAGTGGGAAAACTAGGCAGTTTGATGGGCTGCCCGCCACATTTTGAAAAGTTTTCTGGTTGGTCTCAGCCTGTACCGACTTGTTTCGTATATTCGCTACTGGAACACAATCATATAGCTAACTAGTTTTATTTATAACTACCTTGGTACAATCCGGCAAAACTATGGTATGGTAAGAAAATTCCCCTAACTTTTATTGATTATTTTAAATTAGCTGTACTATCTATGTTATTTTAGCAAAATAATTATTGACATTACAAGAAAACGTACATTTTGACCGTAATTTAAAGCTGGCTAAAATATTTAATTTCCTTATACAATTTCTGCTAGTGTAAAATTAGTGTTTCCTCTGTATCCCTTATGATTGGTTGAGAATTATTTTCATTTTGGATATGACTGTGTGACCACATCGCAGTCACGCAGTATGTACCTACATTGATACGTTTCCAGGTGTATATATAAACGCATTCTGTGTCATTAGTAGAAAATTAGCCTTGTTAGGTTTTTAGGTAAATGTATTAGATTTCTTTAAAAAAGAGGATTCTCTAAATCTGTCAGGACTTAAGCCCAGGAGGATAATTTAAAGCAGTAATTTCTCGTATGGATCGACTGTGCTGCAGTCCAACTTGAACTGCATGATAAGCAGCTTTGGTCGTATGGAAGTATTACCGGTGATCCAATATGATCTACCACTACCTAAGCTGATCTAACCGTTAGGAGACGGTTTTAGGTGTTCGAGAAGCATTTTCTTGGGTATTCTGTTTTCCAACTTACTTGGAATCTCTCAAAGTTCTTGGTTTTTACTAGCCGAATTGCACACGAAATGGCATGGTCTTACTGCTTGGAAGCAAGCCTTAACTTAACTAAACTTAAATTAACGAGGTTGAAGTTGAACTTTGGGCGAACGCTTGCATTTCCAATCGGTTTGAAATTATTGAATCATTAAATCAGCTTAACTCATTACAGGACTATGTAATTTAGCGTATTCATGCAATCTCTTCTAGCGTATTCAGTTGTGTCGAAAGTTGTTACAATTTTTCAACCGACTTCACATAGTTTCGCTGAATAGCAGCTAACCTCAGCCATTTTCATGCAATTCTTCATTTTCTTGGTTTCTATTGTCCCGGAAGCATTCTCAACCTTTTTGTTTCAGTCGTTCATATTTTTAGCTAATAGGTACTGTTGTGAATGGCTCACAACTTGCATTCATTGCGTAGATAGGGAATGGTACTTGGCAACAAGAATAATAAACAAATCATATAATATGAAAATAAAATATCTCATAAAAGTTAAAAAAAATATCTCATAAAAGTTACTGCTTGCGTTTTATTAACTCTTACAAGAGATATATGTAGCCCTAACACCACCAAATGTTAACCTCGCAACATTTGGTGACCCGACGTTCCTGAAGAAGAATTTAGCAGCACTGGTCTTTGCCTGCTGCCCTGAATTCTCCTGGTGAACAACCGCTAGTTCTCCTTTCATCATCTGTCATCAGCTACTACTCGACTTCTGTCATCGTGAGATACTGCTACCTGCTTCGCTTACGTGACTTGTCGTGGCTGGTTGGAGGTGACCGTTGGAACCGAAACTAGTGCTCCTTCTCATCCAATAAGTATTTTTACTTACTTATTTAATATTTCAAATGGCGACTGTCAAAGTTCCATTTCCAGTTTTTACGAGTAACGATATCGATCTGTATTTTATTTTAGTGGAAATATACTTTACTCGTATGCTGATCAACGATGAGCTCGCCAAATATAACTTATTAACCCTAAACTTACCTTTCGACGTTTTAGGACCTGACCATTAACCCCCCGAGACAACGACCATACACTACCTTGAAACGGGCAGTGATAAAATCTATCCTAGGACCACGAGAATCTCGAATTAATAATCTTTTGGAGACTCTTCAATTCTCTGGTAGTGTCAAAGAACTACTTTTTAACATTCAAAAATTGGCAATCGATCTCGATTTAACTGAAGAATTAACCAAAGACTTTTTAATAGCTAAGCTACCATCAGAACTTAAGATTCAATCCTTAAATTTCAATGACTTACCGTTAATATCCTTTGTAGAAAAATTAGATTTAATTTATTCTATGCAAAAGGCACCACAACCTTTAACTACTCCTGCATTAGAAGCTAAGCTAGATAATTTGACGACTAGATAATTTTAATCTTACAACCATTTCCAATGAGCTTTCTACCATAAACAAGCGACAATCCTCTGTAACTCCCACAATTTCTCCGAACCCCCAAAATCCTCAGCATTTCAATAAACGCCGTTCCATGCCTTCAGGCAATGCCAATTCACAATTATAACCGTGCTATTATCACAAACGCTTTCAAAATAATGCACGTAATTGTACGGGAAATTGTTCATACCAAACAAAAAAATTATCTTCGCACTCTCCTGGCCTCCAGGGAGGGCCATGCAGGGTTAATTCAATCCCTCCAACTTCTCCTTTACCAATCACTTATCATTCAATCTTTTTACAGGACCTAACCTACAAAATTAGTTTTGTGGTTGATACTGGTGCGGATTATTCCATTTTACCCACCCACGTTGCAGTTTCCTGTAACCAAACAATCACGCCTGCCAACCTTTCATTTATGGCCGTGAACAACACGTCAATTCCTGTGACAGGTATTGTAACTTTGAGGTTACATTTCCTGATTCCTGGCCTACAGCCATGCCCCTGGAAATTTTATGTCGCTGACATATCTACAGCCATTCTAGGCCTGGATTTTTTACAGCAACACAACCTAACCATTGACTGCTTTTCTCGACGAGTCATTTGCAAGACAGATGTCAAGCTCGCCCGAAACCGCAGGCACAGCAGAGACGCTACCTCCTGGTGACGACCAAGACATCACAGCCCCCATCGCCCCAACAGACAGTTATCGTTTGGTTGGCGATTATAGAAAACTCAATTCAGTGACAGTACCAGATCGTTACCCGATTCCTTTTTTAACGGACTTTACAAGAAAACTCGCTGGCGCAACCATATTCTCGAAGCTAGGCCTCCGAAAGGCCTACTTCGCAATACCAATCGCGGCAGAGGACATTCACAAGACTGCTATTATCACACCTCTGGGGCTCTTTGAGTTCAAACGGATGTGTTTCGGACTACGGAATGCAGCCAGCACCTGGAGTCGTTTCATGAACACTGTATTATCAGGGCTCCCATTTTGTTTTTCATACCTAGACGATATCCTAGTCTTTAGTGCTGATTCGCAGCAACATATTGAGCATTTACACCAAGTATTTTCCCGATTAAAAGACAATGGCCTAATTATAAACCCACCAAAGTGTTCAACCTCGCTACAGTACTACAGTTTATTTCAAATGTAATTAATTTATATCTAAGAAATAAACCCAGTTATCATTAAAGTTTTGTTATTCCTCTTGCAAACTTTAATATTTCTTGTTATTTCGAGAGGCTGTTAATATACTAAAAATTTACTTTATTTTAACGGAATTGTTAATCACCCCAACAGGTCATATTCATAGGATCTTAAGATTCTTTAGCACTGGTAAATGTATATTCATAGAACTATAAACTTTGCTTCTAAGCAAAGTCCAACGATTCTCAATCAAATTTTCATCCAAAAAATTGCCGCAAAAAAGAAGAACCGTTGTTTGTTAATTTTGGGGTCTGATAATAATAATAATAATATACACTGAATAATAGATTGTAAAGACTGTGGTCTATCACAACACTGTATTTTAAACGGTGTCTCATAACCACACATTGAATTTGAACTAATGCCAATACGTATTTTGCTAACGATGTTACCGTTTTCTCAACGTAAAACCGGCTAAAAATGTTATAATATCCCTCTTTTCTGTTGGTAGATTTCTAGCGGGCCACTCGTAACCATCCAAATCTCAAAAACATCCACAGAATAGAATCAGAAAAAGAAAAATAAAACTAACTCATTGTGGGCAGCATAAAATGGAGCCATTTAATTTCTTGTTGAACAGAATTAATTAAAGAGACAAGATTTCTTGTCTTGTACGACTACTTCTTGTCTTGGCTTGCAAAACAAGACAAGAATTCTAATAAACGGTTGTCTTGCATGTTTACGGTTGGAATTTACGCCGGGACTTCCCCGTTTCTTGATTTTCCTGGAATTCTTACACTGTTGCGACTCGGAGATTTAGCTGTTAATTAGCTGTGTCGTTCTGTTAATGAATCATAACCTCATTGTCAGTAATCAATTGGACTTTGCGAAGCATACGTATGGACCAATAAAGCATAGTCAATAGCAATAAAACATTTAACACAGGCAAGAGCACATTGAAGGACAGATGAATGGTGCAGCGAACGAAATGAATATTTTGCTTATAAACGGGTAAGCGAAGATACTGACAGTGTGTGCAATCATACAAAAGTCTACCCTGATTTTTTTGAAAATGCTGAAACCTTTATACGTTAATTTCTGGTTTGACGTTTTCAATGGCTAATAATTATAATAAAGAACCAAACTTCTGTAATATTTTCTTTTATTGTTTTAGTTTTTAGGTTATTACGTAATTTCTAGGCACCTAAATGTTGATATCTTATTAGTCACCACATTAGAAAATATGTGTAATAGTGTAATAGAAAAATATTTTATATATTGTTTTTATATTTTTTTGTTTTATTTATACAGCTTTTAAATACCTAAATAAAATATATTATAAATTCATGATATATCTAGACTAACACTGCCAATAATAATTCAAACATACCAATATCTTTTCAAAACCTGAATTTTAGCAACACTGCAAGAAAATCTTGCTATTCTTGCACTTTTTTTTGCAGAAAAGATTCTTGTCTTGTCTTGCGCAACTGGTTGTGATTCTTGTCTTGTTCTTGTCTTGTAATTTGTGCAAGAACAAGAAAAATGCAAGACTCTCGTGAAACACTAATACCTACTACAAGGTTTACTCTTCCTAAAACATCTAACAATTATTAAAGATAATCAAATACAAACATAGTATTCGAAACGCGAGTACGTTATTACCAATAGAAGATCAGCCAAAAAAGTTTATTAATTCGCATTTTCACCTAATCACTAAAGGGTTAGAAGGCGTATTTAAAAACGAAGGAACGATATTGTGTTATACATCAAATAATTCATTAAAGAACCTGTTAGGCAATCCAAAAGATAAAACTTGAAAACGAGAATATACCAAATCGAATACAATGGTTGTAATAAAATTTATATTGGAAAGACAAAGAGTTGTATTTTGACTAGATTTAAAGAACATATTTTAAATAACTACAATCGCACAGAAAAATCAAGTGTCACGCGATTCAAGTTAATAAATTGAAACTATAGAAAAATGTTCTTTCAGCCAAAGAACTTGATGTCTATGAAAGTATCTTTATTTAAAAGAACTAGAATCTATTAAACAAAGAGCCGGGTTAGATAGATTAATTCGGTGCTGTTAACGCTGGTACGCAGATTAAAAGGAAAACCGAGGAAAAATTGGCAATAAAATAGTTTTAAACTATTAGATTTTGCAGGGATAGACTCAATAAAATGTGATTACATATACCTAATAAAGTATAAAAACTGTTTCGAAGGACATAATCGTTTTAGATTTAGATAATTAAAAAGATAAGATTAATTAATATTAATCATTTATATTATAATGTTGTTAACAGAGGAATATAACAATTTTTTTCTGCAAAGTTATCGACTTCCATTTAGTAATAAATATAAACAAAACAGATTAATGGTGAACAAAAGATAAAAATAAATACATAATACTTTCTTTCTAAAGTGACTGCATAAGAAAAATCGGATTTGTTTTTATTTATCAAAATATAAAATTGTAAAACAGACCTTTTAATGTGTAACAGCAGCAATTTTATTAAAGTTTTCATTTGCGTAATTATATATTCTTTAATTACTATGTGGAACAATACAATATATACGTACCTCACATATTGACAGAGGGTTCGTCTGATTGAATCCTTATGAATCCCCAATTTTAAAATATTATATTTCAGGCACTGGTGTATAGTGTACACGGTGGTTTCTATTTCTTTATCTTGGAAACTGTAATAGTTATCACAAAAGCTAAATATCAAAGTTGGTTGGTATGAAACAAATTGTAATTTTTGATATTCTTGTATATACAGGGTGAGTAGCTTTGCTACAGCTACTATCAACTTTTCATTGTAAATGGAACACCCTATATATTTTATAATCTTCGATTCTAAACTTAATTTAGATATTTAGTAAGATATTAAGTGTCGTGCACTATTATAATTAGTTAAATGTAGGTAACTTAAGAGTATAGTTAATTGATTTTAACTTTACAAAAACAAACCAAGTAAATTTTACTAAAACTGACAATGGAACAAACACGAAACTGTGGTTACTTCGTTAACTACATGTTGACATGTGGCGCTGTTGACAGTTTTACTATTATTAAGAATTGAATTAATTATCGATCTCTTGATCTTTGTATCGATTATTTCGAATACTTTCTCGTGTAGACGTTTGTGAAGAAACTGATTTACATTTCTGCATGATGCGTTGCCTACCTACATATTTTTTACCACAATTTGATAATGTCGTTAATTTTCCCTTTATGTCATTGTAAAGTTAAAACAAAATACTATACTATTCAATTTTCAAAAAAAAATTAATATATGTATTTACTAAAAATATTTAAAAAAGTGTAGAATCGAAGATCCTAAACATATATGGGGTGTTCCTTTAAAATTAAAAAGTTGGTAGCCATAGCAAAACGACTGATTCTGTATATACAAAATTATTATAAAACTAAAATTTATTTTTTTGCCTACATGATCAGAAAGTACTTTCTAAATGTCCTGTTTTGAGGTCATTTAAGGCTTCTTTTCTGTCTTCTTATGTCAAAGTTTTTGCTGCCTTCTTATGTCAAATACATAATCTCTACACTCCTACTAAATAGAAATATGTGTAATGAATTTTTTCAATAATTAAAAGTTTGTTATTATTAGCTATTATTTAGTCGTCTTGTTACTTTAATCTTGTGTACTATTTTGTTAATAAATAGGTGATATAGAATTATTTTATTATTATTGCTTAAGATTGCAACAGCAAAAACACGCACATGATATACGAATCGAGCACCCCTCTTTTAAATAACTTGAACTCGACCACACGAGTCTTGCGTTACCACGCATAATCACGTGCCCCAGCCAGAGCTTGTAGGCTGGATAGTACCGCTGAAACAGCGAAGCACTACGCATGTTCTATTTATGGTCTTTTGATTATTTTAATTTAATTAATATGTCATTAAAAAAATCTAGCGTTTTCTCGTTTTCATTCACACCATCACATTCTTCTAACATAAGTTTATTTTATTTTAAGGTAAATTGGGTTGCTGTTTAAAATTTGGAGTTCCATTTTAAAGTGCAATAGCAGGCTAGCGAAAAACCGTCACTCGGACAGAAAAGCATTTGAAGCCCTTAGTTTTCTGCCCTCGCTTCGTGGGGCTTCAAACAACTGCGGGCTTCAAGTGCTAACTTTCTGCCCTTGAGGCACAAAATACTATTACATCAAACAACTCTGTTATTTACATAACTTTGTTCGTAGCTGTTACAGTTTCCGAGATAGGTACATGGTTGTCTTTGTTGCCACCCTGTACTACTTTGTAACATAGTAGCCGCACATATTCTCATTAATATTGAATTATTATTAATCTTTAAATTATTTAATTTTTACCAGTGAAAAATTAAAGTTTTGTAAATATAAACAAATTGATACATTCTTATGTAATGATTATTGCTTTGGTTTGTATTTTCTCATGATGCACTGATGAATTGAATTCTTATTAATAAATGTTTTTTGGGATATAAAATTTCCTATATTATGTTTATATAAATAACCTTTGTCAACGTGCAAAAATAGTACATAATTTATGGATTGCAGAGTTGTAAGTAAATTGTCCTGGTAAAATTAAGTTAATAATAAAATTTTAGCAGTAGGTACCATATAACAAATACATTCCAAGGATATTTTTTAAGAAGTTGACAATGAAGGATTTTATGAAGAAATATTAAAAATATTTATTATTTAATGGGGATAACTCGGAATTCAACAATATCAATTGATTAATGATATACAAGATTTAATTGCAAAAGATTTCAATAAAATTAAGTTACTATGCATTTTATAAATATATTTGCAAAAATAGATTTGTACAGAAAAATTGTTGCTGTTAATAACCTCCAACATTCACAAGGCGTTTTAGTGGTTGAAAGCTTGAAATGTACAAATGCCTATGCAACACTGCCTGCTGCAGTAGAATAAAAGGGTAATATTAGTATGTAAAAGACCTATAATGAACAAGATAAGTTACTAACAATTCAGATGTTTCAATTGTTTTCCACTATTTTCAATTTAATTAATTTAACTGTATAATGAAATTATACAATATTGTAACAATTTAACATCCTTTTTATTTTGACTTTCCCTTTTTGAGATTACATTACGATAGGAAAACAAAAGTTGATAGAATTGGGAAAAATACTTGCATAAAAAAAGTCAATAAATTCTAAGCAGAGTGAATACAAAAAAAGAACCCATATTTAAAGTAAGTAGCTTGTCTGAATAAAAGATTTACAATTCATTAATATTAAAATATAGTTTCTTTCTACCACAACAAAAAGAACCCAAAAAAACTACTAACCACGAATTTACGAACAATCAGTTTAAAAATGCTAATATAAACATTTCTTAACTCATTAAATTTTAATTTAATTATCCCTAGGCAAAATGCTCGCACCTGTATCCTGCCATAGAATAAATTTTTCTTGTGTCACTAAAAGGATTTTTTCCAACTGTGGAAGTAATGTAAAAAGGATGAAATTTCTTTTTCCAAACACGAAGTACGTGCGAGAAACTGACAAGACTTCAGGAAGAGATCCGTATAATAGAAAGGGAATGTCATAATAACGATGGCGTGCTATACGGATTTCAGAATTCAGACAAACCGCATTTACAACAGTTTCTTGCTAAATGATACACTTGCTGGTGCACGCATTCGCAGCCCTGTAATTATCATCGTGCTTCGTGCTTCCCGTGCAATGTCCGGATGGTCTTGTGCTAATAATTATTATTATCTACCCATTTATTATACTTAAATAGGAGTATTTCCTGTCCCCTATGCTTTATATCTTATTATACTATACAATGTACAATGTACGTAGTAAAAACAGCTATTCTTGGATACTGAAAGAGGAAAAAATGTGGACACTTTTACCCACACATAAGGTATTTACGAATAATACTTGCATTTTGTGCTTATGGCAATGAAATTAATGCACTCGGTGTATGTTAGTCGTGACTAGAGTTTTGCCCTTGCTCATCCGCCGATCCTAGCACTGATAAAGTGTGTTTGTGTCGTTGCCCCGCTTCAGAATTTCATGACTCATATGATAATCAGATAAGATGTAACTGAATTTAATTCTCATTTCAACATCTTGTATTGTCTTTGGAGCATTTCTATACGTAATAAAAATAATTATTAAAGTGGCCTACTTGATTGAACTGCAATAAATTTTACTAAACAAACATAGAAACGTGATATGTACACACATAATTGATCTTGCAGTATGAGCTAACGGATGCGAAGAATAAAAATAAACATTACAAAATATATTGTCAAAATCTTATTTAAAAAAAACTTTAAATTTCTAGATTTTGAAAATATCAAAAAAAACTTCATAAACTAATTGTAAATAGTAAGTTAATTATTAGCCCAATATTCGATTCACAAGAAAACGAAGGTATTTCCTTCAGGATTTCAATTTCTAAATTAACCTAATTTTTTAAACCAATTATACAACCAAACTAATCCTACAAGGTCTTTCATCCGAGATTTACAAGATAAGCTCTAAACTGAACACAGTTATTTTTTTTATATATGGTTCATCATCTTTATATGATTTACTAGCTAGCTGCCTGTCATGTTGCCAATGTCGGTTTTTTCTTGAGGTCTCGGGTGAGTGATTTACAATAAATGGAATAATAAATAAATAACTTCCTAAAATATAAAACTACGATTTTTAAGATTTTGTTCACTATTTTCGTTAAATCGCCTGCATCACTCTCGTGTGGTCGCTAAGCTTTTCGTCGAGAATATTCATTCTCCCTTCTTTACACAAACGGTACCATTGTCAAATCTTACTGACATTCACATAATTCGGCCCACATACCTCACAGTGTTGCTTAAGAGTTTATGCAACACTATTATCTTTTCGCTAGCAGAATCTGGATCACGCTGCGAAGCTCAAAACTGGCGGGAAAATTTCTGCAACAATACCTAAATACGTTATGAATCATTGTTACGATTCGTCGTTACGTTTATAAATTGTTATTAATAAACGTAACATGAATTCGAATATAACTAAATATATAGAACGTAAATAATATAGAATGCAATAATAATAATATAGATAAAACATTTTATAGAATGTAGAAAGCAAATATGTAATGAACCAATTATTATATAGACAGAAGAAAATATAGAAATTGATATTTTTATTTAAAATAATTATATTGTTCTAAACATTTATTTTTTTAAGAATTTAAAATTAATTTAAATAATTTAATAAATAAAAGAAGAAGTCAAGTCAAGAAAACAACTCTGCTTTTATATAGAATCAAATAATATAAAAAAGACACTTTATACTTTATACTTATAACGTAAATAATATAGTGAAATAAATAAAGATTATTAAAAGTTTCACAGTTTTATTAAAATACAACCTGACAATATTGTTTCGACAGCTATGCTGTCATTATCAAAGGTAATATAATTATAAACAAACACGTCGCTAAGGTAGATACAAAATAGGTAACTAGATAAAATAATAATAATAATCATAATTAAATATCTAATACTTCCAGTAACGGAGAATTACTGAGCTCAAGTTGTTCATTCATTAAAGGTACCCTGAGTTTGTGTTTGTATATCTCAAAGGCTTCTAAAATGTCTAATTTGCGTTTGTTATTACAAAAATGTAGGAATTTAATATTATTTTGAGGAGTCATTGTGTGATTTTGTTCTAAAAGGTGTTTGGCGTTTTTGATTTTTCAGGATGTTTATTTTTGTAATGACGTACGTGTTCTTTATATCTTATGTCAAAATTTCGAAGTGTTTGTCCAATATATAAAGAATATAATTGACATAAGATATAAAGAACACGTACGTCATTACAAAAATAAACATCCTGAAAAATCGAATTACGCCAAACACCTTTTAGAACAAAATCACACAATGACTCCTCAAAATAATATTAAATTCCTACATTTTTGTAATAACAAACGCAAATTAGACATTTTAGAAGCCTTTGAGATATACAAACACAAACTCAGGGTACCTTTAATGAATGAACAACTTGAGCTCAGTAATTCTCCGTTACTGGAAGTATTAGATATTTAATTATGATGATTATTATTATTTTATCTAGTTACCTATTTTGTATCTACCTTAGCGACGTGTTTGTTTATAATTATATTACCTTTGATAATGACAGCATAGCTGTCGAAACAATATTGTCAGGTTGTATTTTAATAAAACTGTGAACTTTTAATAATCTTTATTTATTTCATGATTATGGCAGCCTTGGTAGTGTAATGTCTGGCGTGCCGGACTTTCACCCAATCGGCCCGGGTTCGACTCCCGGCGCTGGCAGATCTGGTTAAGGTTTTCTGCAGCTTCCCTTAGCTGTAACACAAATGTGGGATTTGCGCTGTTCCATCTATAAGTCGGCTGCAGCCGCACATTGGGCCTACATAATAATAATAATCGCCCCCTCCCTCCCGCACAAGCTTATAGCTTCTGGGGCCTTGGTTAAGGTTATGGGTTGTAGTAATTATTATTATTATTATTATTATTATGGAGCTCCACAAAATAAGGCTGGAAACAATAAACAAAAAAATAAATAATATAGAATGTAAAAATGTAGAAAACCAATAATATAGAAAGCAAATATGTATAACAACAATTATATAGAAATTTATATTTTTATTTCTAATTATTGCTATAATTATGTTGCGTAACATCTATTCTTAAAAATCAAAGATAATAAATAAATTTTTCTTGAATAAATATATACCATTACATTTTTCTTCATTAAGGCCAAAGAACTAACAAAGAAAATATAGATTATGTAATACAATTTTCAGTTTATTTATAATTATGCCCAAAAAATGTACTGTGTAAATGTTTTTTCTTAAAAGAAATTATTTATTTTTATAAATTTATTGAATATAAAATTTAAATTTAATTATAATTAACTTTAATTATTGTTTTATTCATATTTTTAATTCAATATATTAATAATTTTTATTTAAAAAGAAAATATGTTTTGTATTGTGCTAATAATTAATAATTTTTAAAAATAGTTTAGCATTAAACATAAGAAAATTAGCATTCAGCTAAGTATTATGGAAAATTAGTATTAGTAAGTATATTTCAATATTTTTGTTCCA
This sequence comes from Agrypnus murinus, assembly GCA_929113105.1. Classification (NCBI taxonomy): domain Eukaryota; kingdom Metazoa; phylum Arthropoda; class Insecta; order Coleoptera; family Elateridae; genus Agrypnus; species Agrypnus murinus. The sequence goes on from OV816031.1 coordinate 120,426,656, forward strand.
CTATTAAAAATTACTATTCTACATTGTTGCTTTTCTGTATTATTGGGTTTCTATACTGCATATTACGTTCTATATAAACACCTTTTCTATATTATTGCATTCTATATTAGTATTTACATTTTATATTTTTTATTCTATATACCTGGAACCCCATGAAAGAAAAGATGATAGAAACAATCTATCAAGTTTGGTGAAATTATCATAATAGTCAAATTAGGGAAATGCATAAAAAAACTAATTATTTCAATACCCGAAAGAATAAACATGCATCTTACTGCGAACATACAAATGTTTATTGTATTGTTTCTATTCTAACAAAAACTTTAAAAAATAATTCTATAAGTAGGTATTGTATTGTTGTTCACGCTAGTTTAAACAATACTATTCAGTTTTAATAAAATTTAAATAAACCAAAAGTCAACAATTCCATGACAATTTCCTATATTTTATAAATATGTTGTACCTCGTAAAAATTCAAAACTTTATAATTTTTAATATTAATTGATTAATAAAATTAAATTAATCTTAAAATTATTTTTTTAGTCTATAATAACTTGTGAAATTCGAATATTTTTATATATTACATTTTTTATTTATTTTTTTTGAAAGAAGTCATTAAAATAGTCTTTAAACCACATTTTAAAATCTAATAATTTAATGTTTACATGTTTACCCAGTGATTACATTTGATCTCGCAGATCCATTTCTAAGTAATTAGATAGAAATGGTTTTGTCATCAATTTTTTCGAAAGAGCTTTTAAACCAATGGTGTGTGTTTTACATTTCGTTGTTTTGTGAACCTATGGCATCATTCTCCCTGAAGCTACTAATGCATTTGTGTGTACCAGCTATCCTTTTTTCTTTTTTAACATTTTATATCTTTTAGCAAATAAAGAATAAATAAGAACACTAATTTGGAATTATAAATCTCTTGCTTTAGATTAAATAAAAGATAATCAAAATGCAATGATCTAAATTTGATTTAAATTTTGATTAATTCCTTCAGCTAGTTGAAACCATTCTATAATGTATTATAATTAAACTAATTATTTTATTGAAGAGTATCTTTCCTAGCTTCTTTCAAAATTGGTTATTTATTTTTTTAACACGAATTACACAAAAGTAGTACGCCCCTTTTCTCTATTTATTGATTTTGGTAATCCTGTGGAACAACCACCTGTCATGAATGTTTTCAAATGTCTAAATGTGCTAGAAACTCACTTTGAACGTTGTGGCTCATCAGGTCGTTCCGTACGCAGGAATAATGCAAAAGTTGTTACATATGAGAGATAGTGAATTGTGTTAAAGGTGTTTATAGCAATTTTCTTCATTATTAGTCGGAAAGTCCAAATTTTTGCAATATATTTTTGAATCACTTATTAAAATAATAGTACTCTGCGCCATACTATACGGAATGGTGAAAAATGATATTCTTATATTTTTTGATTTAATGTTAATCTTTATTCGAGATAAACAACTTGTTTTTTTCTGTTATTCGCATATTGCTTTTAGCTTTTATTTGATCTTTATGGTCCCACGTAAGTTCTAATACATTCCTAAGATTTCATTTTGCATTTTTCGAATATTAAATGTCAATTTTCCGAATACTTTTCTCTTAACTAATAAAACCATCCAAAATAAATATGATAACAATAAATGTTGAAAGTTTATAAATAAATTATTTTTTTATTTATTTTCAGTTATACGATCGAGTGAGGTTAGGAATGCATTCCACATTCTCGCTGTGAAATGTTCGCCTGAGGAATTTCTTTTTGAAGAATTAAGGTGAGTCAGCCAATTGTACCAATAAATCTTTCTTCTCGCGAGTTTTATTTAATCATGTCTCGTTATTTTTTTTTACAATTTATCATGTTATCGTTATCTAGCGTCTCTAATAATAATAATCAATTTTTTTGATAACACTAAAAATTGAGGGTGTAAACTTTTTCCTTTTATGGGTTTTACTGATAAGTGATAGACGAACCGTATAGATTACAGGGATAGGATCTCTCTCTCCCTTGTCGAAAGACGAGCCTGGTAAAATACCGGAATATATCAGTAACCCATGATTAATACTTCAATCTTCTAGTCGGGATCGTTGAGCGTTACAAATGCTTTACTGTATGTCCATCTTAACCTGTTTTCAGTTCATGTTTGCTATCGAGCTCTAAATTTTAAATTTCTCAATTTTAATTAAAATTTAGATTCGACGAATTTAGTTAACAACTATTTATTAGGTGTTAGATAATTAATTCAAAATTAATTATGGTAAGATTATTAAATCGTCTGGGTTAGGTTAATTACACTTAATAAAGCTGTTGAAACAATTTTAAAAGTATTACAGAAAGTTTTATTATGGAAATGCTAGAATTGGCCTTTTGATGCATTTTTATTAGGAAATCTGCATAACAGAAATGGTGGATAGAAGTAGAACGTGTTATATGAGAGGATATTGGTCGAAAAAGGGCCATTTATTTTAAAATGGGTTATTTTTTATAATATCCCCAAAAAAACTTCGGTACTTTGTTACTGTCACATATTTTAAATATATCAATTATGTCCGTGAAAAGAACTACAGACATTTCTCATTCTCAGCCTTCCTATCACAGAAGTTTAAAAATAGAAAGTCGTAAACTTAAAATTTTATTAGTAGTCGACTTTTTAAATTTTTTCCTGCTTCAGTTGAAACGGAAATTATAAAACTTGCAAATTAAGGTGCATTTTAAAATTTTGAAGGAATTTCTTTTGTCGTCGGAAGTAGACTCTCTTGCGTGTGTATTGTGAATGGAATATATTTTAAAAAAAGTTTTGTGTGTATTTTATAATACACGAACCGTTCGCGCACATGCATATTACACACACAAAACACCTATCTAACTTTTTTTAATGAGACAGGATGGCTTGTTGTGCACAAATTTATTGCATGTGAAATCTACTATCACAGCTTTATAGGTGTGTAAATTAATGCAACTTTTATTTATCACAAAATAAATATCTCGTAGCTATTTGAATAATAAATGCTTTATGTACGAGGAATGAAAAAAAGAACAACTTTTACTTGCGTCTTTAACTGCGTTATCAATAAAAACATCGTTATTGTGCCTGTGACAAAAATATGGAAATTAAGGTTCCAAAGGTGCTAGTTACTCGTACCTATTCATTATAAAATTAATTAATTAATTTTAAAATACAAATATTTGTAGATATAAATTTATGGAATACGTCAAAGTTGATTTATTTTTAATACTTTTCACTGTTGCCATTAATTTCACGTGACATTTATAAACTCTTTTTGGACTGTATAGTTTAATAATTCTGTCTTATTAATTTATACCGACGGGATTGGTAAAATACGTTTGTAATTATGTGAACCCCCATGGTTTGATTCCATAATTGCCTTTTAATCTTGTAGAGAGATTTTTACAAAAAATAATACAAGGGTGGCTTTATAAACAAGGGTGGTCTCCTATATAAACATAGGAAAGGTAGAAATGGCTTATCCCAAGCAGCATTTTTAGTCCTCGCTACGTATCAGCAACTACCAGTGGAACTATTAAGTTTTTGCCACTAGTCACAAGCACGTAATTGCTACGGTTTCATTACGTGTCTGGAACCAAAATGGGAAACAATTTTTGGGTAGCAGATACGTGACGGTGTAGTAATTGCTACTTTCGTGGAACTTCTTTTCTCTTTGACACATCGTGACGCATGGTTACTCTCTCTTACTCTTGCAATTTAACGAATATTATATCATTTTCTATACTAATGCTGCGATCGTGTCACAAAATGGATTACTATTTTACGTAATACGTACTTAATAATAAAAAGAGCGATGAATTGTTTGATTATTTTGTCATTCCAGTATAATAAGATCAGAAACCATTGCAACCATTGCAAGCCATTTAAAGTTTTAATAAAGTAAGTTTAGGAAAGTTACTGCTACAATCATAATACCACTTTGAAGCTGCCACGATTTTAAAGTAATTATACTAAGTGGCAATACCGTTCCACATACTTTAAAAGTTACTTAGAAGTAATGAAACGACCTAGTTCCAATAAATAGTATAAACAACTACACAATTACTAAAATATTCCGAATTGAAGTAATTAAACCTATAAAGTCATAAATTTAGTTGTAGTTACGTAACAACTACCCAATCAAAATTCCGATCTCAGTCACTACTACTTAGATGCTGCTTGGGATACTTTTGTGCCAACGATGTGTCTTAATGTGCTGCATATTGAAAGCGGTTTTTTCATTTTTACTTGGAGGAGCTAAGTCGATTCGCAGCATCCCTAGTTCTCGCACTGTGCAGCACTTAACAAAACAAAAAATCTAAACCAATACGCAGATGAATTTTTGGGGGTGCAACTTTGAAGGGCCTAATTCAATTATTAGCCCCTATAAAATTTATAAATTTATCTATTTAAAGATTGCATCGTTGTGCTGTATTGTGCGTCTTAAACAACAATGTAAGATAACACGCAGAATAATTTTTTGGGGTGTAACTTTGAAGGGACTAACTAAGGGACTAAAATATTAATAACTGCCTAAAAAGTATGTTATGTGAGTAGTAAACTGTTTGTAGGTACGTAAATAATTTCCTATTCTAACTTTTTACTGTTTTACTGTTTATAAGCAGGTAAATCTGCAACGTTCCCCCGTTAGGTCAGTAAGTAGAGACGAAAGCTTCGTTTCCAATGCAGTGGCAGAGTCTAGAATGCATTGCGTCCGATAGTGAACTGTTGCAGATTATTTAGTCATGTTCTTAATTTCACCTAATACACAAAAATAAATGCAGACTATAAATCAAGGGATGCTTTTACTAAGTTTTCCAACCATCAACACTTTTCCATGGTCTGCTGTCCACAGTAGTTAGAACAAATATTCGTCACACAGAATCTGTATTATTTAAGGACGTTCTCCTGGGCGCAGATATTCCATAGTTGATAATTTATTTAAGTTTTAGCAGTTCTAATTTTCTTAGCGTACATTTTTAAGAAGTAACAAATTTCGGAGGTTCTCAATAAGTGGATTTCAATTACTGCAAATTTGTCTTCGATCGGCACCACAGAATACCAAAAACGACTTGATTTCTTATGAATTTATAGCAATTCGATTCTTTTGAATAACTGTTTTTACATAACGATTGCTATAAAAGGGGTTAACGAATACTTAGAAGTAGTTACAATACTTGGAAGAATATTGTACTATATTTTAAACAGTGTCTTCTAACCACACATTGTATTTGACTAACTGCAAATACGTATTTCGGTAACGATGTAACCTTTTTTTCGGCATAAAAATTCTAATTCTAAAAGTTTTTAATAACCCTCTCCTTCTGTGGGTGAATTTAAAGAGCCAATCACAACCCAGCAAAAAATGTCCAGAGTCAACATTAACCCATAAATATAATCACTATAACCTGATAGTGATTATATTTATGGTGTTGATTAACACCTGTTAAGCAACACATTGATTTATTAAAATCTGATAATAAATAGGGATATTTTCACTATTCAATATACATATACTGTTCATGACCCAAGGTCGAATTTGCATTTCAGTTCATTATTGCCAAATATGTTGACTTAAAAAGGTTTGATCTTTAACATGCATCGTTAAGGTGAAATAGTTAGCATACAGAGAAGTATACAAAATGTCCAGTCAAAAATTTCAATAAAAGCTGAAAAAAATTATATAAAAGCTTTATTTTGCTTTAAAATATAAAGGCTCGGTCAGCACTTTGTAAGTGGCCGTATGAATATGTTTTAATTATTCATTTGTATTGAGGGTAATAGTATAACATCTATTAACAATCATAACAAATTGCTGTAAAATACGTGTCTAAAGTTTGTGTCAATTAATAGTAATGAGAACTAAACAAATTCTACTTGAAGGTTGTTGTTACCACGAAGTATAAAATAAGTTAAACATTTTTGGAACTTTCAAGTGACTATAACTCTTACTACAAAACAACTTTCCAGTTCCTAATGTCACTGCAAAGTTCCCATTGGAATCAACATTTAACCTCACATTTAATCATGAGCATGAACATCTTTTATGTAACCTACAGCAGATATGCCTCTATTAGGAAATCAACTACTAATCAAATGTAGCGCCGACGGAATTATTTAGCGGTCATCATTATTTGGATCGATTGGGCCAATTTATTACGTAATTCAATAGTCTGTCAAGTGGTGATTATATGGCGCCAACGGGAATGTTTGATCACAGCAACCATATTGATTTGGAATGCCTAATAGAAGTTACTGTCACTTCGTTGTAATGTTTAATAGTAACTACAACTTTGTAGTAATTTTGATGGGTAGTAAAAAACGTAAGTTTTACTTTCAATACTGCTGTAAGGTTCCGTTACTTTAAATGTTACGCAATGGCCTCAGACAGGTGAGGTGACAGGAACTTTAAATACTACTTTAAAGTTTTAAAAGCTTTAAAGTAGCTTTGAGCAAGTTACTGCTACAATCGTAATACCACTTTGAAGTTGCAACAACTTTCAAGTAATTATACTAAGTGGCAATACCGTTCCACATATTTTAAAAGTTACTCAGAAGTAATGGAACTACATAGTTCCAATAAATAGTACAAACAACTACATCATTACTAAATCATTCCGAGTAATTAAATGATGAAGTGATGAAGTAATTAAACCTATAAAGTCATTCATTTAGTTGTAGTTACCTAATAACTATTCATTCAAAGTTCCGATCTCACTTACTGCTACTTAGATGCTGCTTGGGAAGCAACGACTAAATTAATGGTCGCATTAATTTATTTAAATTTCTCTAAATTGGCGATCCGTCTAACTTAAGCCATAAAATCGTATCAACAACAGGGTTTATTTACAGAGAAAATACAGTATTTCTACGTCTTTTTAAAAATCGTAATTTAGTCGTAAATAAATCGGAGAAGTCATCTTGTTACTAATTAATCTAAGATCATTACATACCTTAATTGCACAAGTTCGTGGTAACTGTACTGAGATATCCATTACTAATAGAAAATTAGATATCTTTTTGAAAAACATATTTGGTGTAGTTACATACCTATACTATTATTCAAATTCCTTATCAGACGAGTGATTTTACATACATTCGTGTTTTAATTCTCTATCGTTCTCGTATTTTCACTTGTGCTATCACCAACAAATTGGTTGCGAAACTAGGAAATTAACCTAACCATAGATTTCCTGTTTGAATGTACACTGCGCACTGAACCTAAGAACACAACGGATTCCTTTAGAGACGGGATTTCGAAGATAAGTACATATGTGTCTCAAACGATTTTATGTGCGCGCTCAAGAGAATAATAACAAGTGCAGATCGACTGATAGTTTATGCTATTTTTTTTTCTATTTTATAAGTTATTTTTGTGTTACTGCCTTAGTTAGGTCGACACCTAACTATCATCTCTGCGACCATCTCAGACCTCTGCAAAGGTAGGTTAAGAGAGAGAAAAGGAAGACAGCTGCGACGATAAGGTGAAGTTTAGTTTAATATACGTATTAATCTAAGATTGGTGAAAAAGATGTTAGATTATAACTTAGGATACAGGTACGGTTATAGGTGAGGTTATAAGCTAGATTAGACTAGGAAATAGTTTAGATTAACTTGCAGGTTACGTTACGTTAGAAGTTAGGTTAGGTTAGCGATTAGGTTGGATTACGTTACAGATTTCGTTAGGTTAGAGAGTTGATTTGGTTAGGTAAGGTTAGAGTTTAGTTGAAAATATCGACTACGTTCAGTTGGGTTGTAGATCAAGTTTGAGGTTGTATTAAATAATACCTAATAATACTTACATTAGGTAGAATTAGGTTAGTTTAGTTTATGTTATTGATAGAAGTATGGTAAGACTGATAGGTTGGGTTATATTTGGCTTGTCTTGTTTTAGTATTTTTCTTTTGCTTTTCGTAACTTTTCACAGAAAGTTAACTTTTAACCGTGGACGTATAGACCAACCCTCATTAGTCTATATCTGTTAATAACTATTTTAATCATTCTATTAACCCTAGCATGACTGAGATACTTTTTCTTACGCAGAAACCGATGTGGGGTACAAAATGTACCCCAGCGTTTTTTAATGTTGATCTTTCACCATTACAAACTGCCTTTGCGAATTGATTTTTTAAACTCATTTTTATTATATTTAAACAAAATACATGATACATAACAATAAAATAAAAATTAATTCTTATAAAAAAAAATTAGCACGTTTTCTTTAGTATGCGATTTTTGGTTTCTTATTACTATTCACTTGCACATTTTACGCAGAGTGTAACTTTTTTCGTTGTTTTGTGTAGTGGACATACAAAGCTACCACATGTGTCACACGTCAATCTGCATTTCCTGTCTTTGTTTCTTTCACAAATTGCACATCTGCCCATAGAGCTTTGTTGTTCTTGTCGTGTTCTTTCGTTGGATGTTTGTGTGGGATTTATGTAATTCATAGCTTCTACAACATGTTTGCGAAGCCCGCGTGTATTCTGAAGTCGTTTTCTAACGTGATTCTTTACCAGGTCTTGACCCAACTGAAGTAAAAAATTCTTTCGTTCATTCTTTTTGGGAGGATTTGAAGTGTGTTTACATCTCCACAGAACTAAAGCATTCACAGCGGCTATATCGATCACGTTTTGGAACAGAGCAAATGGCCATCTTCGAGTTCCTCTTTTGCAACTGTATCCATACACCATTCCATCAAGCGTATCGACAGCACCTTTGGTGTGATTATAGTGAAGGATAATTTCTGGTTTGTTGTCTGAGTCGTCTTCACTGATTTTGTCGTCGTGATGCTCAGTGCTTAGCAGTATTACCGCTTTGTTCTTCTTTGGCGCATAAGACACCATAGTTATTGGATCTTGAAAGGCAAACATAGATGAGTTTACTGGACGGTTAGGTCTTGGCAGTAATTCGTTAGGAATATCTTGTTTATTTTTTCTAATGGTTCCACATAGGGTTAATCCTCGGCTATATAGTTCCTTTGCTAAATTTACGCTAGTAAAAAAATTATCCGTTGTAATGCCATACCCTTTATCTAAACACGAAGTCATGTCCAAAACTACACGTTTCCCTTGTTCTTTTTCTGGTTTCCCTGCTTCCTTGCCAGTATAAATCTGAAGATTTTTTGCATAAGTGGAGTCAACGTCTACTAATGCCCATATCTTGATTCCATATCTTGCTGGCTTTGACTTCATGTAGACGCGGAAAGGACATTTACCGCGAAAAGGTACTAACTGCTCATCCACTGTTAGATGGGAACCAGGATTATAGTTTTCTTTACAATGTTGCACAAACATTTCGAAAATATCTCTAAATGGAGCAAGTTTATCAACGCTCCTACGTTCTACTCTTGTCGTTGAATCATCAAAACGCATAAATGCGATAATACTTTTGAATCGATCACGTGATATTGTTGCTGAAAATATGGGTCTTGCAAATAATGGATTCTTTGCCCATAAATATTGCAAAGGTTCTCTAGACGCGTGCAAACTTCCCATAATAATAAGAAGGCCTATACACGCATATATTTCGTCTCGGTCTGTAGGTGTCCATACCAGCTGCTTACTTGGATTTTGTAAATTTTGCTGCTCCAGTACTTCCTCGGCTTTCTGATTCGTAAATTGTACAATCAGATCAACCATTTCGTCATCAATGAAAAGTTTGAAGCACTCTGCAATTTCAGTAAAACCTACAGAATGCGACGTCGGTCCACACTTGGTTTTTATGACATTTTGAATACGGTTTCGTGTACGCTTTGGTGGAAATTTACTCCATATGCTTCTATTTTTTGAAACATACGTTGGTTGCCCAGACGCATTACCTTCATTTACACTGTTTACACGATCACATTGTACGCTTTCTGGAACTTCATCCTCATTTATATTGTCAGCTTCCGCACCTTCACTGTATTCCAGAACATCATCGTCAATATGTTCGTCATTTTCAACTCTATCTTCTTCCTCGGAAACATCAGATTCAACAATCTCTTCAATGAAATCTTCGTCGTCACTTTCTTCCAACCACTCGATTGCTATATCACGGTCACGTTCATTAGTTAAATCAAGTTTTCGTCGATTCGACATTTTAAAATGAACAGTAATGAAGAGCCTGATAAAGAGTACTAAAAGAATGAGGTTAGAACAAGCAAATATTATTGCGCATGCGAAAAAAATATTCAGATTTTTACTTGCATAGTTGCCTGAGTGGGGTACAAAATGTACCCCAAGCACAAATATTTTTTTTATTTGAAATTAATAATTTAGAGAAGAGAAATAAGCAATACAGCATATCCCAAATGCTTTTTTAGGCACATTAAAAAATCGTTAAAGCAAAAAATGTATTCGTTAAAAAGTTATATCAAAAAAACCGTTTCTGGGGTACAAAATGTACCCCGCTCAGTCATGCTAGGGTTAATAGTCGTACATGCAATAAAATAGTGGGTTAGTTTTTATTCTGATAGTAACAAAATGCTGCAGTAAAAACAATTCTAATTCAGTACGAAATATATTTCCTATAATAATTAGCTATTAAGAACCATTAATAAAGGACCCATATATCTTTTTTGTTGCAGCACTCTTTTATCTCAAGTCTTATTATAAGTGAACATAACCTCGCAAAAATGCAACTTTAAAAGTAAATTTTTTAAACGTTGATGATTCATATTAGAGTGGTACACAGTTTCCGTACCAGACCCAAACTATATCTTATGGACAAATAGTCTAAAAATGAAAACAAGGATAGTTTACAATAGCATCCTGACGTTGTTGAACAAAAATAAACTAAGAGTATTATATAAGAAAGATTGATCTTACCGATAAGCCTCATCAAAAATATCAGCATGGAACTTAACAAATGTGTATTAAACAATGCAGATGCTTAGAAGAAACAATGACCATTTATCCATATTAAGAAGCAGCATCGATACGGAAACCACCAGCCGTGAATGTGTTAGTGAAAGATAGTCGATCCGGATGCTACGTTTTTTATTTGCTCTAAACTTGAATATGCGAATTGAATTTTAAACTGAATATAGTATAGGCATGAAAAGAGTTACAACTAATAAAATAAATAATAAGAATAACGAATAGAATTATAATGAATTAAGATCAGACGTGAACTTAACATACTGATCAGCATAATATATAACAAATAAATATGGTTAATGAGACCTCATTGGTCATTGATATGTTTTGTATATTTTTTACGTTTTACTATATTACTTGAATAAATAGAAAACAAATCATATGAATTCCGCAGTAAATGGAAAAATTAATAATACGCTTGAAAGACTAATTGCTGTCCTTATGTGCCTCTAATTTAAGATTTTCTAATCACACAGCAGTGTGGTTATAACCAATGGTGGCTCCATTGGGTGGAGCTAAAGATAAAAACAAAAAAGTGAATTATATAACGTAATCCAAATCTGGACATTACATCTCTATAATACAAGCCACGAGGATAGTATAATTTATTGGAATATATTTCCCGACTGATACATGTTATTGTTCGAGCTACCATCTGTAAAATCGCGAACATAGCTAGAGCTTTAAGAAGTCACGCTAAACCGCCTCGCACCTTTAAAGAATGTTCCTGTGTTTATTGTATTTCAGCAGATATTCATCTTGATACTATTTTATATTTGCTTATACACTTCTCGATGTTTGCACAATCGACAACATGGAAGCTACTGATTTTTCAATACGGGTATTTTAAAATCTGCCAAGGTTTGTTTATTTGTCGACATTCAAGACGAGTTTCATTAAGACTTTTTTTCTTAGCGGATGTTATACAAGCTTAAACATAATTAACTTGTGTCATTTTACGAGTCGATCGATGTACCTTTACCTACAGCATTCATGAAGGTGTGGGAATAACTGCATATTAGATGCACAACCTGTATCGGCATGGTGATGCGGATAATGCACCTAACTCCGGCACGTTGTAAAGATAAAAAAATTAACCGGAACGACCACTCGATTCTTGCAGAAAATTACATAGATTCGTTTCGAAAACATACTTGTGCAACTGGTACCAACACCCTATGGTTTAGTAATCGAAACGACTCTTATGCATTTGATTGTGGGGGTATATATAGTAAATTACATTAAAATATGAAGTTAATCACAAGTCACCGTAGTAAGCACTCAATTAGTTTATGTTTGCGATAGAATTTTTGTCCGCAAATTATAGTTATGATAGCCCGACTATGCGCCGTATAAAACAATAAAACGTGACAAGGTAATTCTCATGATGAGCGTTATTACATACCACTTCATGCTTAATATTTAAAAAAAATAAAAAGTTCAATATTTCCTTTTCATAATTCTTAACGTAGATTTAAAAAGCTTGCATGGCCTTCTTTTTTATAATTATTATATTTAAATAATTAGCAATGTTAAGAAATTATTAATGCATTAAGTCTTCATTAGCATTGATAGTTTTACATTTTTATTTCATCATTACTAATTGGATAGGTTATATTACCCATATTAAAGTGCATACCTATTAAACAATGCTTAGATTAGGCATATCCATTTTTGGACGAAAAGTTTTGATCACTTATATAGTTTAATGCTTAATAGACACAATAAATTTTAGGTAATCGGTAAACATTGAAGCGTAAATACTAAAACCGATAAAGAAATGCAGAATGCATCTTTATAATTATGCTTGCAGCAAACCACTCCCTCGCAAGGATCGATTACAGATGCATAAACCTGTTGTGTTGACTTCATGGATCTTAAAATGCAGCATCAATTTCTTGTAAGAGAGATAGATACCTACCACAACTTCCCGAATTTCTTTACTTTTCTGTATTTTATTTGACATGTATATTGATAAAATTGCTTAAATAATTATATGCAACGGTTAAGATGTTTATCGAGTGCCAGTGAGTTTTCGAAATCTCTTATCGATACCAAAGTACTTGTAGTAAGATTGTTATAAAGTTAAACTATTGATTTTTTTGAAACAATTGAATTTTCAACATGAAACAATAAAATATGGCTTTTCCAAATTTCCACTAACCCTACTTCATTTCACAAATTTTCATCTACAGAAAAACTATTTATTTTATCTTATAGATTACAAAATTGTGAATCTGCCGATATATAACATTTGGTATAAATAATAAATTATATATCTAAATTTTGTTGACGAAACAACATTGTATTAAACATTATTACTACTGTAAATTTATAAAAACACAATTTTCCAATGCTCCTTGTTTATAAAAATATTCATTACACCTTTTATGATCTTTTTTGAATATTCTTCTAGGTGCTACAAAACACTATGCTTTACAAATTACATACAACTTCTGCATATCTCAAAAGAGCAGTCTCAAAATATGTTTTTCATTATTATATTATTTACATATTTATCAAAACGAACCAATCTTTCTATGATAATTTGTATCAATTATGTGATTAAGATACTACTCTACAGGTGAGTAGTTATAAACTTGCATACATCGTAATACTACCTGTTCTGCCTGTTTTAGATGAATTTTGACTTGAACACCAAAGTTTCATTAAGTCTTAAAAATTGTTAACAATTCCCCAATTTATCAGTGAACTTTTACAAAGAAATGCGCAGTTCTGTTTTAGTTTCCTATTTTTAAATTTATATGAATTACAAAATCCGAATTAAAATATAGTCAAATTCATTGCATGACCATGTTTATACCGTACAAAGTGACAATGAATGGAATTATGCAGCGAGCTGGTACATATGCATAGTCATTTACTCTAATTAATTAAATAAATTATTTATTGTCAGTTCTGCCTTTTTTGAAAAATGATTCGGTTTTCTTGAGAAGTTTATTTAGAGAACGACCACATTTTTGTAGAAATATCACTTTTGCTTTATTATTATTACTAAACAGTAGTAGGTGAGATTTTTGAAAGTAAAACGAGGAAAAGGACAATACCCAACGTCGTCAATAATAAATGGGAATTTCACATTTAACCCACATAATCCAAATATAATAATGCACTTATTGTATAGTTTTTGATAGGTGTATAAAACATGTTCTGTTGCTTCGCACAAAAATTTTGATTAGACATAACCTAAAAGTCCTATACTAACTGACGTTTCTATATTTCACATATATTAAATAAGAATATCAATAAATTATATTCTCAACCTAAAAGCACACTTAAAAAAGAAAAGCAAAATCATTAATTTTATTTATTATATTATTATAAATATCGCATTGGATTTTCTCACGTTCGAATGGTTCGAAAAAGAAAAATTGTGTACTGTATAATGAAACTAAACGTTTTATGCGATGCAGACGGTTTTTTTTCAAGATTGAATCTTGAACCGGAACCCAGAGAAAACAGATACAGCTCTATTGAAGACAAATTGTGCGCTTGTCAAACTATCTATAATCGTAACTTTAATACACAATAGGCGATACAAATACAAATAAAGGTTTAACAATAAAATAAAATATTTTCTTCAACGCCTTGTGCAACGGCACGAACTGCAACGATCTATCTATTTTATTTTATGGCTTTTGATTTTTTAGATATATTTATAAAGATTGGATAAACTTCAAAATATTAAAATTGTAGAAAGAATTAAAGTACTAAAGCTACTTTCTGCATACAATTCGATAAAAAACATTTCAGAGGTTATTTATTAATTAAAGAAAAACATATTGTCAAAAGATCAATACCGTAAAAATTATAAGAACTTAAAAATCTTTCAGTAATAAAGATATAAATGTACCTATTAGACCACATTAAGTAGATACTGTTATTTATCTTTCGTATTTTCATGTAAGATATGTAGTAACCTGTTATATAACACCCTCTGCCCTCTAATTAAATAAATAAATACATAAAGGGCAACTATAATTATATTTCAATACAATAACTTATCTCTGAAATTTAATAAACTTGTAAAAAATTTAATAAACGTTCAAAATATTACTAATTCTAAATTTTTTAATTTTAAATTTTACATAACTTCAATATCACTCATTATCTTAAATTCATTATCCAAGGTAATATGAATATCAACAAAGACGTTGCTAAGGTAAATACAAGAAATAAATATAATAATAATTATTATTATTATTGCTACTACCCATAACCTCCAAAGCAGGCACCAGAAGCTATAAGCTTGTGCGGGAGGGAGGGGGCGATTATTATCATTACGTAGGCCCTAGACTAGATAAAATGACTAGATAAAAAATAAAACTAATAAAATATTAAGTATCTAACACTTCCAGTAACGGAGAATTACTGAGCTCAATCTTTTCGTTCGTTAAAGGTTCCCTGAGTTTGTGTTTGTATATCTCAAAAGCTTCGAAAATGTCCAATTTGCGTTTGTTATTACAAAAATGTAGGAATTTCCTATTATTTTGAGAAATCATTGTGTGGTTCAGTTTGGCGTAATTAGATTTTTTCTGGGTATCTATTTCTGTAACAACGCACGTGTTCTTTATATCTTATGTCAATTTTTCGAAGTGTTTGTCCAATATATACCGATGCAATAACCGGGTTTATTATGTCAGATAATACAGATAATAGTATATTTTTCGTTGACCGTTTGTTAATGTCAATATTAATGAATGATTTTTTCTAAAAAAGGATGTATTAATGGACGTCATTAATACACTCTTTTTTATTAAGTAACTGTTTTGTGAAAAAAGGATGCATTAATGGACCTCATTAATACACTCTTTTTCATTAATAAACCCGTTTGTGATTTTGACGTTTTGATGATGTTTTACTTTGGGCAACCAGATATACGCACAAGTTTGGATTCGGTATTATTTGAAATTTTCTATCTTAAAATCGAAGAATTTTACGGTCAACGAAAAACTGTTGTAATCAATTCGTTTGTTAATGAGCAACTAATGATCTCAACTATTAAAGGCACTCACTCCCTATCGCTCGTTCGTGCTTTAAACAGTTTCGATCATTAATCGCTTTCATTAACAAACTAATTTATTAAATAACTATAAAGAACGAGTTTCATAAGGCAAGATTTATTATTATGCACGAGTCCAAAGGACGAGTGCAATAATGACTTATGAAACGAGTTTTTTATGCTATTTTTTTATTTTGCGTCTTTTATTCCCTTTTTAAATAAAAAAATCGCAATTTCAAAATTTAGGGTTTTTTGTGGTAGTTGACAGCACTAATGTGACATTTGAAAATTCATTGATTGACACAGAAAATTGAGTGAAGTTTATGTCAATTTTCTGTTTTTTTTCAATTATTTTTCAATGCTACCAACTTTGAAAAAGTTGGGCTATTAAAGCACTCAAATGAGTTATTAACTCACTGTTTTGGGTGCTTTAACAGCTTTATTATAAGCGCAAAATAGAAAAAGATTTTTGTTTGTTATTACAAGGCATGCTAGTATGACATTTGCTTAGGCAAGTGAAATTACTAGACATCTCTCATAGCAGACTAGAGAGAAATCTAATGACTTAACACTTCTTATTCCCCGGCCAATAATATATCAGAACAAACGTCAAATTCAGATGTGAGAGAAATAAAGATTATTTTTTTAGGTTTGAACGTAAATTCTAATGCATCCGAATTGAACCACCCTGCAATACAATTAATCTAGAACTCCATACTTTGTCTCAACTTTGTGCAGACCACTTTAATTTTCTTTTCTGCAAGATATCTATGATATTTCGAAGTTCACTCTTGATCCTGGCGATATCTAAATTCACATTTTGAGTGTCTTGCCGCCTTAAATCAACAGAAAGATGTATTGCATATGTCCGACACTATTTCCTTCCTGGCTATAGAAATCTTGGCATGATTCAGTTGGCGTAATACTTTCCTTTTCCATCACAACTGATCTATAAGTACTTGAAGCGCGTTTTCCTGGGGGGATTGGTTTATTCCAAAATTCAGAGATTCACAGGATATAATATATGAGTCATACCATTGATTCAGACCAAAAAAGAATCTGTACGCTGTTTGATACTTGATACTAATTTTAGTTCTGACCAAACGAACCGTGACACTATTCACGAACTCCTTTCCATGATCGGAATACAAACCAAAAGGTGCACCAAATGCCATAAGAGTAAGTTAACTGGTAGTAGTTTGTCAATAAAACGTTTTCTCTACTTCCCATCTTTATCTCCTTCACTGGGAGGATTAATCTTTTTATCATGTTTCCATGTTGCACAGAATCTAACAAAAGCAAAACAAGAAACTTATACCTTGGCAGGCACTCATTAACAGTTGCAGATAAACAAAAAATATAATGAAGTGATTCACAGAGGTGCCTACTCATGCGCAGACGTTCTGTACTATTGTCAGTCTTGAAACTCGAAAATCTGATCTCTGACTCATCCTATTAACCATCTAGTTCAATTTACAAAACCTGTCACATATCTGCTGGAAGATCTTCATGGGGTCGCTGTTCGAGGAGCTTTCTACGAGTTCGAGTTGCAGAAAACCAAACAGCCAGACGTTTACTTAGTTGAAAAAGTACTTAAACACCGCAGCAATGGTGACATTTACGTCAAATGGCTTGGTTTAAATGAAAAGTTCTGGATAAAGCTGAAGATAGGTAAGAACTGTCATGGGAGAACATCTTCAGACTTTATCCAGGACTTTTCATTTAAACCAAGCCATTTGACGTAAATTGTTACCATTGCTGCTGTGTTTAAGTACTTTTTCAACTAAGTAAACGTCTGGCTGTTTGGTTTTCTGCAACTCGAACTCGTAGAAAGCACCTCGAACAGCAACCCCATGAAGATCTTCCAGCAGATATGTGATAGGTTTTGTAAATTGAACTTTAACTATTTTGAATAATTCAGTTGACCAGTTGGGCGTGTATCCCTTAGAAAAGACCCATTTGAACTTACTAATACGTACGAGGTCATTCAAGTCTAGTTTACGCTTACTTCCTGCAGCGACATCAGCTTTTACATTAGTGTCATAAACGGCTAGTTGGTTCGTAGGTGTAACAGTAGCAGGAGCTCGGCCTATCGTTCTATGTCTGGTGTTGTTATAGCTGTCAACTACCCGCTGTAATATATCTATCCATTTAAATGATCCTCGGTAGCTAAACTCTTTATACAGCTTTTGCTTAATTGTACTGATAACGCGTTCAACTATTGAAGCCTTAATTAGGGAATATGTAGAGTAATGATTTATACTGTGCTCTTTCATTAATCGTTTAAAATGTTTATTGTAAAACTCTTTTCCGAGATCCGTCTGAAGATTCTTAGGTATGACTGCATTAGCACTCTTAAAGATGCTGCGGACCTGCTTTGTCACCTCTTCTCTGGATTTAGTTTTCAACGGTCGTGCATACAGATATTTCGAATAACAGTTTATCATCAGCAGTATGTAACGATACCCCTTATTTACTTTAGCATAGGGCATAAACTCGGCTAAGTCAGCCTGGAACAAATCCTGGAAATTTTTTATTATAGTGCGGCGTCTTTGAAAGGTTTTTCTAGCAGCCCTATGTATTTCATCAACAACGGTTTGTTTAGCACTCATCATAGAGTAATACAATTAATCTCAACGACACTGTGAGAGCAACGTTTCAAATAATTATATTAGCAGCAGCCGTGTTTGATGAATACTGAATAATGTTAAAAGCAATATATCATTATATACCCGAAATATTTTATTCTATGATGCCTTCCTCCTTAAGTTCACTTATAATTGAGATTATTTCGTTTTCATTCTGTGGACTACTGTTGCCGGCACTCTTTACAACATATAACAAACGTAGCCTGTCGACTAGCTCGTTAGCCTTATTCCAGTAGACGTATTCGACTTTGCAATCGCTTAATTTTTTAAAATTTGACGATGATGATGATAGTCTAATGCCTAAACCTTTGATTCTGGATAAGTTCGGTTTAATTATATAATCATACTTTCAATGTTTAACAGCTGTTAGTTTACCATGTGGTCTATACGATTTCTTATGCGCATTAGTAAGGGCTATTATCTGCATATAATTATTGATATCGTCTTGCGATGGTATATACTCTAATTCTCTAAACGTGAGTAAGTCAAACAGACCGGGTGTTGCTTCGATAACGTTGTTTTTAATTATGATGTTTGTATCACGCATAGTCACAGGGGAAGATGCAAATGTCTACGCGTCGTGATCAATTTTATATCTAATGCCTAATCTAGTTCTATCTATATTTTTGTTTCCGACAGCGTTAGCTATTAGCATACCGTAATGAGTAGGGAGATCATGAGTTTTATTAGATTCTTCTTCTTCTTCATCTGCTTCCGATGATGATGATGCTGATGCAGCAGGTTGTTTTTTAACTTTCAACAGGAGGATGTAACTAGCAGTAGTAGTAGTAGCAGCAGATGGTTGTGTTTTAACTTTCAATAGAGGTACGTTAGAGATGTTTACTGATTTAGCAATGGTTTCCAGCGGCGATATAACTGGATTGTGCGTGACGCGATACATACGTTCTGCTTCTGCTCTATCACGTCGAAAGTATGCAAATTTCTTACGTATACCATTACGAGCGTGTATTATTTTACGCTTTAAACTCAGATCATACGTGTTGGACATGTCGGCGATGCAGAGACTACTAAACGGATCGACTCTAATTATAAACTTATATATGAATCAAAACCCTTCCGATATCTGCCCCTGTCTAGAGAGCAGTCTTTATTAATTACCAGGAAATCATGCGGCTCCTTCCAACACAGAGAGCAAATGTTTTTGAACTTATCATAGCTAATACCGTCTCCTACAACATGATCGCTAAACACGTGTTTTAAGTTCAACTCGTCTTGTCTAAAGAGAATAATTAGGTTTGCATTGTCCCTAATCAGATGTTTCGGTATCTTGGCGTACGTTTGACCTAGATAAAAACAGTCGACGCCATTATGCCTACCCATGCTAAAATATTCTCTAATCTTTTCCTGCTTGATGCAAATTATATCATCAAAAATGAACACAGAATTAGGTTTAACATCACCAGTACTGATTACGTCATCGTTTTCGCTAAATTCATGATATCCCATACCTGTAAGCGGTTTCATAACACGTCTTAAGAATTCATATCTAAGTCGAAATAAAGACTTGGCATATAGGTAGATATTTTCAAATTTTAAACCGTTTTCGCTAATAAGTAAACCTAACATAGCATTAGTTTTACCGCAGGAAGATGGACCGCTCAATATTGATCGACATGATACCGGTAACAAGTCGCCATGTTTTCTAACATCCTCGCCTGATCGTTGTAAAGATGTATTACATTCGTCTAGGTTACATATGTTTATTGACTTATTTTGTTTAACAACCTTCATTATGGTATGCGTACGAGTCTAGTCATGGTTTCGTTAAACGGATTATACTCGATTAATGCGTCGTGAAGGATCAAACAATACGCCTTAGTTGAAACGCGACCTTTTATAGTACTTGTGATACCCGGTTGTTTACATACATCTATGAGTTGATTTGCGCTTAATATTAGTTGAATATCATCAAACAGAAAGTGGGCGAAATTGTTTACCAGAAGGAATTGCTTGTTTGCTGCAGGCGTTATGCTACATTTAACAAGTACGTAGCTGTCATACAAAGCTAAAACGTTATCGGAATTTTGTATGCTGATTCTAATGGTGTCGGAATGATTGGCGTTTAACTTAAACGGCAGATAGGTATAAAAATGCTCTTTTATTATATCTGTATCGACGCGAGGCTTCCCAAATATGTTTAATTTATCAATGGTAAAGGTGTCGGTGTTAATATGCATTTTACTTCGTTTTGACATGCTGCTGTTATCGTACTTTAAAGCCTAAAGATTCAAGAAATAAGCGACGACCTTTAGTTAGTTTTAATCGAAGGTCTGCACTGGTCGACGTTCGACGGTGAATGACCTTTGATGGACATATGCTGATGTTTTTATAGCTAAAGTTTATTCCCATTTTTCACGTTTAAGTTCTAGCCTGATGCTCGTGAAAGTATCTTCAGACAGATTTATCAACTCTCCTCTCGCGTCTACTAGTCTAATCGTAATGTTGTCGATCTCGGTGACAGTGATGGGAAAGTAAATCACATGCGATGGCTCCTTTTCAATCAGATAACCGCGTGGTACGCAAACACCGAATTCGAAGATTGTATGACCTGATTGATTGTTTCTATATAAGCCGCCTGTAATATTCGTGTCTACAAAGATGTTTGGAGTTGAAAGTATATCGACAATTCTAGCACGCGCTTCTTAAATCCTAGTAGGGATCCTATGTTATCGGGTTTGGTAAAATCTATCAACTCGGTAGCTGATTCCATCTCACACTTTCCTGTATTGGTGTTAGCTTTGATTTGTAGTAGCAGATCTCCCACTTCCGGGTCACTACTAATTTGATTCTTTATATAGTTAACGATTTCAGCCAATTCGTAGCTACCCGGTTCAATAGTTATTACCTTTTCTCCGTAATAAAATTTATATTTGCCTGGGTATATATTACGTATCGTGTGACTTGTATATAAGCAGACTAATCCTAGTGTGTATTCGTAACGCACGTCATCTAGTGTTATAGGTGGATAAATACGATTCGTAGAAAGCCTGTTCCCTGTACCGTACACCGTGATGGTCCTAGCCATACTTACCCGATTTACACTTTCACCTCTCTTTTATACAAAAATCGTAGACACAGATGGCCGCAGTTGTATGTATTGAACTTCTGTTCTTGGGCTACGTTGTAGTAAATATTTCACAAGTTCAGCTGGTGGTCTTAGGTCTCCAAAGGGGCCATAGTACAAGACGACGTTTCGATCCTTTCTATAAGCAAGCCAATGAGTACCCGGTCCTCCAGCCTCGTCAAGATTAACAATAGCTCTTTCAGATTGCAAAGGTTTCGTTGAAGGTAGACTTGTTCTCAGATAGACACCTCTAAAGTAGGGTATGTCTTTAGCATGTTTTATTATATCTAGGTCTGTAAGTGGTCTGGTAAGTTATTCAGTTTTTTTACCCGACATATGGTTTTTAGTACAATGCAGCTCCGCCAGCTCTATACGGTTTCAGGTAAAGGGCGTTCCCGTTCTTACCGCCTAAAGCGATAGCTTCCATACTTTTATTATGCCGTGTAGTTTCTTCTAGCTGTCTCTTATTACTATTAGCAGTGTTAACAGCTTTTGCTACGCCCGAAGCGCCTCCTATAATTGCTCCGAGAGCCGAGAGTCCAGCAAAAATTGGTATGAGTGGTTAAATATCCCCTGTAGCTGTAGGCACTGGAATAATTCGGGGTACTTTAACGTTTTTTCGACCGCTCACGTTTTGAATGATTCTTCTGGCAGCGCTCAGGGCATGATGTATTAAGTCTTTACCCGTGAGTCTCTTGCTTGCACGATTCACTACACCAACAAGCTTCTTTCAAACGCCACCTTTGAAAGTGACAGTTTTCTTCTTCTTCATCTTTCTAGCGAGACCCTTTTTCGCTGATGGTTTCTTGTTGTTGTCTTTACGCCCATTCCCAGCTTTCTTTTAGCCTTCATTATACCGGTTACAAACAGAGCTGATGCTTTTTCCCCTAATTTAGAGTCTTTAGACTTAACACGCTTCCAAGCAGCTTCTTCTAATACACGATCTGCCTGGTGTCTACTGTTCAAATCGGAGCTTTGAGCGTACGAGATGTCGTGTTGCATACACGCCTGGTCCAAAGGATTTATACCTTTATCGCCGCGTTGTAATCTTTTAGATAATTTAGTACCAGGTCCACAGTACTGATAGGAAGGAAGATGTAGTTCAATAGGCAACTTGTCTATGAGCTTGTTAATAACACCGTTACCCTCGTGAAATAACATCTGGTACTAAGAGAAGAGACTGCTTGTACCTGTATTTATACTCGGTCGCCGCCGGACTAATCTACATTTTGAAATCTCTATGCATATAGATAAAGTCTCTATGATCAGCTTGTAGAATTTTACACAGCTGCTTTTCAACATCACATCATGTATTCTTCTTTGAAAACGGTATCTATCCAGAGCTATTGTTTGCCAGTCTCCCTTTCTCGCCTGTCTGTATGCATACTCCCATACTATCATATGATGTATATTATTCATGCTTACGTCAGCGAAACTTACTTTTTTACCATATCGATGTGTTGATGTTACTACTACATATCGCTATGTTTGGAGAGTTATTGATATTAGTAAAACTAAAACCTTGTTTAAATACATTTTTAATTTCTTCAACGATACATTTAGCCTAAGATAGAAAAATAATAACTGATTAGCGTAGATATAAGCAAACTAAGCATCTGCGCAGCATTCCCGTAAGGATCACCACATTTCCTATCTGCGCTAATCAGGCATTTGATATAATACACTTTAAACTAGAATAAAAATGGTGTCCATATCAATATGATTAGGTCAACCGATAGTAGTAGTAAATTCCGTTATTAGTCGGCATTGTACACTCTCTTTATGTTGTAAGAGTTCGTACGTGTTGCAGATTCGGCTATTAGGGCATCAAACGATGATCGCATAACTTTTTGAGTATCCTCGAGCACTTGTACTTTATCTAATAATTTTTTATAATTACTATCTAGGGCATTATTCATTTCTTTTATGTTTGTCAACACACTTGAATGATTAGTTTCCATCTCATCATTTTTTATTAGGAGATTTCTCTTTGCTTCTTTTTCCAACGTTGTTAGCAAACTGTTAAGTTTACTAGTCAATGTCAACCTTTGTTACCTTTTGCTTTAGAACTTTAATAGTGTTCTGAGTGTCGGTAGTCATTGTAATGAAGGTTTGTACAGCAGAGTCGAATTGAGTATCTACATAGGCTTTAGAAGCGACATCAGACCCATCTATAGGGTAACTTACTGAAACAATACGTTTACCATCTGCATTAAACTGAATTTGATCGTTTGTATGCATAGCTCGCCTGTTAAAAATACTGCCTAGAGATTACACCTTTATCCTCTAGAGGTTCCCCTATATTATAAATTCTTCCATCTTTAGCATTATAGTACGATCCCCGTCCTTTATCCTCTCGTCTCAAACATTTAGAGAGTAATTTTCTTTCAACATCGTCCACCTGGTTGGTATACTTTTTTGTGCAAACATCGTGGTTGTCAATCGGTCCTTTAGCATGTACTAGTCTTCTCTTCTTAACATCAATTACACCTTCATCGCTATCTGATAACATTCGTACAGAACTCTTCGTGACAAGATCGTTATCGTTGATAGGAGCGCCTACATTAGTTATACGTCGGTTCTCAACATCGAAATTGCCCTCTGGTGTTAATTTGAAACCATAACCTCTCGGTCCACGTTTTGTTGCAGCCGCTGCTTCATCTCTCATGCTCATCATAGCTCTGTCGAAGAGATCTATTGTGTTGATGATGACGTATGACAAATAACTGTCACGCATGAACAGAATACACCGTATTTATAGCTGAGATCTTCATAGAGCAATGATGTACATATTTCAATACGTCATGAGATTTATACAATTCGTCGGATGTTCTCGGGCATAATCGTAGACGGTAGTGAGACTTCTCGTAATTTATTTAATTTATTAAACATCGTATGCTTTTACCCCATTTGAATAATTATTTCTCCGAATCCGGGGGTGGCTAAAGGAATGTTTTGATTCCGTATACTAGTATGAGGAAATGGAAGTTTCTGTTGTAAAAATAATTTAAATCCTACGATCTAAGCTAAGTGTGTCTGAATGGTGAAACAGGAATCATCGAGATATATATCATAACTTAACGACAACGTCAGCTGACTGTAAAAGAATACATTCGATGCAAAATTACCACACAGTATATATATATATATATATATATATATATATATATATATATATATATATATATATATATATATATATATATATATATATATATATATATATATATATATATATATATATATATATATATATATATATATATATATATTTACGGCCAGTGTATAAAGTGAGGTCCGTATGAACAAAGTTCACGTTTCAAGTGAGGTCCACAAACAAAGTGAGGACAAATATACGGACCTCACTTTGAAATTCGATAATATTTCGTGTAGAGCTTTTCGAAGGTATAAGTTGGCGATACTGAAAAAATGGGCTGGACCTCAGATGTTGCCAAAACGGCTACAATTATACAGATTAGTTCAAGGAGTTGACGCCTGGAGTCGCTGCGCCAGATGTATATTTTTCAGACGTATAATTTCTTGTGTGAAGCTTGTATGAATGATGCGCAAAGTGAGATCCGAACAAGTGGCAACGATGGAAATGAAAGTTATACAATATTGATTTTAATTCTATTACAGAAGAGAACGGAAATACCCTAAATAGCCGATTTTATTTCTTACGAGCGGAAATCGGTTTAGAAAAGTTGTATTATTGTGCTGTTACAAAATTTCGATAGGGAAATTTTTAGATTTAATTTCATCGACGTCTGATTATTTGTAATTAGGCAATAAAACTAAAATACATTGTAAAAGAGATTAATAAATCCTCGAGGACTTGCAGAATTTTTATTTTTTTGTATTAATTAAGAATAAAATAATTTTTTTTCGAATGACATTTCGCCTAATCAAGATTAGGCTTTTTCTAGTCTTTAATAGTATATTAATGGCTTAATTGAGTGTCTTACAGCCCGTGCAGTCAGTTAGCGCCTGAAGCGAAAACCGAAGGCGCTAAGACGATAAAGGGCTCTAAAACACTAATTAAGCCCGAAATGCGTACTTTAAATGTGCGGTCTAAGATTAAATTAAGTTTAATTTAAAATAAAAATAATTTAAAAAGTCCTAAACTTCAAGTAGGTAGGTGCTATGGTCTATAATTATTCTTATTACTATGGAGACGTCGTAAACAAGAGTAGTAAAAGGGGGTGCTCTAATTTAGCGATTTACGCTCTAGAAACAGTCCGCAAAATAGGTCATAATCATGTCATAATCACCCGAGCGGACATACTGTATATTATATATTCAGGGACTAAAATGCATTTTTTAAATTATTAATTAACACTTAAAAAACACTTTTAGTCCAGTGGTATATACGCTATTTTTTGCACGTCTAAAGGACTTAATCGCAAAAATTCAAAATTTCGTTACATGTCATTCAGACAATTGCCAAAATCACATAGTTTCAGGATAATAAATCCTAACATGTACCGCGATTACTTTTTTTTGTTGTTTACTTGTTGTTGTTGTCAAGGAAACACTTTACTCCCTCAGGGAATTCCACCCCAAGTAGGGATTTTTAACGTGCCAAACATCGCATTGACACGGGACCTACAGTTTTACTTCCGAGCGATATTTCGGAAACTATTAGACCTTAAGTAACCATTTTGGTCTTAAATTGTAGCAAATTTAATGTGCTTTCAAAATGAATAGAATTGTCTTCTTTGAAAAAGTGCTCCTTCATGGTCAAAATTGGCCAAACCTAAAACAAGTGCAAAATTTCGGCGGTTTTACCTCTTTTTGGCGGTGATCCGGAAGGTCGCGGAGGTCGAAAAATTGGATTTGGCATCTTGGTACTATCACATACAATATAAAAAAAGTCTACTACCCCATTTCATGCAAGGTAGACCCCCCTTTTGATGACAAGGTTACTGAACGATATTTTGAAAAATGCTTTCTCTATATACAACTGCAGCCCTATGCAGTTGACGACATTTTTCTTTCTTAGTTTCTCGGCAAGTATCCCAGGCAGATTAAATTCTGAAAATTTGATACAGGTACACTATAACTATTTACAGAATCATGATACTTTAGTTCACAGGGTAGTTTATCTTTAACGTCAAAAAAAGTTTTTTTTCTATTACTTGTTTACCTACAGCAATCTTTTCATTTTGGGGACGTTTAAAAAAGTACGAAATAGAACTATAAAACAACACGTTTGACGTTTTATTTATAGATTTCCATTGCATTGAATTTGAAGATTTCGCAAGATAACTGTAATCTATAAAGGAATATTAAGGACGGGATACTTCTCTGGCCAATGGATGGTGGCCCAAATAGCAATGGTCCCAAAACCGGAGAAACCGCCATCAGATGTGGCCTCATACAGACCTATTAGTCGTTACCCGTCAATGGTTTGTAAAAAATTGTTCGCCATGCGAATGTCGCCGCTAATTGACGAAAATCAGCGAAAGCCCAACTAACAGTTTGGATTTCGTCGACAATACGCTACAATCGAACAAGTACACATACTTGCATCAAAAATCAGGTTTGACCTGGAGACCAAAACATTCTGTTCAGCGGTATTCATAGACACAAGCCAAGCATTTGACAGGGCGTGGTATGTATGTAGATCTACTCTACAACCTCAAGTGACATTTACCGTATACCTTCTTTCAAATCCTCACGTCATACCTCACTAAAAGATACTTTTTCGTGAAATATTCAGACTCCACTTCAGCCCTTCTATCCACAACATCTGGTGTCGCGCGACTGGTCCGACATTATACCTAATCTTCAACTAGAAACACGACAATAGCAACCTTCTTGGACTACATGGCAATACTGGCTTCTCATACTAATGCAGATATAGTTTTCAGAAACTTACAAACCACCTAAGCCTTTTTGAAAGATGATGGAACACGACGCATTAAAGCAAATATACAAAAACCAACACAGGCCACTTATACTACTAAAAAAACTACTTGCCCTCTAGTTCACCTTAACGGAAACTCACTACTCAAGAAGATTAGGTCAAATATCTAGGGTTCCACCTAGACAGACGTCTTACATGGTCAAAACATAATTGATACATACCACGCCCTGTCAAATGCTTGGCTTGTGTCTATGAATACCGCTGAACAGAATGTTTTGGTCTCCAGGTCAAACCTGATTTTTGATGCAAGTACTTGTTCGATTGTAGCGTATTGTCGACGAAATCCAAACTGTTAGTTGGGCTTTCGCTGATTTTCGTCAATTAGCGGTGACATTCGCATGGCGAACAATTTTTTACAAACCATTGACGGGTAACGACTAATAGGTCTGTATGAGGGCACATCTGATGGCGGTTTCTCCGGTTTTGGGACCATTGCTATTTGGGCCACCTTCCATTGGCCAGAGAAGTATCCCGTTCTTAATATCCCTTTATAGATTACAGTTATCATGCGAAATCCCTCATATGAAAGTTCCTTTAGGAGTTTTCCAGTTATTACGTCGAAACCTGGGGACTTCTTCGAATTTATTTCAGTTTCGATGACCTTACTTCGCGCTTGAAGGAAGTCCCGTATGAATTTTTCTTCTTCAATGGTAAGAGAGGCGTAAACACGATCTTTATGACGTTCTATAATGCAGCCAGTTGCTTTAGTTGATGTTAGGCAGTGGAAATAGTTCTGGAAATCTTGATTTCTCTGCTCATCTAATAATTTCTTAAACTCTTTGACGGCCCTATTAAACTACGTTTTATCGCCCGGTACGCGAGTAAGTAATCTGTCATTACTTTCTAATAGCTCGTTTTCTTGTATTTTTTCTCGGATACGTATGGAGCAATACTGTTTTGGATTATTGCGGTTTGTTTCTGGGGTTACGTCCCATGCTGCTCCCTAGATTGATTTTATTAAGTACTGGACAGATTCGTAGATATCGTGTTTATTTTTTAGGAGAAGATTTACATTTAGTTTAAATTTTAAAACTGATAAAAACAGCTAATTACGTACTTCAAATTCAATGCAATGGAAATCTATAAATAAAACGTCAAACGTGTTGTTTTATAGTTCTATTTCGTACTTTTTTAAACGTCCCCAAAATGAAAAGATTGCTGTAGGTAAACAAGTAATAGAAAAAAAACTTCTTTTGACGTTAAAGATAAACTACCCTGTGAACTAAAGTATCATGATTCTGTAAATAGTTATAGTGTACCTGTATCAAATTTTCAGAATTTAATCTGCCTGGGATACTTGCCTAGAAACTAAGAAAGAAAAATGTCGTCAACTGCATAGGGCTGCAGTTGTAACATATATAGAAAAAGCATTTTTCAATATAGGTAAGTCACGTTAAATCGGCGCTACTTTGACATCAGACCTCACTGTTAAATTCTGGACGTACCTTATTGAAATACAGGCTAAGTTAAAAGAGAGAAATGAGCTTTAACTAAACCAAAGTAACAGTATGAAAAAAAGTTGGCCGTTGTGGTCACTCGCCACAGTGGGCCGTTATGGTCATTTTGGCTGTTGTGGTCACGCTCCATAGTTGGCCGTTGTGGTCATTTTGGCCGTTGTGGTCACTCACTCTAGTTGGCCGTTGTGGTCATCGTCACCAGCGACGCCAATACATAAGCGTCGGTGGCCGTTGTGGTCAAAATGGCGGATGGGGTGGAGTTTCTAGTTGGCCGTTGTGGTCATGGTGGCCGTTATGGTCAAGTTTCGAGTTGGGCGATATGGTCAAATTGGCCGTTGTGGCTGTTGGCCGTTATGGTCACGGAGATCGTTGTGGTTATGACCACAACGGCGAAAATAGCGATTGGCCGTTGTGGCCTAGACCCGAACCTGCGATCCTTGGATTATGAAGCAAACATGCAAATCACTAATCCACCGAGGCTGGCAAGTTTGTTTGTATTATTGCTTTTAGAAAGAAAAGTTAGACGCAACATACTCTGCAGACTATTTTTCTGCATTTAATACACCCAATAATTAAATAAGTCATTTATTAAATTCATTGAAAAAAAATTTCATTTCAGATTTAATCTTTAAATGGAAATAGTAATCATTATGAACAAATAAATAACGGTAGGTAACCCAAAATAGTATATTAAGTGGAATTCTGTTATAAGTTGTAACCTCAAACTGATCACCGGGTGACGATCAGATGAGGGCTTTCCTACACAACTACTAAATGTTCTCAACTTTCATTGTATTATAAAAGCTCGCAATGAATTTAATTCTTACTTCTCAAGGCAGGCTTATAAAAATTGATAACTATAAGTACCAAATATTACAATCAAAACGTCTCTTTTTAAATTAATATTTAATAAAACTAACAATAAGAATAATTTATTAGAACAGATTTAGAATATCAATTATATTTATCATTCACTATGTGATGATGGATGATGAGGTCGTTCCCAACTTTATAGTAGAGTCAATTTTTGCATTAAGTTCTTATTGTTTACTATCTAAAGATAGAGACTTGAAATCTTTTGTAATGCCTTCAGTACTGGACCAATAGAAAATGTTATATGTTTAAAATGGGGGCACGCCCCCTCGGGGGGTTGAAACCCCCATTTTGTACCCCTAATTTAATAACGCAACCAAATTGAGTGAAATTTATGTTGGGAGGGTTCTTGGAGTCGCTGATTATGAATCCAATGAGAAAATTGAAAAATTCAAAGTGGCGGACACCAAAATGGCGGTCCTAAAATAACGGCATTTGAGATTGAGAATGCGATTTACGCCGTTTCTATTGATTTTAGAGAAAAGCTCAAAGAGTCAAAAAGTGTTTAAAATGTGATTTTGCAAAGTAATACACCATTTTGGTTACCTTATTATGTAATCCTTTCTCTCTGCCCTAGTAGTAGAGTAAATTTTTGCATTACGTTCTTAGTTTTTACTATCTAAAGATAGCGACTTGAAATCTTTTGTAATGCCTTCAGTACTGGACCAATATAAAATGTAATCTGTTTAAAATGGGGGCACGCCCCCTCGGGGGGTTGAAACCCCCATTTTACGCTCCCAATTTAATAACTCGGGAAGTTTTACATCAACTTGACCGAAATTCATGTTGGAGGGTTTTTGGGGTTGCTGATTATGAATTCAATGAGAAAATTAAGAAATACAAAATTTTATATATATTTATACATATATATTTTTAAATATAGTTTATTTAGTAGGTACTTATTTATTATTTTATTATTATGTTGTGAACAATTTATAAATATGACTGATGACATAATGCAACACTATCATTAAAAACATTAAAAAGTATTTTATATTGGTACAATACGAGGGTTGCGCTGAAAATTGTTATTAGCAAAAAGACCGTTGCATTTTTTAACAAACAATCTTTATTGTTTTTCAAAATAATCTCCATTCAGACTAATACACTTGTGCATTATTTGAAACCACTTTTTAAAACATTCGGAAGATTCATTTTCTGAAAGGTCCTCAAAAATTCTTTGAAATTCTGTAACTGCTGCATCTGCGTTGGAAAATCTTTTACTTCGCATCATTTTTTTAACAGTTGGAAACAAAAAAAAGTCGCACGGCGCCAGATCTGGGCTATACGGCGGATGAGTTACCAATTGAACTTCCGTATCTTTCAAAAAATCCAATGTTCTGGCAGCAGTGTGGGAGGATGCGTTGTCATGATGGACTAAGATGTTACGCAAACCGGTCCTTTGTCGACCTGCCTGTAATTTTGCAAACATCTGTGGTAAAGCCACTTCGCAGTACCATTCAGAATTAACAGTTCTGCGATCTTTAAGTGGAATAACAGCAACAGGACCACATCGGTGGAAAAAACAGCAATCATTTTCTTCTTGAAGCTTCTGTCACGAATTACTTTTGTGGGCAAGTCTTCATCTTCGAATACCCAAACACTAGACTGCTGTTTAGTTTCAGGGTCGTAACTGTATACCCAAGATTCGTCACTAGTTACAATGTATGCCACTTGCCTGGAAGCTCCTCCGTCAAATTTTTGCAACATAAATTTACACCAGTCTATTTGAGCCTGTTTTTGACTTTCTGAGAGCAAATTCGATATCCAACGGCTTGCTGGCTTTCTTACTCCAAGATGTTTATGCCAAATGGTATTCACCGCCGAGGATTCAATCTTCACTTCCTACTGAATCTCCCTATAAGTAATATTTCGATTGGAATGAATCAAGCTTGCCACACGATCAACATTTTCTGAACAGGCAGCTTCTGCAGGTCTTGCTTCGTCTTCTAGCAGTTCTCGCCCTCGTCGAAATTCGCGGAACCAATGACTAACAGCGGATAATGGAGGGGCAGCAACGCCAAAATCTGCTATCAAATTTTCATGGCTTTGCTGGTATCCTAACTGTCTTTTATAGTCGTAGAAAATCATAGCTCTAAAGGCAGTTCGCGGAATGCTCATCTTAACTGAATTAAAAATGCACAACTACTTACCTTACAAAATTAACTACGTTTCACAAGAAATCGAAACGTTTGACAATTGTGGGTAACGAATGCCAACTAATGCGACATTCAATTGTTGCAATTGTTTCTAGCCAATTGAGCTTCCATGGCCTGCTACTAACTATTAACAGAGCATCCCTCGTATCAACATCCGTATGTCAGATGCGTTTGTTAATTCTTTGCTGGAACTTTTCGATCCTAAATTTATGATATTTGTGACGGTAGAAATTCCTTGATAGAAGCTCTTTCAGATCAGCAAGTGTATGTATATGTTGTATTAATAGCAACTACATGTTTCACTTGTGCCTATACCAATTCTATTGTAGTTAAATAAAATATCCTCGGTTGAAATGACCTTACCATAAAGCCAATCGATACTACCACTTTGTCAAACTTTATGTTGGCGATTTCTCAGATAGATAGATTAAGGTACGAGTAGCATACAAAGCTTTATGTTGGACTGCTATAATTAGTCTAATCAATTTAGAAAAAATAACGGAAAGTTGAGGTAAGTCCATGGATTTTTGCATACGGTTTCCTTGTGGGTTATTAAACAACTCCTTAAAAGTCAATACCTGTAGGTGGTGAGCTCGAAGAAATAATGAGGATAAACCACGCCCCTTACCGGTTTTGTCGTTTTTCTCGGAAACCATTAGGGTTATCGAGATAAAGGAGGTTAGGTAAGATAAAGCTTATTTAAATCCCTACCAAAAGTGTTCGAATTTTTTTTCGTACTTCGCCTTCTTTCTGTGTTATCGAAGAAAGGAGATATGTCATACACGGATCAGCAATTTGCACCAGTAAATTTGCTCAAGGAAATTTCTGGCGTAACTTTTTATGGTCCCCTATTGCCATGAAGTAGCTAAGAAAAATTCGTTGAGAACCGGACGCGATCGTGGTACAGTCATCTTTTATCTTAGCATCTCTTCGGCAAAATCCATCAGGCGATATTATCGATATTCTTGATAGCAGTCGGCTGAAAAATTCGTATTGGCAAGTTAATTTTAGAAGAGTACCTGCACTACTGAATTTTTGAATCTAACCCAATATGCACAAGGTGTTTCGCCTTTTTTGAAATCCTAATTTCCTTTTTTTATAAGTTCTTGGTACTAATCATTACGCCTTAAAAGGAGAATTAACGGTACGTTTCAAGCAGTCTTTATGGAATGCTTCGTGTTTAGCTCTGATCAATCTTTTGCGAGAGTAACTAACGGATACACCAGACTTTAACTAGTTGATGAATATGACCTTAGACCAGCATTTCAGCCCAGGACAACTTAGTTTTAGCCCATGCTACTCGTCGTTTTGCAGATACTTGTCAGCGTTAACTATGCTGTTTATGAACTAAAATCTTCTTAATCCTCTAGATAACATACAGCCTCAAATCATTATGTCTTGAGGAAACTTAACATTAAGCAGTTTTGTTCTAGTTTTACTCTCGCAAAAGAGTAATCAGAGCTAAACAAGAAGCATTCCATAAATACTGCTTGAAACCTAATGTTAAGTTTCCTCAAGGCGTAATGATTTATAGCTATATGTCAGCTGGAGGATTAGTAAGATTTGAGTTCATAGACGGCACAGTTAATGCTGAAAAGTCATTCACAATAATTATTGGTTGGTTAAATTTAAATGGCAGATTCACATACGGTTCATTACAAGCATTTAAAAAATAACTAGAATTAAATATTAAAAATACCAAGAGCGATATTAATCCCCCTTCTTATATCTTTTTACACGGAAATATAGATTTTATATGCATTCTTTTTGGCCTAATAAATACCCTAAATATAGAATAACCACTTTTCTTTGCTACAAGCCAAGATCGGTTTAGGTAGGAAGATAAATACATATATTCTATTTAACACGTACCGTAAGGAAATTACAGACAAATTTTTAAATTTAATTAAAAATGAGATGGAACAAACTCAGCATTTTAAATTAGGCGACAATATTTACTGATTTTACTAGCATTTTCAGAATAATTAACATATTATACAGATTTACATCTATAATTATTAGTGAAACTAATCTAACTATTAATAATAATTAATTATTAGGAGTAATACATTTAAATTTTAAAGTAAAGTATGTGGTACTTAGCTATCAATTCACTAATCTGTCCCACTAATAGCAGGCTGTTAATATTACTAGCACAATTACCATTAAAATGATGAGAAACACCAGAATCTTAATCAATAGTTAAATCTAATTTTTCGTCTAAATTTAATTGATCTAAGCGGTCAAGCATTCGTTTAAACATTCTAGAAGGCAATGGAACAGCCAACAGGAAATAGTTAAGTTAGGGAGCCAGTAAATAATCCAAATAGTCTGGAGAAATAGTCTTACGAAGAAAACAGAACAGACATTTTTTATAGAAAAATTAATTATCTATCTATTTTATTTAAACAATTTTTTTGTTAAATTAATATTTTAAGAGTTATTACACTGCAATGTTTTCCTGTTTCAGTGAGATGTTAGCCGTTTGCGAATTATTTAGCAAAACTAAAAAGTGAAAACTTTGCTGTGTAATAACTCTTAAAACATTAATTTGCAAGCAATTAAAAAATTGTTTTAATAAAAAAGATAGATAATTTATTTTTCTACAAAAAAGTCTGTTATATTTTTTTTCGTAGAACCAACCGTTCTCGAGATGTTTTCAAAAACGGGTTTGTTAAAATGGCTACGGAAGCATACCCGTCTCCGCCACATCAAATTAGTTTTATACTGACGACCGACCAACTAACAAATTCCAATAATAGAATAGCATGCATTTTTGCTGATGATAATGAAAGCAAATGATGGCAACAGCGCCGGTCCTCATGTTATACTTAAAACCTGTGTATAATTTGATATTGGGGCTCACTTTGCGATTAAATCGTATCTAATTATATGGTCCTCACGTCGTCAGTAGTATAGTGTAGCCTCACTTGGTATTATTATACACAGCAAATAAAACTTTTTTAAATTCAAAGAAATCTGTGTATATTTGCGAGATACATAACTAGAACAAGTAAACAAGTGATGACAAAAAAATTTGCAAAGCTGTGACCATTTATAAGGGCGGTCCTCATTAACTATGGTTCATGATATGTCCTCACTTTGATAAGTGGCCGTAAATATATATATATATATATATATATATATATATATATATATATATATATATATATATATATATATATATATATATATATATATATATATATATAGTTCTCGTCTTAGTTTTTGTCCAGTCTGTCCTATATATGTTTGTGAACAATTTGTACATTTTAGTTCGTATACGACATTAGATAGGTCAGTAGTAGGAATTTTGTCTTTTAATTTACTAAAACAGAGACTCATACAACATAAGAGTGACAATAGACTTAAACCGAACGCCACTGCACTTAGTACTCACGTAAACAACCTGGACCATATCATTGGCTATAACGACGCAAAAATTCTTGACAGAGACGTAAATAAAAGTAAACGTGCCTTTTTGGAAATGTGTTACATATTAAATGATAATAATGCAATGAATAATAGAAATGACATAAACAACTTAAGTACTATATACACTTTATTAATAAAATTCAAACCTGGATTAAAAATACAAAAATAAAAACAATTCTCGGTAAGTTAAAAAAAGGTAGCCACGTATTAATATTTGGAGCAAAATAAAACAATTGACATTTCCCTCCGGAATTCAAAAAACATAAATGTTGTGTAGTGTTAACGTTGTTGTTATTTTTGTAGTTATTTGTTAATAGTAATCTCCATTTCTAAGTAAGTTTGTATATATTTTAAGAAAATTTTGTTCATTTATCATTTACATATGTTTTAAATAGGCTTTGACAATGCTGAAAACTATTCAGTGAAATATTAGCAAAGAAATAAATCGATTACTGAAAACAGACCTTCACCCATTAATTAATTAATTATATATATA
This sequence comes from Agrypnus murinus, assembly GCA_929113105.1. Taxonomy (NCBI): domain Eukaryota; kingdom Metazoa; phylum Arthropoda; class Insecta; order Coleoptera; family Elateridae; genus Agrypnus; species Agrypnus murinus. The sequence continues at coordinate 120,462,641 of OV816031.1, forward strand.
TATATATATATATATATATATATATATATATATATATATATATATATATATATATATATATATATATACACAACAATCAAACCCTGGTTTGGTTCTGGTTTCTCAATGATAGAAAAACGTACGTATCATAAAAATCGTTGAAAATATGAATTATACAAGATATCGTAATTTTTTTTTATTATTTTAAGGGAATCTTTTATCGTTAGTGTACATTTGAAATGTTCGAGTATTATTAGACGGAGAGAGGAAAAAAAAGACACGCAGATTATATCGATAATGGAAAAAATTCTTTCTTGAGACAGATGGGACGATCAGATAGGTTTCAAGAAAGTCATAAAACAAAAGGGTTTACCTGACCGTGAGCGGTCTAATTATTTCATGGATCGGTTATTTATGTCTTTCTTTTTAAATAGATTTAAATGTTACACTTTATATACAGGTGGGGAAGGGTCTGACCAACTACCTGTACATATTCTTTGATTTTAAAAGTGTAGCTGTTTTAAATTTAAAATTATCCCCTGATGGTCGATGTTTAAGAACGGTCGTTCTCTTTGATTGTTTTTTATTATTATTTATGCGTGATTTTCAGAGGGTACCATTAAAATCTTATTGGTACATATTGTGTTAGTAGTAGTAGTAACATTGAGAGGTTAACGTTGATTTAACTAATTAATTACATGAGACATACTGTGATGAACGATATGTAAGCTGGATATATATGTTAAATAGTCGATTTAAACAGTATCAGTCTTTGGTTAATATCCATTTTCTCTCTCGCGATTCGTAAACGTGCTAAATAATTTTATATTTTGAAAAATTCCTTCTTCTTCTTCTCAATAAAGCCCTGGTAAACTTTAATTATCTGACAAGTGAGCAGTCGTCTTTAATGAGACGATCAAATGGCGAATTCCCAAACAGCCTTTAACCGTAAATAAACCCATTTTGTGTAATTGACGATTCTTGAGTTTCAAAATTTAAATTCAACGACAGCAGCAATAGTAATAGCCGATAATTTAACTTTAAAGTAAAATGTTTCTGTTTATTAATAAATATCATGGAACAATTTTACATTTTATCTAATTCCCTTTCCCTTGTATGTTTCTTACACACTATGTATGCAGATAGAAGATTGCTTGTTATCGAGCGATCTTCAGCTTTAACGAAAATGAACCCTTTCATTATGCTTTCTCTCTGGACAATAAATCTAGATATTATATTTGAAAGGTATGGTTTTTCTTTTCTCAGGTACCTAGAAAGAGTTTATCTGTACTGTTAATTAACAGAAGAGATACTGTTACGCTACACTACGCATTATTTCTCGTAAATCTCTGATATCTATCAAGCAATTTCTAACAACAGCAGCTGTGAATGTTTGAAATGTGTATTATTCGATGATCGAGGGGAAACTATACAAATTCATTAGCCTCGTTATTCCTCTAGTGACAGGTTGTCTCTTTGACAGGCGAAAACACCGCTGATTTAACGAAGATGAACCCTTTCATTATGCTTTCTCTCAGGGCAATAAACCTAGATATTATCTTTTAGCAGCTGTTAAGAACAGCTGCATTTGGGTCTCCGGGCATACAAGTTCATTCCGGTAGACTGAGCTGATTATAAAAACCGAGTTTCACCCTACACTATCTTTAGTTTTTATTCTTGTTGACGCTGTGGTTAGTGATAATTATTTCTAACGCTCCGGTTATATTATTATTATTACTTAATTAGTTTTTACTCAGTAGTGCTTTCTTCAACATTAAAAAACAGGTATGTTAAAACTAATTATTTTTACTATTAACGTGTACGTGTTTACGCATAAAATCTTAAATAAAAAATGTTACTATTTAAATCTAACATGTGTGTGTATCTTTGTTTTTACGTAGAAACATGTACTTGTTACAACAATTGAACAAACCTTCAGGCAGCCAAAAACCAATCAAGAAATTGTGCGACTACGGGGTCAAAGAGGTCGTCGAAATACTAGAATTCAAAAGAGTCGTTTGTCGTGATAAACGTCAAAGTGTGATTATTGTTGCTGAAAACTACGTTACATTTCTACCTAAGCGAATCAGTGATAAGCTGACGGACGAGAGGGTTAAGGATCTTAACGAAAAGATTGAGGCTAAAACTATTTCTCTAGGCCTGCTGTACCTGGGGAAAACAAGTGGACCTTTTTCATATGACGACTGCATGTTTGTGGAAACAAATACGGTACATTTACACGCATCATTATCATCATCATTGAGTTGTCTTTTAGTGCTCTATTTTGTGTTTCTAGCCCCTGGAACCGCAAATAGAAAACCGAGACCATCAGTAAATACAAATGTACGACGGCGATCCCTCTGCAATATTGCGTCATCTGATGATAGTGTAAAATTAATTGTAATAATAATAATTCCTAGCTAAATAAATATTCTATTTAAACATTGTGCTGTTGTTGTTTCATTTACTAGCCTTAGGATGAAGGGAGAGAGCAAGAAGGAGAGAGCAAGAGAGGAGGCTCTTTAATGCGACCTCTAATAGCAGTACATAGGTAATGGATAATATAGATTTCTTTATTGCGGCCTCTATTAGCCGTACATAGGTCGTCGATAATACAGATTTCTTCATGACGCCCTCTGTTGACAGTATGACAGATTCAGTACAGTTTCAAATTTAGCGCCACATGTTGTGATGATATAAAATGGCTGCAGACTCTAATTGAAGGGTCTCTAATACAGTTCTCTTTTACGCGACTTCTACATACCGGTAATACAGATTTCTTCATGACGCCCTCTAGTAGTAGTGCACAGTCCGCCGGTAATACAGATCCCTTCATGACGCCCTCTATTAACAACTTGCAGAACGTCCGTAATCGGTTATAGCGTGAAGGAAATAATTAAACACTAGCGCCCTCTGTTTTTTCCTAGCAACACTAACACCATTTAGCCGAGCGCCGAACTAAATGCCGGTAATATACAAGGCCGGTAATACAGATTCCGTACTTCGAGACAAAAATCCCTAGATTAGAGAGAGATCGACATAAAAAGTCCCCAGAATAGAGAGAGATCGACATAAAAAGACCCCAGATTTGACGTAAAACGACACTGGCGCCATCTGCTTTCCCCTAGCAACAGCGTTGCCATTTAGCCGAGTGACGAACCAAATGCCGGTAATACAGAATGTCGGTAATGCAGATTCCGTACTTAACCGCCTAACTGCATCCCACTCAAAAACGTCTGGCTCAGGTGCCGCAATACCTACTAAGGTATTTGATCTTATACGTGAGGTAGGTCGCGATACGTTCCAGCAGTTCCCAAAAGTTTGCGTTTTTAGCAATTTTTTTCGATGTGCATAACTTCAAAAATGACAAGGATTTTTTGTTCGTATTGACGAGTACTTATCGCACATTAAATTTATACGAAAGTTTAGTGAAACACCCTGTATACCACCACTTGCCTGCCCTACTCCATTTAAAATATGTAGTGAGGCTACAAATTGTTTTTTTTAAATATTGGCTTTAATGTAGGATTTTTGCGACAGCGTAAAAATAAACCTACATTTTTATCTATCTACACCCAAGGTAAATCCAAAATTTTTATCTGATTACCTTTTTTCTGGTTTCATTTCTAATCAGGCTAATAGATAAGTTTGTTAGGACAATTATAACAATTCCAGTTAGAGCTAACCGAAGCTGAGGTACATCAGAGATTGAAAAACGAGCTCTAATTGACTCTAACAGTAGCCTTTCGTTAAAATTCAAATTGAGATCGTTGTCGAATTGTTCAAATCGAACAAGACCCACATTATCTCTGTCGACTTGAACTATTCAAAAAGCACTCTGGAATGCAGAAAGTTTTCTGCGTGCATACAATATCATTAAAACACTCAACTTGCGTGTATTATTACTAGGATGGAGGTGTGTGTAGGTAGGATGATTTCCTGTTTCGTGTTAATTATTTAATTAAAAACAAACAAAAATGAAGATTGAAGTATACAGTAGCATTTTTATCTTTCAGTTAATAAAAAACAATTTTTAATGTCCAATAAATGTCTGGGTTATTTCTATCAACAAGATAATAAAGTAAAAATTATTTCATAGTCATTTATCTCTGTAAGTTTATAAAGTTATTATTTTTTTTTCAAACTTTTAATAGTCAGATCTTTCTGACAAGTAACATAGAAAATCTCCATCATAAATAAACTTGTTATTTTTGTTAAATACATACAATATCTAAGCATCATCGTCGTGGTAGGATAACAACAAAAACGTTTTTGTACCCGTAACGTCCAATAAAAAAGTACAACACTTTAAATTTAACAAATTATACTGTTGCTATATTTGGGTGTAGCCGGTAGTGTGTGTTTGAGTCTGAATTCTTTTACTGTTATTATAATTAACTACTAGTATAAAAAAGATGTGCTTAAATTCCTTTTGTATGTCATACTTAAACGTAGGCTTTATTATTACTGCTCTTTTGATGATAACAAATCTAGCGAATACTACTGGATTCCATAAAAGCTTTACAAATTTGTGCTTGCAGCTACTCTATTATTTATTATGAAACGTTTCTTTGTGAGAAATATTTTAAATTACAAAACGGCTAATGTTATGCATTTGTGCTAACAATTTCTTTAGAAAGATATTTTTGTGGACACTTGAATTTTATTACAGTTGAGGTGTTTGAAATTATTCAATGGTTAGTCAATGTCCTTCACTTGCTGAATGTTATTAAAAAGGAAACATTTATCTTGAAATTTAAATTTTATTACTTTGTTGCTATTCTTGTTATCTATAATTTCTTTTAATAACTCATTGCAAAATATTATGGTCGATTTATTTTTTTATATTCAGCATGTGGTGATATCGAAACTAATTAAAACAATTTATTGTACATATTGACGATTTTTATGCTTTTCTGATTATCACATTCCAATTCCATTCTTATTAGGTTATTTCAAGAAGACTGTGAATAAATTGAACTTCGCATGACAAATCTCTGTATCTTGAATAAATTTTTTAGAATCGATTTTGCAAGTTTCCTTGCAACTGATTAAAGCATACAATTTATTCAATATCCTTCAAAATGCATAAAAATGTTGCAGTTTTCTTCTATTAGAAGGGTACATGGAGGAAAATCGTCTTAAAAATATAATACTCAATCGAAATTTTATAAATTTTAATTCATTAACGTCTGATATAACCAAAATTCCAAATACAAAAATTGCAAAAGTAAGATTAATCCTCCAAGTGTCATGCTTGTCTATAATGGGTACATTGAGGGATCTGATTAATCTTGAATCGAGTACTGCTTCCCAATTCTTGGGGAGACTACATAGTCATCACGTTTGGTACGTGCACTCAATGCTCAACTTGATTCTCCGAATGCCAGGCTGGACGCTCCTATTGAATGCACACTCTGCTTCACTATAATCATGTCTTCAACTAAACAGATTCGAATCACTTAGAAATTGAGAAACTTTCGATCTAAATATATTAAACTGTGCTGCTTTTGTAAAGCCCTGCAGAATCTTGCCCTGTAACTGTATATAATGTGATTTTCAAAGTGGGGTAGTACGTGCAGTTCTTCGGCTAATCAATTTTCTTAATTTATGAACACCTATATGATTCTTGCTACTTATGTCCTGAAGTGGCTCTCTAATAGTGAAGTGGAAGCTTTTTTTTATTTGAGTTTCAAATGATGATCGTGTCACTTTGGTTCTGAACAAAAACAGCAAATTACAGTTACGTATACCGCTGTTGCTTTCATTTTTTAACGAATTTTTGGAGAACCCACTATCGAATAGCACGGTTGCAGTTGAAGACAGAAACAGCGTATCCACATCGCTCGATTCTTGGTTTTTTCAACTTATCGTTTCGTGCCGATTTTGATGACCTTATTTGGGCGTAATGATTTGTGTTGAGAGGTGCAATAAAATACATCCTCTAAAAGGTAATTATTCGAAAAGAGACATTCGTGACTTGTTTCGCAGAGAAGAGGTTAGAAATGTTGACATGTACTTTCCGATGCAACTATAGTTCTTGTGACTTACCATTTAGTTTTGCAAGACAATCTTAATTAGGTTGTCTTCTATTCAAGTCTGCAGAAATTTTACAATAGTCGGAGTATCTGGAACAAAACCTTGATATAATGGTTGACGAATAAGTTGATAACACTCTAAGGGGCATCAGTTGAGAAATGCTTAGCTAGATATATCGAATTCCTTACTCTTTTGTTTGAGAAACTACTTCTTTATAGACCCTATATTTCACTGAGAAAGTTAGTAGATACTGAGAAGTGCATTTTCATACAATTTCCGCGTGAGAAACTTAAAACTCTTTCTCATCCTCCCTTTTGCAGGAGGCAGGTATCGACCTAAGAAAGAATAGGTATTTATTCTGTTCGAAAAGTATCGGTTCTAAGTAGTAAATAATAAGACTCAGATCAGTTCTTCATTTGTTGGGTGTCAAATTGAATTAATTTTATGTATAAAATAGGGCATATAAGTACCCTGGATTTTATATAGCACAATCTTATAATTAATAAAAAATGCAGGGTTCTGCAAAATATGACATATAATTTGTCTGAAATGAGTGTATAAACAATATACTATGCACAAAGTTTTAATAATATGCAGAAGACTGGACCAAGGTTATGCATAGTAAAATATGCAGAACTCTACACAACAGGACATGTAAGTGATTTAGAATGAGTGTATAGAATAATATGCTATGCAGAAGATTTTCTCTTGAATTAAATTAGCCAGAAATATGCAGAAAACTGAGCCAATCTTATGCATAATAAAATATGCAGAATTCTGCAAAGTAAGACATATAATTGGTCTGAAAGTAGTGCATAAGCGATATACCATGCGCAGGGTTTTCTACTGGATTAGCCAGAAGTATGCATAAGACTGGGCCAATTGTATGTATAGAAAAATATGCAGAATTCTATACAACAGGACGTGTGCATAAGTTGTTTGAAATGAGTGTAAAGAACAATATATTGCGAAGAAGATTTTTTCTGAATTAAATTAGCCAGAATATGTAAAAGATTGGGCCAATTTTATGCATAATAAACAATGGAGAATTCTGCAAACAGGAAATATAATTAGGTACGTGAAGCTAGCACAACCATTACAGCACAATCAAATAAAACCTTCGTAAATATTTAGCACTCATTATTTACTAATTCATTACTAAAAAGAAAAATTTATTACTGTTGCCTTTAAAAAAAATCCGGGTTGTTCCAGCCTCACAGTGAAGCTAGCACAAGCGCACCAAAAATAAACAACGATTACAAAATACTAACGTACTTATTAATTACTAATTAATTACTCAAAAATCAAATTTATTACTGTTGCAGAAAAAAAGATATTAATGTTAAGACATCTAAAAATGTATCTAACGTGGATTTTTCCATTTTGAATAAAAGAGAACGGGACTACAATTTATTACTCCAGAACAACCGACAAATTATGGTTTATGTCAACAAATATGATTAGTCAGAACCAGATTCTAGCATATTTCGACATAATTACCGTGTACAAATTCGTTGAAACACATACAATATATCTTAATACGGGAATTTCCAATCTGAATCAAGTAGGACGAGACTACAATTTATTACTCCAGCACAACCGACAAATTATCGTTTATATCAACAAATACCATTACTCAGAACCAGATTCTAGCATATTTCGGCATAATTACCGTGTCCAAATTCGTTAAAACACATACAATATACATATACAATATACAATTATGTCGAGATATGCTAGAATCTGGTTCTGACTAATAACATTTGTTGATATAAACGACAATTTGTAGGTTGTGCTGGTGTAATAAATTATAGTCTCCTCCTACTTGATTCAGATTGGAAATTCCCGTATTAAGGTAAAATTGTATGTGTTTTAACGAATTCGGACACGGTAATTATGTCGAAATATGCTAGAATCTGGTTCTGACTAATCATATTTGTTGATGTATACGATCATTTGTCGGTTGTGCTGGAGTAAGAGATTGTAGTCTCGTCCTACTTCATTCAGATTGGAAATTCCCGTATTAAGGTGTATTGTATGTGTTTTAACGAATTTAGATACAGTAATTATGTCGAAATATGCTAGAATCAGGTTCTGACTAATCATATTTGTTGATATAAGCGATAATTTGTCGGTTGTGCTGGAGTAATAAATTGTAGTCTCGTCCTACTTCTGATGATATATATGCTAGAATCTGGTTTGGAACGAATTTGGACACGGTAATTATCTCCAAATATGCTAGAATCTGGTTCTGACTAATCATATTTGTTGACATAAACGATAATTTGTCGGTTGTGCTGGAGTAATAAATTGTAGTCCCGTTCTCTTTTATTCAAAATAGAAAATTCCACGTTAAATACATTTTTAGATGTTTTAACATTAATATCCTTTTTTTGCAACAGTAATAAATTATATTTGTGAGTAATTAATTAGTAATTAATAAGTCCGTTAGTTTTTTGTAATCGTTGTTTATTTTTGGTGCGGTTGTGCTAGCTTCTCTGTGAGGCTGGAACAACCAGGGTTTTTTTAAAAGGCATCAGTAACAAATTTTTCTTTTTAGTAATTAATGAGTACTAAATATTTACGAAGGTTTTATTTGATTGTGCTATAATGGTTGTGTTAGCTTCACGGACCTCATATAATTAGTCTGAAATGAGTGAATAGAACAATACACTATGCACAAGGTTTTGTACTGGATTAGTCAGAAATATGCAGAAGACTGGGCTAATTTTATGTATAGTAAAATATGCAGAATTATACACGACAGAATATGTAAGTGGTTTGAAATGAGTGTATAGAACAATATGCTGTGCAGAAGATTTTCTCCCGAATTAAATTAGTCAGAAATATGCAAAAAAACTGGGTCAATCTTATGCATAATAAAATATCCAGAATTCTGCAAAATAGGAGTATAATTCGTCTGAAATGAGTGTGTAAACAATATAATATGGTGCTCTACTGACTTAGCTAGAAATATGCAGAAGACTGGACCAATCTTATGATTAGTAAAATATGCAGAATTCTACACAACATGACATGTAAGTGGTTTGAAATGAGTATATAGGATAATATGCTAAACAGAAGATTTCCAAATTAAATTAGCTAGAAAATGCAGAAAACTGGACCAATTTTGCAAAATAGGACATGTAAGTGAGCATCGAATGTCATATGCAGTTACACTACGAAAGTCTTCTCCTCTATTGAACAGACATATACAGAAAACTGTACCAATTTTATCGTAATAAAATGCAGAATTCTACAAAATAGGACATGTAAGTGGTCTGAAGTGAGTGCATGAAATAATATACCATGCACAAAGTTTTCTCTTAAATTAGTAATTAAGAATTTGACCAATATTCTGCAAGAAATTAGTGCAGGAAAACAATGCGTATTTTTATGCAGGAAACCATGGACCAAGGTGAGCCTATTCAATAATTTGATAATTTCTAGTATAAAATTGTTTTCCGCAGATAAACCTTAATAATAATGCTGGAAATTTAATCCGTGTAGAATGGGATACCAGATCTTAAATACTATAATCTATGTAATGTAAACCTTTTATGGAAACTTTCTGTGCACGAGGAGATTCCTGAACGTTTATAATTGACGTTGTCGAAATCGCACGAGCCCTACATAAACGTAATGTCTTCTCATCAACAGTCTTAGAACGTCTACAAATGTATCTAATGGACTGAAAAAGATCCCTTTTTTATTATAAGAATCCTATTTTTCAGAAATCAGATATACTTGATGCATTTTATAAGTATTAAACCAATTATCCGGATTTAAAACAGCATATAAACAAAAAACTATTATGAATGAATTTGGTATGTGTCATTTTAACAAAGAGTTCGCGAACTTGAACTGTGCAGGGTCAATTAGGTTCGGTTTATCGACATTAGTAGGAGATATAGTAAATAGTAGTAGTAGTGGTGTCAAAATTTGACATCAGGAAGGAATTGTATGTCAATGAAACTAATGACACGTGCCCCTTGTCGAGCACGCACTGTTTACTGGGGTCGCGAAAAGTCAAAGGGCACAGGTCGCACCCGACACGACGCGTGCCACCAACTAACTGTTGCATCTGCAACTATATTTTCATAGAGAGAGCTTTTAGTAGTACTTCAATTTTAATTTTTTGTTTTGCTGGTTTTAGGAATTCAAAAGGTGCATGTATGAAATTACTATACGTGAGGTATGATACGTACAGGTAGTGGTTATGAAGGAAGGGTTTTTTCTCGCGTCTCTTATTATGGGTCTCTTGTACTGCCCGCAATAACAACGAACCGTTTCGTTACAAGTGGCCATACGTGTAAATATTTTTAATGTGCACGTGAGTATAAAAGTGACTCTAGTGCATTTTGCAATTGCAACACACTGTGAGAGAGATATTATGTTTTTATGGGTACCGTACACCGACTGTTTTCTGAACGTAATGCTCCTTAAACGCGTAATTACTTTACAGCGGAGCTATTTACTGAATTATTACCCTATTAATATGAAATTAATTGCCACTGGTTATTTAAATTTCAGTACGCTCATATATTTCTTGTCCAACAACAACCTGACAACCACCATTTTCTCTTGTTTGAAATGTTTATAAAAAAATGTTTAGGAATAAATTATAGGGACCTGTTTTTCTTTCTTTTATCTTCATTTTTGTAAAGTACCAAAATGTAAGGATTGTCGGCCTTTTTTACACAGAAAGAAATCTGGAAATTTATGACATATTTATAAAAAAGTGCCTAGAGTAATATTGTCGCATTAACGTACTTTATTGGTTGGGATGAACATGACCGATAAGAAATTCTTATTACATATTCATGGTTCTCTTTTATTATGACAATTTTCGAAATTGCATAGTATCACAATAACGATCATCCGGCGAGATTTATCTTTCGATATGAACACACTTTCAGCCTAGCAAAAGTGCTTTAAATCGACATCTAACGGATTTCGTCTTTTTTCACTAAATTAATAACGGTGTCAGAACAAGGACTTTTTAACGTTTTACATCCTCATTCGCATAATCTGCGTGAAAAGAGCACAAAAAGGTCGGTCCGTACGAATTTCTTAAATTCTTGGGATAAAAGTTCCTCGGCCAAGTTTAAATGAAATTAAGATGTCAAGAGCATGAACGACGTTCTTTCTTGGAATTTTAAATAAAGGTCCGACTGCGTTAATTTTAGTTTTGTTCTGAAATGAAGTCCTTGTTGGAAACAGCCACTCTGCAGTGGAAGAGTTTTAAAATATATTTTAAGTTTAATTTAAGAAATTTGAAATACTTATTACTGTTTTATAAAGTAAGGTACAATATGTATACCAAACAGAAATCGAAAGCGTTTACATAGATTATGTTATTATAGTAGATAATTGAAGGGATGGGGATAAAAACCCAACTTTGTGTTTCTTTCAAAAACCAAATTTGATGAAATACTGGACAGGTAAAGTTTTTGGAAAATTAGATCATTTGCCGAAATAAAATATTCATTTACTTCTTATAATATGTTTTAGAATAACAATGAACAAACCAAAACATGATTTTTTTTTAGCTTCTTCTTCTTCTGAATCGGCCACAGCAATAATTTCAATAAAAAAAAATATGATTATAAGGTGTAATATACCTTAACAATTTTTTTCTATTAAATGGTAATTCGGTAAAGGAAAACCAATTATTTTGTGTCGTGATCAACAATCACCTCGAACAAATTTTTCCTGTTAGTTTTCTAATTATTTCGCACCATTCCATAGACAATTTTTTCGCCCTTAATTTGGTCTCATCAGTAAGGCAGACTTTGTGTGAAATTCTGCATCTCTCATTTTTTCTTGCGGTTTCTGTTTGAAATTATGTATCTCTCATATATATTTAAATGGATTTCATACAAAGTTTGTTTATATATGTAAACACATTCTCCATTAAAAACCAATTTTACATCCCAGATATAAAAACTCCTAGTTTAAGTTGGATCCTAGACTACCACTTGACTCTGTTGGTATCAAATAGATGTCACGGAGGTCTTTCGTTATTAATGTTATATCACGGTTTCTATAAATAGAAATAACAAGATCACATCACAGACAGGTGCAGCTACAAAACCTCCCTTACTGGTGAAGCATTTAATTCGTTAAAAATAATAACTATATCACTATTAAATCTATGCTGAGCTTGAAAACTTAAACAAAAAACCTCATTCACTCGCTTAAAATGACACGTTGGAAAGTAAGTACGTTAGGTAAATCATTCATAATCTTCCCATTATTTCAATTGGTTTAATTTTAACAGATTTTAAAGAAAGTTCAATCGATACGCGAAGAAAATTTCGGAAAGTCGGTTCAAATTCAACCATTATCTAAACATCAAAAATACTTGAAAGGTTCACAACTGCATTATATTAACAACCCTTAGGCAGTAAGCAGGAATTAATTTTAACTTTTGATATTTATAGTTCTTTATTAAACAAGTGATCGAACAATTTCGACTTGCCTAGAAGACACAGTACAGAAAACAATTTATAAATTACAAATTATGATTAAATTAAATTAACAAATATGAATCTTAAATCTATCCAATAAAATAATACCAAGTCTTAAATCTATATAAATATGATTAAATTTAGATTAAAAGAATCAATTCCCGATGCTATTATTATTATATAGATGGTTCCTTAAAATGTATTACTTTAACCTTCAAGCAGATTTTAGATTTTTAGCAATCGTTGCAGAATGAATTTAATAATCTCAAAGAGAGATAGTGAAATAGCGACAGAAAGATCTCATAGAGATAGTGCATATATGTATATCTAAATCTTAGCGGAATCCTCACTTAATTAAAATTAGTTTTGAACTTAACAAATTTCTAAACCTTCAAATTTTAACGATTCCTACAAAATTGACAGACGGAGTGCAAGACTGCACCTTAACGTTGTCTCTGGCGGACTCGATCGCGTTTTTCTTACCAACCACCTCTTGATCTCCCCACATTCTGACAGAAAACATAAAATAAAATATAAAGTACCTTTAGCATCAATTGAAGGAAGAAAGAGAGAACCATCGAGATATTTCGAACATTCTGCTTATATCACGGTTTACCATGATAAAGAAACTAGTTTTGCCTCTCGCATATAATATTTTTATCTCGAATTAAATTAATTCTTAGAGTAAAACATGTTTGCTTTCAACAAAAAATATTATTTTGTCAGGCTATCAAGTTTTTAATTACAAGGGTAACTAAGGCGAAATGCATTCTTTGTGTGTCAAATGAGATCATAAATAAATCTAAAAATCAGCTTAACTGTAAATGTGTTATAAATGATGAGGAATAAATTGGAAATATAGTAATACAAGGTTTGTATTAAATTTATTATGAAGTGTATCAGCTGGCGAGAAATGAATTGGAAAAGTTATTAATAATACGTGGTTCATTTAATAAACGTTCTAAATTAATCAGCCAAGTAACACGGTTTCGTGCCAAAGAAAGCCACATTATGATGTCAGTGCCAGCTTTAATCTACAAGCCAAAATAGTTCTGGTAGTTTCGGTAATATTACCTTTTCTAATAAAAATGCCTGTTTAGCGGTTGACCTTAGCGGTTGTGTGTTAATATGATAAACTTCTTATTATAAATGTCTTAGAATGACTAAACAATATAGCTGTTTCCCAGCATTTCCCTGTTTTGCTGCCTGTAAACCTCCAGCTTATATCCAAACATCGACAAAAATACAGGAATCGACAAATTGAATATGGAAGATTTGCAGTTGAAATTGTATTTATAGTACCTAAAAACTTGCAAAAAAATCTAACTTTGCAGAACTATTTATCTTAATTCTAAATACAACTATTACCCACATGTTGGTCAAAAGTATATTCTCTATGGTGGATAGAAAGGGACTATTCCAAAGACTATAGGAGAACCGCACTCATAAATTGCTTAAGCCAATTGTTTTTACTAATAATCCTGGATTACGTATCTGTCCTACAGGTTGCAGAGCCTATGTAGCCGTTACCGACTTCAAGAGAGTCGTTGACGAAATTTAGCATGTACTTCTTTGAAAAAACTTGAGGTCTATGCATAAGTGCAAAAATTATTCGAATCATTAAAGCACTCTATGATGGATCTCTGCTATGCAAATACGAGCAAATAATAGCTTCATTAAAAAATTCACTACTGAAAAGGTACTCCAAGGGGAACGTCTATCACCATACCTGTTTTTATTATTTTTGTCTTATATAGGAAGCGATATTGAGAAAGGTATAACCAGCCAAAACATATGTAGAGCATACTACTACAAACATTTTTGGAAACATTTAAATTCAACACACAATGCTCCGCAAGGAACCTACCTCGATTTCCATTAGACAAATGCATAATTTTTATTGATATTTCTATAAACAAATATTATTGTATAATTGGGTTTACGTTATCCACGTTACAATAAATCAAATATAATATGCTCATTATTGCTTTCCCACACGCAAGACTAGCAATCAATACCCTAGATATTTTTAATTAAAAATTATTCTTAAGCATCTCTTCAATTTTTTGTAAATTCTACTTTAAATTCTAAGAAGAAAAAGGAAAAAATGCAAGCAGAACACACAATTGTTCTTGACTTTCCATTTATTTAAATAAAACTTACTGTGGAATTTAACATTCAGTACCTTCGAACAAACGGAACTCCGTGTTTTAAAGAGACATCTTTTCGTAGAAATAGTGTTGGAAGTCGCCCATAAATTTTGTTGTAGCGCCCAGGGAAAAAGCGAGCAAGCACTGAAACAATACAACGCGAGTTATCCTTCGAAGGAAGAGAACAAAACATCGTGCTGAAGTAGAAAGCAGGAAACCGTTGCAGTCGCTGCTTATATTTACTCTTAGTGGTTTATGGACTTGAAGAAAACGACGACGGGAATTATAACCTCGTGCATCTCCAGTATCGGTTCTTTAATTGATTCAGCAAAATGCACCATTAGAGAGCAGTTAGCTTTGTGCGCTGTGTGCTGTGGAGGCTGGCTATTTTTTTCTATTTTTAATGACCATAATTGCTAGGTACATACTAATATCCTTACCGATAATTATAGGTTATAATATTACATTGTATGGTTTGCCCGTAAATGGATTGGATATTTAAACAAGAAATTGAAAAAATTAAAATTAAATAGAAGTAACAATCATACTCAAAGCTCCTAGCTGTATTCAACAAAACGGGTGTTTTTTATATAACTGGGTGAGTTAACTTTTTAATAACTGTACATGAAATTTCCCATCCTCTGTATTCATAAATATATAAAGTTACAGCAAAAATGCTAGTGGGATTATAATAAGTTGATCATGGACGGTCTCTATAAGAAAATTATGTAATCTTCATACCTTTCTTGATCTCTACGATAAAGACTATTTAAAGCTGTCGTTAATTATTTCTATAAAATTTCAAAAGTTGTTTTAATAGACTAACTGTTCTTTTTTGTTTCAGGTGAGTAACTTTCAAGAGTGACCAAATAATTTATTGGTAAGATATGTATAGAATCAAACCTTAAAAGTGTGACTGGTGTGCTTTTGTTTTATTCCTGGTGTAAGCATTTATTCGTTTCAAATATCAAATGTAATTTTATACGACGTTTTGAACAATGATAACCGGACTGCCAACTACCTAATTATAACTTATTAACCATTAGTGAACAGCTTCGTAATGGCGAAGATGCTATTAGTTCAGAAATTAGAGTTCTGGGATCTGCTAAGCTAATAATGCGTATACGGAAAATTGATCGCAATACAATTGATTGAACGCAATTGACAGAAAACAATTTATCAAAGTAGTATATTAAAGAACGAGTTTTATAAGTCAAGATTTATTACACGAGTCCAAATCTAGAAGACGAGCCGCTTGCGGCGAGTTTTGTAAAGGATGAGTGCAATAATGACTTATGAAATGTGGTTTTTTTAATGCCATTTTTTCTATTTTGTCCTTTATTGCCTTTTTAAATAAAGAAAAATCGCAATTTAAAAATTTAGGAAATTTTACGGTAGGTGGCAACATTGATGTGACATTTGAAAATTTAAATGTTTAAAGTGTAAAGTTTTCGTCAATTTGCCTCTTTTTGTCAGTTTCTTTTTTTTAGTGATTTTGAAAGCTTAATTTCAATTAAGTTAGGTTAGGGTAGGTAAGGTTAGGTTACGTTAGGTTATAACGGAGAATTCCTAACCGGCTAGCTCGTAGTGTTAACAGGTAGTGTCATCTGTACAACAAAACAACCTGAAAAATATTAATCTGGGTCTAACCAAAGTCTACTATAAGATTAGCAACCGTCGTGTAACTTAACATAAGCAAAGTATAAATAAAAGACATATATTCACAAAAAACATATAGAAACAATGCAAAAAATATAAATCAGTTAGTAGTCAATAATTTATCCTTTATGTATACAACTAGAAATCAAATGTTTTATCTATTATCTATATACAGGGTGGGATTAAAGTATGGAATATTAAAAAAAAAGCGAACTCAACCGGTTTTTTTTAAAACGCTGAAAAACGTCGATTTTGTTTTTTAAAAATACACATTAATATGTGAGATTCACCTCCCGACTTTCATTTGTTTCTAAGTTATGACGTCATCACAAAAAAATTTAAATGACAATATAGATTTTTTTATAGTGGAATCCGAAAGTGATTTTTTTCCCTTTATGATCATGCAAATAAATCATAATGTTGCATAACAAAAATTCTTAGAAAAATCGATCTGAACTTCGTAAATGTTTGTTAGTTATGACGTCATCACAAAAAGTTTAAATGACAATATAGATTTTTAGTAGTGAAATCCGATAGTGATTTCTCTTCCCTTTATGATCATGCAAATAAATCATAAGGTTGCATGACAAAAGTTCTGAGAAAAATCGATCTGAACTTTTAATGTTATTGATATTATGGTATCGATATATCAATATATTATAAGATCGATTTTTCTCAGAATTTTTGTTATGCAACCTTAAACAAAATCGACGTGTTTCAGCGTTTTTAAAAAACCGGTTAAGTTAGCTTTTTTTTAATATTCCATACTTTAATCCCACACTGTATAATAATAAATCATAAACAATAATTAATCAGTTCATAAGTTACTAATAAGGAAGCTGTATCTTACTCTTAAATCAAACTGTAAATTTTCTCCTGGTGTTAATTCTTTCGTAACCACCCCGGGTTAACACTCGTTAAAGGTTTTGTTTTCTAGATTTTTTGGTCGATCGTTTACAACGGAAAGAGTGTAGAGAAAAAGGATAAAGTAATTCTACAACAAATCACAAGGTTTTTACAGTAAATCAAGGCCTATCAAACAGTTGGTTTCCGACATTAAGTAGTATAGTCAAATGATATTCTTTATAAAATGCTAGCTGTTCCACCTCTTGAATTTGGTAAGCAATAGATTTCTTACACAAAAGCAATTAATGGATTGAAATAAACCTAGTAATTTATAGGTTAGCAAATATCTGACAGGTGATGATAATTCCCAACAAAATAGATTTCCAGTGGAATATAAATTTACCTACGTGAAACCATAAGCTAACAAAAGCCACTGAAATATACCACAGCTTTCATATACTTAAAATCCTACATAAAGGAATTTCAAACAATTTCTCACAAAATGTATGAAGATCTCAATCGCATTTGAAGAGGGTCGACAACAAAGCTGGTCCTAATAGTCCTAATTTAAGAAATTTCTATACAGGGTGTAACTAATGTAACTAGAAACCTCGTAATGGGGGAGGAAGAGCTGTAATGATTTAGAACGTATTTTCCTTATCAACATGTGGTTTATCAACAAACAATTTTGTTTGATTGTTTCGTATTTTTAATACAATGTGAGTACAATGGGCGTACTTAAAACCTAAAATGCCATTTTCACGAAAACTACAGGAAGCGACCACATAGAAAATATGTCCTAAATCATTACAGCTATACACTATTAAAAGGTTTCTAGTTATGTTAGTAACACCCTGTATATGGATTAACCAATGATATTACGGTTTAAAATGCAATAATACCTCCAAATAAAGTAAACAATATTGATAACATTGTAAAAATAGCGAAGAAAAATCTTTTAACAAACCTTGTAGGTTAAGGTATTCGTTGTGAAAAAGAATTGGGTAAAAGACAAAAAAAAACTGTAACAAGGTTTACTTAGGTTAGGTTAAGACTTGTAATAACGTAATCAATATACATTAAAAAGTAGAAATAATTTTCAATATTCGGTAAATTGTGATTCGAACAATGATTGTGTCGCGATAAATTGTTCGCGGTAGATTTTCCTAGATCTTTAACAATGATCTGTTCCTATTTCTACTTGATCTTGGCAAAGGGCAGTGCAGGCTGGCAAAACTTTGTATTTGTCTACGAGCGCCAGTACAAAGAGCCCAACATAACGGTTGTTAATGTACTAAATACTGGGACATACCTTTTACAAATACGAAGTGAGGGATTGAAAGATTTTTAGTGTGGTTAAAATGTTTTCTATTTCCCCAACCAGTTATAAAGCAAATCTAAACCGGTTTACAATTCTATAAAACCCTACTGCATCGGTTATCAACATTTTCTAGAATTTGCAAGCATTGTTTTTCTTCCTTTTTAGATAGCCTCTAAATTATTCTATGAAAAGAATATACAGAGTGTTTTCTAATTTTTACAGCAAACGCTGTAAGTAGTTAGACATAGATAAGACAAATAAGTATTCATTGTAACATTTGTTTCTCGGGTATACAGTTTTTAAAAAGTGCTAATAAAGAAGTGTACAATGTTAGCACAGACAACAGGATTTACGACGAAGTTTTTGCGTTTTATTGACGCACCACGAATGAAAAAGAACTGGTATAGGTTATTTCTCAAAGTCAGTCATTTTTAAACTGTGCTGTCGATTATTTAATTTAATTGCGTTTATTAAAAATATATTATTACATTCGTAGATAAATTACTAAATGGATTACTCAGTTTTAACTTTTTATCGCCACCTGAGATATTTTAAATTATTCTATGTAATTCCGTGTCGTGGAGTAATTCCGGGTTCTCTGTTCTTTTATTTGTCAGTATGTCTATGTGCTTTTAGTTAGTATTTGCAAAATATGATGGGCGATTTGACTAGAAAGTTTATGAATATGGATTTACCATCAGCGGAAGTTCGGGTAGCCCAGGACATTTAAATGAAATACCAAAAATGCACAAAATAACAAATTCCAACATTTATTTTCATACTTAAAATTTACTTTGGAACTTCTTCAAACATTTTAGTATAAAAAAATAGAAACATATCTTAGTCATTTAAGTAGTAATAATACGATAACCTTATCCCTTGATGTTTGACAAAAGAAAAGATGGCGGGTAGCCCCGGCCATACTTTATTCTTTTTTATTCTTGCAAATTGACACACAACAGTTATAATTATTTCATAGATCAATGTTCACGCAGGCTTCGTGAGCACAACGATATACATATCATGACCAAAACTTCAGCCAATAAATTAAGTTAAGCTACATGAGTTTTTTATGTGATAAACTCCTATGAAGTTTGATATAAGTGGACACAAGATAGTTGGCTAGAACAAAACCTACTGTAATATACAATTCGTTTTACGGCCATGGCAATACTGAATTATACTTTGTTTGTAGGCCATATGGGACACATTTCCATTTAACATTATTTTAACGGTTTTTTTTACATTGATGGTTTAGTAATTTGAGTGTGTCCGGAGATACCCGCAGGCCGGGGCTGCTACCCACACTTCCCCTAAGTGTTGGTATGTGTAACTGTCAAACATAAACTTTCATAATGGAAACATGACATCCTTGATTTGGCAGTGGCTCAAAAATGGTTCTTTAATATTAGTTTCCTTTGCTGTGTTAGCACTGCAACTCTAGCTGACCGTTAGGTCAGTTCAGTTCATGTTAATTAATGGTTGTTGAATCATCGCACACGCATAATAATTGCACTTTCTTAACAGTGGCGGTAGGTGCATACGTCAAACTCGGGGCACACGACAAACTGGTATATCGCTACCATCCTCGTATGCACACATTAATGCAGTATATCATCATGTGTTGCACTGCGAGTGCCCCGGGTTTGACATATGCATCAACCGCTACTGTTTCTTAAACGCATTGACCAAAATTACCCAAAATCTTGACGTTGTTTAATAAAAAAAAATGTTTTAACATTTGTTGTTAGGTCATCACAAATGCACTTTGAAACGGACTGTGTGTGAATTCGAGTAAAAGTCGCCTGGGTAATATGCAGTCTTAGGAGATCTGGTCGGAAGTGGCGACCATTTGCAAATGCGTTTAATAATCTAAATGTGTATCGTATGTTTCCACAAGTGAATTACCGATTTGGCATTTATTGGCTATTAGACTTACTATACGCCCCCCCCCACCCCCCCCGAGTGGCAGTTGAGCCGCGGTGCGGTTCTGAAAAGAACTCATTTAGTTAAGCGTGGTTGCAATATTATGGCAATATGATGTGTCAAGTTAACAAACAACGTGGCACGCCGCTGCCACCAAATAGCACACATGGTCGATCGTCCCGTCATCGATAACAACAACAAGAAGCCACCGCCTGACGTCAACATCACTACTGATCGCAGCCGCCACCAAACACCAACCAGCTTGCTTGCCTAGTTGCTTTGTTGTCTCCGCTATCATTATCATTTTTATCATCAACTCCATGAACATCAACAGCCACGGGTGGTAAGGGAACGTAGTGAGCAGAGGCGTGAAATCTATGAAAATTTATTCTGCATGGGGGAAACAGGGCAGGAATCAACATTGATCAGTCAATGAGACTTACCATAGAGATTAGATTTTTATAGTTATCATCGTCCTGGTTTTTATTTGTGTATCTTAAAAAGTCATTAGTTATAATTTTTTTAATGTTAATATAATTTCGTTTTAGACTTTTGCAAAACAATTTTCTTTTTCTACACTTACAAATTAAATAAATAGTGCATACAACTTTCTGAATTATTCAGTTAATATGGTTTTTCTTTAAATGTTCTACAGTAATTATTATTATTGATCGACTGGAAATGAGTAGAAGATAAATAATCGACTTAAAAAATTCAAAAGTCACACTAGAAGGAATTGAACCTGAATGGGTAAAAACAATTGAACAGTAAATCGATTTCCTGTGCATAATTCGCTAAACGGTACCCGCATATACTAGTGAAATTTTGTTATACATACACAGCTTAAGAAATTAAGACCTACTTTTAGGCTGTATAATTAAATATTGAGAAAAAGAATAGGAAAACACTTCCATTTATTTTTAAATATAAACTATTTCATGTAAGTAAACTAATCAAAGTGCAATATCGTATTAATCAATTCGTTGGAAGGCTTTAGAGGAAGAATTCTTTTATTCGATTTAACAAAAATTGGATTATCTAAATCGAAACCGATATCCATTTAACTCCCCCACAAAGTCAGAAATTGAACACAAAAGCTTTAAACCGTTAGTCCTAAAGCTCGCGGAACACAAATAGCAGTTGCACAGTGTAAAAGGATTCAGTACCCGCTCAACTCGAGTTGAGTTTAGTCGTAGGATTGTTGCAACCAAGCTTCACAGATAGAACGTGATATCGTTGCTCCGAACTCCTCGACTGTTTTATTAAAGAGATTATTATTTTAAAAAAAGTATATTGATAAGAGCTTGTTTTTTTATGGAAGATGTTTTCTGTTGCGTCAGGAGTTGCTTGGAAATTTTGATTATCGTTTATCATGTCAGTGTGATTGGTGTTCCCGTGAAACGTGCTATTGGTTAAAAGAATTTTTTTGTTCCGCTGGCTTTCAGAGATTTTTGAAATTTTTGAACCGTGATATATTGGTGAAATTTGAAAACGTAAGTATTTATTTATCTATTACTTTTTATTGATTACAGCTTCTCAGCGTTGAATATAAACATTTCAGGCACGTGCTTTTTATTATTATAAGTTCTATTTACATAAGTAATTATAAATAATTAGATATCTTCATAATGATAATGTTTTAATTAATTATATCAGTTAATCTTGTAAATGAAACTTTTATTTATGAATTACGTGCTGCACTAATAATTGTACGTAATACAAAATATACTGTATCAAAATTACAAAAACACTGGAAGCATAAATATATTTAATAATTTTTAATTGTTAATAATTTAATTTTGCTCTTTTTAGTTATGGGTATTTTTATTGCATTATCAAATTCTTGAAACTAGTTTCATAATCGAATCTAATTTGAAAAAACAAGTTATTAACTAAAAAAAAGTCGACTTGGCACTTTTTATAGATTTTTCAATAACTCATACAGTTCTTGTTTTGTTTATGAAAATAATAATTAATTAGAAACTTGAAAAAGTTTAAAGGTAGAGGCATACAAATATTAGTTATATTGTTTAATTCAACCCTGACCTATAAAAATGCAATTAAAATTAATATACCACTATGCGGTCAAATTGTTTCTTTTTATTGTCGTTATTATTAAATTTATTTTCATGTTGCTTGATTGTCTAATAAAGAAACATAAAAGAGGTTGGATTAAAATGTAGTAGTACATGTACACTTATTTAGAAGTCAATAAAAGCAATAACAATAATTTACTTTTCTATGCGTGCATACTATATATACAGAATGTAGCAGAAATCAATTGCATGATTAATAAGAAAACATAACCTCAATTCTATGAACTCTCTAGTTATTAGAAACACTAATCTAATTAGAATTAATTTAGTATTACAGAACATAGATAATGTGGTGGCCGCCAAACTTAGGTTCTTCGATTTAACTTTTTATCTTTTTCTATAAAATAATATTTTATTAATATTAAAAAACAAATTATTTTAATCTTAAATTTAAATATTGAGTGGAACGGAAACCAACAGTTTCAGATTATTTATTTGTGTAAACTCCTCTCGCAAACAGATCTCTTGTGGTTAGAATACAATATAGTTTACAACTATTTAAAAAACATAATTAGGGTAGGCTATAACTGGTCTTGTAACTGTTGTCGAAATGGTCGCTTGACTTGTCCAGTTACATAAATTTTCAAAATCGACATGCGAGTATGGTATATGGAAATTTTATATAGATTTAAAAGTGTTGCTCTTCATCCTCAAAATCTTGGTCTTTAGATAAAACAACTTGATATGAATGAACCTTTGCTGTAAAAATATACCGGGAATCCCTTTATCACAAAAACTACGTAATTATTTATTATTATCGACAAGACGGTGCTACGGCACATCCGTTGTAGCAGAATCTGAACTTCCTAAATGTAAATTTCGGAGACTGACTAACCAACAGAGCCCTTTTCTATATTTCTCCACTAAAGTGGTTCTGACTTAACTCCAGCAGAATACAGGAAAGAATGGGAAAAAGTACGAACTTTACAAATATCTATATAGCTATAGGCTTCAATCTTGTAGACCGTATCCAGTATTGAAGACCATACGTCCATAGCTATTGTATGACGCTATAATTACCGATGAAAATATGAAATTAACAAAAATTCAGAGGGACTTAATGTATAAAATCTTCTAACCATCAAGCTTTGCGTCACCACAAATTAATGAAAATAAACACTTTAAGAACATTAAGGCTTTTTTTGCGGCGGGAGTCTTTCTATAAATAGTATCAGTACACATAAATTGCATTTTTGCATTAGATTTCTCTGCTGAACATTTTCGTCTAAGAAACATCCTATTTTCCTGTCAAGACTATTTTAGTATATTGTAATATAGGGATCACCTTCAGTTGAAACTTGTCACCTACTGCAGTGTTAGGCTAAATACAATCCCAAGGTCACAGAGACGATGTGTCTAGCCGGATTTTGAACCAATTTGTTTTTTTCCGCACTAAACAACTCTGTCAGAAATTAAGAAGTTTGATAATTAAAAATCATCTTAATGGTAAAACAGTTCGAAAAGCAGCGTCAGCATTGAATTCACCAAGCCCATCAGTCTGAATCATATTACAACTGTTCACATAAAGCGGAAGTATTGATATTAGAAGGAAAAGTCCTAGAAGCTCGCGTTTGGTAACACCTAGGAATCAAAGACTACTGGTTTAGATTTGTAAAAATGACCGCCGAAGTACATACGAGGCACTTACCGCGCGCTAGAATTGTAGAAGGTTCCGATTTGTTACGAGAGTGTTGTCAGAAAACGATAAAATGATCAAGATTACGATTTTACAATATGGGTCAGGTGTAGAGGGTTGCATCAATAAAAATAATTAAACATAACTGTTATAAGGCCTAGGAAAAATTAGAGCTCAGGAAACAAAATCGTTTATGTTGAGTAAAATTCTGTTTGGTCAAAAAACAAAATCCGATGTTTGTGTTGGCGATAGTCGGCACTGATCGGCAAGATAGCTGTCACTGTCAGGGCAAGAATGAAGCTTTTTCATAAAGACTGTATCAAACGAAGCATTATACATGAAAAAGAAGAAATGATGAAAACAATGAAAGATCAGCTTGTATGTATGTACACTATAATAAAGATTATTATTATTATTTTGTCATACTCAGAAAAATACTAAACAACTGTTTGGCAATCATATAATATTAGATTACCGTTTTGGCGATCGAGTAGTCCCGATCTGTAATAGAGTGGTCACGGCGTGAAATATATCCGAAATAATTTTCAAAGAATCTGAGTTAAACCCAAATCTTTCTATCAATCAATCAATGCGATTTTCCCCATATGCGGCTAAATTCTAATATAGGGTCGATCAAATGTCAATAATCGGGCGGGGTCATAGTAATCCGTGCACTAAAAATATATACATCCTAAATCTAGGCATTACTTCAACAATCTATGTAATTATACAGGGTGCCCATTATGTATGGAATATAGTATATATCTCGGTAAATATCGACTTTATAAAAAAATTTGTTATATAAAAGTTGTTTAACATTTTATTTTCCATAATAAGATAGCATTCAATTGTTTTTATTTCAAAAAACAAATGAGTAATGAATAACACTTTAATTTTTTAAATAGCAATGTACCCTTTCATTATATACTCCCGGCGCTGGCAAATCTGGTTAAGGTTTTCTGCAGTTTCCCTTAGCTGTAACACAAATGTGGGATTTGCGCTGTTCCATCTATAAGTCGGCTGCAGCCGCACATTGGGCCTACATAATAATAATAATCGCCCCCTCCCTCCCGCACAAGCTTATAGCTTCTGGGGCCTTGGTTAAGGTTATGGGTTGTAGTAATTATTATTATTATTATTATTATTATGCTTATTTGATAGAGATTTTTTTTCTCTTTTCGATGACCTAAAATCTTAGTACCCTTATATCAGAAAATTTTTGAAAAAAACGTAAAAAATGTTTATTAAGTTAATTTCACCAATAACATGAATCTAGATATCCGAGATCGTAAAGTATCTCGAGTTATTACCCTAAAATAAACAGATGTGCATCTACATAATGTACAAAACAAAACAAATGACAAAAAACAAAATAAAACAAATGAACAGAAAATTATGTACGTCTCTTATAAAGCTTGAAGACAAAACGAAATTAGCAATAAAATGGTTTTCATGGCAATAAGTGTTCAAAATGATCACCATTAACTGCAAAGCAGTGGCCCAACCTATCACGAAAAGCTTGAAAAGAATATCTGAGCGATCTGGGAGAAATTGCTGCAGTTTCATTTTGTATTCGTTGCTCTAATTCGGCCAGATTCTGGGGTCGGTTTGTATACACTTTTGATTTTAAATATCCCCAGAAGAAGAAATCGCAAGGTGTAAGATACGGAGATCGGGGAGGTCACTCCACAGACCCTCTTCTGCCTATCCAACGGGCTGGAAATACCACATTTAAATATCGGCGTACATCTAAATGATAGTGGGGCGGTGCTCCATCTTGTTGAAACCAAAGATCATCAAGATTTGCTTGGGAAGCTGGAATAATTTGCTGTTGCAATAATTGCAAATAACGGTCACCAGTTAGAGTACCACGAATAAAGAAAGGTCCAATTATGTGATCTGCACAAATTCCCACCCATACGTTTAGTTTTTGTGGTGTTTGGGTATGATTTTGGATCATCCAATGGGGATTTTCAGCGGCCCAATATCGACAATTATGCTATTTACATTTCCATTTAAACAAAACGTAGCCTCGTCAGAAAAAACAATATTATTAAGAAAATCTGGATTGTGGTTGATTCGCTCCATCATAAATTCACAAAATTCAACCCGTCGATAGTAGTCATCTTCGGATAATTCTTGCAATAAAGTCGGTTTGTACGGATGTAATTTTTCTGAATGTAATATTTTCTGTATTGAACCTTTACTTACGGCATGGTTTAAACTTAATTGACGAGTTGTAATGTTTGGATTTTCTTCGATTTCTATGTGTTTTCTGATGTTTTCTAAAACTTCGAGCTTTTTATCTTCATTTGTCGCAGACCTCTGCGGACCAGTCTTCACCACATCTTTAACATTGCCAGTTTCCCTAAACCGTTTCAAGGTTTTGCTAACTACTGACTGGGTGATTGGTTCTCGATGTGAATAACGCTCATTAAAAATTTCACATACTTCTAATTGTGTTCGTTTGCGATCCTCATAACCGACCATAATTAAAATTTCTATACGTTCAGTTTGTGTTAAATGAACCATTTTCGACGAACAAAAAGTTCGTCTCTGAATTCGTGAAGTCTGTCTGTCTTTCTGTCGTAACAACTAATGTGTTATGTCAACATTAGTTTTCATACAATCAACAGTCGTTTTTGTTCGTCATGGCAATGCTAGCTCTGCGCATTCTCACTAGTTATTTTTCCATGTACCAACAACTTAATTAGATAAACAAACTTCTGTCACAATAAAAGCCTACAATCAATTGTTAAGACAAATAAAAGAGATCTCGTATAGCTAGATTCATGTTATTGGTGAAACTAACTTAATAAACATTTTTTACGTTTTTTCAAAAATTTTCTTATATAAGGGTACTAAGATTTTACGTCATCGAAAAGAGAAAAAAAATCTCTATCAAATGAGCCTAATGAAAGGGTACATTGATATTTAAAAAAATTAAAGTGTTATTCATTACTCATTTGTTTTCTGAAATAAAAACAATTGAATGCAATCTTATTATGGAAAATAAAATGTTAATCAACTTTTATATAAAAATGGTTTCTATCATGTGTATCGACTTATAAGTATTTTTGTCATATTTTATTAAAGACATTTTTTATTATTAAAATATATTTAAATAAAGCGCGTTGTTATTTTTCGACCTATCATCATCGCATTCTACAGAAAAATTGCAGTGGTTTATAATTTTGGTTTACTGGAATTATAAAATAATCAAACAATTCATCGCTCTTTGTATTATTAAGTACGTATTACAAATAAAATAGTAATCCATTTTGTGACACGCAGCATTAGATAGAAAATGATAGAATATATGTTAAGTTGCAAGAGTAAGAGAGAGTAACCACGCGACACGATGTGTCAAAGAGATAAGAGAAGAATAGAAGAGAAAAGAAGTTCCACGAAAGACGAAAGTAGCAATTACTACGTCGCCAATTACTATCTGCTACCCAAAAATTGTTCCCCATTTTGGTTCCAGGCACGTAATGAAACCGTAGCAATTACGTGCTTGTGGCTATTGGCAAAAACTTAATAGTTCCACTGATAGTTGCTGGTACGTAGCTATAACTAAAATGCTGCTTGGGTAGTAATACCATCTAAGCTGGTATACTGCTATAAATTCTATAGTAATGCACTAAGTGTAATGCATGAAATATAATATAATGACACCTCAAAACAACATTAAATTCTTACATTTTTGCAACAACAAACACAAATTAGACATTTTAGAAGCTTTTGAAATATACAGACATAAACGCACAGTACCTTTAATGAATGAACAAACTGAGCTTAGTAATTCTCTTTTATTAGAAGTGTTAGATATTTAGTTTTTGTTATGTATTGTATCTAGTTACCTATTTTCTGTATGTATTTATCCTTAACAACGTGTTTGTTTATCAATCTTATCTACCTTTGATAATGACACATAGTGTCGAAACAATATTGTCAGGTTAAGATATTAATAAAACTTGTGAAACTTTAACTAATCTTTGTATTTATATTATATTTCATAAGTGTAATGCGTTTAATATTCACAATACTTTTTGTAGTTTTGTATAATGCATATTTATTTTTTGATGCATTTATAAGTTGGGCTGCATACTTCGAGTGAATGGTTTAAATACTGTAAATTCAAGAGTCGAAATAATTTTCAATATTTCGTAAGTTGTGATTCGATCAAATATATCGTTTTTCGATAAATTGTATTCGATAAGTTTTCCTTTGTACTCTTTTCTGGTAAAATTTTTTATGCAGTTTGATTTTCGCTCTACTTGACCATAAAAGAAACTTTTTATCCACAACTCGAACATCTTGATCTCGAAACTTTATTTTATAAAGTTACCTTTTAAATTTTGTACCCAAACAAACGAGAATTTTATAGCATGCAACGTAATAATGAATGCTGTCCCTTTCTACCGTTGAATATCCTATTTAATGAAATAGGGGTATTTATAAAACTTAAAATATATTTAGTTATATAAGTGTTAGGCATTTAGTTTTGTTAAGTTATAACCTGTTTACAAAGAAGAATAACCGGTCGAGGTAGTAACTCTTCATATCGGAGAAAAATCTGAAAAAATGCCTTCTTCAGGAAGTAAAACCGTAGACCCCATGACAATGCGATGTTTGGTATGATATACCTAAATCCCCACTGGGGGTGAAATTCTCCCATATTCGGCAAAATTCTAATATGGTCGGTCAAATGATCGTAGTAGTCGGTGCCATGAGGTACGAGGTATGCTCCGCCACACCGATTCCTCGCCCAAGATAAAGATACATTAATTAACTTAATTAATTAAAAATTTAAAATCATTAAGGATATATACACATAGCGCTAACCATTAATGTTATTCATAATATTTATTAAATTTCGATTTTTGCTATATATGACACATACCAAGAAAATATTTGTTAAGTTTGGTTAGACATTTTTTGAGTTAGTGCAGAAATGGTAAATAAATTAAAGGTGATTGTCACATTGTATTGAGCCTATCTTTGTAAGAGCGTTTGTCGTGTTTGTCCAATGTATTTTTGCAGTTTCCTTCCACTCTATAAGCAGACTGATGAAAAACGGATGGAAGATCGCAGTTGTATCAGATACATCCATCACATAATTTTTATTACAAATCACAAACAATTGTAGTATCAAACTAAAGGGTTGTGTTGTAACGAACGACAACCTTCTAAAATCCAACTCAGTCGGCAAGTAACATTTGCTTAGGATGATATTCAATTCCATCATCAAACATTAAACACGTTAGAGAATTATCCAACTCTTTTTGCAAATTCCTTCTAAACCGAGTGTTTTTCTTGGATTATGAAGGCGCGGATTCAGGGGTAGGTTACGGTGGGACGGTAGTTAAAGCCCCTCTCCCGGGCAAACTCCCAAAAAACCAACCAAAACATGAACTTCCCATCATTGATTGCTCCGTTAGAACTCCTTACGCGAGTGCGACACTAATAATAATAAGAGACATTCATGTCTATTGTACCGCTCATTTTAGGGTACTGTAGGTCTACGACTAGGAGCGCAATTGAAATTGTTCGAGCATTCATCTGTTTGTCTATCATAGTAAAATACACTATTTCGTAAATTATATGAGCAAATTTCTGAGAAATTAGAAACCACCTCCCATCTAAAATCTGGATCCACGCCTGATTATGACGTTTAGATGAGCTAACCTTAAGCGATTAATATAAACAGTAAGTATGATCAAAGATAACTATCTATTCGGTAGGTTTGTAGTAACGGTTTTTATAATTTTGAACACTTTCAGTGTAACTGTGGTTGAAGTTATATTTGGAGATAAAATACATATACTAGGTATAAAAAATATATTCACGTTTATATTTGTTATACCTATTTGTTATACTTTGAAGGAAATTCCGAAGAATTCCTCTTCAGAAAGAATATACTACGTATACGGCTAATTTCGATATCTCAAATTTTGTTCAAATATCCTTGCATAGATACATGTGAAATCACATTAAATCAATTTCTTCAGATTTTTTTGGATGAAAAATGGCCGAAATAGAAGTTTTTAAAAATTTCGGTTTTTTGAAAATTCTGCTAATTTTCAAAAACTTCCACATCGGCCATTTTTCATCTAAAAATTCTGAAAAAATTAAGTAGTTCCTGTCCTGAAGACGTAAAACGACGTAAAAGGTAAGATGAGGACCGAAGATGTAAAATAGTTACTAAATGGTTAGTCAAAATAATTTACTGAAATTTAGTCACTTGTTAAACCTATTCAAAAGAATAATGCGAATCGCATTATTTACGAATAAATATTGCAAAATTGATTTTAAACAGGAAGTTACAATTGAAGTTCGCAAAATTGATGATTCATGATGTTATTAAATACCCAAAAGAGAATTTAGTCAATCAAAGCTTTCCTGTAACGTTCCTACTCTAGTACATTTCCCGAACACTTGTAAACGTTTAAAAACGATTAAACTCTAACAATTTCACACATTATTATCAAGCAGCAAGCACAAGTGATGACAGCATCGCCAGTGAATTCACTTGATGCAGTGTTAAGAACCGCTCCGTGTATTTAATTGGCCGTAATACACACATGTTATTTGTCTGTCGCCGAGGGGAGCCGGTGTCCATTATTATGTAAGAAGTAAAATAATAATATTAATAACAACCTAGTTTGTTGTATACAGTTAATGACGACTATGAATGCTACGAGGCTCTAGTTCTGTTGCATTCAAAGATGATGCTGATGATGACGGCATTTATTATTAAACCGTGTTCCAGTTGGATTCGTTTCGAATCATTTTTTCCCGACCAACATCAGTCAATATAAAAGCAGATTCAGATTATTCTGACATCAATCAACGGACGGACACATGAGTTATTGTGCAATTATCGTATCAAATAAACATTCATCTAATCTACATTTGAACATGATGGCAGACAGTAAATTTTATCAGTTCACATTTATAAACTCGTGCGACGAGCTATATACGTGGTCTATCCACTTGAATTGATTAATTGGACAACCATTCGTTGAACAACAGTTTAAACGTGTGTGGCCTGTATCATTTTGAATCATTACAGGTGTTTTTTGGACTAATTCTTCCACTTGGCTAGAATTGCTACTGACATTTTAAAGATTTATTTTGGTAGACATACCTATGAGGATAAATTTCGGGTAAAATCTTTTGTCATGTGAAGCACTAATAGTATTACTTTGCTTTTAGTTTTAAAATAAATATCAATTGAAAAGTAATTGCTCTTTGGGATTAGCAATTAAGAATAGTAATTAATTACACTTTAATTGTTTACGTTTCGATGAACAACCTGCATGCCTCACTTATTTTTTCTAAACATTTGTTTACATATTTTTACAAGTGTCTTGTTATTTCTGTTTTTGAAAATTGAAGCATTGATTACAAAGACTTTCAAAATAAATATGGGGATTTGCCAGACAATAGAATTTAGCAAAACAAAAAAGTACCTCGGTGGCTAAAGAAATGCCTAAAGAGGGGATTTAAGCAAATTTTGCTTTACATAAAAAATTATGAATAAGTGCTACATATCTACCTTTTCTTGATAAAGAAAGTAAAATCGTTCGCTCTGTATCAATGCAATATTCGGTCTATTAAATATTTTTGCTTTTATAAAATTTCTTCGTGCTCGGTTCATTCTTATACAGCGTGGAAGGGGATTCTTCCAGTCGAGTTATCTTAGTATGTATCTGACTATCCTCTCATGAACACTTTGACTTAACGTATCCCTTATGCTTTCCTTCTGAAGGAGTTTTAAAACGCATAAATACTTAAGATGACATCGAGGGCAGTGGTTTAGTAATTTCAAAATAGTTACTGGGGGAAGTGTCAAAAAATGTTAAAAAACAAAATTTTCCTTATGTCGGGATATCTCGTTCAAACTCGTATGTGGACATAAAATGTCATTCATTAAAAACATTTTTTCTTAATAAAATTTTTCTAGATTTTTACAAATAAGGTCATTTTTCGTCGATTTAAAAAAAACGAGATACCTATATGTCACCTTATCAACTTTGACATGGCGTATTTCAAGTATTTTTGTAAGTAGAGGTAATTACCCTCAAAGTTTTTTTCCGATCAGAATAGTAACAAATTTTCCCATACAGATCCAACTTTACGGCGCACATTGTATATAAATTTTAACAAATTTATACATTTTAAACATTTTTATAAATTTAGATAGAAAATTAACATCTATATATTTAAAACACAAGGATTATTTTTGTTCCAATTCGTTTGAGAATTCCACCGGGCCGATCTAAGGTTTTTTTTAATTGAAGCTTTCTTTGTGTAGATCAGTCAACACTATTTAGTTTTTGTATTTTTTTAATGTTTATATTTTTTATTTAAACAAATATAAAATGTTTAATTTGAGACGGGCGAATCGGAAATTCACTTGGGACGCCCTCTCACTTTTTACGGTGGCGAGTTTCGTAAGTACTCCCGCTTATAAATATAAAAGGATAATGCAGCAGTTCACTTCAATCATTAATAAGCGGTTAATGTTTAAAGAATTGTTAGGTTACGTAGACAAAACCTGCATAGTT
The DNA here is from genome assembly GCA_929113105.1 of Agrypnus murinus. Taxonomy (NCBI): domain Eukaryota; kingdom Metazoa; phylum Arthropoda; class Insecta; order Coleoptera; family Elateridae; genus Agrypnus; species Agrypnus murinus. The sequence continues at coordinate 120,495,339 of OV816031.1, forward strand.
AAAAATTATGGAAAACAGACGAATTATTATATAAATAATAGCTGATGACAATTGCTTATTCAGAGCAGTTTCATATTTTTTGTATAAAACGCAGGAAATTTGCCAACACTATGTTTATGTCATGTTTTTGAAATATGTACTAATAGACGTTTTCAAGAATGTTTTAAACAAGATCGTTTTTTGATGTAGAATAAACTGGCGGGGAGGAGTAAGCCAGAGAGAAATATATGTCGGAGGAGAGAAGGGTAAGCTGGGAGAGAGTATTGATAGGCTTAAGAATTTTCAACTGGTTATGTTTGGTTACGTTTATTTAATAATCACTCACGAAAATCCAAAGGATTGTAATCACACATCGAAGGTTGTATGTAGGGAAATCCTTCAATGCTTTTGACCGTCATGTCTTGACGAGGTTTCCCTAGTAATTATAAATATACAATATATACTATTAACCTAGTTTTTAATTTTTTTAATTTTTAAAAATAAATGTTTAAAATATATTATTACAAATAAAAATATAAATTTCTATATTTTTTCTATACTTTTGTATTCTTTTGTATGTCTTTACATTCTTTGACGTTTTTATAAAATGTATGTTATGCATTCCGTGTTATTTATGTTCTATATATATACGTGATTCTAAATATATATGTACTACATAAATGCCTATTACCTTATTTCTGTACTTTGCCTGCCGCCTTATATGGGGGCGAATGACGAACGCTGCGTAGGGGACTCTTTCCAGTAAAGATTTTTTTGTCGAGCGCTTTGGAAGCGCAGCGTTTCTTTTCGCGCATAGTAGCTTCTTTGCTGCTTAGTTTGATGTATTTGAATCAATGAGAAAAAGCGTTGTTATGGTAATGAAACAGGTACACTTCTGCCGTAGTAATGAGAAAAAAAAGAAATGAGGGTGGCAATGGCAGTGTTATCGGTAATAAGGGCAATGATACCAACACGAAGGTATGAATGGACAATGACAGCAATATTATTGAGGCAATGATAACCAGCAATGATATCAAAACACGTGGACCATGAATCAAGAAGAATATAAAATCATCTTTCAGGACAAGCTTTACAGCGAGATCTCCACTCCACTCATAACCTCAAAATGAAAAAAGCAAATTACTTCGACATAGGGGACAAAAGGGGGTACTTTTACATAGCGGCACGTTCTACATGTTGCTCCGTTTAGAATTCTTATTTTGGTAATGTATTTATGCGTTACATTTTTATGCGACTTCCGTAACCGTGCCATATAGTCAGTAAACCTTTTTTACAACACCTTTCTGGCCAAGCGGGAAACGTGTTGGCTGGAGTATCATTGGAAAAATTAACCTTCTGGAAAAACCCACGCACTCCGAAATCCTGGGACTTAATTTTAGTGTATCATCAAATGTAGATAAAATCCTTAATCCATCCATTAATACAAAAACTGCTTCGCAATTGATCCACAAATAACGAAGTTTACAAACAATGCGGTTGTGGGTATAGGAAATAAGCCATATTAGGGCCATAGCTCTTCCTTTGTGTTTCTCGGTTGTTTGTGGCGTTTTTTGTTTGGCTCGGCTCTCATTACTTGATATCTAGGTAATCAGCAAAAGTTGACAGGAATTGACCAGGGGTTTGGAGAGAGTTACAAGAGATTTAGAGGAATTGGAGAAAATTAAAAATAATTTAGAGGAATCTGTGTCATTGACCAAATGACCAGTGATTCCCCTCCTTGCATTATGTCGTTGTCTTTGCGCCTGTGGAAGCGCATTTAAGTCGACAGAAATAAATTGTGAAGACTTGTGTAATGCATCAAAACCATAGATCCAAATTTGTACAATCAAATGCACTGTAAAAAAGAAATACAGTCTACATTGTACAACTTGTGTAAACGAATCTCTTCTGTGTATTGGGCTTTGATAATTACTACACAGGTGACACTCACTTTAGGTAGGTAATGGGTAAGGACTTGATTCTTAATTTGCAACTTCAATCTTAGTTTTTCAAAGTTATTTACAAATGTTAGATACTGAAGACTCATGACAGCTTTACTAACGTTTAAAACTAATACAGTTCTTTAAACATTATCTTTGAAAGAAAAATATCTTAAACGAACCATCTATTCATAATAGAAACTGTTCCCAAACATTACTTGTCGATGTTCGTTTATTGTACTATAAATCACTCTGTATATTATGAATTCACTTTTATTAAATCTGTTTATATGTTTACACCGTTATTATAACTAAGCTCATTTTCTTCTTGTCTAAAGTAGTGCCATTTATTCTTTTAATCATCATCTACGATTCATCCTTAACGAGGAAAATGAAACGGCTCGAGCTTTTATTTTCCCATAGGCAACTGTCGACATAAACAGATATTAATCTTGACATTTTATTCACTTGAGCATTGAATATAAAAATTATGCAATACGCATTCTTTGCGCTTTGCTTGCTTTATACACTGCAGCACCTTATATAATAACATTTGATATTTATCCTACTTTTATTCACGCTGTGTAATATTTCTAGTCTGAAAGTAATATATCCTCTAAGCCGACAGTAATGGCTATTAGAACTAGGCTTTTCAGCGAACACAACACCGAAACCGACGAATTTAAAAAATTTATTATGTTACATCTAATTTGTATTATGTAAATTTAAATAGTCTTTTATTAATTTTCCATGGATCCTGAAATTGACCCCCGCTGTGAGCTGGTGACAACCATCGTACCAATTTTATTTATTTGTTTTTCTCTATGTTTAATAATGCTGTAATTAATTTGCTTTTTTTAAATTTTATATATTCGTTACCATTTCTGAATTATCTTAATCTCAAACTTAAATTATGTATTTACATCTTTAGTTATTTATTTAGTATATAAGTACATTGTGAAAATTAAGGTTAACCTGTGCGAACATTTCATAAACAGGTAAATTGAACTATGAATCTATTTATAACTTATATAGTTTTTTAAATCTAATTCCGGCAGCTATTATTCTAATGCAGAAGAAGCATGTAGTCGAAATTGGGTGAATGGTTATTAAATATTGTTTGCATTAATTGCTTCGTTATTGCTATTAATTACTAGCCAATAATGTACCTTTATTTATGTATAAAATGTACATAAAGGTTATTTAAATATGATTCCGCCAGTTTGTATCTTAACGCGACAGAACTGGAAATTAAGTAAAAAATTGTTACATAAGATTTGTTAGAAATAATAATAATTTCGCGATTATAATTGATTAGTAACCAATAATGTAACAATATTTATATACATAACATATATTTATAATTTATAAAAAAAATTAATATATATATATATATATATATATATATATATATATATATATATAAATTTTAGTTGAAATTAATTTTTGTTAAGTTGAATAATGATTTTACATTAAATAATATTTAGAATGTAAATTCATATAGAAAAATTTTTCATCGACTCTGCTGGGACTCGAACCCAGGAAAATAATCTAGATACTTTGAATATTGATGTTGTTGTCATGCGACTTGCTGATCTTCATTAATAATATTAAAAAAATATATATATATCTAGTTACTTTGTATGTCTGCTTAAACATCTAATTCATATGGAAAATTTCTCGCTATGCTGGTAGTCGTACTCTGTAGCTCAGTTGGTAGAGATACCACCTAGACAGTGGAGGGTCCTGGGTTCGAGTCCCAGCAGAGTCGATGAAAATTTTTTCTATATGAATTTACATTCTAAATATTATTTTATATATATATATTGGTTTAATCGACGTTGTCGGACCCGCTATATGGTAGGGTCGTTAGTGGACCCGCATTTTTTGATTTTTGAAATGTGTATATTTTACATAATATTGATCTATTTCTGATAAGCAATATTTAAGATCCTCGAGGGGTAAAAATATATGAAAAAAAATATTGGTGATATTTGACAGTCGTTCTTGAACCCGATACATATTACAGTGTTTACAGACCCATTTGTATAATTTTAAGCAAGCCTACCTACGCTACCGAACCCAGCAACGTTGCCGAATGTATCAGAGATAAAATTACGACTGACGTAATGATTTCGGGATGCTAAGCACATAAGTGATCTTTATTTTTGTTGATTTGTTCGTAAATTCCATAAATAACCTTCAACGCAGAAAAATTAACGTTTTCCGTAAAACGATGTAACTCTGAAAATTATTATTAACGTGAGAAAATAGCATTGAGCCTCTTTTGTTCTAAAATACATAAGGTTTATGAAAATAATTGTTTTTTAATAATTTGTTTTTAAATCATTTATTTTAACATGATTATTTTTGTTTACAAGAATACAATTAAAAGTTTCGAAGACACGTCATGTATATGTGTTTTGAAAAAATAAATGTTATAGCCAAATCTTTTGACCTCCTGAACATTTTACTGTTATGTTTCTAGCACAAATAAACAGTTTCTAAGATATGTATATTTTAATGCCACGGTAACAGTTCAGTCAAATTAGTAAAAATAGAGGGGAATTGAGGTAGATCCTTGGATTTTTTATAGGCCTTCTTTGTGATATTTTAAATAACCCCTTAAAAGTTACTACTCAAAAGTGGTGAACCAGAGAAGCTGATGAGGGTAAGCCATGCCCCCAGATGATTTTTACTGTTTTTTCAGAAACTATTAGGTTTATCAAAATGGAGCCAGTTAGGTAAAATAGGATTTTATTTAACTTTCATACCAAAAAGCTAAGAAAACTTTGTGCGTGTTGTCTTGTTTCTGTGTAATTGAAAACGATCATATGTCACACAGACAAATAATTTGTATCGGTACATATTATACGAGAAGCTTCGAGCATAACTTTGTGTGATTTGATGTTCATCATGAAATAGCTATGGAAATCTCGTTGAGTATCGAACGCGATCCTGGTTCAGTCTTCTTCTATCTCAGCATCTCCAGCAAAATCTACGTGGCGATATTATCATTATTATTGGGGCTAGTCATATGGTAATTCTCGTATTGGCAAGATACATTTTAGGGGTATACCCTGTACTAATCAATCTTTTTAGTGAACCTAAAACGTACAGGGTACTTCAGGGTTTTTGGATCTCTCTTACTTCGTTCTTTATATTGATATTCGTATCGAGTAATTTTTTTCTTGAATGGTTTTTGTTTTGGAATTCTAAGTTCACGACTTAATTCCACGCCTGCTTTAAAATGTAGCTAAATATTTAACAGTAAATGGGACTTCACCCATTTTACATGTAGGATATCTCGAGCAGACGATGCCAATTCCTGAGGGTCAATGCCTTTGATCAAAATTGGCCATTAAGCACAACATATCTATGTTCAAAAATGAAATGTTACAAAGCTATACACCTTCAAAATAAAAAAGTCAAAAATGCAATTTGGATAAAGTTTTGTGTTCAAGGACAGTTGTTATTAGAACATACATTAGTGTTATTTTGTGCTTGTGATAGCTGTAGCGTACCCGCTACCGCTAGATACGGAATTCTGTGATAGTGATATGTTTAATGAATACACCATTGAATGCAAAATTTAATTCTTCACAAAACAGGTATACTTGACCCAAGTCGAATAGTGACAAGTCGAATAATGCTCTATAAAATGCAGAAAGAAAATAAAGGTAAAACGTCATGCAGTATGACGTACAAACGAAGTAAGAAAGATTTCAAAACAAGGTGAAATGCCCTATACATTTGGGTTTCTATAAAATAATTGTCCAGTACAGGGTATTTTCCTAAAGATATTCTTTTTACTGCAAAATTATCATAATACTACAACCAACAATAACAACAACATCGCTTCATGAATTTTGCAGAAGTGATGCTAAGGTTGCACTGCGAACTCAACTTTTTTTTTTCTTAGCTAAGTACTTGATGACGCATACAAGATCGCAATAAGTTATGTTCTAAACTTGCTCCGTCAAATGTATTGGTAGAAATTGTTGGTCTACATACTCAACTTTCGTATAAATTGCATGTGTGATAGTATTCATCAATAGGAACAAAAAACTCTTTTTGTTTTTACGCAAATCGAAAAAAACTTGCTAAAAATGTCAACTTTTGGAAACTGCTGGAAATTATAGTCAAAACAAACTGCGACATCACCTAGCAGCAGCCGCGTCAATGTATCAGATAGGCACATTCAGCTCCAAGTGTGATTCTTAGACCAGTGACCTGCTACCCACTTTTCAAAAACCATTCTTTTTTCGGTTATTATGAAAGATAGACACTAATGATTTTCAGCTGTTTTGTTGCATTTTATGTGTACTACCACCTATTCAGAGGATACGAATCTTAAGTGAAACATCCTGTATGATATATATTCATGCGCCAATTAAATAAGCTTTATTTTATCTAACCCACTTAACAACCAGTCCATAAACCTATCAGTTTTTGAAAATAAAATGACAAAATCCATCTGGGGGCGTGGTTTAATATTGATATTTTACAAAGTTCAGGATATTATCTACTCGTAAACATGAACAAATCAAGCATAAAGTCATTTTCAAGTTTAGCTGACCAAAATACACTAAATTTGATTAGTTTAACCTAGATTAATAAAATAGCAGTTTCTATTTTTACTGTGCGTTTGTACAGTTACAAGAAAATTATGGAATGTTCGATCCCTACTTTCTGTTTAATGAATTTGAAGGTACAAAACAGTACTATATGGTGGTTAAGCGCCTTTAACAGAAACGTCGAAAGGTAACGAAGAAGAGAAGAAGTTTTTTCAAACCTGGCTCAATTCCGTTATATTGCACTTGTACTAAGTTAAAGATCAATTTTTATTGTATTCTGAAATAGCTATTTGTGAATTGGAATATGTATTATATTCTTAGTGACGAATTGTACACCAGAGATTTTCTGATTACATTTGAAATATATGTAGTTCTAAATATACCAGGCGCAAATCATATTAGTCCACCCCGTTTCATTTTTGTTAAAGAACGTCCCACAGAATTTATTCCGTTTATCTTTTGTTCTATGAGGTGGCCGTTTCTTGTTGCTATAGTGAAGTGCTGCTACTGCATCTACCCCATACCAATGTTCATGAAATTCAATTGGGGGTTGCAAGATACACTGCCCCTCCGCACCTTTTGAGTGCCCTGTTTCCATTAAGTAATTTTACAAATTACAGACGAGAAAGTTTTCCTTCAGTGTTTTAGCAAAAAAGTCACAAATTATGCTCAACTTAGTTGGCCCATTTTAATTTTTGATAAAGAACACCTCACGCTTTTTACCCTGAATGGTCTACGACGTTGTTATTTATTGGTGGTATATAGTACATATCGTCGTTAATGCATATGAACTTAATTCTTTAAAATGTTGTAACTAGTAATGTTGCTAGTTGCGATTTCAAAGAATTCATCATACCATCTGTAACAAAGTTTTTATAAGCATTTAAACCGCGCTCCTGGAAAATTGCTAGAAAATAGTTCCGCTAGTATGCATTAACGTCGACGATATGTATGAATGAGTACTGTGATCCAGTGATAAATATGTATGTGTGAGTGTAGTATCCAATGCAACGAATATAAACAAGGAGTCAGAAAATAATTCAGAAACCAACTAATTCAAGCATTCATTCTCTCATCTTAACAGTAAAAGAATACAGATTTCATTAACCACAAACAGTCTTTCAAACAAACAAACACAGAAGATATTACATGTGGTGAGCGCCGACTTTAATTGAACACGCAACAATCTGTCAAGAAACTTACTCTTGCAAGCATACCATTCGAGATACCAGGATCCTATTTATGAAGCAGATGTCGAGAAATCAATTAGCATAATTCCAGTAGAGGATCAATACTCTCAGCACCACCACTACCAGTAGATGGAGCAGTTCCATCGCTGAAGTCACGGTTGTATAAAGTTTTTTTCTGTTCTAAATTTGTCTGCCATCAAAACAGACTATCTACAGCATTTAAAGAAAGTATTTCAACGCCTATATCATTACGGTTTACTATCAAATTAAAAAAAACAATCTTTGAAGCCAAAGAACTAACTTGTCTCGACCATACAGTGAACAGTGATGGAGTTACACCGCAAATCTGAAAAGGAGAAGCTATTCATAACTTTCCAATCCTTAGAATGCAACAATAATTATGCCATTTCGTTCGCATAGATTGTCGATTTAAACCTGAGCTAAACCTATTTATTCCAGAAAAAGTTTCAGAACCTTACAAGAAGCCCACACAACAGTGTGTCGCAAAACGTATAATTACAAATCGGTTGTTGTGAACTTCAATAAACGGTAGTACCAAAAATTCGTTACTTCGTGTGATCGGGAACACAGGGAATACATAGCAGATAAGCTCGGATGCAGCCCATTACAAATCCTTCTTATCTTTTTTTGTGCTGTTTATGTATAGAACGTTCGCAATTACTTTTTGTTACCTGTTAGACATATTTGTGTACATACATTTACTATTTTCCTTTTATGTTGCATATACGATTATTATCCAACCAACAACCTACAAGTCCAACAGAATCCTCATACGTTCCTCTTAGGTTAAGTTTTGTAGTTTTTAGTTATTTACATTTTGCAACGAGCCCTAAAATTAAGAATCTGCTGTCTTAATTTTAACCGTTTTCAATTATCTCATTCGATTCTCACGTTATTCTTATTAGCTCATTTCTATAGGTTAAGTTCTTATCATTGTAACGAACATTAACATGTTCCATTAACATTAACATGAGCCCTGTACTAACTTCAATCAATTGTAAAAGCAGCCAAAGAAAAAAACCAGGTTTTTTACGTATCTATCAAGTTGCTTTACAATCACAACCTCATCTTTTGTGTACATTCACTAGTTCTTTCCAATCCTGTCCTCAAGCAAACTGATGGAGACTTTTTCTGCTTGAAAAGTTCTAAAAAACAAGGGGGCAATAAATGTAATGATCACCGTTGCCTTGGATACTTTGTAGTATCCAAGGAAACGAATGTAAACGAGGGATCAGAAAATAATTCAGAAACCAAATAGTTCAAGCATTCATTCTCTCATCTTAACAGGAAAAGAATAAAGCTTTAATTATCCACAAACAATCCTTCAAACAAACATACAAAGAAGATATTACAGTACTTTTATACTAAAAAATTTAATCAAGTTCTTGAAATTTATCGTTTAATTACTACGGAAAATGATATATGTACTTTTCCACCTTATTTGGAAACCATCCACTTTCCCCAGAAATTAACTTTTCCGTATTATGTTGCGTTGTCTCACTTGTTCGAAAATCCTGTTAACCTTACTCTAATCATTTATATAAAAAATGAATTCAGTTATGAAGTCCTACTTAAAGATACCATTGATATGAACTCATGGATTGTAGGCATTAATATATGCTTTCAATCATACAAATATAACTTTATAAATTTATATCACTCTCCAAACTCTAGTGATGCTCAATTTCTAATGAAACTTGAAAGTTTGTTTGATGTATATGCTAGTAGATCAGAGACCTTACTAATTATCGGAGACTTTAATATTGACCTATTAAAGGATTCATATTAGGAAAATAGACTGAGAACTTTAACTAAAAATAATGGACTACATCAGATTATCGACCAACCTACAAGAATCACTAAGGACAGTGCTACACTCATAGATCTTTCTGTATCTAATGAAAAAACCATTGATGCCCAGGTACACCATGTTCCAAAAATAACCGATCACTCAATAATAACTGTAAATGCAAAAGTGAAAGAAAAATATGAAGAATATACAATACAACACAGAGACATGAGCAACTTCAATGAAATGCAATTTCAATTAGATCTAATGAATCAACCATGGAATCCGGACTGTACAAACACCAATCAACTAGCAGAAATATTAGTTAAAACCATAATGGACACACTAAACAGGCATGCTCCAACTGTTAAAAAAACCATTAAATGTCAGTGGAGTTGTAAGCGTTGGTGGACCCCAGAAATAGCCTTGGAAATTGAAGAAAGGGACAGAGTATTTAAAAGAGCAATCTTTACACAAGAAGAAAGTGATATGAATAGGTATAGACAACAAAGAAATGGAATTGTTAGTTTGATCAGGAACCACAAGAGAAATTATTGCCAAGAAAAAATAGATGATATGAAAAATAACTCAACAGAAATGTGTAAAACAGTTAAAGAATTAATTAAAGGAGGCCATAACAGACAAAAAAGGAAGGTATTATTTTTGACAATGAGTTAGAAAAAAGGAAATTCAAATTGCAGAAAAATTCAATATTTACTTTATTAACAGCATACAACAAATTATTACATTAACAAATTTAACCCAAATTGAAACTGATTTAAGCCACATTAATGTACATCAATGCAAGTTCGACTAATTTCTACCAATAGAGTTTTTGGAGTTAAAAAAAATTATAAACAATTTACCTAATAAGAATAGTAGTGTCGATCGTATTACAGTAAAGATTCTTAAATTAGCTTTCAATGTAATAGGACAGAGATTTTTGCATCTAATTCAAATGAGTCTAGAAAGTGGATCCTTCCCAGAAACCTTGAAGACATCCCATATTATCGCCATTGAGAAGATAACCAACACTAACAAATGTGAAGAATACAGACCGATCAACATGGTGCCAACTAATGAAGAATTATTAGAGACCGTCGTAAATATCCAGTTTCGTGACTACATTGAAGTGAACAAACTGTTAATAGTACATATTCAGCTAAAAAACTACCTTTAGCGTTCCACAAGGAACTGTATTAGGCCCTGATTTATTTGTACTATACATAAATGATATTGTTAATGTAATTAAAAAATGTAACATTCAATTATTTGCAGATGACACTTTAATATATTTTATAGGAGATGATGTTGAAAAAGTAATAAATATCATCAATGATGAATTAGTAAATGTATATAACTGGTTACGTAAAAATAGTCTTTCTTTAAATGTAAATAAAACAAAATTCATGATAATAAAAAATAAGTTTAACGAAATTGATACATCTAGTCATGTGGGAATACAAATTAATAGTCAAAAAATAGAACAAGTTTATGAGTGGAAGTACTTAGGTGTAATAATAGATTGTCACTTAACATTTTCTAGTCATTCAAACTATGTTATCAGTAAAGTTGCAAAAATAGTAAATTTCATGGGTAGATTAAGCCAAAATCTTAGCAAGTGGTCTAAATTATTACTATATAAAACAATAATACTTCCCCATTTTAATTATTGTGCTAGTATACTTTACCTCCTAAATAATACTGAAATTAACAATCTTCAAAAAAAAAAGAAAATTGTGCGTTAAGAATAATATTAAAATGTAGTAGGTATACTATCATAAGAAGAATGTTTCAAGTTACATCTTTGTTAAAAGTGTTAAGCAAAATATATTTTATAATACGATGATAATAATATTTAAAATAAAAAACTTAATATATCCAGAGCACATTTTAAATGAATTACTATTCGTAGAAGATGTTCATGATCATAATACTAGAAGTAGAAATAATTTTTATGTTCATACAGTAACAACAAATATAGGACAAAATAATCTGTTTCATAAAGGTTTAGTTGAATATAATTCACTTCCAGCTAATGTAAAAAACTGTACATCTTTAACATTATTTAAGAAACAATGTAAAAAATATGTAATAAATTACATTAATATTTAAGAAATTATAATGTATTATGAAAGAAATCGCATACGAGCTGATGTAATTCTTACGTCACTTTTCTCCATCATATATTAAATGCGAGCTATTATAGCCAAACGTTTATAAAACAAAGCTTAACATATGCGTCATGGCAATGTTGCCAGATCCAGGGCCTAGGAAGTCTGTAGAACATAGCGGGTTTGATAGCGTCTTGTATAAAAATATACGATATACACTTGAGAAAGGCGCGACGCCCCCTATAGTTCATTGTGATGAACTACGGTTGTATAAAACTTTTTACAGACCCTACTTTTCCAAACCCAAATTGTATATTTTTTTATTGCAGTTTTAGATAAACCTTATCCTGTAGACCTCAAAAACATAGGAGAACGTTGCCAGACCCAAGCCCGGGTCTGAGAGCGTCGAAAATGGTCCGACAAGTCGGTAGAATATAGCGAAACGGGTGTGTATAAGCGGTTTGACAAATATATATATATATATATATATATATATATATATATATATATATATATATATATATATATATATTACATTAAATAATATTTTGTATATATATATATATATATATATATATATATATATATATATATATATATATATATATACAGTGAGGATTTTATTTCACTGAACATAAGCACTATTAACCCTATGTTTAATTTTAAGAGATCCATGTCAACGCATTGCAAGCAATTATCTACAACATCTAAGCAATCTCTGAAAACGGTTGCCATTAATGTCCAGGTTAATGTCATTAAAAGTGTCACAACTGATTTATTTCAAGGTTTTTGCACTTGTGGTTTGCAGCATGTGTTTACGAGATGAAAAAATTACCATTGTACGCTGGTTCAATTGCAATAACAGTGTGAGGCAAGTGTGCGACTGAAATAAATCAGTTTTGACACTTTTTAATTTTATTAATGGCAGTTGTTTTATCAGAGGTTGACTGGATATGTTGTAATTGCTTGCAATGCGTTGAGATGGATCTTTTAAAATTGAACATAGGGTTAATAGTGCTGATGTTCAGTGAAATAAAATCCTCACTGTATATATATCCGGCAGCTTGTCTCTTAACGTGATAGAATTGCCCAGCGAAGATTGAGTAAAAGTTGTTAAATTTTGTTAGAAACTAGTAAATAATTGTTATTAAATACTAATCAATAAAGCAGCCATATTTAGATATAACATATATTTAAAACTTATACAAATTTTAAAATACGATTCCGTCAGCTTGTTAACGCGATAGAACAGCACAGTGGAGATTGGCTAAAATGTTGTTAAACTTTATTAGAAATTAATAGCGCTGTGATTGTAATAATTGCAATCAATTTGAGCTAGTTTCTAAACATGATTCTCTCAGCTTGTATTCAAAGATGTAGTCATAAAAATATAACATATTTTTAACTTACATAATTATTTTAATGAGATTCCGCCAGCTTAACTATCAACGCCGGAGAATCACGCAGTCGAAATTAGGTGAAATGCTGTTTCACTTTGTTGGAGAATGTGGGGAATGAATATCTATACACACGAATATAACTACTCGTAATTATTTGTGAATGATGTAGGTCTTATTTGTATATTATGCAATGTCACCGATTTACTGAAATTGACTCCTATAAGCTATTCAGAATCCCTTAATTGGTTGTCAAAATTGGCATAAATGTGATTTTCAAGGATGCAGCCTGTATTTCTGGGCCCTCGAATCTATAATATAAATGCTTTCGAAATATTTCACTGTCTATAGCTATAGCATGCAGAATGCGATATCGGTGACATTGACGTACCATAAAATGTTCATATTTCAGATAAAAATACATATACTTACTTACAACTTATATACCTAAGTTTTAAGACTTATATACACTTGCGCGTTGTTATTAATGATTAATCAATAATGTAGGCAAATTTATATCCTACATATTATGATATTATAATATTTATAATTTATAGAATTTTTCAAATATGATTCCGCCAGCTGATATCTTAACACGGTAAAAAGTTTTAATACAATTAATTAGTACGAATTTAAAACTTTGCCATTATGATTTAACCAAATTGCCGTTGCCGTTATTATTTATGACGTATACTTTATAGCGAACTAATTCATTAGTAAGTAATTAAAAATAGAAATTTTTAATCCTAACAAGATTTAACAACTTTTTACTCTATTTAGACTGTGCGTTTCTGACACCTTAGGATAAAATCAAGCGAAATCATAATCGAATTATATGTTATATGCAAGTAAAGCTGCATTATTGATTATTGTAACTATAATTATCATTGCAAAATTATTAATTCCTAATAATAAAACCTAACATCGTTTTATAACACAAAGATACAAGCTGGCGGAACTATATTTTAAAAAATATATGATTATAATTAAATTTAATTGAATTTAATAATGTGTTTTTTAATTTTGTTAGTAATTACCTTGCAACTAATTCCATTCCAGCAGAAACATTTTTTTTTCATTTACGCTAATAGTAAAAATTGGGAAAAAACCGTCACATTGTGACTGTCACACTTGAAATAAGTTTAATTTTGACAAATGACCTCTCTGCAGAGGTCAAAGGTCGTGTCTGAGGTCTACGCTGACAACAATATCAAAATCTCCCGGGTTGATTAAATACTATGCATATTGATTTATTTTGACTGGGTCAAGATGAGCGTATTAGCGTACGAAATAAAAGACATGTGTGTGAGACTCCCATTTATTACGATTAGCTTTGGTGGCGTCTGCGTAATCGGATTCTACTGTACATTGAATCCATGAGCCATTGATTGCGCTGCACCATGGGAGTCATCTACATACACTGTTACGGTATATTTTCGATCTAAGATTTTCATATCCCATGAACCTTTATTTGCGGTATAGCGTTGAGATCCGATGAACCGTATTGTAGTTGAGATTAGATGGTCATGCGTATTAGCGTCTGTTGAGGGTTGTCATTTGTTAATCGCAAGGAAATTGTTCCTTCTTTCCCGATTTAAGCTTCCTTCGTATCGCACATATTGCTGAAGGATTTTGGCTTATTGAATTGATTGGAATTGGTTCGATTATTGTTATAGCCGCATCTAGTTTTGGTTAATTTTCATCTTTCGAGGATTTGATTTTTGTGCATACGTCGTGGATTTATTACCTTGATCCCGTTTGTTATCTATAGGGATCGTCGTTATCATCGTCGTTATCATCATCGTGGTTATTACCTCTCTTAATTTGTTAAATATTTAATTATTATTCATCGTATCATTAGTATTGACAATACAATCGTCGTCTTTTTTTATTTAAGAAGATTTAATGTAATATTTGGATGGAAATTACATTTTGATAAGTGAAGAAGTTGGAGCTGTTTTATTTTCTTTTGTATGGGTCTTTGGTGAATTTAGTACAGATGGAGATCACTTGGTAGAGATCTTGAAGTAACCTTGGAGACCTTATGGATATGGAAATCAAGAAGTTCAATCTTGTCAATCAATTTTTGTAATAACAGACAATTCACAGGAAACCGATAACTTCTTTTGAGGGTTATAATTATTATTTATTGGTAACCGGGAAATGTAATTTTTGTTTACTTATCTAATTTATAACTTATTTGATTCAAATGTTGTGTTTGGTGTATGCTTGATTGAATGGAAGTAACATTTGTATAAATAAGGTACTTCTCGTATCTAAAAAACTCTATCAACTATATTTTACCTTTTTGCCTCAAATTAAGTTGGGTAATTATATTATTTCTTTTGGTGTTTAAATTTATAAATATTAATATTGATTATTTAATTGTTCAATGTATGTTATTACATATTCAGTTTATTAATTTATCTATATGACATGAACTTGATCATTTCTCTTACTATTTTTATGTGGTAAATTGTTTGCTTTATATTAAAACTTATTGATAAAATAAATCTCATTGTGTTTTTGGGTACTCTTATATCTATTATTGTATGAAACCTTTGTTCTTGTCCGAACTAATTTTAGGTATTAGGTGGGTGCTTTTGGAGTTCTTGGTGGTAAGAAAGCATTTTGAATTGAGTCTGGTATTTACTCTTAAACTAGGGTTAAAACCAAGTGGCGCCCCGAGCATTTATTTTGATTGCATAGGTAGGTGGTTGATTTTAATTCCTTTTATTTTCACCCACTTCCCCTCTCCGACATCTAGTGAGCTAGTTAAGCCAGAACAAGATAACAACATCACCTTTACCGTTTAAGCGGGCGAAAGGGTGACAACACTACTTGTGATAGTAGAATTCATGTACTTAATTTTCCTTCATGTAGTTTGACATTAATTAACTGTAAAAGTTACACGACATATATTTGATACCAATGGTACTACTGTAGTCCTTAGTAACTAACATTTTTGGACCAGAAAACGAATTCTATCAGAACGATCACCCACACTTTTAATATAACAATATCACGTATAGTAAACTGGCAGTTTATATAGTAAGTTTTTATTACCAACTTCAAATGTAGGTATGTATGTGTAAAAATGTGATCTATAAAAGAAAATAACTACAGACATACGCACACTGCAATTGATAAATTATGGAAAGAAAACTGTTAATTCTCAGTCTGAAAACGGAAACAATTTCTCTTATTTACCTTAATAAGAATTATGCATGCCCATCTTTAGCATTTTCATTGTAATAACATTGTGCTGTTAAGAATCCATCCACACTGTTGATTGAACTATAATTTCACGCTGCTTGCGTCTCGTGTGAATTTACTACGTTATCGTACATACTGGCCAATATATTTCTGAATGAATCTTGCATTTTAAACGGTATAAAAACTTGTTAACATCGCCGGGTTAGACATGTTATTACCTCACGGTAAATATGTATATTATACAGAATATTTTACTTTGTTTGTCGAAACTAATGATAGTGCAAGAGAAACTACGATTGTTATAAAAAATAATATGAAATTGACTAATAGTGAAATATGCTGTACTATTAAACGATTCCAATTATTTCACAGTGATTGTGAAGCGTGACCTTACCTATTAGTATTTTATAGAAATTGAGTTAATCGCAGATACAGTATCTGGCCATATTATAAGGGACTTCCAATAATTTTGATGTTAAAAGTGATGTATTGTTAATACCAGGAAAAAAGATTTTGGGAAATATGTATGTTTATTAAGGCTTGTTGTATTAACAAACAATTCAATTAAATAATTATAAATAATAAACTGGTATAAACGGCGAATTTGCTGAACATGCCAATAACTGAAGGAAAACACTACTTTCTTAGAGGATATTGGGCAAGATAATGAAGAAAATATTTTACTATTTCTATAGAAAAAAGTTTCTTGAAACGTTTCTACAACTATATTCTACGGAAATAGTAAAATACCTTCATTATTTTGTTCAGTACCCTCTAAGACATTACCTCCTTCATAGCAACATTAAGTTTTGCTATGAAGCAAAACTGAAACTTGTACGCCAACACATGTCAAGGTTGTTTTACGTGGGATACCTGTGTGAACTTACCCCCACGTTCCCTTCCAGAAGGAAGTGATTGGGATACGCCCAATCAGCGCGCAAGTTGCACAACCGGCAGTCGTGCAATTGCTACCAGATTGATTCACTGGTAGGAGCGAGGTTGCCTATCCACCCTCTACGGGTCTAGGCCACAACGGCCAATGACCACAACGGCCAATCGCTATTTTGGCTGTTGTGGTCATAACCACAACGACATCCGTGACGATAACGGCCAATTTGACCATATTGTCCAACTCGACACTTGACCATAACGGCCACCATGACCACAACGGCCAACTAAAAATTCCACCCTATCCGCATTTTGACCACAACGGCCACCGCGGTTATGTATTGGCGTCGCTGGTGACGATGACCACAACGGCCAAAATGACCACAACGGCCAATTAGGGTGTGTGACCACAACGGCCAACTGTGGAGTGTGACCACAACAGCCAAAATGACCATAACGGCCAACTGTGGCGCGTGACCACAACGGCCAAAATGACCACAACGGCCAACTAGAGTGTGTGACCACAACGGCCAAAATGACCACAACGGCCAACCTTTTACATATTGTTATTTTGGTTTCATTAAAGCTCATTTCTCTCTTTTAACTTACACTTATTTCAATAAGGTACATCCAGAATTTAACAGCGGGGTCTGATGTCAAAGTAGCTTCGATTTAACGTGACTTACCTATATTGAAAAATGCACCTCTCGGTTTATTTCTGGGGTTACGTCCCATGTTGCCCCCTAGTTTGATTTTATTAAATACTGGACGTATTAAATACGTTCGTAGATATCCTGTTTGCTTTTTAGGGGAATATTTACATTTAGTTTAATTTTAAAACTGATAAGAACAGCAAATTACGGAGTTCAAATTCAATGCAATATACGTCCTCAAAATGGAAATATTGCGGTAAACAGGTTAAAGAAAAAACTTTTGATGGTAAATTAACCACCCTGTAAACTAAAGTATTTTGAATCTGTAAATCGTTAAAGTGTATTGAGATGTATCTGTACTAAATTTTCAGCATTTATCTTTTAATCTGCCTAAGATACTTACCGAGAAAATAAGAAAGAAAAATTTCTTCAACTTCACGGGGCTGCAGTTGTATAGAGGTGCATTTTTCAATATAGGTAAGTCACGTTAAATCGGCGCTACTTTGACATCAGACCCCGCTGTTAAATTCTGGACGTACCTTATTGAAATAAGTGTAAGTTAAAAGAGGGAAATGAGCTTCAATGAAACCAAAACAACAATATGAAAAAGGTTGGCCGTTGTGGTCACACACTCTAGTTGGCCGTTATGGTCATTTTGGCTGTTGTGGTCACACTCCATAGTTGGCCGTTGTGGTCATTTTGGCCGTTGTGGTCACACACCCTAGTTGGCCGTTGTAGTCATTTTGGCCGTTGTGGTCATCGTCGACAGCGACGCCAATACATAAGCGTCGGTGGCCGTTGTGGTCAAAATAGCGGATGAGGTGGAATTTTTAGTTGGCCGTTGTGGTCATGGTGGCCGTTATGGTCAAGTGTCGAGTTGGGCGATATGGTCAAATTGGCCGTTGTGGTCAGGCCCCCCCTCTACTAGCTAAGTCGCGCATAGTGACCGAGCCGTTGACTTAACACGCTGCTCACCCGCCGGCACCCTCCCGTCCTCTTTCGTACGGGGTGAAGTACCTCGTCCAGCAATAGGACTATTCCCCAACTTGACGCTGTTATCAAGAGGGACCACTGCCCGATCGAATCCAACCTCAAATGTGGCAGGACTTGGTTTTTAAGCGGTTTTGCCACCCCGATCTACCAATTTTAGGCTTGGTGGGCCCTCGACAGAGCTTCTTTTAAGTCTACACGTTATAGACTCCAACACAGATTATTATAATTTGTTTTACGTGGGGTACCCGTATCAACATACCCCCACGTTCCTTCCAAGAGGAAGTGATTGGGATACGCCCAATCAGCGCGCAATTGCGAAGCAATTGCTCCTAGTCTGCTCACTGGTCGGAGCGAGGTTGCCTATCCACCCTCTACTAGCTATCCAGGCTAGTACCGGAGCGATTAACTTAACACGTGCTAACCCGCCGGCACCTTCCCATCCTCTTTCATACGGGGCTAAGTACCTCGTCCAGCAATAGGACTATTCCCCCAACTTAACTCAGTTGAATAGAGAGAGCCCTCCAGTCCACTTTCATACCTTCATAAGCTCCTCCCCGAGACAGGGGTTGGGGCCACTGCCCGATCGAATCCAACCTCAATTGTGGCAGTACTTGGTTTTTAAATGGTTTTGCCACCCCGATCTACCAAATTATAGGCTTGGTGGGCCCTCGACAGAGCTTCGTTTAAGTCTACACGTTATAGACTCCCAGTATGTACCCGTTAAGGTGAAGTTGTCTTGATTGTGAGAGGCTATGTATTCGCTTCAACTCTCCTTAAGTGTAATGACTTTCAGAGCTTCTCCCAACCGCTGTACCCGGCTGCAGTCCGGATCATAGGGTGGTCGGGATAGCTCCTAAGCACATTTACCTGGCGGCATGCAGTTTCCCATCTGCCCGGGATAAACCTCACTTCGATTCTCCTCACTTAGGATTCAGCCAAACAGCGGGTTCCTTTGATGACCATAAATGACCTCGGTCAAACAGCGGGTTCCATTGGAGACCATAAATGACCTCGGTCAAACAGCGGGTTTCATTGGTGACCATAAATGACCTTATCCAAGGCGAGATTCGGATCCGACCATACCGGTATCATATACCAGGGCTCCCCCTGATCGGTATGAGTAACCGTCGAGAATTCTCACGAATTTCTCTACCACACACTTGACCTGACAGCTTCATCCATTACCAAGTTTCCAAGGAAACAAGGATAGGGTAGAAGACAGCCAGTTTTATGGGTGAACGTCGTGTGGTCTCCCGAACACCCAATGACCCAGACTCCAACACAATGGCAAAAACGCTCTCTAATAAAAGTCTTGAAATATTATAAAAGTTTAAAACCTCGATATACGATTTCAATGTTTTGTATATACCGCCAATGGCTTTTACACAATAATCTTTCCTCATACTTCTTTTTTCTTTATTCTTACTTTCTTTCGCTCTTTTATCATTCTTCTTCCATATAAATAATTTCTAATATACTCTTTCTGTTGCCTGTCTGTATTGAACGACATTAATCCAATGATAAATGTCAACTGTGAGTCAAACTGTTGTTTCAGGTTTCTTTAGAACCTTAAGCTTTCGAAGCTTAATTTGTGGTTTATTTATCACTATCGTTATTCTCATCTTTGTCCATCCTGTTTGTTGATTTTCTAAATTTCTTTAAACTGCTTTTAAATACCACAATCAAACGTAGCTTATTCTTATTCCCCTTTTCACCCTTTTAACACTTTTTAAACTGTACAAACTTTCCATTTTAATGGGCTGGCTGCAGATCATAACCATTTTTTTAAATTTTCCTGGAGTTTTGCTCCTTTAGCATAACTTAATCAGATAAACTATTTATAGAATGGGATTTTTAAAAAAATTCAAGCTCTAGCTCATGAGGGAGTTGACAGTCATTTTCAGAGTGACTTCCGAGGTAGTAATTCGATGCTACCACCCAGAAATTTATAGATACATACATTTGTAGCTAACTCTTATAAGAATAACTGTCTCTGTCTATTCCACAGAGAAGTATAGGCAGTTCAGGGAGCATGAAGTTACAGATTCACCAAAGCGGATGATGAAATACTTTGAAACATATTGTTACTCTAAATGACGCACGTGCAGTTACACTTATCTATAAGAATTAGTAGAAGAAACGTTATGATGTGCTCATGGGCTGGGGTGCTCTTTTCTTTTCTTGATCATGCTTGATGGAAGACAGCTTGACCAGCGGTTCTTCTATGTTCGATTGATGTGTTAATAAAGAAAAAATGTGTCACTTGGAAGCCGATTTTGCGCCACAGTTCGTATAATCAGGTTTGAGGACAGACAGAAATTAACCTTGGATATCCTTTTTAAATTACGTTTTCTTATCATTATCATTAAGTTATTGATTACTACGATCTTTTTGTTTTATTTCTTAGAAAGATTTTTATGTGGCATTTAAAGAAGTCGACGTTGATACTTAATTTTATTAAAAATATAAAAAACTAGGACCGGTTCTGTTAAACGTTAATAAATAATGAAGGAATGTTATTATTATTTTAATGCATTTAGATAAAGATATGTCTCGTGAAGATAAAATACATCAAAAGCATCATTGTATAGCTAACTAATAAACAACTAATTAAGTTCATATTGTTCTGGGATGCTTTTGAATGCAGTGTCGATAAGCCCCCATTCCAGTTCATGGTTTAATAAAAGATTTAATATCGAACTCTTTGGGATTTTTTTTATTCCTTTATTGATTTATTGTTTTTCTTTCATACATTAATAATCTACTTGAATCTCTTATTTTATATTTTGGGTTCGTTTTAATTTTTTAATTTCTACCACGTTTTACTCGAATATTGATTAGGTAGTTACTAAATGAGAAGCCGTTAGACTGTCGAAGAAGATTACATTATTTTTTAGTTAATTATCTTTTGGTGTATTAGAGGCAAACCTTTTCCGGTTTTAGCTTAATTAACATTTTGTTTTTTTTTTTCTTTCTTTAAGCATCAGTCTTTTGGTTAATTGTGGGCGCCTCTACGTATAGAAAATATGTTTAATACCGGAGCACATTTTAATTAGATTCATTCTTATTTCTAGCTTCAAGTTAATGATTGACAGCCGCGTTTCGACCACAAAGGCCTTCATGATTGAGTTGTAGAACAATAATGCGTGCTGTGGAGATATAATGGAGTTGTGATGTATAAAAATATCTCAAGATTCTTTTTTGAAACGTTCCCGATGTAAATGCTTGTCAATTGTCTTTTATAATTTTAAATAGTAACAATGAATGAATGAAGGTTAAAATAAGAGAAGAAATCTTGATTAGCTTTTTTAATGTTTCTATTTTTAGTCTTCCATAATTTATTTGTACACGAGCAGCAGCTCTCTATTGATGATGAGGTTTGGTATGCAAATAGAGCGCCCGTATAATGATTGTTTACCTCAAGAAACAATAATAACTAGAAATATTATTTTAATTAACATGTCAAGATGAGCATTTCATATTTTCAATTAGTATGCATTATGCAGGAAGTATGTTGGAGATTTTTTTAATGGCTAAAATAACATGCAAATTACTATTCAAATGATGTTCGTTTGTATTAAAGCCTAGATTGAACTTTATCTTGAAAATGTAATGCAGACTCCTAGAATAATAGCATCTTTATTCATTTGCTAATCGAGCTTCTTTATGAATGTTGAATGTATATTTACTTCCTGAGATGCACAGGTTCTTTGTAAGTAACCGCTTATATAAATAGCAGCATTATTATTATACGGTTTTATTTGATCTAGTAAAATCTGGATAATCTATTATTATGTGACTTCCTTTTTTTTATTTCACACCTACACTACGGGGGAACCAACAGTTAAAGTCGTCTGTCCCCCATCTAACATGCAACACGAATACATACACCCATAGTTGAGGTGGCGGAATTTTCCAATTAGAAAAATCCCGTCGCCCCAAGTGGGATTCGAACCCACGACCACTGACACCACTCGTCCACCGCCGGCCCATTAAAATACTTATTTAGAATTTTCTGTTAAGATTTCATCGCTTTAATAGGTTTTATATTGTTTTCCCGTTTACAACATTTGTGGATGTTTTGGTTCAGTAGTTTGGTTAGACGGATCTTTTGAAGATGATTTTTAGGGAGAACGATTACACTTTGCCTCTGAAATTCCGCCGTTTCAAGCCGTTCAAGATCTTAAGTAAGTGACTCGTCTGCTATCCATATTGTCAATTTATTTATGCATTTGCAAATACCGACCCAGCAGGTAATGCCTAATTATAGGGCACGATAAGATACAATGACAAGACAAACTAAAAGAAAGGCAAAATTATTAAACACAGTAAACTAAAATGTCCTAAAGCTAAGGTTTTCTTACATCTAGAACTACATAAAGCTACAGTATATATATATATATATATATATATATATATATATATATATATATATATATATATATATATATATATATATATATATATATATATATATATATATATATATATATATAATAATTCTACAATACAGAAAATTAATTTATAATATAAGAATGTTAATACTTTTAACGGAAGCTAATGCTCAATAGCTTTTTTAATAGTCCCCATCGTGTCAAGATAAGTCGGAAGATAAAATGTTACAGACCTATATGAACCCAATCGTAGAACACAAAAGTTTAATTCTTCCAATAGTTTCAACCAAGTCAACGTTTTTTTTGTAACTTAAACTATTTTTTCAGAGCTGTTCTTTTTTCCCCTCCTTCTTCCGTTTGGCCTTTCCCTTTTGTGGCTTGAATTATAATTCTAGATTGCACTACTAAACAGCGGAGTCAGATGTGAAGTCAGTTATCCGGGAAGTTATAGCAATAACAACACTGCCTTAATTTGAGTGCAAACGAGGTGAATTGGCATTAAGTTCAATAAGACAAACCGCATCTATTTTTTCAGATTAAATTTATATTTACCTATTGTAAAATCTGCCCCTTTGTGTGAATTAGACTTATGTTAAGGTTTCTTCCGTTCTAAAGTTCAAAACACAATAAATACATTATCATTATTAAATATAAATGACAATAAATATTTACCTATTACGCCAAATTATCATAAGGGGGTTAGATACTTTATTTTGAGGCTTTAGGCATTTTTTGGTTACGTACGTTCAATTATTAGAAAAACACGTCAAATCCATTTGCACCCCTGGCAGCTATGGAACTATTCTTACCAATTTTGACAGCTGATTAAAAAAATTAAATACTTAAATAAAATCTAATAACTTTATTCACAAAAACTATTTCCTAAACAAGTTCTTTTAATAATTGTTATTCATCATCTTATAAGTTTAATCATTCAGTTTTGTAGGTCTATCCTTACATGTAACATGTAGAAATTTTAAATTGGTATTTCGACAAAAATAGTTTTGAGAATTGTTTAGAACAAAGAGGACATTTTGAATACATCATGTACAGTAACCAGTATTAAGCGAGGTTGAGCGACGCTGAAGGGGCCCAAGATCAGCTTGGATATTTGAGACACCCACGGCAGAAAAAATGGGCCCTTAAATTACAATTTTATGCTAAATATACTTCATAAGTTCCTCAAAGCGCCTATAAACCAGAGCGAAACCTCGTGTACCTGGTTTGGTGGCTCATGACTCTGGGGTCCAGAGCTCAGACCGTGTTTCTATATGGGCAAGTGTAAATATGAGATAAGTATAGTTTTTTAAATATGTAAAAAATATATTATTATTTTTTTTATATTTGTCCTGACTGGCAACAATTCATTTTCAATAACATTTCTTATTATTTATTTTTTCCACTTATGTTAATCATTAATGATTTATTTTTTTATTGAAATTAAATTTACTTAAAACGCAATTAACAAACCTGAGTTTTCTTATATGTATATGCCTATAAATTTTTTGGGGGAGCACTTTTACATATCTTGCCTTAGGTACTAAAGTTCTTAGTTACGCCACTGCTCTTGTAAATTGTTTCCGTCCACGTTCAGCATCGTTATTCATCTTGAGTTTGTAATATCATGTTTTTTTCCTGTTAAGGTGATGGAAATAATAATTATTGTATTATCATTGTTAAAATGCTTATGCATTTGTATTAACAAAATATTTAATTTTTATCGTTGTGTAACATACAGTAACCACACGTGCGTTCAGAAATTCACAGTAAATGACCAAAAATCCAGATTTTACTTTAATCATTGAACGTATATGCAAGGAATATATATACACAGAAAACTTGCATGTTCAAAGATATAAAATTCGCACTGAATGTAAATTGTGGGAAAACTATTAACAACATGTTCTTATTATGTTTCAGGGTAAGTTCTGCACTTCTTGTTAACTTCTGTAGCCGGCTCTAAGGTACCTGCACTATTCCGACATTATAATGTTGATGGTATGTATATATCCATTTCACAAACTTATAATATCTTTGTTTCTTGGAAGTGACTATTTTGGAAAAAATCTTCTTGAATAGAATTTCAAGTCTTCACTTCCAAATATTACTTTTTGTTGATTTGAAATTGAGATTCGATGAAGTTTAAGATCCAGATAATTTATGTTTGCTTTATCATGTGGCAATTTTTAAACAAAATAATTTTAAAAAAATTTTATGCGTACATGTTTACTTACATTCATAAGTACCCGTTGGTACTGCTTTCGAGCAACTTGCAAACTATACTATATGGGTTATTTCACCTAATTCCACTCAGAATTTAATGACCTAAGATTAGACTTAAAAAACATTGTTGTTTATTAAGCACCTTAAGCTTACAAGGAAACCTTATAGCTGATGTGACCCCGATTTCAAAAAGTTTTTTAATTATAAGTAAATCCAAAATAAGGAAATACGTGTTTCTGCATTTAATCTAATGCGACTTATTTTTAAAAATAACAAATTAACACAAATAACAGTACTCAACGTATTTACTTGGAATAAAAAGGTTACCCACAACAGAAATGGTGACTGCGTGGTTAGAGTACTCGCTTTACAAACTATTGCCTTACGTTCGATCCCCACCAGTGCATTACTTTTTTTAAATTTTTAAATCCACTATGACAGTCCGGATAATGCCGGAATGTTTACATTTGCTGTAATTTATTATATCTTTACATTTACATTGGCTTCGAGTTGGTTTGTATAATAAAATTATAAGTATCGTATTTTTTTTAAACATGTATATCGAAATGTAAGAAATCATTATTGAGTTCATAATAAAATATCTACTGAAATCTCCTTAATTAGAAGTATTTAGTATTATGCAGTCAATAATGTATTCGATTGTAATAAAAACGTTTTACTGAAATACGATACTTATAATTTTATTATACAAACGATCTCGAAGCCCAAGTTGTTTATGCATTAAATTACAGCAAATCTAAACATTCCAGTCATTATCCGGACCACGTCCCCGACGTGGTCGCCGATGTGGTTGCGGACGACCGTGTGTGCCCTACATTAGATTGGTCTTCGTTTATTTTTAGTAAAACTACATCCTATTTACAATTGGATTCTTTTGTAAATTTAATTCAATAAAATTATTGTCGCATTAGATTAAATGGAGGAACACGTATTTCCTTATTTTGGATTTACTTTTATTTAAAAACAATTGAAATCAGCGTCACGTCAGCTATAACATCCCCTTTTTAGTAAATTATGTTAAAATAATAATAGCTTTTATATTATGGCGCCACGGTGTTTGCACATTGCTACTGTGTTTACAGACTACTTTTTTGTAGTAGGATTAAAAAATTGTTTACTAAATCGAAATTTTCTACTAGAATTAAATTATATATGTTACTGTTAATATGATAAATAGGGTTATTTGTATAGTCATCAATTATTTTACAAAATAACCAATATTAGTGATTAATATAATTTTATTACATGCAATTAATTATTTTAACCGGTTTCTTTACGTAATAACCAAACCTTTTTGGCTGAAGTGATAAATTATAATATTCAAAAATATTTTTTTACGAGGGCTTGTGAGATAAAGTACGCAAAAGTTTTTCAGTGAAACTAAATATGTTTTATTCTTACCATTTTAAATCTACTTGTTGCGATAGGACAAACTTTCATGATATTTCGAATTACAGTATGCCACGCCGTTTGCAGCTACATTTTTATGTCCATTGCAGTTGCATCTCTTGAACAGTTAATCGCCTATGATGGACTGTTGTTTGGCACACTCATGAAGAGATGAGAGCGAAAGTCTCTTTACAAATGACAGACTGTTTCCTCGAAGCATCTACCTCCAGAATGACCATTAAAATGTTCCTGCAGTCATCCCTGACCTTGTTTGCATCACGAACTTTACTTTTACAGTATTTCCAATCTTGCTCCTTGAAAACGTTCATTCAGACATTCCAAAACATAACACACAAACTAACAACAACAATTTTGCAGACAAAATTGTGAAAATATCAAGCAGGGTATTGCACCACTTTCTCTACCCTTTTAGTTTTCAAAGGCTGCAGCTGTACAAATAAAGGTAATAACATGATCCTGGTACACGAGAATCAACTTGTATAGTCGTAGTTGGGTTGACTCAGCATGTCAATTAAATTTGTTCATCTCTTTAAAACTTATTGGACGCATTCCAAGTCCTTCTGGCACTCTCGATTTTTTTGACAGGTTTCCCAGTTTCCAGGATATCGTTACTTGCTCTCGAGTGATGTTTTTGTATCTGTTCTGCAGCTCTTTCAAAATTCTTGTTCTTCCATTACATCCAATCGTCAAGTGTGTCATGTGAATTATGTCGAAAATCTCCTCTGTATGCACATACTTAGTATCGGATTGAAGATGACAAATCACTCACCAGGAAGATTAACTTTTCACTATCTTCCAACTTCATAAGGTCGTACCGCTTTAGTCGTTGATAATCCTTAGGTTTCTTCCAGTGGTTTTAGACTTAGGCTCTCATACTTTCACAATTAAGTGCTGATGTCCTTCTTTACTCATGATCCCGCAACTTTCCTTCCTGTTCTTGATAGCATTCGATAAGTTTTCATTCATTCGAGCCTTCATTGCGTTAAAACGACCAGATTCCATGTAGCATAATAACATCACACGTCCTCAGTCAATCAAGGAAGATTTTACATTATCATTACGATAACTTCGGTACAAGATAATCGAAGTGAGCAAATTGTGCTTAAATAAAGCTGTTACTCTTTCTATCTTCAATTTATTATCACTAATACAAGCTGCTACTCATAAAGTTGTAGTTGTAGTTAGAACAAAATTCACACTTATTTACAGAAACAAAAATACGTATTCAAAAAAAGTGTTGAAATTCTATACAATATCAATAAAGCAAAATAACAAAAGCTCGTGACCATAATAATTCATAATAAAAATTACAAATACACGTTTGAAAACCACACGCTGACAAATCTTTACTTCTGAGGATGCTATGGCTGTACCTATACTACCTCAAACACAAATCTAACGGTTATCTTTCATTTATTTCTGAAGATGTTCTTTATGATAGAACCGAGTTCGAAATCCAATTCAAACTGTTCTTGTCAGATATAGAAAAAAAAATTAATTTTAAAGGAAAAGATATTTTAGAAATCCTAGCTTCCACTATTTTGTTCTCATCAGCAGTAATTTAAAAAATCTTATTAATCATCAAGTTGTTTTTCGTAATCATAAGGAATCTAAATTCCCTCCTCTGTCGGTAAATAAATTGTCGCGTGGGTTTTGCCCAATAAAACCATCAGAATTTTAACGACAATAATATTCTGCAGGTGTTTTTTTTTCCTGTTGCATACGAGATGTTGCTAGAATTTTAATCCTGGTAATCATGGTAATCATGTAAATGGGTTATCTTTTACGGAAAAGCAGGTTTGTGTCTCCGTATAACCAATACAATCCGATCCATTGATTGGTCTTGACATCAAGCTATAGGTTTACATCTGTAACGACGTGTTGGAATGTACACACACGCAAACTAATGGATTTTTATAATCAATTAATTTATTTCCTGGTGTGTATCGCGGATTAAAGATTATCTCAGGCATTTTTATGTGTGGTCGTCCTACTTGTATTGCACCGAAGGAACAGATAAATCGATGTAGTAATATATATAGTTAGCTGTTTAGTTACTATAAAACGCAAAGCCTATTTGGTATTTATGGTATTTGCGGTTTTTTTTCCTTTAATATTTTGTTTCACATTACATGATTACCGTAAGTATAATGATATTCATTAAGATTTATCTTTGCATCTATGTGATTACGAATTGTTTATTATCATTATTATCTTATGCATTTCAAGTTTCTTAGTAGTACCCCCTACGTAAAAAGTTTTCTCTCGTTATTATAAGCACCGTATAAAGTGTAGATAATTACAGTTATAGAAATTGTTGAATCGTAAAAAATCTCGTACAAAGTTTTATTAATTAAAACTTATTTATCATATGTCAAATCGACAATCATTAAATATTTCTTGGAGTTAATTAATTCTTTAAAATAAAAATAATCGTAGGCTCATTTGTATAGTTCAAAGTTGTCAACTTGCGAATTATTTACCGTATATTTCAACACGTGGTTCCCTGTTGGTTTAAAAAAGTAATTTGCGAAAAGCTTTGTCGATAGTACATGAAACCTTGTGCTCTTCTTATTACCTTAATGAGTTGTTTTTAGTTTATGTCAGCAAAAAGCTGTCAGCAAAAGCTCCAACTGAGGGGTAGATTCAAAACAATAAATAAAAAGTATAATGCGATAGCTATTCTATAAAGTAGAGGATCCCAGTGCAAACGAGGTACGCCAATTTCTGCAAGAAATAACTTAAATAACTAAATTACATTAGACGATTGAAACAAAAAAAAGGTAATTAAATTGGTATTGAGTCTTTGCGGGATTACTCGTGGAGGATTCCCACGATGTGATAACTCAGAAGGAATTAATGGGCGTGGGGTTTTTAAACTACCAGAAAAATTCAAGAATGGATTAGATAACTCTCAAACGGATAATTATGGCGCCACTGGCCCAACCTTTGAATAAGCTGATCCTTTAACGCCTCCATGCCACTGGAGCCAGGCAGTAGAAGTAAATAAGTACCAAGTGAATAATTCACCAAATCTCGTTGCATAATTTACCGTAAACCTCTGCTGTAGCTTTCACGAGAAAAAGAGAATCTCTCTGTAAATGCGAACTGTCGACAGGGAACTTCCTTATTGCTGCCGTTTTGTTTCACAAAAAAGCTAAAATGGCAGTAAGATGATAAGAAGAATCAGATAACGGATATTGGCAGAACGCTCTCTAATGCAGAACGCTTACCAAGCATGAAAGTGATTCGGAAAATAGCCGCTGATCTTTGCAATTGCCTTTTTTTTGCTCTCAAAATATTTAGTTGTGGTTCCAATGATTCAAAATGAACAGTTCTAGAATTCCACCATGAGATTCAATTGTTCCAACTTTGATTCGATCCCATGGATTCGAATCTATCGTTATTGTAACATCCTATCCGGAACATTGTGTTTTTTTGCATGTAGTTTTACAAGGCGTCGGACTCTTATTGATAGAAAGTTCTGCATTGTCGTACCATTCGCTCGAAAATTGCATCCTAATTATTTGCAACCTTGTTTTTTCACCACTACCGAGTTTCATGATTGCTTCGCCTAACAGTATATCGTCACTACGTTAACCCTAAACGTAGTTAACAAAATATTCAACAAAATATATGCAAAAGAAATTCTACAATCTTAAAATAATCGAAAAATAATTATTATTCTTGGAACAGTTTTTCCATGCTATAGCAGGCTGATTATTCTATTTACTCCTGTCTCAAGTACAAAAGAAAACTTCCATCTCAAATGAAAATCTTCCAAAGGAATAACGAAAAAAAAAAGCTAAAAAGAAAATCCAACTTGTAATCTCACAGTAGTACCCAATTTCTCAATGATTATCACAAAGTATTTTTTCGCATCTCAAAGAATCAATCAATACAATCATAGTAAATCACATGGTTTTACTGTTGATACGGGAATAGCTAAAAATTTAAAAAAAATTACCAAAATATTAACGAAATAGCCAACATCGCCCGTGAGGAGGTAATAGTGAGGGGCTCATGTAAATACAACAACAATTACGCTTTAATCCTCTTTTAGCAATGAATTCTTAAGATTTAAGAGAGAAAATTAGGTTTTTACGTTTTGTTTTCCAAAATAAAATATTTTTCTCTGTTTCCATTGAACAAAACAAACCAACAGCTGATAATAGCCAATCAGAACATGAGAGAGAGAGCTTGAATATAAGCTATTTCAAAACTATTAACTTACCATTATTAAAAAAACACCTGTTTAGCGTTATTTACATTTTATTTACAGAAATTATTTTAATTAGACATCCTATGCAATAATTTAATTAATTATATTTTCTAAACATAGACCGTTACAGTTCACAATGACGTACATTTTTAAATTTTCAAAAGTAAACATATGCCTATTATCCCTAAATATTGTTTTATATTTTGAGAAACTCCGTTCCACATCGCAAGACGTAATTGGGGCATACTTAAAATTGTTTAATTCTACAAGCGAATAATGTTTTAGCTCGTCTAAAATGTCTTGGCCAGATAATGCATCGTTTATGCTTTTAATTAAGTGAAAACCAGGATTTTTGTCTATAACGGATTTAAATTTTTGTTTTATAGTCAAACACTTTGGCCCTTTTACTTTATTCAAAGAAACACCTAACAATTTTACATGCTCAAGAGATTCATCTAATGAATTTCCCTGACTTTCTAATTTCTGAATTACTTTAGCTAAACGCACAAAATTTGTCAAAACAAACAATAATTCTGCCCTCACCTCCTTAGTATTGTAACGTTCTTTTTAAAATAATAACAAAAGTGCCGTTTAAATCGTCTATTAATAAGAAATATTTATTTACAAACACTAATGAATACACTATAAATTAACGCTATGATTATAAACCATTAAAACTATTATTTACAGACTATGAATTTCTAATACAACATTTATCTTCACATTTACTATTTATTTCGTGATACACAGTTAATGACTCGCTGTTGACTGCTGTCTTTTATGCGCGAAGTCGATTTTATACCCTCATATAATCGTACCAGAAGCCGCTGGAACCTACTATGTATTTCTAGAAGGCGCTAGATAAACCGCGTCTGATTTACATGCTTGGTGCGATGCGTCATTCTGTCGAATGCTTTAGAATATTCCATTTGTTGTGTGAAGAAGAGGTTCTTTCTTTTTCTCTCTTGTTACACTGCCCCCCTCTTCAAGTCTGTTCTGTCCCAGAACAGGTTTTATGCTCTGGTTCCTGTAGAACGGGTCATGACGATATCGACAGTCTTCACCTCGACTACACGTTCCATTACGGTAGAAGTAACAGTCTACACTCTTCGTTGGCCTTAATGCGGGCTGTGGGTCAAAACTGCAGACGAAGATCTTGACGTCCGTACCTCTAAAGACAACTTCCAGCATGTTTCTAACGATTCTCCAATCCAGCTGGTCCCGCCCACAACCGAGTTTGGGAACTGCCAATTTGTTAATTCCCCTGGTAAGCAACTCGATCCTCAAATTCCATAATGCCCTCCACAAGTCGGCGTAACTCGGTTTCTGGTAGTAAAACTGCTTGGTTACCAAGTAGTAAATGGATCGGTCATGATCAGGCAAGCGTAAGGATTTACCAACAGAGGGATTTTGTTCTCGAAGTTCATTCAGCCGTCCAAACTTATTTCTAAACACTACTGCGATCCCCCTGGACATACGGAGATCCTCGGAGACACAGTGGGCAATGGAATAATCACCAGGGACCCGGAAGAGATCTTGTTGCATCTCAGTCGTGACTCCGAATCGCGCTTTTCTAGTTCCAGAAAACGCAGCCATAAATTCTCTGAAGGTTGGCTGATCATCTCCAGGCCTTACGGTATTGATAGTCACCTCAGCCTCATCTTCCCGATCCGGGACTGCGTCATTATTTCCCTCATAGTGCGCCAGACGATTGGAGTGTACCACCTTTGGTTTCCCTCTTGGCAATTTCTGGATGCGATAAATCAAGTCATTTATTCGTTTCTTCACCTGGTATGGGCCCTCCCAATTCCGCTGTAACTTTGGAGAATAGCCACGACGCCTTTGCGGGTTGTATAACCAGACAAGCTCTCCAGGTTGAAACCCTCCTTCTTGGGCTCTCACATCGTACGTAGCCTTCATCCGGTCACTTGCGATTCGACTATTCGACTATTGTTTCGGGTTC
Source organism: Agrypnus murinus (assembly GCA_929113105.1). NCBI lineage: Eukaryota > Metazoa > Arthropoda > Insecta > Coleoptera > Elateridae > Agrypnus > Agrypnus murinus. The sequence goes on from OV816031.1 coordinate 120,528,329, forward strand.
GGTCGTGAATATCCTCCAACTTCTTCTTTAAGTTGATGACATAATCATTCCCGGCTACCTCCTGCTCTATAGGTGGAGACCCAAATTCCAGATCACACGGTAACCGTAACTCGCGTCCAAACATCACAGACGCTGGTGACTGACCGATTGTTTCGTGGACCGATGCACGATAAGCCATCAGGAACAGATGCAGGTATTGGTCCCAGTCTCGTTGATGATCGGAGACGACCTTGGCCAAATATTTACCCATTGTCCGATTCATGCGTTCTACCATTCCATCGGACTGCGGATGTAACGGTGTGGTCCGAGTCTTGCGAATGCCCAACAATCGACAGACTTCTCCAAATAGTACAGACTCAAAGTTGCGGCCTTGATCCGAATGCAGCTCCATGGGCACTCCGAAGCGACCGAAAAACTCTTTGACTAGTACGTCAGCAACAGTCGCAGCTTCCTGGTTTGGTAGGGCATATGCTTCTGGCCATTTGGTAAAGTAGTCCATTGCCACTAATATGTATTTATTCCCATCGTCGGTTTCGGGAAATGGTCCGGCAATATCTATAGCTATTCTTTCTAGAGGACTACCCACATTGTACTGCCTCATAGGTGCTCTTCGTTTCCCCAAGGGTCCGTTACCAGTGGCACATAGTTCACATTTCCGGCACCACTCCTTCACGTCTTCTTTACAGTTGACCCAATAAAAACGCTCCCTAACTTTCTCCAAACTCTTTTTCACACCGAAGTGTCCTCCTGAGGCACCGTCATGGAGATGTCGCAACACTGTAGCCACTCGGCTTCTTGGAACCACGAACTGAGACCTAATGGTGGTGCCATCTTCACTCTCCAGTACTCGCTTCAGGAGATCGTCTTCCACCTTCAAGGACTCCCATTGGGCCCAATATGCTTTGAGCGTTCTGTTGAAAGGGCTGACAGCCTCCCAGGCAGGCCTTTCTCCCACGCGCTTCCATTCCAGTACCATTTTTAGTTCGGGATCAGCCTTCTGCTGTCGTTGCAATTCTTCCGGCAACCAATTGTCGTTTACGATGGTAGTTCTTAATACTTGGCAAACCCTCTCTTCCAAGCGAGAGCAATGACGGCAATCCGTTGGACAGGGTCTTCTTGAAAGAGCATCGGCATTTCGATGACTAGTGCCCGCTCGATGTTCTGTGTCAAAGTCGTATCCTTGTAATCGCTCGATTCACCTTGCGACCTGGCCTTCAGGATTACGGAATTGTAGAAGCAATTTCAACGCTGCATGGTCCGTCCTCAATAAAAACTTCCGTCCGTACAAGTATTTGTAGAAATGCTCAACGGACTTCACGACGGCCAATAGTTCTTTTCTGGTCACACAATAATTCCTTTCGGCTTTCGACAAAACCTTACTAAAATAGCCGATGACCTTTTCTTGTCCATCCTGTATCTGAGAAAGTACACCCCCAATGGCCAGATTACTTGCATCTGTGTCAAGTATGAATTTCCCTTCTGTCCGTGGATAGCTCAATATTGGTGCTGTTTTCAGGGCACGCTTCAACTGTTGGAAAGCTGTTTCACACTCTCCGCTCCAAACATACTCGCGCCCATCTTCAGTTAACCTTGTCAGAGGTTTCGCTATATTGGCAAACCCAGGAACGAAACGCCTGTAGTAGGTACATAACCCAAGAAAACTACGAACTTGGTGTTTATCTTTCGGTGTTGGCTACTCTTGAACTGCACGAATTTTTTCGGGGTCGGCTGCCACTCCATTTTGTGATACGACGTCCCGAGATATTTCACTTCCTTTCTGAATATGTGGCACTTTTTCGGACTCAGTTTCAGATTGGCTCCACGTAGTCTTCGGAACACTTCCTCTAGATTTTTCAAATGTTCGTTGAATGAATTTCCAACTACAATCACATCATCTAGGTATACCAGGCAGGTCTTCCACGACAGCCCTCTCAGGATGGTCTCCATTAGACGCTCAAAGGTGGCCGGAGCGTTACATAGACCGAAAGGCATAACTGTAAACTGCCATAGTCCGGAACCAATAGTGAACGCGGTCTTCTCCCGGTCTTCAGGTTCCATTTCAACTTGCCAATAACCACTCTTCAAGTCCAAAGTCGAAAACCATCGTGAACCAGACAGGGTATCTAACGTGTCGTCGATGCGTGGTAAGGGATAGCTGTCTTTCTTGGTCACGTTATTGAGCTGCCGATAGTCCACACAAAATCTCGTTGACCCGTCCTTCTTACTGACCAGGACCACCGGTGATGCCCATGGACTGCTGGATGGCTCGATGACCCCTTGTTCTTCCATATCGATAATAATCTTTTCGGCTTCTGCTCGCCTTGCTAGAGGTAGACGCCTCGGCTGCTGACGGACAGGCATAGAGTTGCCTGTATTGATTTTATGTTTTACTATATTTGTTCGTCCCTTCTGGCTATCGTCAAGAGCGAAGATATCTTGGTATCGGTGAACCAAACCCTGTACCTCTTTCACTTCCGTTCTGTTAAGGTCTTCGCACGAACTAGTAACCATACCCACTAATTTTCCACCATGGTCTTTGGGCGCTGGTTTTGGAACATCAGCCATACACCTGGCTACTCGGAATACTGGCACACACTGTCCCACAAGGGTACTCTTCTTCAATGTCATCGGATCCACATTAACGTTCATAAGCCTCACCGGTACTGTCTTTCCAACCTCGATCAGCGCTTTTCCCACCAGTATGCCACTATGGATCTTCTTATCACAAACAGGCTCCATCATTCGCACACATCCTACCCAAAGATCTCCATCCAAACCTGCCTCGACAAAACCCTTACAACCGGATCTTCTCGTGGGTGCAACGGAAGTTCTTCGTTACCGACCTTCAAAACACCCTCTTTCAAATCCAACGTAAAACCAAATTTTCTCAGGAGGTCCATTCCCAAGATGAAGTCATCAGTGATATCGGCTACCAGCACCTCATGATCACGTTCTTCACTTCCAATGCCAATCTTCATCTTCACCACTCCGCGTGTTGGTATCACTTCACCTGTTGCTGTACGGAGTTGAGTAGTTGTTGGTAACAGCTTCATACTTGTTCGTAGAACGTCAGGGCGTATAATTGATGTTGTCGCCCCCGTATCAATGAGTAGGGAGACAGTTCGATCAACAATCTTCCCATCTACGAACAAACTGCTGGTACTGTTTTTTGATGTTACGGCATGGATGGTGATCTCCGGGGTTTCTTCACTCATGGTCAACGTTCGCCCCCTCTTGCCAACCCCCTTTAACTTTTCCGACGGTTGTACTTCCCTTATTTTGGGTTTAGGGCAGCGGCGTCGTATGTGCCCTTGTTCACCGCAGTTCCAGCAACGGGGTCCTCGAACTTCTTGAGAATTCTTTTTACGGTTCTCTTCCTTCTGAAGAACTCTCATTAATAATTCTTCTAGACGATCTTTAGAACCTTCATCTTCTTCCACAACGGTCCGAACACGCCCGTGACCTCGGGACGCTTGTTTTGCAGCTTCAAATTCTAAGGCGTGAGCAAGTGCATCATCAGTTGTTCTTGGTTGTGCCAGCCTCAATGTATGTTGTGTTTCCCCGTCTCTTAACCCATCAATGAAGGTCTGCACAGCCAGTTGTCCCAGAAATGAATCGGGTGCCGTAGGGTACGCCAATCGGACAAGCCGCGCAAAATCGGCTTCAAACTCCTCCAGGCTTTCTCCATTCTTCTGGATACGATTCTTCACTTGCGCGTGATACACTTGTTGAAGATGCGCGTCTCCATATCTCATCTCCAATCTAGACACTAACAATTGATAATCATTTTCCTGTCCTGCTGGGATTGTTTGCAGGACGTTCAACGCGTCTCCATGCAAAGCCACAGTTAAAGAAACGGCCTTTTCCTTGCCTGTCCATCCGTTGGCCCCAGCGGCCGCCTCAAATTGTTTGTAGTAGGTGGACCAAGGTATCTTTCCATCGAACGTGGGTGGTTTTACTTTTATCCCTACGGTAGGAATCTTCTCTTCTTTAAATTGTTTCTTTCCTTCATTAAACGGCCACTCAGACGTTGAGGGAAACCGTAGTTGATTCATTCTATCTTCCAACATTTCGTCGTCTTTCTTAGCTGTTGGTGGTAATTGCATTTGGGCTATTTTCTCTTCCAGTAGTATTAAAGGCATCCTGTGCGCTGTGTATGCATAGTGCATCGTGTTTATTTAGTTTATTTACAAATGCTTTAATAATATCAAAATAAGCTGCATAATATTCTGCTGCAGAAAGCCAAGTACCCCACCTTGTTATTACAGGCTCAAGTGGGAGAAGCACTTCTTGAGCAGTTTCCCTAAATATTTGTATGCGATACGGAGCTTTACAAACAATTTTTTTTACATCTGAAATTATAGAGTTTATGTTAGGATATATTTCCCGCACTTTTTCTGCAACTCTATGCTTTGCATGGGCAAGACAAGTTAAGTGGATCACTTTTTCGTACAGAACTTGTAAGCCTGCTCCAGCCTTGATCATGTACGGTGCCGCGTCGGTGACGAACAGGAGTACTTTGTTGTACGGTATGCCGTCCGGCCACAAAATAGCCATCGAATCATTAAACAATTTTGCCACAGAACAATGATTGGTGCTCTTGAAAACGTCCATTGCTAATAGATAGGATTTGGGATTGTTCTCCGAATTTAAAACGCCAATTATAACGTTAGCCACGTATCTGAAAACACAAATTTGATTTTTATTTTATACAACTACATAATTAGTCGGTTACAAACAATTAGCGCAAAACAGTTATTTAAAAAAAAATATATTTTAATCAAGCAAAAATATTGTTGTGATTAAATATGTAACTAACAAAATAGAAAATAAAACATCCGTAAATTGCTCTGCTGTCTTTAATTAGTTAAATTTTACTAACAAAACGAAGGAAATGAAGTTTCTACGCACATTCCAGTAGTGTCAGTAGATTCGTCAATGGAAACCCATATGAAGTTATTCGCTACATGTTTTCTAATTGACTTTATGGTCTCTTCGTATAAACGAGGTAAATATTTTTTCCTGAATGTAGACTCGTCGGGTATTGGCATTTTTGAAATTTTTTCCAGAAAATTACGAAATGCTAAGTGATTAATTTTACTTAACGGGATATCTGCAGCTACTAATGCACTACATAGTTTTTTATTAAATTCGATCGATTTGCTGAACTCACCGCGCGAATTATTAAGGTACCCCGGTAACAATGTTTGTTTTTTTGATTTCAGGGCAACACACTTTTGATGTCGAACCGTGTTCAGATGTTGTGTAACTTGAAAGCGTTTCGTTGCAGTCACTTTATCGTCGCACACTGTACAATACAACACCTTATCGTCAGTTGTAAGAACACTGAATTCCTTAACATAACTTCGAAGTGTAACAGACACAGACCGTTTTTCTTTACCCATCTTTACACTCTAAAATTTCAAACTGAAATGCAGTTTGCAATTTCTGAACTGTCTTAATTGAAAGATTATAAGATTAGTAAACAAAAGTACAGGCAAATTTTTTTATGAACAGGAAGTTGTCAAAGGGTCTTTGGAATTTCCTAATACCTATTTATCACAATACCGCAGGATGTAAGTATTTAAATTTTAGTTGAAACTTTTTCTTTCTTAGAAAATATTAACAAGTACACAGATGGTTAAGGCAGTTAAATATTTTAAAGCCTAGTATTTAACAATAAGCTTAAATTATGGGTTTCCCCTAGACTCTAAAATGCTGGTTGGTCTAAATGCTAAAATTATTTAAAAAATATTAGAAATTTCATAATTAAAGCATGTAAATCGCTCAAAAAGTGGTAAAATATGCACACTCGTTCAAAAATGCTAAATTATGCATGCATTTATAAAAAACACCTAAATATGCACTTTCAAATTGACATATGTGATTCATATGTGGCTTAAACATGTAGAAATATAACTCTGCATATGTTTACTATAACCAAAGAAAACATGCAAATGCATAGAAATCCGATACCTAGTAATAATAATAATAATAATAATAATAATGGTCTTTCCCACCCTCCCTTTTCCGTAGTTTAAGCCACTTACCATAAAAAGTAACATGAAAAGTACTTTAGTAAATATTTCTTTTAAATATATTCTTAATATTAGAAAATTAATATTTAAACGTATAGATCTCATAAACATTTAATACAAAAATAAATAAAATTTATCATGATTGGAAGTATTCATTAAATGTTTCACTTTTGAACAAGAAATTTACATTTAAACCTTAATATTTTATAAATATTTTACATAAATTTTGAAAAACATTTTAAATTTAGGTTATATTATATAGATTATGTAAATACTACATAGCTCGTCAATGTTTAACTTTATAATGTAAAAGAGTGAAAATCTCTGAAAATTTTCATTTCATTTTTTCAGATGTTTTAAACGATTTATTGCGAAAATATATAATTTTTAGATTTGAGTTAAATGGGGTTCGACTAGTTTCAGCATTCGGCGTTGGTCATACATAAGGCTGGATTTATATCCTCTTCGTTTTACAACTTCTTTATTTATAATAAGATATCACATATAATTTTTTTATTTCAAAAAGGGACAAGCCTTTACAGTATATATTTTCTCATATTTACTAAACAGCAATATTGAAATTAATTCATTGGTTAATAACTAATTATATGTAATGTCTTGTTTATAAATTAAAACAATAGCCTGCATCAATTTTAATGTTCACGCATGGAATTAAATGTTAAACGAACTTCAAAATGATTTTTGATTTAAGTGTTAACTCTTAAGTTGCATCGTAGGAAGGAGTTTTCAAAACAACTCACAGGCGGTCCTTATCGACTGCATCTCACATAACATTCCTATAAATTTCGATTAATATTTATTAAGTAAGTATTACAGGCTGATTACCCGCAATAGTAAACATCACATAATCACCTAAGTAAGTGTAAATGGAATATATTATCGACTTATTTGTCATTGTTATAACACTCATTTGTTGTCCAACAAATTATTTTCCAATAACGAAACCTACACGAGCTTTACTATACTTGCAGTAATAGTTTATCATACATAATTTCCTTACATATACTTTAATCGCTTTAGTAATTTGTCAGTAATTATTACTGATCAGTAATTGCAGATAATTTATTGAAATTCCATAACACACTTAAATCAGTTGAAATTTAGAAACGGTAGTTCATTGGGGCATGTGACCAATTTTATTGTTCTAGAAATTGTATATCACGGCCAATAAAAAAACCGCACCTTGTAACTAAAACATAAAAAAAAATAAAAAATAACAGTTCCTAACGAAACTAACCATTAAATGTATGATAGACTCGCTATAGAAATATTTTATGCAACTGGTTACATTTAAAAATCAGATATAACAAGAAACCCAATAAAGCTTATTTCAAAAATAAACTAAGAAAGATAAAGATTACTTTAAAACTTAAGGTAATAAACTGAGCTTCTAGAGAATTAAACAGCATTAAGCGTCTAACCTCTATAAAACCTAGTTCTCTTCTAATCCCGACCAGTCCATCCATAACATTTAAAAGAGGTTCCGTGACTGTCATTATCTTTAAATCTAGCCAGAAATTAAAGAGAAGCAAACGATGTCTGAAACTGTTATGAAGTCGACCGGTAACCTAATATAATTCACTATGCTTATCTGGAAGATAATGTTGCTGACAGGCAAATTGCTTGTATGACAGATATATGGCAAGCGTACTCTTGATGGCGAACCACCTGTTAGCATCAAGTTGACACTCGGTGTTTCACACTTTTTACGGGTTTATAGGGAGATAAGCAACAAGTGGTTTTCTTCTTCGTCCAGATGTGACTGACACAGTCTCAACATCTTCCTGTCTGTATACGTGCGTGAATACATTATTTTTATCTCTTGCAGAGAGAAAATGATAATGAAACGTGTATTCAATAAATAAAATTAAACTTTCCAATGAATGTTTGAATATGTGGTGGCATTTAATTCCTGATGAAACGCGATACATAGTACATACCGTTGTCGATTAAGCTTCATTAATATCACTTGCTTAGTATAATTGCAAATTATAAATACGTCTGTATGAAATAACGAAATTGAAAAATAGCAACATAAAAACTATCTGTTAATTGCTTGTAATTTACCTCCCAAGAAAACAAGTTTCACAAAATGACAAGCGATTTGTCGTTTCACTATACTACAAGAAAGGTAATACACCACGTGGTCCCATTACCAACTAATGCAATAATTTATGTACTGTGGGAAAACGATGGAAGTAAAGATTATTTTTGGTTTGGTGCGCTTTTAAACACTGTTAAAATTGAAGTTTAATTAATAAAGTGGCATTTGAAAATATATCCAAACTGTACCAAACTGTTATTATATTAACATAGAAAGTTTGTATTAGTAAAAATACTTTCGTAAATATTATCTCAATTTCATCACAGACCATGCAAAAGAACTTTCGGTGTTATTTATTTAAATAAATTGCAAGGAAAACTTACGAATGATTGTATTTAAACACTTCAACTGAATATAGGTTCCTACTTGCCGCGCACAAAAGGTCTAGCTGAAGTTATGCTGAAAATTACGATTACAACAAAAATTAATTAAAACGAGGGAGTGGCCTCAAAGCACATTGTCTCAAGTTTATTCAGAGAGCAAATAATATTAATTAAGTATTCTAATTCTTGCTTTGTCTTATAGAATACTAATATACACTAACTAAATAAACCCTATAATCGTTTTGAATCCTGTTACTTAATTACAATTCGGTTACTAGGTATTCTATTACGATTTAGACTGTAGATAATCTAAAGCTCTAGCTCAACTTGCCTTCTACTTAATGATAAGAATTCCCTGTAATAATCTTCCATTTTTCGTTGTCTGTGGGAAAGCGAAGACTACAAAATTAAATGCGATGCAGCACCTCCTTTGTTTTTATACTAGATCGCTAGCACCTATGCATTTGCAAAGAATTTTGCACAAAATCATTGTAGGTAAGTCCGCCGGTCACAGCCCGTGCTTGCTTATGTTATTCTAATGTTTTAGATGACTTTTTGTAAGATTTTTAGTGAAAAAATGGTCATCAGCGGGTCAAAAGCGTTGGAATAACACCACACTTGCTTATGCACATGCTCATTATAGATTTTAGCTTTCTTGGCGAGCACGTGTTTTCCGTGCACCACGGGAAGCGTGGCTGCCATCGTAGGACCATTTCTGAATCAGTTGCTGTTTGGCAATTCGTTTAGAACCTTCCTCTAGTAAAACAACCACCGTGTCTTTTTCGCATACTTCAGCACTAAGATGTGTGTCGGTTAGTCCCCGATACCCTAAACACACCGCATATGCGGGTTTCTTAGTCTTAGAACTGGATGCAATTATAATTTTTGAAAGCTACCTTCGTAGAAGCGGTAGCACTATCACAAATGACACGTCGCGCCAAATATTTCTATGATTTTATCAAGAAATATAATGCATGAATATGTACAGTCAGATTCAAAAAAAAGGAAACGACTCTTGTATCAAATATGTAATTAATATTAATTAATTTAGATTACTATCAATTTTAACAATGATTAATCATTAATAGGGCTTTATTTACATAACGTACAAATGTCGGAAAATATATAAAGTAATTTTTTGATTAATAATTTATGTTCGAAGTACAAATGGAATGAAAATCGTTTCCTTTTTTATGAATTCGATTGTACATGAAATGTATCAAGTACTACTACCCAAGGAACACAGTGTCATCTAATAAACATTTACTTAACATCTAGCATATATGTCTATCGACTGTATTTTCTAGATGCATTGTAGACCACTAAATGTCCGCAACTTAGATTGTATATAAGACTGCAAATCGGCAGCTGCTTAGGACCTATATCTGATGTCTAAGCTATACTACTTTTAGATATTGTAATAGACTACAAATTTGCATATGCGTAGACGGTATATCAGACATCATGTTAAAAATAATACGTACAATAATCTGTATAATTTTTATTAAAAAAGTCAAATGGAATCTTAACAGTACTCAATACTTGTTATTTGGTATCTTGAGAATTGGTAGGACTTCAAATCTTGATGGCCATGTTCTGTTTTGTAAGTGAAACGTGCCGACTGTATTTAACTGAATCTTATCCTGGTTAAATAACCGCTCTTGTCCCCCAATAACGTCGTCATTGTTATTTATAGATGGCTGACTCTTGCAAATTGCAATGCATAATCTCCACCAAGTAATTTCTTATAAATTTTTCACTCGGTTTGTCTTGTCATCAGCCTAATCTATCGAAGTTAACCATTAATGTTCTGTTAAAAGGAGTTCACTTTCATAATTTATTTTGAAATCATAAATATTAATATAAATTATAAGAGAAAATCCAATTAAGGTAAAAAAACGGATTTGTTCACTAATAACAAAAACAGCTAAAAATGCATGGGTCATTTACGGGATTTTGTTGTCCTGCGGTTTTGTTGTAAAGATTTGATTGCATGTCAGTCAAAATTTTGTCCATGAGTGTGTAGAATTATCAAGTGAATATATCCAATCTTGCAACGAGCACCACACCCAACAAATATTTGAGTTGATTTAATTACTAACATAAAATGCATGCAGTAAATTAGAATTTAAGAAATCTTAAATGTCTAATCTACGATTTGTATAATTAAGAAAGATTAAGATTGTATATTCTTACTATAAATATTAGTTTTTTTCCTTAATGTATAATGAGATAAGACGCTTAGTAGGGACACCATGTATATTGTCCTAATCCCATTTTGAATATTTATTATCCGAATACTAATGGTGAGAAAAAAATGCAATCTTATTATTTATAGGAGATTTTTAATATTTTTAATATTATGATTGTTAATCCATAAAATGTACAAAATATTTTATTAAAAATTAAACCATTTTGACACCTTTTAACATAGAAAACCACAGAACAGCAGTAGGTCCATATCGATGACATGTTTATAAATTTTAATTGTTTTTTATGAACAAGCCTATAAGATTATTTCTCGTCGGTTTTCTTTCGTTACACATAAAATAAAATTTCAATGTTTTAATGAAAACTGAAAATTTTAATAATCTGAGAGAAATACGAGCCTTTAATGACAATAATAATAAAAATTCAGTAGGTAGATTTAATATAAAAGTTCAAGAGAAATTTATGATGTTGAAAAGCAAATTCCAGCTTTCTGTATTGCGTATTTGTAATTGATAAATTATCAGGTTTACCGTAATCAAATACTCATCCGTTAAATCGATTCTTAACGGACATCTGCCGATGAGGAAAAAAATAAATCATTAAAGGAGAAAGTGAAATTGAACAACGTTAAGCGCCGCTTTCATTTAACAACTTTTATTATTGTTTATGTGATTATTATTTTATTATTGTTCAATTTTACATAATAAGTTAATAAAGCATAAATTAGTCAGTTTTCTATTTGGAAATTTTTTAAACGAGTCTTCGATCATTTTTTCAGAATGTGACTTATTGAAATTTGATATTTGTCAAAAAATATAAAAAATTACAAGTCGCAGTAAAAATCTGTCCGTGTTAGAATTTCAAGTGTATTCGAAATTCGACTATAAAATCTAATCAAAACCAATAAATTTAATTTAAAAAAAGGTATCCATACGGTTGCTGTTTTAATTATTTTTTAACATCTTCGGAATTAATTCAGTGATCAGACGGGAAAATGTCACAAATTTATACTGTAACATAAATTTAGATCGCCCACTTTAATTTTTTGTATACCTGCCCTGTGCGTTACTGGAGATCCCGTTTTCTGTATTAAAATAATTATGAAACGGTGTTAGTATATGTGATATAGCCAAAATATGCATAATATGCGGATATAATTTACTTGATATTAGATATAGCTATGTAAATGTATAGCAGTATAGATTTCTAGAACTGACTAACAAAAATATAAAATATAATAATTATCTTTTCATCAGTATCCGTTTGATAAAACATGCCGTTTTAACAGCTATAAATGTATCTGCTGGTTGTACTGAATCGGAACATATTGATTACACGATGGTGTAACTAGTTTTAAGCAAAACTGAATTATGTAAGTTACAAAAACATTCTTATTTTCAAATGTGATAGAAATAGAAACAACGCAGAATATAAAATTCAACAACTAGAATATTTTAAGTTGCAAATTAATCTATGTGAATGATATGAATTGTGCGTACTGACTAGCTTGAGAGAGCTTACCTTTTCCGAAAGGGAGATCTCCGTTTTTAATCCAATAAGTTGGAGGATGAAGTGCTGTTCATCTGACAGGCTTTGTAAGTAACAGCTCTAAAATGAAGAATCAGTATAAATAAAAATATATTTGAAAGTACCCGTTTAAAAATAAATTATAAAAATTTAATTCTACATCAAAAATATTATAGGCAAAAATAGAAAATGGCATAAACTGCTTAAAAACAAAAGCGAACCTCAATGACAAATAGTGAAAGTCAAAATTAGAAATATACTTATTTCAACTGCATTTCTAACAATGGAAGCTAACTTATAAGGCTAAAATCAAAATCTTTGCTGTACATATTTGTCTATACATATTTGAGGGAGTACGTACAGGGAATGTTCACGTTTCCCTTACCTTCCAAGTTCTAGAATCGTATTCGACATCGAAAATCAATAGATGCAGAATATGTTATGCACGTTTTCATACCACAACTATATCATCACGAATGGAATATTTAATTAAATTATCCAAGTATATATAAGTCATCAAATGCGCATTCAAACTTGTAAGGTGTGAGCAACGGAATTTTGATTCAGAGAAGGCCTTGGAAATTTTAGGTTACATCTGATATTAATTTTAAGTAGGTAGTAGAACTACTATAGATCATTTAGAACTACTACAGATCATTGAGAACTACTCTCAGTCACTAACTGACAGACCTACTTTAAGTGCATTTTAGCATTTTGGTTCTGATTTCGGAGCTCTCAACAATCTTTAATCAAGAAATTTTTAAATAATACAATTAAATTAAAAATTTATTAAAGAAGATGAGTTATATGCCCCCCACCTACATATCTACACAATGCAACTCCCCTTTTAGCGGAATCAATAACATTATGAAGGATACAAGGTGTGTTATTAATTTCTTCAATTTTGTTGCTAATTCTGTGTTAGATAAATTTCTACCATATTTCTCTTTTGTACTTCATTAAATATGAATGTCATTATTAAAAACTGATTTTTTTTCGAAAACTTTTAATCTGACAGCTCTTTTCAAAAAGTGACAGTTTAAAATGTTTAAATAAACTAATTCATACGATTCAAAATTGCACATGAGCGATATGTCTATCTCTTTCTTTCAAGGCCAACTCTGAATCAAAATTCCGTTGCTCACACGTTATTAACAGTTATAAATAAATCTACCAAGGTCACACACATGCAAGCCTAGTACTAAATTAGACAATTTATTGCATCAGTAAACGAACATCTGGCGGATGCTCTGAAGGTGACATAAAACGAACATTTGCATCATGTTTGGTATGGTTTTAAGAACAGACTACGTTCTACTACTCACACAGTACTAGCGTAGGCTCATCTTCATACTTTTTCCATGTAGGTACAATTTTAGGCTATGAAAGGATTTCACATCTAGCATGGTTGACACGTTAAGTTACTGTGCCTTTACATTATTTTGGATTAGTTAGTTTAATTTACTATAAGTTAAAGTAGACTTTATTTTTTATTTACTCGCTACCCGTAACTACGCCTGACCAGGGATTGTACAGGTCAAGAAGTGTGACTGTTTTCTGGTTTTTGTAGAATTTTCTGGGAGTTTTCAGGCTAGAACTAAAATTTATTCAAGCCACGGTTTTAGGAGATTTACAATCAGTTTTACAATAGCGTTTTAATTTGCTCATCTTTAGGTGCTAATTTGCTATTGGACAAATAGGCAATTAGGTTAGGTTACGTTAAGTTAGGTTAGGTTAGATTACGTTAAATTAAGTTAAGTTAGTTTGGTTAGGTTAAAGTAGGTTAGGTAGAGTTAAGCTAGGTTACTTATGATTAAGTTAGGTTAGGTTAGAGATTAGATTAGCTTAATTAGATTAGGTTAGATGCAGATAAAGATTTTGATGTAGAGATAATTTTGAAAAGCCAACGGCACTTGAAAAAGCAACTTGAAGAGACAACTGCATGTCGGATAAGAGCAGGGATCGTTATGAGGTTGTGATACCTTTTCAGTCATACAACCGACAAGTAGTTGGTGGGGTATATGCCTAACTATTTTACCGCAAAGCTATTTACATATCTCGCACCCTTTTCGTCTTGAGCTTAATACTAGCGATGAACGCTACTAACTAGCGTCAGTGGAGACGGGGAAGGTTCAATGGAGTTCTTACTTCCAGGGCGCCACGAGTTGCAATCTTCTGATACGTATCGCTAGAAGTGTGAGCTTATATCTTTGCTAGAACTGAAAGACATACAAGATAAATCCAAAAGTACTTGGCACTTAAAGACCAAACAATCAGACACGGATGTGCGCACAAAAACATTGTGACGTGTTCTGATAAAAAGCGGTTAATGTGCGAATAAATGAATGTTGACTTTTACATATTGTTCTATAGACATAAGTACACTCTTTTCTATGAGACTAACCCCAATTTCCTAGAATAAATATTGGCTTAACAATTTACAATTGATAATAATAATATATAATAATAGCTACAACCCATAGCCTGGAAACCAGGCCCCAGAAGCTATAAGCTTGTGCGGGAGGGAGGGGGCGATTATTATTATTACGTAGGCCCTAGGTGCGGCTGCAGCTGACTTACAGATGGAACAGCGCAAATCCCACATTTGTGTCACAGCTAAGGAAAACTGCAGAAAACCTTAACCAGATCTGCCGGCACCGGGAATCGACCTCGGGCCGCTTGGGTGAAAGTCCAGCACTCTAGACATTACACTACCAAGGCTGTTTACGGCTTAATAAAACGGCTCATTGCCACACGATGGAGTGCATAGCTTTCAAAACGATTATTTCGAAAAATTGTTTTCGCACGTTAACTCCCTTTTACCTGATCACGTCACATGTATACCTACATTGCGAAAAATAGTTGAATCCCAAAATATTTTAATACAAAATAGGTTAATTCTACAAAACTTTTAATCACACGTAATCAATATTGGCGTCCCAAGTATTATAATTACAAATTAAAAGGATCAATTTATAATAAACATAAAGTTTACAATCAATACTGAATAATGAATTGATATGTAATTAATATGTAACTAATCCACCTGATCTTTATTAAAACAAACAATTATCAAAACTTTATTCTTTCTGAGATGGTGGCAAAAGTTAATTCTAAAACTATGCCAACATTATTATTCCGAAAATTTAGCATTTATCAAAATCCGTTGTATCCCTACCAGCTGACGGTTATCACTGGAGTCTTTTATAAAATCTGGTTCAATGCCAATGTTACCCTATTAAAGTTACCCGATTCTTATAAAAACAGGTAAGAACCAACTACGATTTCAAATCATTGCAATCATCTGTTAACAAGGAAAGTTTTTCGAGAAAAACCTTGGAAATCTAGCACGATCTTTACGAATCAGAAAACCCATACCACGATAATGATATACGAGGGTAGATTGAAAAGTTTCCGGAATGGGCAAGAGATGGCGCGCGTATCGTGAAATTGTTATGATGGTTGTCAAGGCTAACCTATTTTAGGAAAGCTGTCAAATTTTCAGACACGTGCGTCGTTCCGTTTATGTTTACTAGGATATCTTGTGAAGCAATTCAGGCACTTTTGCAAAAATGGATAAAAACGAATTTCGTGCAGTCATCAAACATTTCTGGATGGACGGGAAAACGGCGACGGAGATACGAGATATTTTGCAGAAAGTTCATGGCACATCCACACCTTCATTTTCGACTATTAGTTTCTGGGTGAGCGAGTTCAAACGTGGCCGTACGAGCACCAAGGATGAACCACGCAGTGGACGTCCAAAAACGGCCACAAATGAAGAAATGGTCGATAAAGTCCATGATCTCGTGTTAGCCGATCGACGAGTGAAGTTGCGCGAAATAGTAGAGACCACGGGCATCTCATATGAACGTGTGCAAAATATCGTGCACGAACATTTGGGCATGAGGAAGCTCTCGGCGCGATGGGTGCCGCGTTTGCTGACTATGGACAACAAGCGAAATCGTGTGACCACTTCGAAAGAGTGTTTGGCCTTGTTAAATCGTAATCCAACGGATTTTTTTCGCCGATTCGTGACCGTGGACGAAACATGGATCCACCACTACACACCAGAAACCAAGCAGCAGTCGAAACAGTGGATTTCTCCAGGCGAATCTGCTCCGAAGAAGGCAAAGACTGTCCCATCTGCTGGAAAGGTCATGGCCACCGTTTTTTGGGATTCGCAAGGTGTGATACACATCGACTTTTTGCAGAAGGGAAGAACTATCACGGGACAATACTACAGCGATTTATTGGATCAATTCAACGGCATTTTGAAGGAGAAACGGCCTCATTTGCAGCGAAAAAAAGTGCTCTTCCACCACGACAACGCGCCGGCCCATTCATCCCGAATCGCCAATGCTAAATTGGTTGAATTGGGCTACGAGGTGGTGCCGCATCCCCCGTACTCTCCAGACCTGGCCCCGTGCGACTTCTTTTTGTTCACAAACATGAAGACTTGGCTCGGAGGCAAGCGCTTTACGTCAAATGAGGAGGTCATCGCCGCCACTAAAGCTTATTTTGCAGAGTTCCCGAAATCATATTTTTCTGAAGGCTTAAAAAAGTTGGAGCACCGCTGGGAAAAGTGTATCGCCCTGCAAGGATATTATGTTGAAAAATAAAAACAAAAACCTGTTCAATTACTGCGTTTTCTTGCCCATTCCGGAAACTTTTCAATCTACCCTCGTAGAACGATTTGAGTTGCTTAACTTTCAGGCGCTAACGCTTCCACATATTCGAAAAAAATACTGTTACACTTATTTGGATTTCCAGACCCCGTCGAGTTTAACAATACCATTTGTTAACATGCACCCAGCGTATTCGTAAAAGTAGATCCCCGTGGCCCCCCTTTGTATCTATTTAGAGTGTTACAAACCACGGAGCCGGACATTTGGGCGCGGGCATTTCGGCGCGGCCGTTTTGGCGCGGGACACTTCTGTGCGAGGACACCTCGGCGCAGGGACACTTCGGCGCGGACCATTTAGGCGCAGGGACACTTCGGCACGAGAAATTGTCTAGTATTATTGTACTGAATAAAATCTGTAGGTACTTACAGGTCATAAATAAAGTATGATCGATGAAATACAGTATTCGATAAATACCGTATGATGAGAAAAAAAACTCAATATTTGCCAATCACAAAAGCTTGTACATATTGCCACATTTAGGAAAAATTCATATAAATGGATACTGCTTAAGGCTTATAGTCCAGTGCTTAAAGACAAAAATCACTGGAGTAACACACTTTAGCCAATCCAAGCGAAATTCTCTAATTAAGGTGTTTGTGTGTACATAAAAATAATAAAAAAAAGTTACTTTAATAATAGGGTAGCTTGTCCCACGAAATTAGACTAATGATCCAAAAAAAGTTTTCGTCTATTATGGTCTAAATAGGTGGTTTAACGTTGTCTGCATTTCGGTCGAAATGTCGACGATCAATTGAATTGGCCAAACTGGTAGCATATTTACCGACGTTAATGTCTATCGTTCAAAAGTGCATTGCCTAAATGGAAGCTGTATTATTTAAGCTATTATGGGATAATTTGTATTCTTTGGGTATCTACTTCTATGGTGATTTATTACTGATATTTGACAATTTTCATTAGCCTACATTACTCAAAAAAGCTCTCCATAAGGGTAAATCATTATTTGTCTCCTCTATAGTTGGAAATATTTATTTACGTTCTAGTTTCACACATATTAAATGCTGAATAATGTGTTATTCTCAGAGATTATTTTCACTTCTTGTTTGTTTATAAGAATCTTGTTTATGTGGAACATGCACGACTCTATATTGATAACAGTTTCTAGCTAAACACCATAATGAGGTTTTCATTATCTAATAAGAACTATTCTTCTTAAATTATAGTATAAATAACAGTGTATTTTTGTTGAAGCTTTTTTTAGAGCGGCAACCTATTCATTAGAAGTTTACATTATTATACTGTTACGAGAAACTCACAATTTGTTGCAGTTCCCGATAGTAAATTGGATTCCTTAACCGTATTGAATTTCTCCGTGAACTTTAGAGCGGCACGAATCGAATCAAATTTAGATTTATCGGCCTACTTTATCGCGATTTAGATAGCCACGACTTCTATCTCATAATCGAGAGATCTATATCTCGCCTCACTATTCTTATAAAATGGTAGAATTGTGTTTTGTTTATAAATTTTTTTCTCTGTCATATTTATTATCAAGGAAAACAAGTCTTATAATTTATCTTTTAACAGTATTTATTAATCGTTGACTCCGCTTTCTTTATTTCTATCTTTTCTTTCTCTTTTTCATTTTAATAACAATAAATAACGGTTACAAATGTACAAAAATTGAGAATTAGCCGGGAGTAAGAAGGTCTATTATACCGCAATTTATTTAATTGCCTACTTTAATTGCTAATAATTGCGGTATGGTAGTTAAGATTAAACTTCACGCTTTGCATTATTAAGATTTTGTTGGTTGTAGTTGCTAGTTGAATAAGGATGAGGTACGATTTTGATATCTTCATTAGAATTTCCTTTATGGCTCATTTTAATATGTTCTTGAACAATAAAAACGAATAAGGAGATATAAGATAAAAACATCTTTAGACCAAAAAAGGCGATGGTAGGTATAATATTCCACAATTCCACGGTTTCTATTAAATACGAATCTTAGCGGTAGATGCAAAGGTCTTGATTTGTGATGGCCAATAAAATTTAGCAGTTATATTTCAAGATTATTTTTCCAATATATTTTTGATATTGAGATTCTCTCATGGTATGCGTATTCTAAAGTAGCAAAAAGCATACCTTTGGTTTGGAATATATTATTAGTTTTTAGTTGTAATTTATTTCCGGCATTGAATGCATGCATATTATTGCCGTATAGTTGTTACAGGAAAGGCCTTATTCACTCTTTCTAATTCTGTTAATAAAGCGTAATATATAAATTTAAAGATTTTTTTTCAAGTACACACTTTCCACAATCTAAATTAACCTAAATAAGCAGTTGGGTAATATTAAG
The DNA here is from genome assembly GCA_929113105.1 of Agrypnus murinus. Taxonomy (NCBI): domain Eukaryota; kingdom Metazoa; phylum Arthropoda; class Insecta; order Coleoptera; family Elateridae; genus Agrypnus; species Agrypnus murinus. Next base: position 120,547,558 of record OV816031.1, read on the forward strand.
TCAGTTTATTACTTTTAATTAATATTATTTCACAGCTTGCCACCATTAACTAAAAATATCTTTTTATTGTCAAACTGCAAAAGGGGACTAATAAATCTACGCTTTAAATTTACAATATTTTTTACGACTTGTCATTTAATTTAGGTGTTAAAATTAGAGATCTTGAAGATGAAAATGAGATTTTTAAGTGAAGCTGATAAACTCTAAAATTTAATAGTAATGGCACATTAAATTAATATTACATCTTTCAAATAACTTAAACTTTTAATAAATTTATAAACTTTAAAAACAAGCGGTAAAATTGATGGGCTAACTACAAATAATTATACGGCGTCGAAACCTTTATTATACTTAATAATTAAAAAGAAAAACAGGTCTGGAAGGTTCTTTCAATTATTATTAAACCGAAATAATTTATACTGCAAAGTCAAGGTCTTTAATTTTGAATTTAATCTGAATTAATCTTCACCGCTAACTATTCAAATCTTTTACTCTGGACTTATTTCACATAATCTAACATAATATAACCACGAATTTCAGCTAAAAAGCAAATGAACTCCGTGATGAACGAAGTGCTTAAATTCACCTTAATATCAAAAAGAGCAGTAAGGTATGACCTCGTATGCTTTGTTAATCCATGATGCTTTAAAGTACACCACAAAAGACTCCACAAACTGTTAATTGTTCTATATCTTCTATCTATATCCTATATCTTCAAAAAAGCGTTTGGAAACACCTTCAAAATCTAGCTCAAAATCACCATAGACGACCATCCTAAGATTGGATGACTGAAACCTTAAGTTGTTTGCAGTTCTGATAGACTTACAAAATTTTGAAAGATGGTTAATTTTTCTATTAGTTACTATTATTCTATTATTATTCTTCTATTATTCTATTATTCTGTTTATTCTGTTTATTTATTCCGTTTATTCCGTTTATTCCGTTTATTCCGTTTATTCCGCTTATTCCGCTTATTCCGCTTATTCCGCTTATTCCGTTTATTCCGTTTATTCCGTTTATTCCGTTTATTCTGTTTATTCTGTTATTCTGTTATTCTGTTATTCTATTATTCTATTAGTTACCTCAATTTTATGAGGATGTCATTTTATTTTAGTAAACGGTGCATCATTTATTTACTTTTAACCCTTATACAATCGTGGAAATTTTATTTTTATATAAAAACATAGTTCTTGGGGTCGTCACATTCCAAAATTCGTACAGGATAATTTACGATTTTTCGCTTTATGTTTTTACAGTAGGGTATATTCACATATGTTCCTGGCACAATCTAATCCTATTGTCGGAAAATCTTCTTAACTTTCAAAATATTTTACCGGAGACTACAAATTCTGCAAATAAACATTTGTAATAGATGATTACAATATGAACATCTGCAACAACTGCCGCCAATTGCTGATATCAACCTTGACCCCCCAAATGGTGGTGGAGGAAGCTACCGGTCTTAATTGGAAAAGATAGTATCATAAATTAAAATAGAAAAAAACTGTTCAAAGTTTTGATTTGTGAACCCGATAGACAATAAACTTCGATACTAATGACTTCTCGTTTTGTGCTAGCATTTATCTGCTGATTTTGATTATTTTTAAAATAAGATCCCTACATAAATTGTTCAGTTCCTTCTCAGAAGTTATATACTTGTTCATATCAAATACATAACATCTAAAGTGTTTATAAAAATTATTAGTTTAAAGCAGAAAGATAACTATTCTCACACGTTTTTAAGTAATTATGTGGTTTTTCTAAACCAGTTCGACTGACTGCTTGACCTAACTTAAGTCTAAAATGGCCTAAATGACTATTGCTGTTTTTACAAACATACTCAAACGTCATACATAAAGTGCGATTTATAAAATAATTCAGGAATTAACGAATGCTTGATACTAAGATATGAGCAGGTAATAAACAACGCACCAAATAAAAAGTCATAAACGTCATCATTTCTTTCCGCTCGAAACGAGGAGTCGCACAAAACAAGATATCACTCAGTTTTTTAGTGTTGTGGTTGTTTTTTCAAAATTCAAATTCTGGAGAAATAATTTCGATGTGCTTTAAAGGATTAGCCACTAGCTATTTGTTTAGTTAATTAGACAAACTTTTGCATCAAAATTCTATTTAAGTTTTAAAAAATGTAGGATTTTCCCAATGTTTGAAAATCGAAATCTTTAAATGGGATAAAATCCTTTTGACGGCACTTTGAAGTTATTACGGCAGCTTCGAATATCGTACACAACAGTGACAAACCACGATCAGTTCGTCGAGGCTTGTCGATCGTAATTGTCATTGCAACCTGGTAATAACGAGAAGGGGATATCACAGCATATTGTTTCAACAACGCGAAAATGCAACAAGGTCACACTATACATTTGCGAGAGTGCACCTAATAGTTGTTAGTATAAATGTTCTATACAGCCTGTTTGATTTAAGGCGCCCCGCTAACAGCTAACGCTTGGCGCTAACAGACTGTATAGTACTCCCTGCTTAACGGGGGGGATCATGGCTATAACAGCCAGCTTATATTTATCATGTTTTCACGAATAGCTCCCCACATTTAATGCCTATTATATTTTCTACGAGTTTCTTTTCGACGAGGATACATTATCTTCAGTATCATTGATGTCGACGAAGGTCTGATAAATTATATTTATATTATTTAGATTTCTAGATAACAGTTTTCATAATGTTATTCATTTATAAAATAAATTGTGAAATGAGCTTCTCAGTGGCATTTACATGTAAGTATTCCTAAAGAAAACAAATAAAGACTTTATTAGATTATAATTTATTTATTTCATCTAATAAAAGGTCGATATAAATAAATAATGATAAATGACTTTGCGTTTATATAAACAAAACATGCGCCGATCTTCAATGGAAGTTATAAATATAAAAAGATGTTTGTTTGCTTAGCATTCTATCAATATTTATTGATTCTAAATGGGCACTACCAGTATAGTAAGTATGCTTTTTGACAGTCTTAAGATTAATAAATTAATAATTCTTTTTGAAGACATTTCCTGAATCTGAATGCTATCTTATTTTGTCCTATTATTGTCTGTTAATAATTTAACATCTAAAAATACATTCAGCGATAGAAGTGTACATCTATAGCCTAGCGTAAGTAATGTTTTTAGTTGAGAACATCATCCTCCTACTCAGAATCTGTCATAATATTTATGCCAACAATCTATTCATCCTATAAGACCGCTTTAATCAAATATAATGCAGAGTGACAATCACGTGCTAAAGAAATTCTTTTGATCCATTGTGTGCATATTCCACGCGTGTCACTGTCAGATATTCCTGTTGTGAGCTCGTTAAGCTCGTGCAGTGCACATCAAACAAATGATAACAAAAGAAACAAAACCGTATCTTCTTGCGATATTTATTTGCTTAGTACGGTAAGCACTTTTTGGCTAAAAATTCCTTATTGATAAACAAAAGCTTGAAATATTGTGAGATTAGAAGGTATATTTAAACTGAATGCATATCACAAAATGAAAACATACGCTTCTAAAATTCATTCTTAAGCTTCTTTTTTTTCTTACCCTATTTTCATTTCTTATGTAAATTTCGCTTGGGTGGTTTTCGAAATTAGAATTTTTATCACAAAATAATAAAATAAACATTATAATTAAAAATAATAAAGACGGAATATCAAAAAATAAAAAATTAGGAGTCTATAAGTTGACCTGCAGTATCTACCAGAAAATATATGTAAGACAAACAGAAGAATTTTTGAAAAAATAATATTAGAACACAAGAATTCATTTATTAATAGGAAAGCCGACTCATATTTTCCTAATCATTTAATAGAATATATGTAATCATGTTTCAATTAATGAATGAAAAACACTGCGTGTATAATAAATGAACAAAGTTAGGTTTATCAGAATCTTTAGAAATTAATAAACTTAAAAATCAAATAAAACTGAATAATTCACCGTTGTTAAATTTATTTGTATACTAATAGTTTTACCTTTAAGAGGTCACAGACGTGTATCCCTCCGCCACCTACACAGTATAATGTTTATTGCAGATTAATAATTCACAAAAATTAATTTAGTATGTTTTAGATATCTAAAAAAAGCCACTGTGTGGCGAAACAATTCCATACATGTCTAAATATTAAATAAAGTGAAAATTTAATGAAATATTTTCACGTTCAAACATTTTGATTTTATCTTAAGTTGAAAATAATAGTGCGCAATCGTTTCATAAATAATACTGAGCTATTAATAATTTAAATCATTAAACACCTAGTTTAGGGTTTCGGGTCAAAACAGCTACTCTCACTTAAATTACACAAGCTAGGTGTTGATGCAAATTACACCGGAATGGACTGGAGATGTTTTCTGGACACCACTGGGTTCTACAGTGAGTAATAAAGGAGTTAAAAATTATACATTAATTGCGTATAATGAATTTAACTTTTAATATTGATACTCTGGGGCTCAGAACGAAGAGTAAAACTACAGATCCATCTTTATTGCAGGTGGAATTAAAGGTACAAGAATAAGATAGATAAAGATACATTGATTTGCTTATTTCATAACATATTGCGTTGCCTATTATAAAAACAATATAAATATTAAATGGCCTGTTCCCTATTTAAATATGGCTTAATAAGGCTATTAATAATTATAAATATATGTAATAACTAAATTTTGGCCTAGTTTTATCCAGAGTTTTGCAAATATTATATTCGTAGAAAAAAAAACTTGCTCGATTCTCTTAAAATGGGAATAATTTTAAAACGTTTTGTCTCTGGCTTGTATCAGTCTGACAAAACAAAAAGATGGTGCCTGATCGAAATATGTGAGGCAACGTCGTTTTTGGAAATTCCTTTTACTTGCGGAGTTGCCTTTTAACTTTTAACGTCACCCAATTTTTATTATTTCAAACTTTTATTTTTACGAAGACCGTAAAAGATTTATGCTACCTGCAGAACTAATCTATTAGTAGTATCTATCGCGGGCAACAGAAGTCGTTACATTAGTTCAGCTAACTATGAAAAAATATGCAGTCCTAAAAAATGTACTTGACACAATTCTCAATTTAGCAATCTGGACTTTAAACCTCTCTTACACAATTTAAGAAGTACTTATAAGTTCAACATTTTTTCTTCTAAGTGATGCATTATGAATTCGAATTTTATTATCGAAAATCGCAAAAAATCAAAAACCGAATTAAGGGATTTCCCTTTAAATTGTGAATTCAGAATATTTAATTCATTTTAAAATAAGAATTCATTTTAATTTAGAATTTGGAAATGGAGAACTTCTTTGAAGTTTTGAAACATGAATTTTATGCATTACATACAAAATGTCAAATTGACATTTCTACATACAAATTTAAATTCTACGCTATAAATATAGATCAATAAATTGTATATTTTTTTCTCTAATTTTTAATGATAAATTTTAAAATTGTGGACTCCATTTTAGTGAACACCTTTTTTTAAGTTTTAATATTTTTTTAATAATTAAATTCTACATTTGCAATTCTAAAACGTAATAATTAATTTCTATTAACTAAATCTAAAATTCCAGGACTTACAGCCTGAATAATTTTTTAGAAGTTAATCCTACACCTTAAAATCTGAACTCAATTATGTACTTGAAATTTCATTCTAAATTTCAAATCTTAAACTTTCAGTTCTAAATTGGAATTATAAATTGAATGTTTAGAATTATAAAATTGCACTTTTATTTATATTTTAGATTGCGTTTTTTTTTTGTTTCAATTACGTTTTCAATTGAATTCTTAAGGCACAGTTATTTAGTTAATAAAAAAACTAAAATAAAAAACACTTACATATTTACTTTCCAACCACTTCATAATTCTTTTAGTGGGCATACGTTGATAAATAATAACACATTTACTTATTTAAAATTTTAATGGATCAATAAATAATAATCTATAACTATACATTATATTCCATATGAATTGAATTCCCGTTGATAGCTTTTACCTATCCTAGATTTTCTGTTTTATATTTTTTTAAATTTTAAAACTGCATTTACAAAATTTAAAAGTTTTTAATTTTGAATTTTAAATTGGAAACACACGGGAACTTTTAAATTCTGATTTCTAAATATTTCGTTATATTTGACGCATTAAAATCAATCTTAAAATTTGTTCGTTAATTCTTTTTTCTTCTCATCTAAATTTCAAAGATTTCAGTTCAACAGTTAATTGCCAGAAATTTCGCGGATAAATAATTGTATGAATGTACTCATAATCAAGTATTGTTATAAATATTTTTGATAAACAATTTGTATTATATCATGTTTTATATTATGTTTAATGAATGTTTACACAATTTTTCAATCGTATTATCTAATCCGGGTTTTTTAAACCCATTTGGTTTATTTTTTAACAAGCTCCATTCATGCTCAAAACAATTTTTAATTACAGAACTAATTGGAAAGACTTTTTCCACTCAAACAAACTGTTATTATAATTCTGTCTCTATTCACTTTCTTTGTAATAGGCAATATTGTATGAATAGATAATATATTAATACCATTAATAATAAATACAGGTTCGAGAGAGAATCTAGACATGAGTTTTTACTATTGGTTATATAGCCATATTTCTCTACCCAATCACCAGTTAACTGATAAGATAAATATGAATTACGACTACAGATAATAACAACATTAATGAATCCTAGATCCCTTTCGAAGTTAAGTCGCTGTTCAGAACGCTTGAATTTTTGGTGTTCAGTTGTGTTTAGTGTTTGGTTGGTTACTTACCTACATCAAGGATTTATTGTTGAGGAACCTTTTAAAAAAGACTTTATAGAGGTAACTTTGATAATTTTAAAAAGAAAGATACTATAGAATAATCTTTATTATAAATTGGTTATTGCATGGTAAATGTGTGTATTTTTGCTGTCGACTATATACATATGTATACTGGATTATCATTCTAAGATTAGATTATTAATAAATTAAAAGAAGTCGCCTACGGTTACATTAGTTGATGTTATTAAAATAACCTCTGCAAAAAGATTTATTTTGTAGAAACCGAGTTGGTTATTAATATTTTGAATATAAGTAAAAATGGACAAAAAATAGACCCTTGCAGCACTACCTAATGACTATTAACCATCACTACATATTATATAGACTATATTGATTACGTATTTTATCATCCTTTTATGAAGAGACCCTGCCTCTAAGAATATGAATACAAATTTTCAATTTTTCTTTAAAATGAATGAATTAAAATTTTTGAGATATAGTATGGTGTTTAATTAGTTCGTATTTTTGCATCCTTCTTTGTTGACTAAAATATACCTGTACGAGATCAATTTTATATACAACTATGAGAGTTCAATAGGAAAAATGAATGTGAATACTATATTGATAGTGATAAATTTAACGAATTCAATTGTGTCTTCCATTTTACTGTGGCTACATTTAATGCTCTTTCCCGACGATTATTACAAACAACAAAAGACACGCCCATTTCATCTTGACTTTATTAAATATTTAGCATTTTCATAGCATAATATTAATGTCTATTTTGCAGAAAATTTATGGTTGATAATAAAACAAGAATCGATAAATCTGTAAAGTTATATGTACACACACCGTGCTAACTATACTGATGTGTCCACCTACTTACAATGTAATAGTATCCTCTCTTGCATCTTGTACGTCTAGGTCACAATTACCAGTAGACAATGCAGGATCATAATTTATCTTGACTGGGGTGGTATTAGTAGTGATGGTACCACCCATTTTTAATTATAAACGAGGACATAAATTAAGGTCATGTATGCGAAAAATAAATTGATTGTTGCCGTGATGATGTGTTATTTGCTTGAAAATAGTTCTCGCGACTTTATAATTGAAGCAATGAGTGAAAATTGGACTCCTACCTACGCTTATTTAATACTTGAAATATATCTATTATTATTTACAATTATTTGACGGGAAAAAATTATTATTAATGATAGCAATCAAAGTAGATTTAAAAAGCCGTAACGTATTCTTCTGTACTGTAGTACATTAAAATAAAATATTATAAATTGATCAATACTGAAAGTAGATTTACAAAATCTGATCTAATATATCACTTTGAAGGTTTCACACCGAGACTATCAAATATCCAGTAGATTATAAATTGCTGTTATTTGTTGCACCTGTCAAATTTATAAGAGATATTGAATATTAACCTCAACCTCGTTGTTACAAATCTGTCCAATTTATATATTGAATTTACAAAATCCGTATCATTTTTTCTGGTAATCATTTATCTTGCGGAAAATACAATTTAATATTTCGCTGTAGAACAGCAATCACTTGTTTTTATATCAATCATTGAGTGTAGTATGGTTGTCGAAAAGAAATTGCAGCTATAGATGGATTTGGTAGTACCTGTATGCACATCCATTCTACCGTTCTTCCTTTCTATTACTGCCGATTCTCAGCCAAGCGGTTATTTATTGGCGTTTGAATCTTTATTCTTTTTCCACAATGGCTTAATTTGACAAGAGTTGGTTTGCAGTAAGATTTCCTTGATTTGGATTGATAAGTGGAAGCTTTTCACGTCCTGCTTTGATGAGCTACAAAATCTTTGTAATATCATTTAGTTTCCAGAGGTGAATATCCTGAAGTATGAGGATAGACTGAAAAATTTCAAGATTCACAGCTAGGAATTGTGTTTTCCAAATATGTTTATTATTTTGTCATTGCTTTGGCAATTCTTTCATATGAATTGACAATAAATGTCAAATCGATTGGCAAGGTGTGGTTTCGGAAAGCATTCAAGTCAACTTATGAATAAAATCGAAATTTATCATTAATAGTCACCAAATTGTTTAATTTGGAAAACTGCAGTGGAAATCAAATCCTGGTTGTATTGTTTGTGGGACTCATCACCTTAAGTTTCTACTGTGGGCTAACAGCTACTACATCAGACATCATTGCTAAAATGCATGATATGGTTTTAGCAGACTGCCGTACCACTTATGGATAATTCATTTCGTGTTCAGCGCGTTCAAGCCCCAAGCGTTCAGCATAGTATTTGGAGCTATTTCAAAGTATCTAAACGAATTTCAAGCGGCGATTCATGACCGTGAAGAGACGTGGGTCCATCACTATACCCCAGAATACGGTCAAAATAATGGACTGGGCATAGTAAATAGGTGTCGAAGAAGGCAAAGACCATTCAATCGACAGGAAAGATGATGGCGTCAGTTTTTTGAGATGCCAAAAGAATCTTGAGGAATAAATGTTGGGGAACATCTAAAATCTAATAAAATGGATATTTATTTACTTCCTCCATGAATATTTTATTTTTCTTTTACTTCTAGGTATGATCCATTTAAGGAATGTTTAACATGTGCATAACTATATATTCTCCCAGAAATGTTTTTTTTACTGAGTATCAAACTGTTTAGAGTTTTGTATTTAATTTTGTGTAATTTTGAAATTTCTTATAGACTTTTCGCTACTGTATATATTATCATCATTTGTACATCGTGTTAATATTTTTGTTCTTATTAATCTGCAAGACATTGACGACGAGCAATGTCACGTCAATTTCTTTAATAGCTTTAGAAATTTATCTAGTACCATGGTATTCTTGCAAGGCGAGTATGATGAAATAAGTCTCTGCTCAATATTAGCGCCATATTCTGGTTTACTTTTTTACATTTTATGAAATATATAGGTTAAGCAAATCGAGGTCGCATTTAGATTCAATTTTCTGTAGAATATTAAGAACTAATAGTCGACCATTTACCACCATTTTCACCATCCTCATTCTCTACACTTGAATATCTAGGAACTATTTTCCTACAGCATATTTCCTATAGCTTTGGTAGCGTAGTGACTAGCGTGCTGGTCTCTCGACCAAGCGAAACGGGATCGCCCTTCCCTCCCTCCTGCACAGACTTCCTAGCTTCTGGGGCCTGGTTCTCCACGTAATGGGTCGTAGCCATCTACTGCTATTGCTTCAAACTATATCTTCCCAATAAATTGATGACTCGAATGAATCTATCCCTAGTTACATTAAAGATAGTTATTCTGGGTTGGTTAGTTCATTTCTGTAAGATTGAGAAAGATAAAACAGTATATTTAAACTTCGCCTGGTAGAACTAGTGTTTCAATCAGATTGTTATTGATGGAATCGCTCAACCTCTTCCAACACCTAATTTTATATCTTTAATCGTTCCTTATATACCAGATACGGTATCCGTAATTTTTCCAAAATTGATTTTTTAAAACTAATTATATTATCTTTCGATATTTTTAAGAAAATATATTGCACTTTCCTATTTTATCAAAAATGATTTGTTTATTTCCAAAATGAATAACTTCAGCTCTTCTTTCATTCAGATTCATAAGAATAGAATACCTTATATTGAACCCTATATATTGAAATTTATTGGCTAGTAATAAACCAAATTAATCAATCGATATGTACATACATAAACCCGAAATGCTTTAATATTCGTATTACAATTGTATACTACTGATTTTTCATCCTTAAAAGGATGCTTCTTGTACATAGGCATACACAGCATAAACGTTTTTTTAAAATACCCATTCCATTTTTTTATTAATATTTTGTCACGCTTGTCCGATTACAATTTTCCAATCAAAGAAACTATGTACAAGCTCCGATAGTTCAATAATAACAACAAAAAAACAATTACACTAACTACCAATAATAATCTATTGCTCGTTTCGTTTGAATTCAAATTAATCACATCATACAAGACTTTAACCTTATGATGGCGTATCTCTTATCATTATTTCGCAACAGGAGTTGCATGCATCTTATGTATGGCTAATTATAGTATAGACGTATTGAGTTATTGCTTCCGATTTAATATTCCATATACTTCCAATGGGGTTCTATCTATGTAAGACACGAGTTTTTTTTGCTGTTAGGTACTAGATACTGTGCCTTCTTTTTTCTTCTTAATTCTTCCATCACATTATTATTTATTATAGCAAACTCGAGAACATGGTAATGTAAAATTATGGAATGTTTTTCTGTATGAGTTCCCCAACAGATACTAATTAGATACAGAAAGCTAATTAATGGCTTCATTAAGGAAAGTTGTGGCTGTGTTTTATTTAATCTTTTAGGAAAAACTTGTCTGTTTATAAGCTTTACGATCGTATATTATTATTATTATTATTTTGTATTTGTTTTCATTTTCATTATTGTTTTATTTATTTAATGAAAAGTCTTATTCAGATAAAATTACTTTGGATTGTGAAATAATTTTATTTAGATTTTGCAACAATTCTAAATAATTGTTTTCAAGAGTTCTTAATATTTGCATTTTAGAAATATTCCGGGCATTTAAATGAAATTGTTTCAATAGCCAAGAAACATTTTAAAAGTATTAAGTAAATTGTTTTTGATTCGTTTCTGGGTATTATTTCTTTTAATTGTGTGTAAAGTACCTCAGTGTAGTATTTAACTACTAAATACATAATAAGGCAATTTTACAAAAAATTGATATATGTATTTATATTATTTAATTAATAATATAATCTAAATATAAAAATGCAATCATAAATATAACATCTTCCCCATTTACAGAATCGATTACTGTCCGAATTTCACATAACTAAAATAGAATATAGAGTTCACCTTTCACTCGGAATTTACAAGATAAATCATATACTGAACACAAAGCCTCGATAATATAATCATGTGCCCAACAGAAATTAATTCCATAAATTAAATTTGTCTATATATTTACTTAACAGTTATACACATTTTTGTCCGTCACCTACACTTATGACTGACCACCAAATTAAATAAAGTAATAATATTACGTATTATTTATTATTAATTGTATTAAAATTTCCAAACCACTGAAGTATGAAAATATACTTGTGCGTGATATAGGACGGTGTTATTCTTAACGATAACCATAGGTAGGCGTTTGCGTAAGTGTCGGGATCGACTGCTTAACGTGCCCATCCGACAGCACACGGCCAAGTGTACTAAAGCTTTGCATATCGACAAGAAAAATGTTTATCAATCTTCAGTTTTCTAATAATACTTTTGATGAAGCCTGATTTTATTTCAACAATATCCATTGATGAAAACTACAGCCTTGCAGAACTCATGAGTCTTGGAATCTAGTATCATTTTCTATCTCAGAAATATGAAATATGTTTTAATTACCTTCAACAAAACAGTACCGTTTAAAGAAATTTTAATTTTTTCAAAAATTGTTAACTATGAGTGGTCATCAATGGCATATTGAATTACAAGCATAAATCACTAGGTAATAACCCAAGTCATTATATTATTAAGCTTTAGGCACCATCTTCCACGATTAATTAAAAACAATAATTTAATAAATAATTAATATTTAAGTAACACCTTGGATTTATACAGAGTGAGTGATTAATATTCAAGTAAACTGCTAAAAATTTATTATCTCAAGGCTAATACATCCCAAACAGCTGTCAAAAAAATATTTGAACTCTATTTATGATCACATCAACAAATCGCAAAACTTCTTCGAGGTTGAACAGGAATCTGAAGCATATTCCAAAGACGTAAAGACCCGTAACAGGTAAAAACAATATTTTTTTATAATTCAAGAATCGCGCTTTTTTAACTAGGGCACTGGAAATGAAAAATATTCTTTTTCTGTTCTATTGTATTATTAAAAATTTTCATCGCGTGGTATTGGCCAAGAACACCAATAAGTAATCGCAATCTCTTTGAAAAGACAAAATAAACTGCAACTACACAATATAATAAATCTTGCCTTATGATTAATTTCTTCACGGTTACACTATTACATATATTGCTTGCATTCTGTTACCGTTCGTTGCATATACGGGTGAAATGCGCAACACTCTCAGTGTGTAATTTGTCTTTGCAATTTATGATGCACTACTAGCTATTCTTCAATGTTTTGTTAACGCCGAAGACCATAAATCCCCCCCTTTTAGAAAATACCTTCTTGGTTTCCTTTTCAAAACCATTTCGAGTGTTTAATTTTAAATTAGTAATAAAAAAATTGAAAGATCAACAATGATAAAGTTTCAGGTTATATAAGTGTTAAATATGTAAATATAATTGAATTTTCAATCAATATCACGTATAGTAATGATTGACAGGCGTGTTTGTATTGATTATTTATTATTGCTATTAAATTTTGACGCCACCTTTTTGGGATCATATACACGAATTAATTTTTTCCATTATTGGAAGTATTGGTAGTCCTTGTTCTCATTCTCAGCATTTCTTATTTTTTTTAATTAATCATGCATTTTGATTGACAAAATATTATTAAGAAATGCCATATTTCCCAACCACAACATACAGTATGTTCTGAAAATTAGAAAATTGCGGCATATCATCAAATGCGTAATCTTAAGTCATAAATTATAAGCATTTTTAGCTTCTTTAGCAAAAAAACTGAATACACCTGTGATAAAATGCGGATATTAGATTTTCCCTTGGCGATCCGTGATAAATCACTTAATGCCATTTTATAATCCCGCTGTTCACTGCAAGACAATGTTAATTTATTCATGCCTGTCAGTCGTGATAAATTGAGTGTCCAGTCTCGCAGTTCGGGATATTAGAATGTTTTACAAGTGGATTATAACCTATATTAGTTTAAAACAACTTGTTTTAACTTATACATCTTTTTAAGTTCGAATTGATTACTGACCCAAAATTCATCAATTTTTACATTTTTAATTAAAGCATATGTAACGCCGCAGATGAATAATGGTTTTGGTTTCTTTTCAGTTACAGGATGGTTCTGGTGCTGAACGGAGTGCTCCAAGAGGACTGTCCTCCGGATACACGTTCTCTTTATCATGCGCATCCTGTCTATCGAGAAACAGCTGCACAACTTTTGGCTATTCCTAATAAAGTGATTGGACCTGTAGGTCTTCTATATGTTCAACAAAGGGAGTTTGCTGCTACCGTTCCACATGACAGTAAGTTTTACATATTATATTATTTAAGTAGTTCTCACAACTTAAGTTAAGTTAAACACACTAATAATGATTTGTTATCAATTTTATCAAATTAGTTTTAAATGTGGTAATTATAGATGTGACTCAGATTGAGATCAAAATTCCTGTAGAATTAATCAAAGAAATGCAAATATTTAGAACTGAAAACTGATAAGTCGATAACTTATAATAGAGCAAGTTGTTAGTATATTAAAATTATAATTTTAAATATATTGACACTTAAATATTACGGTCATTTAATTTGATCGGATTGCGACACTATAATAAACATATTAAACCTAAACAATAATATTCTGTCTAGTATGTTTCTAAAGTGCAGTTCGAAAATACTCTGAATTTGTTGTGCGCACAGATGCAAACAAAAATCCAATCATACTCTGGCTCATTGAACTTTTTTCATTTTAACACGTTATCGGCCAAAATTGTGTTAGTTGTTACCAAATCTTCCTTAACCGGAAAACTCGTTGATACTATTAAGCTTGTTGACTAATAACCAGAAATGAATTGACTTAAAATTCAAATTACACTTTGGAAAGTACAGAAGGTAAATCAATCAGAATCTGAATGAGTTAAGTAAATTTTAACACACGCGTCAAGAAAATCTTAGAGAGTCGGCCCTCACTTGAAATTGTTCAAATTGAATCACTGTTTAAACTTCAGAAATACTTTAAGGGATCACAACTGAATAAATTAATAACCAGCAGGTAGTACGCAAGAATTCGGTTAATATTTAACAATTACTTTAACTACTAATAATAGATTGCAAGGACTGTGGTCTATCACAGTAGTATACTTTAAACGGTGTGTGCTAACCATACATTGGTATGGTTAGAGCCTCCTTTAAGACGTTTTTAAATCGAGAAAAAGGTAAAATCGTTACCGAAATACAATATGTGGTTAGGAGACTCTGAAATATTTTAAACTTCAAACAGATTTTAAACAATTTCCGCAGAGTGGATATAAAAATCCCAAAGCGCATCACAGTACATATATATCCAAACGGTACTGTAAGTCTCAGCGGAATGCTCACGTAATTCTAATTCGTTAAACTTACTACACGCAAAACTTCAAAATTTAATTACTTCCAAAAACAACCTAGACAGGAACGCTATTGTTGCCGAATTCTGGTCGCATTCTTCCTACCAGCCATTTCCCAATCTTCCCATATTCTGTATTTTCCAAGAGAAGAAATAAACACCTTTTAGTATGATTGAACGAATAAACAACCATCGAAATATATCACAGTTCACCAATGATAGATCAACAAGACTTACCTCTCCCATTTAATATTTGTATCTCGACTAAAAGAATTCTTAAAATAAAATATGTTTTGCTCTACAAATATGTGCTTTTCTTAAGATATCACTCTTTTATTGTAAAGGTAACTGAGACGAAATTACATTACTTATTTGTCAAATGGAGTCATAAATAAACTAAAAAACAACTTAACTTTAAATATATTATGAACGGATAGGGATAAATACGAATTGTTGTAATACAAAGTTTGTATCGAGTGTTTTTTTTAAATTTGACGTCGAAGGCGGCTATGGGTAGTTGATTGTGAACGGATCTTGATCGTATTAATAAATGTCATTGTCAAAACGTTCAAATTACTCACGTGTTTAAATAATTCACAATCGACTATTCACAGCCTACGTTGACGTCAAATTTAAAAAAACACTCGATATTAAGTGTATTAGCGCGAGAAATAGATTCGCGATATTATATACAGGGTTGGTTTAAGTGTATTGTAACTTTTTAAGAAATTAATTCTACCCAGCTCGTTTTCTGCGGATGCTATTGAGGCTTGTCTCCATTTGTCAACTCCAGTATTGATTGTAAATCAGTCACCAGTTACATCTGGTAAATGAATAAAGTGGGAATAAGAATAGGAAGAAAGGGATACAACTTAAGGATTATCCATACTTTTTCAGTGCACTGTATGTAGTAATGATATCTCACAATTAGGTCTATTTGGAAAATCATCCCAGAATCTTTACTAGTCTCTCTGTAATCCAAAGTAATAGAATCTTCGCTAGTGTCAAACTGCTGTTAATTTGGCTCATAAAATCTCTTGACGAGAAAGTTAATAAGTTACTAAGAAAACCCCGTCAAAGTATGGCGGTCAAAAGGATAATTTATTAAAGAACTTCCTTGTATAGAACGTTCATTATGTGATTACAATCCTTCAGGTTTCCATGAGTGAATATTTAAATAAGTAAACGCAACCAAACAAAACCGGTTGAAAATGCCAAGCCTAGCATTATAAAATGAACTCCTAGACACGTTATTTAACAAACACCCCGACATGTTAGATAGGGAGTTGAAAGTTCATTTTTTAATTGTCCTGACGTAACGCAGTCGAAAACATACTATGGGTTTTATAGGGAATAAGTATTGAATTACCAAGACATTTTTGGATAATAAAGCATTGACAAGATGTTACAATATGCAACACGCAAATCCAAATAGTTATTTATACAAGTTGCAAAAAGTGTTTATTTTTCACTAGTCGTGAAAAACACTAATCTTACACGTGTGATATACGAGTGAAGAAAGTACTTTTTTCACCATCTTAAAAGAGCGAAAAAGGGACATCGTTTTGACATTAAAAACGAAAACTAAAAAGTTGACATTTCAATTGAAAATTATGAAAAAAAAACATTATAATCATTCCGAGTTCCGTTGAAATCTAAAACTAAAACTGAATATGTGCAATACAATCACTGTTGCGCGCGCGTGTAAGCCGACATGGCGCAGTTAGTATATGGAGACGGCCGTTCGTTTTATTATGACACCTTACCTATTCTTTGCTATCAACACGGTCGAACTTGCAGCTGATTCGAATTCAACTCGCACACGTTTATTTTAACAACAGTATAATATAGAGCTGTCATTCTTAATTATACATCTAAAATGAATTTAAAATTACCTGGAATTATAATTGTATATGTACATTACCATAAGACCAATTACTCCATTTAATTTAATTTAAATCGATTGATGAAATTTTAACATTTGTATACATTAGAACATAAGAAATATAAATAAATTAATTAAGAACACCATATTTACAACGTACATATTAAAAAAATATTCTGAAAAATCTAGATTTAACAGTAACAGTATATCTTATTAAAAGTAAGAAAGAAAGGAATAAATAAACCTAAGGTATGATAAATGATTTATATGTGTAACACGCGAAAACGGTGATGTGAATCAAACAATTAACACTATAGAAATTATTTGATTTTCTTCTAAGTTTTCGTATAGTATTGTTCGTTTCTTACTTTTCATAAGATGCTGCAACTAGAGAATTTTTAAAATTATTTTATTAATGTATTAAATACACCCTTTTTAATTTATTGATTTGTATATATTGTTGCGCCATCAGGGACCGTAACATACAAAATATTATATTTTCTTTTGCTAGAAAGAAAGGCCAATTTAGGACTAGGTTTTAACGGAATTTTCAAGAATTATAATGGTATTTTTTTTATTCGTGTGTTGCATATTGTAGCATGCCATTGAGCGTTTACTTTATCGCTTACATGTGAGGAGAAGAACAGTAAATGTTTTAAAGGTTTATATAAATAAACTGATTCATTATAATAAGTTACTTTTAGATGTAACGAACTTAGGGTATCCTTAGTGTAAAGCAATATTTAAAAAAATTATAAACAGTTTATTACAATTATCAGATTTATTTCTAATCTTTAGTCTCTTAGTCGCGCCTATGGTACATATTTGCAAGTAATACGGCCTAATCAGACCACCTTCTGTCGATTCCTGATTAAAAGGCATTGACAATGACATTGTTAACCCTGAAACGTTACAGGATTTTGTCAATTGGGTTGCTTATTTTCCGTTTTTGTATTTAATGTAATAAAAAATTACTAACTTTTAAGCAAATTGGTACTAATGGCCTACTAGAAAAAATAACATTTTGGCAAAAGGAACTTAAATCATAATGTTGGTTAGATCACTCACTGACGAAACAGGTTTTAATTTCGTTTTCTAGATTATCCTGTTTTAATTGATATAAAGCAATTTTCATAAAATATCAAAACTGCCTATTGTATATTGACGTTAAGATGCCCTTTACTGTATTACCTGGAATTTAATGTTCGAATAAAGTCCCAAAAAATGTTATAAGTTTCTGGATAGAAGAATGATACTGTAGGATAGTTTTTGATCCACTACAAATAGTTTAATTTTACATAATTAAATGATACGGAGTTATGTATGTTTATGATTATGTTATGGTTATGTTATTATTATGAGCTTTCTGTTATTTACATTTCTAATATTTTTGTTTTCTGTAAATACGATATTTACGTTTTGTTCTTCTTTTTCAGAAAATGTCAGTATACTAGGATCTGACGATGTCACAACCTGCATTATAGTAGTAGTTAGACATTCCGGTAAGTAATATCTAAACAACAATTCACACTCATCTCATATTTTTTTTATTGTTGATTGCAATTTATTGATGTTATTACTTATGTACGAGTGCTACTTATGTAATAAAAGTTCTCGGAAATGAAATTCAGAATATTAATTATATCGAAGAAAAAAATCCAACTTATTTCCATTGAACGCAACGAAAACAAAATAAACATACAATATGATGACCTCTATACATTAACATAAAATCAAAAATTAACAACACAAATAAGCTATTAATAATTAATTACGATAATCTGTTATTTTCCAATATACAAAGTTGTTCAACTTGCATCTATTTAATAATGCGACTCTTATTAAAAACGAACGTCGTAAAACTTCATTGCCTATTAAATTCCAAATAGAAAAGTTACGCTAATTATTTACGCTGATTAAAATATTTAAAACAGTTTTACCATGCATGCATATATAATTTTTTTAAAATAGAATTTGCTTCCAGCTGCTAATAATTAATTAATTTTTTTCCTTTGTGGAATATAATTAACCGTTTGAAGCTTCACAAGTTTCGCGCAGTTCACACATTTGTATTTCGTATGTATGCACCTCTCTCCCACGCAAACTCTTTTAAATTAATGAAAGATAATTTCAAGAGAAAATATGCATTGTTCCAAGGTCGGATAGAAGAATATGCATGGTATTGGAAAAAATTCTTGATGTCTTATGATAACAAGGCAGAATAAGCGGTTAATTCGCGGTTTACGCATTATAATTGTAGAGTACGGCTGTAAAATTAGTACCTGTAGTGAATCTTGTCTGCATGAGTATTGAGAAATTAAATAAAAAATCTTTTCAGACTGGAACTTGTAAGAACTGATCCTTGATTTACTACCATTTTTAATTTAGTGTTTGCAAGTATTTTCAGAATAACAGGTATTAGACGATTAAGTAATCATAATCTCAACAAGCTAGCGGGTAATAAAAGCGAAACAAATTCGAAATTTTGTACTATATGTGGAGATATTGAATCATTGAATATAATAATAATATACATAATAAGAATTCCGCAATTCTATATTATATTACTGCATGTGTCAGCTCACAATATACAATAATTCAAGTACGCTCAAAAGGAGAAAAAATGACAAATGATAAACGATAAGGTAGTGGGTAAAATAACAATATACCGAAGGTGTAAATCACAATTATATAAAATTCTGTGGTACTTGGAAGGTGTGGTTGGTAAACCGTATCGTGGTGCAATATGAATGTAGTAAAAGGCTTTAATATGGAGTTCCCATTTCCATATCTAAAAGGTTGAAAAGGCAAAACGCATTAGTTGTCACTGAAGCAATTAACAGTTCTATTGCCGATTATTTATTGCTATATCCTTTAAAGATTAGAAATGCGTGGGTTTATTACAGCCAAATAATTGGCTTTTTGTGAGACGGCGGCGGTGGATACATATAACTGTAGTTATGTGGTTGCATTCTGCAGCTTTATGTACTACTTATTTATTTATTTAATTTTGTTAACTATTAAAACCGAGTTCTATAAATCATTTTGGAGACAGTTTTATTAGCTTTTAAATTGCTGAAAAATAACCAATTTTATTTTTAAAGTTTTAAGCGTTTGGAATTATTAGTTTTTAACACTGAAAAATTATATCTGAATAAATCTACTTTTTATTCTATAATTTGTTAAGATAGATTTTAAGCTGCTTCCTTAGTTGCTAATCAGCTTTTGAAATCATTGATCTATTGAATCGAATAATTTGTAGTTTTTCTAAAACACATTACATTCTTCTTATCCTCTACATCTCGGTAAGTTTAAAATCTTTGGGTGGTCCGAACTGAGTTTGGTTTTAAGTGACCTAATATAATATGGTTATGTGAGTAGGTATAGGGCCACCTTGGGCAGACAGTTCTAGGGACCCTAGATTTTCTGTCTCTCTCTCTCTCTAATCTGGTGACTTTTTGTCTGTCTCTCTCTAGGTGGTTAAGTACGGAATCTGTATTACCGACATTCTGTATTATCAAACGTGAAACCAATCTTATCTTCAGAGTCGACGTCTTGGCATATATGCGCTACGATATCTTTTAACCCATTCTTCACCCACGCTTCTGGATCGATAACGTCTTGAGTTGCGTTTAGCTTGAAGCAGACACTACGCCGTTGGAAATTATATTTTTTGCTACTTTTTGTGATTTCATCTACTATCTGGAATGCCATTTCTGTTTTGTTTAAAAAGCTGCCTAATACCTCACTTTGGTCAGAGCTAAAACCAATACAAATTATTACATTAGACTATAGAAAAGTTATAATCGCATGTAACAATAAAATTTTAAGCATTAGAGCTCTGTTTAGTGAGTAAGGTGTATCAGAGTATATTATAAAACAATCTTCGAAACTCTATGAACTTTAATCGACAGTAAGACTAGAGAAAAATTTAAAAAAATATAAAACTATTCCTACATTGCTGGAATTCAAATTTAACATTATTATTATTCGCGTTGCAAGAGCGCTAATTACGGTGTACGAGTATGGCTAATTAAAACTCGACTTGGAAAACTACAAAGATCCCACAACCTCAAATTATTATTGAAATTTGAATAATTATGTTACAGCCCTAGATAATAATAATCATAATAAACAAAAAATATAAAACTATTCCTACATTGCTGGAATTCAAATTTAACATTATTATTATAAACAAAAATTATAATTAATTATTTACGTTATATATTGTTATAAACAATTATTATTATTCGCGTTGCAAGAGCTCTAATTTCGGTGTACGAGTATGGCTAATTAAAACTCGACTTGCAAAACTACAAAGATCCCATAACCTCAAATTATTATTTGAATAATTATGTTACAGCCCTAGATAATAATAATAATAATAATAAACTCAAAATAAATTTTGCCTGAAAACTGTTTGTATAACGTTGTACGTTTTTTTAAACAATTCAAATGTATATTAAATATAAATAATTATTCTTGCCACGGAGAAAATAATTGACAGATTTAAAATGACAGCTTTAAAATGACATATGCATAAATGACAGATGCAGAATTGACAGATTTAAAATGACAGATGCACAATTGACAGATTTAAAATGACAGCTTTAAAATGACAGATGCAAAAATGACATATGCATAAATGACAGATTTAAAATGACAGCTTTAAAATGACAGATACAAAAATGACATATGCATAAATGACAGGTGCAGAATTGACAGATTTAAAATGACAGATGCAAAAATGACAAATTTAAAATTGACAGATTCAGTACAGATTCAAATTTAGCGACACATGTTGTGATATAAAATGGCTGCCTCTACATACCGGCGGTAATACAGATTTCTTCATGACGCCCTCTAGTCGTAGTACACAGTCTACCGGAAATATCCCTTCCGATACCGGTAATATTCAGCTGGTTTCGGCAATCGGCGTTGGTGCATTTACCTTGCACTATTTATGTTAAAGTGATAACATGTGAGCCCTTTGTTTGCTTATTTACTAGCAAACAAACTGTTAATAGTTTTTTGGGAGATGCAGAATCAAATAAAATAGTGCATTTGGTGAATTGGTGGTGATTTTTTAGTGTTTTATGTAACTTGATTGATATAAGTTACTATATATGTAGGCAACTTATGCATATACATGCGGTGTGAGATCAAACGTACAAAATATTACAGTGTCGAATTTAGGGAAATATATAAAAAATAATTACATTTTAATCATTTACGCTTAGTATTTACGTGGGGATTGGGAAGATTGCCTCGGCAAGGTTAAGGCTTTAAATATAGTCTTTAATGCACTATCGATACGAGCAAGTGCTTGAAGCATCGGGCGCTTTTGAACACCCGGTATAGACAGCGTCTTGTACTCACTTTCCATACAAGAATCTGCAAGGTAACGACCACCTGCCATGTTGCCTGGTGATATCGGCTTGGATCACTGGTGTGACTTTGCTTACATCACCCAGTTCATAGTTGAATTCAAGCCACGTCGGACTTGCATCTTCCAAGCATTTAGTGCATCATGAGATTAATTTACTTTGCAGAGCTCATCAATATCGACTTCAGCAACACCAGTAACCTAACAAGTTGCTCAATAATAACAACAATAGCAACATCACACGTTACTAAAGTTAAACTGCACAAAATTTGCTAAATGTTAGGAATTGGTTTTTCCAAATGTCATGTTTTCTTTTATTTTTCTTCAGCACCGTAAGCTAAACTGGCTCGCATGGTGAGTCCTCTAATTTGTTCTTAACTTATCGGGGCTTTTAACTGATTGAGTCTTCGTCTGTCAGTTAAATTGTTGTAGTGGCTGATTTATTTAGTCGTTAGCTATTTACAATTTTATATGGAAGAACAATTTTGGGGACCTTGAATGTTTATATAGTATACGTATAGTTATACTATTTAGTGTTAGTCATGCTACTTGATATATCAATTTATCGAAATTCAAAGTCCTCTAGAAGATTCTAGATTCTAACTTCGTTTGACTGATGTCCGTTTATTATTTCGATATACCTACAGTTTGTTCATTTGAAAACTCCCTACCTTGAATATCTCCCAAACTATTCAAAATCCCTTAACTAATGTAATTATTTATAATATGGGTACGAACCTTGAAATTAAGTACGCTATTTTCGTCAGCAAAGAAAGCTGCTTTTATCTCAGGATTTTTCTTCGGTTAAACTTAAACTTTGCCCCTCGCATTGTCGATAGCTATCAGGACCACTTCAATTTCCAAGGTAAGATACATACACCGAACAAGCTCGTTGTAGTACATATGAATTGTCAAAACTTTGCATCTCTCTCCTCCTTACCCCATCAACTTTAAAATGTTAAATGGCACCCCCTCTTGAAACACCTCATTTTAAAGGCAATAAAAAGGAAATTTTAAAATTGAAATCGGATTATGGGTTGCTGAGGTACAGGAAAAAGTATTTTACCATCTCTGTTTCAATATCATTTCAATTATTTCACGTCAAACTGTTGTCAAATTTTGTCAGTTCGGCCCTTTACTTTCAGTCAACTCAAGTTTATTATTTTAAAACCTCTCATTAATTTGTTCTTATAAATATAATTATTTGACTTTCTGAATTGGTGTTTTCATTCATAAGACATGGTTGTTCGCAAAGGTATATTGTCTGTAACCCAGATGCGTAGCTAGCGCCTGTGCAGCGTGTGCGCGGCGCAGGGGCGCCGCAGTCAGGGAACGCCAGTCCACTGACAGTAAAATTTACTAATAAAACATAGCTTATATTTGTAATCGATCATTTTTTTCATATGAGGGGCGACATTGCACAGGAGCGCCGCAAACCCCAGCTACGCCTCTGCTGTAACCTCTAAAAGATGGTATCTCAAGTAACGAGATCAGTTTCGCGCCCAATTCATTTTAAAGCGAAAATTATGCTCTATGAAATGAACTATGAACTACTTAAATACATACATTTATTAATTTCAGAGATATGGCTATTAAACTATTTAAAAAATTCTTTTTAAATAGTTTCATTGCCTAATCCTTTCATTTAGATATTTGTAAGCGTGGTGTATTATTATAATTGGTTAAATATAACTTGCAGTGACGTAAATTTAATTTTCTAAAAAAAGTTGCAAATTTGGAAAAATTCAAGAAATTGAATTTATAATATTTGAAAACTTTTCCTTTGAAACTGAAACTTTGAAAGTTTCCAAGATAATATAGAAGGTCAGCTTACGTGAGCCACCCTGTACGTTTTACGTACAGTACGTTTTTGTACGTACAGAGTGACGTTAAGTATACGAAATGTGGCAATTAAATAACGAGAATCTTCGTTTAGTGCTTAATGTGGCAACAATGGCGTGTCGTCGACTACACCTCTTGATTCTACACTCAGTTTACCGTTTATGCACAAAGTTGCAAGTTCGGAGCGTTCCTTGTTTGTGATGTAGAAATCTTTGAGTATTGGCACCTCTGAACTGCATGTCGACAAAATAAGTGATGTGAAAAAAGAACAAAGATTTTTAGTGAAATCAGGCAAAAAACCGTCCGAAATCGTACTAAAATTGAATCCGGAGACCAAAAGGCAAGGTAAGCAGATGGGGAACTTCGAACCACAAGGGCCAGAATGACAAAGTCAAAAATTAAGTCCATGATAATTTGTTTTTTTGATGTCAAAGGATTAATCCACAAAGAGAGTTCGTCCTACCAGGTAGAGAGTGAATTCGATCTTCTACGTTAAAGTTTTGAAGCATTTGAATGCCAGAGCGCATGCCTCGTTATCGATGAGTGGATTTTTGGCAAAACAAAAGGTTTCTGTCCTCCCCCAGTCACCATACAGTCTTGATCTTACCCCGTGCGACGTTTTCCTACTCACAAAAATGAAGTCTGCACGGAGAGGAAACCCATTTGGGGCACAGTTCACTCATTTTGTCTACATATACCTAGTTCAGAGGTAGCAATATTCAGAAATTTCTTAATTACAAACGAGGAACTTGCTGCGAACTTGCAACTTCAAACATAGACGGTGAACGGAGTATAGAATCGAGTGGTGTAGACGGCGTCACGTCAATGTTGCCATATCGAGCGCTAAACGAAAATTCTTGTTATTTAATTGCCACACCTCGTATATTCTTCAATGGTTTTCTAGTAATTTAGAATAGAATTCAAATATATTTAAAATAATGAAATATACTTTATTTAATAATTAGCTTTCAAATTGATCAACAATGTTAACTAAACAATTTAAACTACGTACCTATGTATTGGAATTTTATTATTTATTTTCTCCTCTAAACAGATTCCATGAGCTATTCACTGAAGATAGATTTCTGCTGATTAAGAATAGTTATTTACGATAATTTCAGTACTACTAACAAAAAACCGTAAATACGTTGAACATTGATAGCTGTTAAGTGGAAAGATAGTACGTCTAAGGAACGAGAAGCGATTCTATCAGTCGCTGTAGAGGCGAAATTTAGTACCCTTTAAATAATTAACAAAGAAACAATAAACAACATGTCTGTCAGTGGCTTATCATTATCGACGGCCGTATACAATTTTCTTGAACTTCGTTAAACTAACTTTCTTAATCAACAAAAGCTTTTTGTAATTGTAATGAATTTTGACGACATACTAAATTATTATAGTTTGGTTTTATGGTAATATAGTGGGTATGCCATACTGAAAGTAATATAACTTCAACCCCATTCCCCAACCCCCAATTTCCTAGATCTCAGAGCATTCAAATATTTAAATATTGCTAGACTTTCTAGATTTCCCAACTTCACAGGTTTATTGTTAGAGGTTGTGTAATGTCCCAAGGTCATAACCATCGTGGAGATTACAATCTCTCAAATATTATCAGCCTGGAGGGACCTCATACGCGGTCTATAAATGGTTTATTACCACCGCGGAGATGGCACTCCCCCAAATAGTATAATCTATACCTAGGACAACCAACCACTATACCGGAACAGCGGGATTTCCCACTAATATTTGAGGCCCCGAAGTATATTATTTACAGTAGATTGTAAAACCAACCAATGATCATTATGTACTGGCTGTGAAACACATAAAAACAGTAGTTGCATTTAAGGCACGTATAACATGTCCAGTTAACAATAAACTCTAGCCATACTTATGCTACAAACAGTAATAGTCGTTAATTTCTAGTATTTTCCAAATCCGATTAAATAAAATTCCAACTTACAATGACTTGTCAAAACAACACTTTGTTGACTTAATTATTATGATTTTTACTTATATCTAAAGTTTTCAAACGAGAGATTTAGGTTTCAGATTAATTAAGAAATCCACACAACTTACTCAACATAAAAGGAAACAACTAAAAGTAAAACTTTTGTGAGCGAAAATACTATTATAGGTAAAGGCAAGAAATTACTACCTTCTTTAGGATTTAGATTTGAGGAGTTTTTAGAGTTCAGACTTAACACTCCATACTCTTAATTAAAAAAATAAAACAGATACTAACAGTTTTTGAACGGCTTTGTGGACAGTTGTGGTCTATGTATGTAGTATTAAACAAATATAATAATCAAAGTTTACCTGAAGATAATGGACTCTTATAAACTGATAACAGAAAAGTATAATAACATTTCATACCTAGATAAAATAGTAGATTCCTTGATTATAAATCAGGTAATAAACATTAATTGGAGAGTAATAAATGTATAAGAAGCAATCATAAACTAATAGAAAAGGAATGTTACGGCAGTAATTATTTTAAATTTACTCTACGACTTTACCAAAAAATCTAAACAATCTCTTTGCAGAAGCCACTATCGTATGGAGATTCCTTCTTGAATGGAATTTAAAACTGGTATTGCAAAACTTAAAAACCAAATAACAGTAAAATCTCGCATATAACTTATAACTGGATGTAATTATTACGCGTTAATTTCTTAAGTATACAAACAAATTAGATAATTATAATCAACGCTCAAATGTGAACACTGCAAAAGCTCGTAGTTAACATACATTATAACATTTAAGTTGCATTTTGCAGTATTTTAAATCATCCAAGTAGTCAAACCTTCTCATTTTAGTCATTTTATATATTATTACCGCCATTTTAGCTCCTAACTGACCGAACAGAACACATTTAATTACATGGTCTTTTCTTTATAATTAGTGATCACTAATTAACGTACCGTTAATTTCTAGTAATAACCTTAACTTCGAGTTTCGCTTCTCGTAGATCATCCTTTTTTAATTTTGTAAAACCTTCATCAGGCTCGTGTCATCACATTAATCAGTTATTTATTTTTAATTAATTTCAGGTTCTGGCGCTGTAGCTTTAGCTCATTTAGATGGATCGGGTACCGATGAAGCTGTATGCAACATGGTTCAAAGGGTACAAGAATTGGCAATGGGGTATCCAGAAGGACGTATAGAATTACAGCTGGTCGGTGGTTTTAGTGACGCTCATCATTATTCCGAAGAACTTTTTTATAATATTATGGGTAAGTATCTTTCTTCCTCTTTTTCTTCTTCTGCCCTTTCGTTTTTTTCCATTAAGATTTAAAGTAAGTATAAATTTTATGGGCGAGTACTAAAATTAAAAAATTAATGTCACATTCCATTGTGGTCATTTGTTTCGAGCAATCTACCCATGATTTATTTCACGACTTATTTGCATATTGAAAGAAAGTAAATAAATAAACGATCAGTTGAGAGTTTTTAGAAGTGATGGAATGCGATTTTTGAATAGTTGCATTTTAATTGTTTTGTTTGTCGATTTTCTTTACATCTCAATTAACTTTTTGACTGGCGAAGAAAAAATATACACGTAAAAGATATTTCTACCTACTGGTGCTACCGTCAAATATTAGGATGTGGTCCAAGTCAAAGGTCACATGGTTGTGATTAATTATAAACATCTATGATGGGTTATTTTAGAAATTTATGATGCTACCGCAAGAAGCGGAAAAAAGTTCCTACAAGTTACTTACTTTTGAGAATAAATTAATATTTTCTTATAGTATACTTGACTTGTTGGTAACATTTAATTTACATAATTGAAACCTTGAGGTTGAATAAAAAAAATGAGACTTGCCAAAACGTACTGAAATCGTATACTATACAAAACAAAAAAGAAATGGAAATTTATTATTGTAGATTTACTTACAATGAAGTTTTTTATTAGCACCACTCTTCCTTACTTCTAAGAATCGATGTGATTTAATAAAGAAAAGGGATCTATTTAACAACATAATCTGATTTCGTGTTTCAGCGTTTCTGAAAAATAACAAGTAATTTCTGGAATATTTTTCAATGATCAGAAGACTGGTATTTCATTTCATTTTTGTTTATTATGTTCTTTTTATTATAGCTTTTGTCCCATTTAGAAATCAAGATTGTCTTAGTAAGGTGTAGGATGAATGGCCTAAATATAAAAAAAATTTAAGTCAAAGTGTGACAATATTAAACCCACAAATATAAATGAGATGTGTATAATTCACAGGAGACTATCTCTAGCTGATGAGATCTAAAAAGATCGAAGCAGCTGTCCTAGAGTGTCTCCTGTGAATTATACACATCTCATTTATATTTGTGGGTTTAATATTGTCGCATTTTGACTTATTTTGTAAAATTTCCCCACTTTGAATTTTTAATAATGCAAATATTTTGTATTATAATTTTTGATTTATAAAAAAGTCTTTTCAGTCTTGCTTATGTATCTGTTTTTGATAATGGTTATCAGTTTTTAAGACTTTACACTTCCTTTTCTTGTTTTGAAAGAAGAAAGGAGGTGTTTGTAAAAAAAAATTTGGTTTTTGCAATTTAACCTTTTTAAATCATCTGAAATCAGATTGGTTTCTGTCGTTAGAGTCACTGCAATTAAGATTTCCAGGATTTTATGTTATTAGAATTTTAGCATATCGATTCTGAAGTTTACAAAATATAAAGTGTATAACGTTTTCACGTTTCAAATTTATAGAACTTCAGAGTTTGACAGTTTCAGGACTTTCAACTTTTTATACGGGATTCTAAAAACTGAGTATCAGAATAAATTCACAGTTTTAAGGTTTTGAAGTAAGAAAGTTTCAGACTCTCAGTGTTTCAAAGTTCCAAAGACTCGTTTGTAAATAAGTTGTAAGTTTATCCAATTTATTCATTATTTATTCATAACTCAGTCGATAAATGATCCCGATAAAATTGTGTCAGCATGTAATAATCACACTTCCGACTTGAAGGACAGCATACAGATTCGATGTAAATCTGCGAGGTTTTTAACCCTCATGTGAACGACAGA
The DNA here is from genome assembly GCA_929113105.1 of Agrypnus murinus. Lineage (NCBI taxonomy): Eukaryota > Metazoa > Arthropoda > Insecta > Coleoptera > Elateridae > Agrypnus > Agrypnus murinus. The sequence continues at coordinate 120,576,755 of OV816031.1, forward strand.
TTCATCGTTGATAACTTTTATCTATAATAAGTGGTTGATCATGTATTTTAAAAGACATTCTGCCTCAAGTGTTGAGTCAATTAGAAGGGTTATAATTCCGTACCCACTAGTAGGTCTGCTATTAAACTAGACAGTACAAGGCTGGTTGTCTGCAAAAGAAAAGAAGCAACATATGCACCAAAACTAATAGCGTTTTCGATTTATACTAGAGTCACTGCATCTAGTTATCTAGGTCCTGCTGGTCGACCAGAGAACCGCAAACCGCCGCCATATTGGGGGAAACGAAGCACGAAATTGTTCATTATTTGTTCTGTATTGAATTTAATCAAATCCACGTTTACTTTAAAAGGTTTTTCTTATTCTGAAAGATCAAACCTTTAATATGTCAAACACGTAAAATGTGGTTTTAATTTGTCCATTGTTAAAAATCACCCTTCTCTTCCTCAATATGGCGGCGGTTTGCGTTACTCTGATCGACCAGCTGGCCTAGGTGACTAGATGCAGTGACTCTAATTTATACGCGTTAATATTGCCCTCCACCGAGCAAGTTCTGAAATAGTGCAAATTAGCACGAACACCGAGAATATAAAAGCGACCTCTAAATCGAACGTGCGCACGTCAATAAACAAAACAGCCTAACCTCAACTAAGTATATCAAACAACACGTGCTCTGAGCTGTTTTTATTGGTTTTATTGTACTAAATATTTGACACACTTATTGCTCTATTACATTATATTTAATTCATGTTAAGTCCAATTTTTTAAATACACATGAAACGACGCCAAAAACTTCTAAACAAACGATCATAACAAAAATTAGCTGATCCACGACAGCACGAGCTCTTCGACCTCGTGCTAAAAAACTTGCACGAGTGCATATTCCGTGCAACAGATGTCGCTAAATCGAACTCTCGGCTCCGAGTTAAAGTGAACCGAAAAATATAAATCGAACGGTTGCACGGCACAAAACTACAAGCGATGGATCCGTCGTTCGCATAGTTGAAACCACTGCTACATTGAATTTATACATGATCCTTCGCCCCGGATGTATATTAATATGATTTGCTACCTGAATACCAAAAAATACTGATTTAATTTAATCTAAACATATTCCTATCTCCAGAAGAAGAATAATTATTTAGAAATTAAATTTGGTGAGTTTAGTTAAATAGGTTTACAAAAAATGTTTAATGTGAGATTTAAACATACATATATGTATTCAACATCAAGTCGCGGTGTACACTATTCTTGTTTGTTGTCCGTAGGTTGCCGTTTGTTTTTCACGAGACGCGGACTTCTTGTTTTGTAGCTCGAAGAACGGACCTTTTTTTTGTAGGATTGTTGGCGAAGCTTCTGTATTTCTTCTTCCAACTCATTCGAAGATCACCCTCATGTTGTTTTTTTTAACTTACACGTTGTTCTGCGTGGGCGACCAATATGGTGAAGCGGACGACACGGGCGAAGCGAGCGAATGGCGTTGTGAACGAAGCGAATTGAGAGTGTTCTACGTAGCACATTTTCGTAATCGCGAATCGCGCGAAAAAAAATAAAAAATCAGTACTACGGTTCCTAGTCTGATAAGAATAGGCTGGTGGAACAAATATTGTTTATTTGGAGAGGATAAAAGGAAAAATGGCTTTCACCAGATTGTTCTGAAACTGTGTTTTTGTTCGAATTTTCGAGGTGTAGATCAAAAGTGTCAATGGGCACACAGTCCAGAAAATTGTAGTTTGTGAATTAGCCGTTTGATTTGATATTGCAAGAATTGTCTACTTCAAATAGCTGTAATTCGAGAAATTTATAGTTTTTTGGTGTTTACCAAAGTTTCAAGGATTTTGGCCCGGAGCCACTTCCCATAAGGATTAAGCGGGATGCAATTTAAAAATTGCCAACTTCAAACTGCTCTAATTCGAAAACTATGATTTTTTAGACTTTTTATCAAGTGACACTTTTGATCTACACATTAGGAACCACCATTTACCAAAGTTTCAAGAATGTTAGCCGAAAACAATTTCCCATAAGGATTCTACCGAGTGCAAAAATTGCCAACTTCAAACGGCTGTAATTCTAAAACTATAATATTTTGGACTTTGTGTTCAGTGACACTTTTGATCTACACGTCGAAAACTATCTTTCAACGTTTCAGAGGAATTTGGTGAAAGTCATTTTCCATAAGGACTCTGTGGGATCCTTTCGAAAACTTTCATTTATTCAAGATATTAACAAATTTTTCAAATTTATTTCACAATTATTTCAAAAGTAATAATTTTATTATTGGTTTTCCTTTTAAAAATTAAATTTAATCTAACAAAACATTACCTGCTTGCCGTCTATTCAGATGCGGCTAACGCGGTGAAGACGGAAATATCAAATAATTTGATCGCGTCAACCGCCTGAAATCCGCATCTAGCGAAGTTCCGGGCGACGCGACCTCACGTAGGACACCTACATTGTTTGCTTGGTTTTGATAAATCCGCGCCGGCCGCTCCGCTCGCTTCGCCCGCAAGTAATCGCTCACGCAGGACAGCGTGTTAGAGTTCTTGTTTTTTCGCCCTAAGGACGAGATATACTTTTCTTGTTGCGTATCCTTATTTTACAGGATTGTTTGTAGATCTGTTGTGTTTCTTGTTCCAACCGATTCGTAGATTGTCCCCTTGTTTTTCACAATGCAATGTAAATCTTTGGTATTTTCGAATCCTATGTGAACGACTGACCCATCGTTCGTAGTTTTTAGTCTTCTTGAATATGTGGTTGATTTTATATTTTAGTCGACAGCCACCTCAACTGTGGATTTTATAGAAGGCTTAAAAAATGCACCGAATATACCGAATTTGTACATGGTCTTTCGAACCGGATGTGTAATTAATACACAATGTCGACACAATTTTATATTATAAACAGTTAATTGCACCGTTTGCGTTTTGTAGTGCGTTTTTTGGAATTAAAGATTTTTGTATAATTTGCCAGCTAAATATTTAAAATACCGTTTAATTGTTAATGTAAACATAAACATATATATTAAATTGATAAAAATAGTGATTTGTTTTCACCTTGAGTCTTAATTACTTTTATTCAAAATCTTAATAGATTTATTTATTTACAGCGTGCTTCCATAAACTTCCAGTGGAAGTAGACCTAACTTTAGCATGCGTCGGCGAACTAAATACAACCATTCGCGGTGGCATTCACTGGCCTATGGTTTATGGCGTAGGAGTTAACGTAAAGACTGGAGAAATCTTTCCTGCTAATTTCCCTGATAAAGGCCCTGATCAGGCACTTCGTTGTGCTAGACATCTTACAGGGCAAGCACAGGTTTGTATTTCAAACAAATATTTCTTAATTATAACAACTAATAATATAATTATAGGTTTTGGACATTTATGATAGCAATTTAGGATTATTAAGAATAGGCCCATTTAATTATGAACCACTTCGTGGTGTAGACTTATGGTTAGAACAAAGTGATGAATTTATCTTGCAGCATCTTTCGACTTCACCTGAAGTAGAGCCACCACATTTTGTGATGCAGGTAAATATAGTGTCTTTAGTTTGTTGATAGTTTAATAAATAAACTTGTTTTGTTTAGATAAGGGCAACATTGAAATACATTCAAGATAACCAGTTCCCAGCAGTCACAGTGTTTCGAGATAATCGTCCTCACTATTTCAGAAGGGATGAACATACAGGAACATGGCAGCCGATACGATATTAATAGGAGTTGATTAATATTTTTCAAAATGAAGTGTATATATATTTTTTTACAGACTATTGTTATCTAATTAATTGATCACTTAAGGTTCATTTAAAATATTACTGTTTGTATTTGAATAATAGGGACAATTATTTATATATACGTGTCTGTTTTTTCTATATAAAGATTTACTTGGCTATGTGCAAGTTTAAGGAGTATGAGGGTTAGTTAGTTAAAAAAATATAATCAGTGATATTTTAAAATTATGTTTATATTATTAATTATAGATAGAAATCATATTAAAACTAGATGTTTTGAATTTAAATATCAGCTGGCCATATTTGATAAATTTTCTTCCTCAAAGCAGATAATTACGTTATTTTTAATAGATTTATACAATGTTAGTTTTTTATAGAACAAATTGTTCTGTTTTAAAATATTAAAAAGTCAATTAAGAAATTGACTTTCAAGCATTTTAAAACAAATAATATAGTATACTAATTCCAATGCAGTAAACTCATTAAAATTATAAACTTTATAAAGGTTATCTAAAGAGAGAAAACTTGTTACATTACGATAACCATTCTTAAGTTAATTGTTAATTGGGTTGTTGTTATAAAAAGTAAAAAAATGCACTCGTTCTTATGATGCTATTATTTAATTGAGTATATAAAATTATGAATGTTTAAACGGAAATGCTTGATGAAATTAAAAAAAAAAGTGATAATGTGGGTTAGTTTTGCTTTTGATTAGAGCCTACCCTTAATTTTGTTTTGTTAATTATTTTCTTAATAATTATTTGTAATTAATGTTAAATGATATTAAAGTTTTCAAGATATAATTTTGTCTTTTTTATTTATACATTTACCATACCAGCACTTAAAGCTGGGTCAGTGCCGGGTTTATATCTATAAGTGCCCTAGGCACTGACGACTGTGCCCTCCGCCCAAAACGTCTTGAACCTATGTTTTTATAATTTTATGCAGCTGTATTTTATAAACAGGGCGGCCCTAGCGCAAAAATGTATAGTTTTTTAACCTAGGGCTGACGTGTTTTGGCTTAGGTCAAAGTTTTTTGCCCAAGGGCTAAAAATTAATGCTTTAGGCCCACTGTACAGGCATCAAAAGAGCCAGCTTTTCATGCACGTATAAAAAATACATTTTGAAAGTCAACCGATTATTCCTGGGATCAATTAAAAATGACGTCAGTTGTTTCAACTGGATTGTTCTTATGTAAAGAACAATCCTATCCTGCTTATGTAAAGTCCAGCTCTGAGCTGGGTCGATTGGTAACCGGATTGCTTCCCAACAAAAGTAATCAAATTATCAATTACTGTAATTAAGTAGCCGAGAATTTCAGTTACTTTTTCCATCATTATTGATTACCGGAAAGTAATCCGTTTACCCGAAAAATTATCCTATGACTGCAAAGTAATCGTATTGCCAGAAAGTAAACCGATTACCGTACAAATTAATGATTACCGATTATGTATTTGTATTAGTGGTGTGTTATAACGGGACCCGGACACTTCGCCCACCCGTCTTTTAGTACCATATTGCCCAATGGAAAGTCAACTTCGCCCAATTTTTTAAATGTACCACAACGCCCGACACGACCATTTTGCCCAACTTTTCACGAGGGACACAACGCCCACTAGGACCACTTCGCCCACTTGTTCGCTACGGACACAACGCCCACCTCGAACACTTCGCCCAACTTTTGTATAGACCCACAACTCCCAAAACACGACCACATCGCCCAAAATCCGTTCGTCAGTTTCTACTGCCGACAAATGCATATTTATTGGGTATAATAAAATGCCAAAATGTGCGTGCGATTTTTGAGTTGCATTTTCGGATAGTAACTGAGCACCTAAAAGTAATAAAGCAATATAATTTTATTGACGATCGGTAAACACATCTGTATATATTGACACACGTTTTGGGAAAAAACATTTTTGCGTAAGGATGCATAAATTGAAATATTAAGAATTTTTACATTTTATTTTTAAAATAATTTTGTAAATCCTAAGCGGTACCTTCTTCTAAATTATTCACAGAACAACATGCAATATTTAAATAAGTTTCGTGTAGTAGAAATCAGCTAAGTAAATAGAGAAATTCAGAATTATTTCATTTCGTTACCTTTCCATGATTGAAAATAAAAACAAACTTTATTAAATTATATGTAACTACTAAGGAAAGCGTGGTCTACAATTATACTAGATAATAATTATTGTGGATAAATTATGTCATATATGATATTATTTCATTAAAAAATATCAACCTCTCCGTTTCAACTTTTATAGCGTGTGAGTTCGCCTAAAATATTATTTTGAAACACAGCTTGATTACTATTACTCAACACTTTATGTGTGTAATAGCCGATTTCTAATGAACGAATCTTGGGCGTTGTGGTCCTGTTTTGGGCGTTGTGGTCCTGTTTTGGGCGTTGTGGGTCTATACGAAAGTTGGGCGAAGTGGTCGAGGTGGGGTTGTGTCCCTAGCGAACAAGTGGGCAAAGTGGTCCTGGTGGGCGTTGTGTCCCTCGTGAAAAGTTGGGCGAAATGCTCGTGTTGGGCGAGTGGTACATTTCAACAATTGGGCGAAGTGGACTTTCCGTTGGGCAATATGGTACTAAAATACGGATGGGCGAAGTGTCCGGGTCCCCGTGACACCCAACGCCCAAGCGTCGAGAAATCAAAAAATCTCTAACACTTCTCGAGACATCAAGCTAAACAGTAGCGGCGCGTCATAGCATTTTGTTATCGGAAGTACTAACAATAAAGTTGGTGCATTTATCATGTCACCCAGATGCACGTATATGCGTGCGCATAAGCATGGATGGTACTCTTGAAGGTCGCTCGAATTGTCAAACCAGTGAGTGGGAGTGATAGAAACGGCAATATATAAAAATCTGTATCTAAAATAAAGATGGATATATTCATATTTCAACGCTTCTCATAAGCATGTCTCATGACGCCTAGGCGTTGTAACACTCCGAGAAGCATCGATACCTTTATGCGTTATAACCCACCACTAATTTGTATGAAGAAGTAATTTAAGTAGTTTCAATTTTAGTGAAACAAACCCGATTATCGATTACTTGCTTAAAAAAAGCAATCCGGTTAGTAATTAAATTACTCAGTAATCCATTACGTTTTACTGAAATTGCATTTTAGAAGTATAAGCGATACAAAAGTGTACAGGGGCGGACTGACTCACTTTAGCCCACCTTTTGAACGCTGACGAAACTACTGGTCTCAACTCTGTATGAGATCGATAAAGTCGTCAAGCATCATTTTCAAAACCCGATCTTTTCTGCATCACCTCGTAGCATTAATCTTTTGCAACCAGCAATATTAACAACATTAACTCTCGTCCAGATTTCCATGATATGGAACTCTCAAACTGAATTGAAACGTGCCCTTGTTTCCAGCAAACTCAAAAGTATTTTACAATCTTGCAGCGCTAGCTGAATTAGCCACAGGTAAGTTTAAGCCACATATTTCACATGGAAAGTCATTTTTCAGTTTTCTCGGCAGGCCGTTATAGTATTGTAACAAGAGAGAAAAGGAACGAACCTCTTTTCGAGCGACAGGTGGTGTGTTCTGCCGCCTTCGAGAGAATGACGCATCGCACAAGCATGTAAATCAGACGCGGTTTATTCTAGCATTTTCTAGAATACATAGAAGGTTCCAGCGATTTCTGGTGCGTTTATATGAGGATATAAAGGCGGATTGCGGATAAAAGAGAGTCAGTCAACAGCAAGTCATTAACTGTGTATTACAAAATAAATAGTGAATATAAATGTTGTATTAGAAATTCATAGTCTGTAAATAATAGTTTTTAATGGTTTATAATCATAGCGTTAATTTATAGTGTATTCATTAGTGTATAGAAATAAATATTTGTTTGTGAATAGACGATTTAAACAGCACTTGTATTATTATTTTTAAAAAAGAACGTTACAGTGATGTCAGGTGTGGTGTTTTAAAATAAATAAAATCGCGTAATAATTAATTAAAGTGCTGTGAGAATAAAATTTTTGGTGTTAAAACATAATTTCAACAAACAATTAAAATGGTGATGAAACTATTAAAGGATCTCTTAGTAATAGATTTGAAACGGGAATTGGACGAGAGGGACTTGGATAGTAATGGAAAGAAAGAAGTTTTGATAAATCGGCTAAGAAAATGGCTTTTAGAACAGAAAGAAGACCCTGAAAGTTTCCTCTTCGAAATACCTGGACCCGCAATTGATACCAACGTGTTTTTAAGTAAAATGGAAGAGAATTCTAGAAAGTCTGAAGAAAATTCTAGAATATTAAAAAAAAGAGTTACTGGAAAGTTCTAGAAAAGCCGAAGAGAATTCTAGAAAGTCCGAAGAAAATGTTAGAATGTTAAAAGAAGAACTATTGGAAAAGCACGAAGAGAATTCTAGAAAGTCCGAAGAAAATGTTAGAATGTTAAAAGAGGAATTACTGGAAAGTTCTAGGAAGGCCGAAGAGAATTCTAGAAAACTAATGGAAAACACTAAAGCATTGGAAGAAAAAGTTTTGGAAAATTCTAGAAAGTCCGAAGAAAATGTTAGAATGCTAAAGGAAGAAATACTGGAGAATTCCAGGAAATCTGAAGAAAATTCCAGAAGGCTTAAAGAAGAATTGCAGGACAATGTCAAAGCGTTAGAAGATAAAGTTTTCGAAGAATTTTTTGAGAATGCCAGCGCGTTAGGACTATTGGAAGGTAGACTGGCGGAACAAGATAGGGTAATAAAGATGGTAGAAGAGAAAATAGCCCAAATGCAATTACCACCAACAACTAAGAAAGACGATATGATCGAAATGCTGGAAGATAGAATGAGGCAACTACGGTTTCCCTCAACTTCTGAGTGGCCGTTTAATGAAGTAAAGAAACAATTTAAAGAAGAAAAGGTTCCTGCCGTAGGGATAAAAGTAAAACCACCCACGTTCGATGGAAAGATACCTTGGTCCACCTACTACAAACAATTTGAGGCGGCCGCTGGGGCCAACGGATGGACAGGCAAGGAAAAGGCCGTTTCTTTAACTGTGGCTTTGCGTGGAGACGCGTTGAACGTCCTGCAAACAATCCCAGCAGGACAGGAAAATGATTATTAATTGTTAGTGTCTAGATTGGAGATGAGATATGGAGACGCGCATCTTCAACAAGTGTATCACGCGCAAGTGAAGAATCGTATCCAGAAGAATGGAGAAAGCCTGGAGGAGTTTGAAGCCGATGTTGCGCGGCTTGTCCGATTGGCGTATCCTACGGCACCCGATTCATTTCTGGGACAGCTCGCTGTGCAGACCTTCATTGATGGGTTAAGAGACGGGGAAACACAACAATCATTGAGGCTAGCACGACCAAGAACAACTGATGATGCGCTTGCTCACGCCTTAGAATTTGAAGCTGCAAAACAAGTGTCCCGAGGTCACGGGCGTGTTCGAGCCGTTGTGGAAGAAGAAGAAGGTTCTAAGGATCACCTAGAGGAGTTAGTACTGAGAGTTCTTCGGAAGGAAGAAAGCCGTAAGAAGAATCATCAAGAAGTTCGAGGGCCTCGTTGTTGGAATTGCGGCGAACAAGGACATGTAGAACGCCGTTGTCCCAAAATAAGAAAAGTACAACCGTCGGAAAAGTTAAAAGGGGTTGGCAAGAGGGGGCGAACGTTGACTGCGAGTGAAGATGCCCCGGAGATCACGATCCATGCCGTAACATCAAAGAATAGTAACGGCAGTTTGTTTGTAGATGGAAAGATTGCTAACCGAACTGTTCCACTACTTATTGATACGGGGGCGACAAAATCCATCGTACGCCCTGATGTTCTACAATCAAGTATTAAATTGTTACCGACATCTACTCAACTCCGTACAGCAACAGGTGAAGTGATACCAACACGCGGAGTGGTGAAAATGAAGATTGGCATTGGAAGTGAAGAACGTGATCATGAGGTGCTGGTAGCCGATATCACTGATGACTTCATCTTGGGAATGGACCTCCTGAGAAAATTTGGTTTTACGTTGGATTTGAAAGAGGGTGTTTTGAAGGTCGGTAACGAAGAACTTCCGTTGCACCCACGAGAGGATCCGGTTGTAAGGGTTTTGCTGACTGAAGATGTGATATTGCCGGGTCAAAGCGAGATGGTTGTCGATGCAGGTTTGGATGGAGATCTTCGGGTAGGATGTGTGCGAATGATGGAGCCTGTTTGTGATAAGAAGATCCATAGTGGCATACTGGTGGGAAAAGCGCTGATCAAGGTTGGAAAGAGAGTACCGGTGAGAATTATGAACGTTAATGTGGATCCGGTGACATTGAAGAAGAGTACCCTTGTGGGACAGTGTGTGCCAGTATTTCGAGTAGCCAGGTGTATGGCTGATGTTCCAAAACCAGTGCCCAAAGACCATGGTGGAAAATTAGTGGGTATGGTTACTAGTTCGTGCGAAGACCTTAACAGAACGGAAGTGAAAGAGGTACAGGGTTTGGTTCACCGATACCAAGATATCTTCGCTCTTGACGATAGCCAGAAGGGACGAACAAATATAGTAAAACATAAAATCAATACAGGCAACTCTATGCCTGTCCGTCAGCAGCCGAGGCGTCTACCTCTAGCAAGGCGAGCAGAAGCCGAAAAGATTATTACTGATATGGAAGAACAAGGGGTCATCGAGCCATCCAGCAGTCCATGGGCATCACCGGTGGTCCTGGTCAGTAAGAAGGACGGGTCAACGAGATTTTGTGTGGACTATCGGCAGCTTAATGACGTGACCAAGAAAGACAGCTATCCCTTACCACGCATCGACGACACGTTAGATAGCCTGTCTGGTTCACGATGGTTTTCGACTTTGGACTTGAAGAGCGGTTATTGGCAAGTTGAAATGGAACCTGAAGACCGGGAGAAGACCGCGTTCACTATTGGTTCCGGACTATGGCAGTTTACAGTTATGCCTTTCGGTCTATGTAACGCTCCGGCCACCTTTGAGCGTCTAATGGAGACCATCCTGAGAGGGTTGTCGTGGAAGACCTGCCTGGTATACCTAGATGATGTGATTGTAGTCGGAAAATCATTCAACGAACATTTGAACAATCTAGAGGAAGTGTTCCGAAGACTACGTGGAGCCAATCTGAAACTGAGTCCGAAAAAGTGCCACATATTCAGAAAGGAAGTGAGATATCTCGGGCACGTCGTATCACAAAATGGAGTGGCAGCCGACCCCGATAAGATTCGTGCAGTTCAAGAGTGGCCAACACCGAAAGATAAACACCAAGTTCGTAGTTTTCTTGGGTTATGTACCTACTACAGGCGTTTCGTTCCTGGGTTTGCCAATATAGCGAAACCTCTGACAAGGTTAACTGAAGATGGGCGCGAGTATGTTTGGAGCGGAGAGTGTGAAACAGCTTTCCAACAGCTGAAGCGTGCCCTGACAACAGCACCAATATTGAGCTATCCACGGACAGAAGGGAAATTCATACTTGACACAGATGCAAGTAATTTGGCCATTGGGGGGGGGGTACTTTCTCAGATACAGGATGGACAAGAAAAGGTCATCGGCTATTTTAGTAAGGTTTTGTCGAAAGCCGAAAGGAATTATTCTGTGACCAGAAAAGAACTATTGGCCGTCGTGAAGTCCGTTGAGCACTTCTACAAATACTTGTACGGACGGAAGTTTTTATTGAGGACGGACCATGCAGCGTTGAAATGGCTGTTACAATTCCGTAATCCTGAAGGCCAGGTCGCAAGGTGGATCGAACGATTACAAGGATACGACTTTGACACCGAACATCGAGCGGGCACTAGTCATCGAAATGCCGATGCTCTTTCAAGAAGACCCTGTCCAACGGATTGCCGTCATTGCTCTCGTTTGGAAGAGAGGGTTTGCCAAGTATTAAGGACTACCATCGTCAACGACAATTGGTTGCCGGAAGAATTGCAACGACAGCAGGAGGCTGATCCCGAACTAAAAATGGTACTGGAATGGAAGCGCGTGGGAAAAAGGCCTGCCTGGGAGGCCGTCAGCCCTTTTAACAGAACGCTCAAAGCATATTGGGCCCAATGGGAGTCCTTGAAGGTGGAAACGATCTCCTGAAGCGAGTACTGGAGAGTGAAGATGGCACCACCATTAGGTCTCAGTTCGTGGTTCCAAGAAGCCGAGTGGCTACAGTATTGCGACATCTCCATGACGGTGCCTCCGGAGGACACTTCGGTGTGAAAAAGACCTTGGAGAAAGTTAAGGAGCGTTTTTATTGGGTCAACTGTAAAGAAGACGTGAAGGAGTGGTGCCGGAAATGTGAACTATGTGCCACTGGCAACGGACCCTTGGGGAAACGAAGAGCACCTATGAGGCAGTACAATGTGGGTAGTCCTCTGGAGAGAATAGCTATAGACATTGCCGGACCATTTCCCGAAACTGACGATGGGAATAAATACATCTTAGTGGCAATGGACTATTTTACCAAATGGCCAGAAGCATATGCCCTACCAAACCAGGAAGCTGCGACTGTTGCTGACGTACTAGTCAAAGAGTTTTTCAGTCGCTTCGGAGTGCCCATGGAGCTGCATTCGGATCAAGGCCGCAATTTCGAGTCTGTACTCTTTGGAGAAGTCTGTCGATTGTTGGGCATTCGCAAGACTCGGACCACACCGTTACATCCGCAGTCCGATGGAATGGTAGAACGCATGAATCGAACAATGGGCAAATATTTGGCCAAGGTCGTCTCCGATCATCAACGAGACTGGGACCAATACCTGCATCTGTTCCTGATGGCTTATCGTGCATCGGTCCACGAAACAACCGGTCAGTCACCAGCGTCTGTGATGTTTGGACGCGAGTTACGGTTACCGTGTGATCTGGAATTTGGGTCTCCACCTATAGAGCAGGAGGTAGCCGGGAATGATTATGTCATCAACTTAAAGAAGAAGTTGGAGGATATTCACGACCGAACCCGAAATAATAGTCGAATCGCGAGTGACCGGATGAAGGCTACGTACGATGTGAGAGCCCAAGAAGGAGGGTTTCAACCTGGAGAGCTTGTCTGGTTATACAACCAGCAAAGGCGTCGTGGCTATTCTCCAAAGTTACAGCGAAATTGGGAGGGTCCATACCAGGTGAAGAAACGAATAAATGACTTGATTTATCGCATCCAGAAATTGCCAAGGGGGAAACCAAAAGTGGTACACTCCAATCGTCTGGCGCACTATGAGGGAAATAATGACGCAGTCCCGGATCGGAAAGATGAGGCTGAGGTGGCTATCAATACCGTAAGGCCTGAAGATGATCAGCCAACCTTTAGAGAATTTATGGCTGCGTTCTCTGGAACTAGAAAAGTGCGATTCGGAGTCACGACTGAGATGCAACAAGATCTCTTCCGGGTCCCCGGTGATTATTCCATTGCCCACTGTGTCTCCGAGGATCTCCGTATGTCCAGGGGGATCGCAGTGGTGTTTAGAAATAAATTTGGACGGCTGAATGAACTTCGAGAACAAAATCCCTCTGTTGGTAAATCCTTACGCTTGCCTGATCATGACCGATCCATTTACTACTTGGTAACCAAGCAGTTTTATTACCAGAAACCAAGTTACGCCGACTTGTGGAGGGCACTATGGAATTTGAGGATCGAGTTGATTACCAGGGGAATTAGCAAATTGGCAGTTCCCAAACTCGGCTGTGGGCGGGACCAGCTGGATTGGAGAATCGTTAGAAACATGCTGGAAGTTGTCTTTAGAGGTACGGACGTCAAGATCTTCGTCTGCAGTTTTGACCCACAGCCCGCATTAAGGCCAACGAAGAGTGTAGACTGTTATTTCTACCGTAATGGAACGTGTAGTCGAGGTGAAGACTGTCGATATCGTCATGACTCGTTCTACAGGAACCATAGCATAAAACCTGTTCTGGGACAGAACAGACTTGAAGAGGGGGGCAGTGTAACAAGAGAGAAAAGGAACGAACCTCTTTTCGAGCGACAGGTGGTGTGTTCTGCCGCCTTCGAGAGAATGACGCATCGCACAAGCATGTAAATCAGACGCGGTTTATTCTAGCATTTTCTAGAATACATAGAAGGTTCCAGCGATTTCTGGTGCGTTTATATGAGGATATAAAAGCGGATTGCGGATAAAAGAGAGTCAGTCAACAGCAAGTCATTAACTGTGTATTACAAAATAAATAGTGAATATAAATGTTGTATTAGAAATTCATAGTCTGTAAATAATAGTTTTTAATGGTTTATAATCATAGCGTTAATTTATAGTGTATTCATTAGTGTATAGAAATAAATATTTGTTTGTGAATAGACGATTTAAACAGCACTTGTATTATTATTTTTAAAAAAGAACGTTACAGTATTGTCTATCGGTATTTACACAGAGTGCTAACTGATCAATAACGGCAGTATCCTGAGCACAGACCTTAAATGCACCTGCCAGTTTTATTTCTTTGGCAATGTCAGTTTGAGAGTAAAGAGCGAGATGAACTATCAATGTATTAATAAATGATTTAGACAAAAATGATATTAGTGAACTACTTCCAACTCTTTCAAGACTCAACTTGCAACTTTTCATTTATCCATGAGATCCTTGTTTACGTAAATCTCGATAGCTGGGTTATTGGTTGCCATCAGATAAGCTGTTGAAGCGTGTCTTTGTACATGTAAATTTCTGTGAACATCTAGATCTTTATACAAATAATTCACACTGAATTTATGACCTGTGATAAACGGGCTGTGGCTTTCATTTGAAAAAACAGATCACTACATTTTCTTTACAACAGAAAAGCTACTGTCGCTGCTAAAAAGATTTATCTGGGGTAGCGTAACGTAGATTGTTGGATCTCTGGGCAAGCCTAAGGTTAAACAAACGAAGTAGTTATTTCTTGAAACTTAATATTATAGGTAACATAGAGCAAAAGCATCACGACTTTGCTAAACTATAAATTTACATGATTCTTGAGTTATTCCATGTCAAAATTGAAACACATTTTGATATCTTGCCTTCGTTGGCGTGTGAAGATTCCTGAAGTCCCTAGTTAATCGAGATGCAAATTTCCAAAAAACGGTTGTTCTTACCATGCAGTAATAAGTAGTCTTAAATTAGTAATAAATAATTATAAACTAATATTAGACATTTTAGAAGCCTTTGAGATATACAAACACAAACTCAGCGTACCTTTAATGAATGAACAACTTGAGCTCAGTAATTCTCCGTTACTGGAAGTATTAGATGTTTAATTATGATTATTATTATTATTTTATCTAGTTACCTAATTTGTATCTACCTTAGAGACGTGTTTGTTTATAATTATATTACCTTTGATAATGACAGCATAGCTGTCGAAACAATATTGTCAGGTTATATTTTAATAAAACTGTGAAACTTTTAATAATCTTTATTTATTTCATTATATGAGGACTACTTATATAAAACTATTTATGTATTACAATAATTATTAACTAATTATTCAGAGTACATTTCAACACGACACCGGTTAAACATTAACTGTCTCCTTTCACCCGCGGATCAATTTATATCTTTCATACGATGACTCATACATCTAGAATGTTCGATGACGTGTTGATGAGTCATACATGCAGCTGTTGTTAGTGACGTCGATGAGTCATACTCGCAGGTGTTGATTGATGAGTTATACAGTTGATGACTCATACACTTAGAATGTTTGATGACGTCAAATGTGGGTTTACTATTCGTTACATTATTATTGGCATTGTTTTTGAGAGTTCAGATTACTTATAGTTTAGACTCAGTTTTTATAAGCATCGTACTTGATGGTACCGTGAAGTGAAGTACCGATAATCCCGATTTCATAACTCCCTTGCATTATCCTAAAATCGATATTCGTGTAGCTTTTTCGAGAAGGGGTTTGATCAGTCCCATATTGTTTGAAGAGACTATCACTGACGAAATATACCAGAACAATATTCTGTAATCATTCATTGATCAACTCAATGACGAGGAATTGCAACACGTATAGTTTCAGCAGGATTATGCCCAACCCCATGTGGTCGGTACCACCTTGGTACTCTTATGACCATTTTATGACGCTATCCAGTAAGATCGTGTGATCTTGGTCTTCCAGATTATTTCTTGTTTACCTTATTAAAAACGTAATTAAGATACCGGTGCATACTCTGGAAAGTGGATCCGCTTTAGACTTTTCACGTACGAGTTTTCAGGAAATTTATAATGAGCGCCAAAAACTTACAGAGCAAATCGCTACTGGTTCTAAGATATTTAATTGCTGAAAATAACCAAAAACCTAAACACAACTTAACAACCAATTAAATCAATAATGAGCTTTTACAGCCATATTTCTTTATTGTGTTATACAATAGCGGAGACTTATAAATTTACGTTACTAATAATATTTTGTGCCACACAGCAGCCCTTATGAGAAAAAAATATAGTTTAAATTCGCTCCATGCGTGACGTGTTAGAGCCCGCACTAATAAGAGATTGTTTATAAATGCTTCTTCCGCCGCGAATGTTTTGACAACTTTCCTAACTTGAAGATTGATTTTTGAAGTTGTGAAGTGTTTGAAGTTAGAGAACAAAAGTGAAAAACTAGGTATAACTAAAACAGTGAAAATTTTAATGCCATTATTGTCATAATATTTTTAAACGAAATAGTAAGTATATTATGTGGACTAAAGTGCATCTTTTAATCCCGAATGTGAGTTTGACACATGAGGGATTAAAAGGCACTTTAGTCCAGTGGTATATACGCTATTTTTTGCAAGTCCTTAGGACTTAATCGCAAAAATTTCAAATTTCGGAATTTTTTCCGAAAATTTCGTTACATGTCATTCGGACAATTGAACTCTGCAAACGTCAAAATCACATAGTTGCAGGATAATAAATCCTAACATGTACCGCGATTACTTATTTTTGTTGTTTACTTGTTGTTGTTGTCATGGAGACACTTTACTCCCTCAGGGAGTAAAAGTGT
The DNA here is from genome assembly GCA_929113105.1 of Agrypnus murinus. Classification (NCBI taxonomy): domain Eukaryota; kingdom Metazoa; phylum Arthropoda; class Insecta; order Coleoptera; family Elateridae; genus Agrypnus; species Agrypnus murinus. Next base: position 120,593,415 of record OV816031.1, read on the forward strand.
TACTTTACTCCCTCTTTTGGGGGACTAAAGTTAGAGCCTTACATATAGGACGTGCAAAAAATATTTTTTTATTGTATGTAACCATTAGGGTACTGGAGCTACAAGAATATTAATATTTTAATAAAATTAAATAGAATGCTTACGCCGTAAAGGCCCATTATAAAGCACGAAAACACCTCAGAAAAATGCCATATCTTCTTTCAAAGCAGGAAAGCAAGTATGAAAATTTTAGTAACTGATAACACATTATTAAGAAAATAATTTTCTAAAGAGTCAATAAAATCAAAAATTGCTTATATAGACAACGATTCCTTTAAAAAGGGAATTCCTTTGACCGATTGACTGACGAGGAATTTAATATAATTTTTATTGTAACCTTTTCTCTCGTATTCCATTAAATTTAATTTTGTTACATTTTATTTGTCAGAACCTTTGAAGCAGATATTTTAAATAGTCTTTCCCGACTCTAACTTATTTATTTCCCGATTCTAATGCGTCTAATGCTAAAAAAGTATTTGAACTATTCCTATAAGCAGAAGTGAATACTGGGACTACTGGGAGTACTGTTAATAAAGTACTTAAAGTATTTAACAATGTTGAAGTCATTCTTTTTAAGTAAGAATACTTTTTCAAAGTACAATTTTCAGTAGTTCAATTTTAGTACTTCTCCTTAAACTGTACAAAACAAGTACCCAATACCAGTACTTTCTAGACAGGGTACTGGAAAATACAATAGGGTCGTTGCATTGAATTTAGATTTTGACATACCTTGTATATTTTATTAGCTTAACTGTTAATCTAATTAACAGGTCCACATAAAATCGATAAATGCATTACGATAACTTAATAATACGAATTTAAAGTTTAACCCGTACCATAAGTATCAGAATTGCATAATAAGAGGTTAATTCTTCTAACGGCCAACCACCATTTTTTATAGTTTTCGATCCCGGTAAAAAAATATAAAACGAATTAAAATAAAATAAAACTTTAGTGCTGTTCAAAGACGCGTCTTTACACGACAGCACGAAGCAGTTCTTCAAATCCATATTAAATAATAATAGACCTGTATATTAAATATTAATAAAACATGTTAAATTGTTTAATCATTTACGTATATGTTAATAAAATCTTCATTCCCTTTTCTGCTAATTATTAATAAATACGGTCGTCACGATATTTGTTTTACTGAACATGTATAAACAGTGACACTGCGACGCGGGGGTGGCGCAATCATCCGAAGGGCGCTGCTTGCGTGCAATTTTATTTCGTCGGGAATATCAATTTTAAAACAAGCACTGGAGGTAAAAAAACATTTTATGAAAACAGTAAAAGCTAATTATGGATATAATGGTGCTCAAAACAATTAGAGGATATTGTGGTACAATAATATTAGGTGTTTAAATAAGATTAATTAAATTATTAAATAGTGATTAATTATCTGCTTTGACGACGACGCTAACAATAACTAAAACACTTTCGTCGTAGCTGCTTCGTGCTGTACTTGTAAGTTGTAATGAAATTTGAAACTTGTTTAAAAACTTCAAAATAAATGCGCTAACTTATTGGATCAGCATCAGCGACAACGGATTGATAATCTTCGGAAAAATGTTTTTTTTCCAGTTTAGGCCCGCCACCCGCACATGCTGTATATCATTCGATGCTTCTCATCGAGTCGAACAATAGTGAAATTTGGGAGAGAGCAGTAGTTCTCGGAATAATCGCCAAAACCTTTTTTTGAAGGGAAGCTATAGCCTTCTATGTTAATTTCCCCACCATACCTGAAAATGCATGTTTTGACACGCATGCGGCCTAACCTATCCTCACCTAACCTAATCTAACATAACCAAAAACTAAATAAAACACGAAAAAAAAACGTACGAATAACGGAAACCTAAATTAAACCTAGGTTAGGTTAGGCTCGGTTGGGTTGGGTTAGATTCAGTTAGGTTAGGTCAGGACACTATTCTTGAGCTCGATGTGATGTGAGCACCTGCGTTAAAGCCCGAAAAAACTGCAATGGGCGTTAAATCCAGGGTTGCCAGATTTGATTTAGCACTTCGCGGGACACTTTTCTTTTTTTTGTCATCTCATATTGTTTGCAATCTACACAATGTAGTACAGTTGCGATCATTCGCTAAGGAACGATGGAAAGATAGTGATAGCTGGTTTTTCAATTTTTTTTGTACAATGTACGCTGTAATCCGACCTGATTTGTGAACTGGGCAATTATAATGTTCAGACATGAAATGTTTTTGATTCCCATATAATAAACTAACATTTACATTGTACAAAAATCTGAAAAATCGACTGTCATGTTTTTTTCCTCGTTCCTTAGCGAATGATCGCAACTGTGCATTCAGTAAATGCATAGGCGTAGTTGGAGTTTGTGACGCCCTTGTGCAAGGCATAAAAAAAAGATCGATTAAAAATATAAGCTATATTTTATTAGTAAATTTCATTCCAACTTTGCACATATTGTATTTAATTTATATTATATTTTACTGTCAGGGGGCTGGCTTACTCCTAACTGCGGCGCCCCTAGGCGGTTTTTGGTATGTCTTATTATAATTATGTTTTTTGCGTCTACAGACTGACATTACTGACAAACAGCAATAATTACAAATTAAAATTACTGTTATATATGAATAACCAAAATAAAAAATACATATAAATAGAATAAATATTTTTTTAATTTTTAATTACGGGATTAGTAAGTTTAATATAAAATATTAATAATTTTAATATAAAGATAAAAAAAGTAGGTAGGTTCATTTAACAAAGATAACGACAATTTAAGAATGAATTTTCAACAAATTACGGAAAGGATGATGAACTGAAAATTAAGATTGTCGTATCTTTGTTAAAACTAAACGAGACTTAATTTTGTTTTTATTTTTTATAATAAACTCAAAACTTTTAATCTTGTTGTTATGATATTAAAATGTTTGAGTCTATTTTAAAAAATATATATTTTTTATTATGTTTAAATTCAACGTTTTCACGTTCAAACTTGATGTATACCTGACCACATGACTAATCTAATTAATTTACAAATTTAGTATTTTGTTTTGGTAAAATGTTTAAAAATTGTAATAAATCAAATAAGGAGCAATATGTATTGTTAATATGTTATACTTTTAAGAAAGTAGCTTATAGCTTATTACTAAAAGCAATAAATCAATTAGCTTTTTAAGTATTTTCTTAAATAGTTTTTGGTTTTCTTCATAAAGTTTAATATGTTTTTTAGGTAAAATGCGTAAAATTTTGAAAAAAATACTTAAGAGTTATTACTAATTATATAGAATATAAAAATGTTAAGTTTCAAAATTGTGAAACGACTCTATTGCAAGTATATAGCAATTTTAAAAGTACTTAACGTATTAAAAGTACTGATTAGCATATTTTGTGTAGTACTTTCTGTTCTGAGTAAAACAGTTCTGCTAATACGTCGGTTTTGTTCGAATGCTGGGTGGTTTAGTTCGACAATACAACAACAAAAACCCTGGAGCCGGTCCTGTTTTCGGTGTGGGATTTGCATCAATAAAATGTTGGTAGTACTGATAACTGTAACTGTTAACCTATAAATTGCAATGTTTGTCACTTTTGTAGTGTTGATGTTTTGAAAATTTTCGCTTGCATATTTACATTCAATTTCTAAAATGCGCAAAAAGCCATTTAGAAAAAATGAATTTGCTTTCAATGTTGACTCATTTATTTTCCGAATTCGTGAAAAACCATCTATATGGAACAGTTTGTCTCAAGATTATTCAAATAAAAATAAAAGATCTGAAAGCTGGAATGAAATTTGTCAAATTTTCGAGCCTGATTACGATAATATGGATGAAGCAAAAAGAAGAGAAATAAGTATTTATAATTTTTAGTATAATTTCAATTTAATAATTTATTATTTTAGGTAATAACCTTCAAAAGAGATGGAAAAACCTAAGATTGAGTTTTAAGAGGGATGTCATAAAACAACGAAAAATGAGAACACTGCCGAACCACCCTTATTGTTATGAATTATCATTTTTATTACCAGTTCTATTTAACGAAAAGTAAATTTTATCAATTATAAACTAATTCTATCTTATTTTGTACTACGATATATTTTATTTCAGAAAAACTTATAAAATTAAAGAGGAAGAAATAGATTTAGAAACTGGAAGCGAAGGTGAAACCGAAAAACTAAAGAATTTTCGAAAACAGCTGAAAACTTCTCCTCATAACTCAGTCACTAGCAGCTGCAGTGTTCACAATGAAAGTATGGTAGATAATCCACCACATGAACCTGAAATAGAAACCCACATCCTCAAACAAAACACAACAGAAACGGATGAAGACAGATACTTTTTATTGTCGTTGTTATCATCTGTGAAGGAAGTGCCATTACATTTAAAAATGCAGATGAGGATGGAGATTATGCAGGCAGTAATGAAATATATACCGTCGGGTTCAACTAGTAGGGGTCAGGATTAACAATTATCATCCGAGTCATCATAACAATATCTACCGTAACTCTTTTTTGAGCCTGCAAGCTCAAAAACTAGCCTCAAACAGTTTTAAGCACTCTCAACTCATCCTGTAGTGTATACCGGGTGGGGAAATCCGATAGCTCCTAAACAGTAACAGCTAGAAAAATCGTTCTAATACGGATGTAAACAGTGGATAGAGGCGCATCTAGAGAAATTATTTTCAAATATACAGGGTGTTGCAGAAAAGTGTGGCACGCTTAAGGTAATTTTTTTTAAATAGAATGCCCCAAATATTCTTGCATATTTAACACCTCTCTTGGCAGGTTTATTCATATCTAAAATTTTAGCGCCATCTAATGATCGGTTTAGAAGTTATAAATTTTTTCAAAAAAATTGAGTTTTACATTATCCCACTTAACCGTTTACAGCTATAGGGATGTACATACAAAAAATGTTCGTTATTTAATTCTGCATAACAAAGGTACAAAATATACAGGGTGTTTCATTTGAAAAAGTTGTGAATTTTAGCTTTGAAGTTCTCCAAATTTAAAAATTAATTGTGAACACCCTGTACATGATGGGTCCATTTTCTTTTAAAAAAGAGCACCCTACAAGCACCTGCAACAATCCCTACCTAAATTCGTCTTCACAGTTGCGGCCGTGAAAGCGGTAAACTGTTAAGTGGGATAATGTAAAACTCAATATTTTTGAAAAAGAATTCATAACTTCTAAAGCGGTCATTATATGGCGCTAAAATTTTAGATATGAATAAACCTGCAATGAGAGGTGATGCAAAAATATTAAGGGCATTCTATTTAAAAAAAAATGCCTTAAGCGTGCCACAATCTTCTGCAACACCCTGTATATTTGAAAATAATTTCTCTAGATGCACCTCTATCCACTGTTTACATCCGTATTAGAACAATTTTTCTAGCTGTTGCCGTTTAGGAGTTATCAGACTTCCCCACACTATTGCCCCACCCGGTATAGTGTACAGTATTTTTTTATACCATTCAACTTTTAGTACTAGACAAATGTCTGAGTGGTGATTCTGTGCAGACAGAGGAAAATAATACTACAGCAGGGATGCGAGAATGGGACAAGTAACAATATTGTTTATATATATATATATATATTTTGTTTAATTTTTGGGTGAGGAATCAGGATGGCGGAGCATCCTTCGTACCTCATGTCACCGATTACTATGATCATTTGACCAACCTTACTAGAATTTAGCCGAATCTGGGGGAATTCCACCGCCAGTAGGGATCTTTATCGTGCCAAACATCGCATTGACACGGGACCTACAGTTTTACTTCCTATCCGAAAAGAAGGCATGTTTTATATTCTTCTCCGCTATGAAAAATTACCAGCTCGGCCGGGGATCGAACCTGCGATATTTGTATTATGAAGCAAACATGCAAACCACTAATCCACCGAGACTGGCTTATTGTTTATATTGTTATTTCACTTCACTTGTTTTTATCTATTTTATTAAGTGAAAATTAAATATGAATAATTTTTAACATTTGAATAACAGTAGAAACTTTAAAAACATTTTTGATATCAAGACAGTAATTTGCATAATAAAAATGTAAATATACATAACTACATCCTCGGGGATTTGTTTGTAACTCTGCTACCTCCCCCATTTCTATCAATGCGCAGAATAATCACTCCTACATTTGACTAGTACTAGAAGTTGATGTGCTATGCCACATCTCATAATAGAAATTTTGGATTCTGTAAATTGTAAATGTAAATTGTAGCACGTACTTATGTAGGTGTGTTCATATAAAAAAATGTCGGAAAGGCAGTGACATTTGTGATCAGAAATAGGCTTTCTATACTAGAAATCTGTCACTTTTACAGCCTTTTTAAAAGTTTTTGAGATTTTATTGTAGCTATTGTTGTCACCTTAAATAAACCTGAAATAGCTGATAATTATTGACTTACCCAACGAAGACTGTAGTAACTGAATAGGAGAATAATACCAGTTACTACAATCTCTGTTAGATGAATCAAATTGTGTAACTGATCTAATGGCCTTGAGGTCAGAAGAGTCGAACATGAGAATTCTTTTATATGAACACTATGATAGTACATGTAGATAGATAATTGATAGTGTACATACAGTTAGAATATCATTTTCTTTTGTATTATAATTATTAAGTTATAATAATGGACCTATATTTATATTCGATAATAGAATTCTAGAACATATTCACTTGTGCACAATTTTATGTAAATACAAGATTTTATCTAAATTGTAGTGGTTTTACTTGGGATACATGCATGAGATAATTATTTTGTTCAACTTGGAACATTTGCCGATGACACTGCCATACTATCAATAAACGAAAACCCCGATAGCTCAGTCTCAGACCTACAAGAACATCTTAACTCACTACAAAACTGGTTTGAAAAGTGGAGAATCAAAATAAATGAACATAAATCCAGTCACATTACTTTCACACTTCGTAAATTCCCAACTCCTGACCTCTACATTAATAACGAATTAATACCCAAAACAACCGAAGTAAAATATCTAGGAATGAATATGGACAGCAAATTAACTTGGAAAAATCACATCCTAAAGAAAAGAAAACAAATAGACTTAGTAGCCAAACAATTACACTGGTTAATCGGAAGAAGATCAAAATTGGCTATAGAAAACAAAATTCTAATCTATAAAACGGTTATTATCCCCATTTGGACTTATGGTATAGAACTATGGGGATGCTCCAGTAAATCTAATATCAATATAGTCCAAAGATGCCAATCAAAAATCCTGAGATCAATTGCAAATGCACCATGGTTTGTTACAAACGCAACACTACATACTGACCTCAAAATAAATTTTGTACAGGACATCATCCAACATAAAAGTACTACTCATCACTCAAGACTTGAAACACACAACAACCCCTTACTTGAACCGCTGTTAACTAGAGAAGACAACAGAAGACTCAAAAGACACTGGCCAATGGACTTAGTCTGAAGTACTTGTGATTTCGTCAATGGACGACATCTCATCATGCCACCCTACTACTATAACATACTATTAGCTTATAGAATATGTATTCTGATTGCTGATTAAAGTAAATAAATAAAAAAAAAAAAAAGTATTTTTAAGGTTAACTGTGTACAGTTGCAGGCATTCGCTAAAGAACGATGAAAAACTCGTGATTTTTAGTCTTTTTGTACAATGTATGCTGTAATTTGTCTTCATTTATAGACTGGGAAATTATCATGTTAAGAAATGGAATCAATGTTCTTGATTATCATATAATAAATTTACATTGTACAAAATCAGCTATCATGATTTTTTCATCGTTCTTTAACGAATGATCGCAACTGTACAGTCAGCGTAGAAAAGAATGACACCTCTATAAACCCACTAGTCACATTAGGAGCTGGAGTCCAATAGCACCCATAAAATATTTTACAATCTGCCCTAAGGCAATACGCTAATTTTGCACGATTTGGCTTAATACTTTAATATTACCAGGCAAGCAGGACTCGTGTGTACTTAGCACATTTAATTTCTTGAAACCAAAAAATTCTTAGAGTTCTGAATAAATAAAGTAGAATTCTAGAGTTCCTTATAATACTAACAATAGTTCTGGTATTTTAAGCACAGAAATCGAAAAAATGATTTTTGGGTGTTAACTTCACGAATTCCCTTATTTTTGCAAAAATGAGTTCTGATGGCATTTTCGGCATAATTGTAAGAGTTCTAGAGTTCCTTATAATATTAACGATAGTTCTAGTATTTTAAGTCTAGATGAATTTTAGGGAGCTAACTTTATGCGGCACCCATATTTTCGCAAAAAATTGTTCTAATGGCATTTTTCGGCATAACCGTAAGAGTTCTACGGTTCCTGATAAAAAGTTTGAATAGTTCCACTTAATTAACAAATATATAAACAATTAAAAAATTATGAAATATAATATAAATACAAAGATTAGTTAAAGTTTCACAAGTTTTATTAATATTTTAACCTGACAATTGAACAATTTACTATAAAATTAAATTTGTCAAAATGACCGTTCTGAGTAACCCCCGGAGTTCTGTACAGAACTCCTATTAGAATTCCTAATTAAACTATTTTTTTCTACTCACTGCATGGAAAGTGTAATTTTGCTCCCCTTTTTGAGAGAGCAAAGTAGTCCATTGTCTCCCACGGGAGGTAATATTTTTTACCTCCCGCATTTTAATAAAGCGGCATTTAATTTATGTACATTTATTGTGAAATTACAATTATTTGCGTTATGTATAGTTACAGCGGTATTTAAAAGAAACTCAGATCCAATCGCTGATTGAACGTCTTTTGCTGAAGCAATATTATTCTTGGTAGCAGCTGCAGACACCCCAGTCTGAGGAAACGTAGCGCAAACATGGGTTTCTGTATCTCTGCTTGAAGATGAGGGTATTCCAGGATTCTCTCCTCCGAGGATTTTTTCTGAAGCTCTTTTCTTATTTGCTATTGAGTCATTAATATATCCCTCTGCTACCGAAGTCGATCTCCAACCCCCATGTCTCTTCAAACTAAGAATATTTGCTCCTGCATCAACTAACAGAGTCGCAGAAGTTCTTCGCAGGCAATGACCCGTGTAAGCCTCACTATTCTCTTTACCCAAAAACTTCGCTATAATACTAGGTATTTTTGCTAAACTATTTTTTCCAACAACTTGAACTGAACATTTTCCTTTTCTGTAATTAATGAAGAAACGCCGATGATCTATTGTTGTTGGACGGAGAGCGACATATTTTCTGAATATTTCAACAACATTTACTCCATTTCTTGTTTGCCCATCGATTACAAATGTTCGCTGAATTCTGGTTTTAGAATCAGGAATTTTGACTATCAGAAGAGAACCCTTGTCTGTAATATCATCCACTGTCATTTTCACCATTTCGTCGCATCTTAGGGCACCGGTTATTCCCATAACTAATACAACCTAAAAAAAAAACAACAAGTACCTATTATTATTTAATTATAATTTTAAACCAACCTTCATCATTAAAAACTGTACATCTGGCGCTTCCGATAAAAATTTGTTCACATCTTCTCTAGTAAACGTTTCCGATTTTTTTGCTTTATATCCAGCAGACTGACGTTTAAGGAAAGCTATTAGTTTAGGATACTTGATATCAATATTTTCTTTAACTGACAATGTCGTCTTCAGCATGGAGAATTTTGCCCATAGGGATGAGGGTTTAAGGACCTTGGAGATCTCAGAAAAATAGGCAAGTACAATGTTTTCACTAGTTTTGTTGGCTTTCCTTTCTTCACACCATTTCTTGAACAATGCGTGCTCTTTCAAATATTTTTCCTTAGATTTTTGGGGGAGAAGATTTAGCGACACCGATGTTGCTTCTTCTAAAAGGTCTGGTGGAGTGCAATTCAGCTCCTCCTCACCATTATTTTCATCAAACATAGCACAAAATTGATGAATTTGCAAAAATTGTTATGTCTGTTTATGTCGTCGTCAAGGATACCTACTTACCACATACCACTACGTTAATTTCTCTCAAACGTTAACAAATTGATATAAAAATATGAATTTCTAGACTTTTTATGATCTCGTTCGTAGAAAAAAGCATATATATATCACGGGAGCAAAGTGAATTTCCTCCCTTGGCGCAAGTACGGCCCTCCGCTGCGCGTCGGGCCGCAAATTTGCGCCCGGGAGGAAATTATCCACTTTGCTCCCTTGATATATAAATAACTATTAATTATTATAAACAAATTAAGAGTGCTACTTCAGAAAAATTGTTTTGGACTGGTGGAAATGTACTTTGACCAGCTCGACGATAGTTCTGAGTAGCCTTCGAAGAGTTCTGTACAGAACTGTTAACAGAACTCCATAATTAACAATATTTTTAATTGTTATAAACAATTTAAAGTTTGTAATTATCAAACACGTAATTTATTGAACTCAAACAATAGTTCTGAGCAGAGTTCTGAGTAGCCCTTGAAGAGTTCTTTACAGAACTGTTAACAGAACTCCATAATTAACAATATTTTTAATTGTTATAAACAATTTAAGGTTGTAATTGTGAAACACGTAATTTATTGAACTCGAACAATAGTTCTGAGCAGAGTTCTGAATAGCCCTCAAAGAGTTCTGTACAGAACTGTTAACAGAACTCCATAACTAACAATAGTTTAATTGTTATAAGCAATTTAAAATTCGTAATTAAGAAAAACGTGATTTATTGAACTCGAACAATAGTTCTGAGCGGAGTTCTGAATAGCCCTCGCAGAGTTTTGTACAGAACTGTTAACAGAACTCCATAATTAACGATAGTTTAATTGTTGTAAACAATTTAAAATTCGTTATTAAGAAAAGCGTGATTTATTAAACTCGAACAATAGTTCTGAGAGGAGTTCTGAATAGCTCTCAAAGAGTTCTGTGCAGAACTGTTAACAGAACTCCATAACTAACAATAGTTTAATTGTTATAAACAATTTAAAATTCGTAATTAAGAAAAACGTGATTTATTGAACTCGAACAATAGTACTGAGCGGAGTTCTGAATAGCCCTCGCAGAGTTCTGTACAGAACTGTTAACAGAACTCCATAATTAACGATAGTTTAATTGTTGTAAACAATTTAAAATTCGTTATTAAGAAAAACGTGATTTATTAAACTGGAACAATAGTTCTGAGAGGAGTTCTGAATAGCCCTCAAAGAGCTCTGTGCAGAACTGTTAACAGAACTCCATAACTAACAATAGTTTAATTGTTATAAACAATTTAAAATTCATAATTAAGAAACACGCGATTTATTGAAATCGAACAATAGTTCTGAGCAGAGTTCTGAATAGCCCTCCAAGAGTTCTGTACAGCACTGTTAACAGAACTCCATAACTAACAATAGTTTAATTTAAAATTTGTAATTAAGAAAAACGTGATTTATTGAACTCGAACAATAGTTCTGAGCGGAGTTCTGAATAGCCCTCGCAGAGTTCTGTACAGAACTGTTAACAGAACTCCATAATCAACGATAGTTTAATTGTTGTAAACAATTTAAAATTCGTTATTAAGAAAAACGTGATTTATTGAACTGGAACAATAGTTCTGAGAGGAGTTCTGAATAGCCCTCAAAGAGCTCTGTGCAGAACTGTTAACAGAACTCCATAACTAACAATAGTTTAATTGTTATAAACAATTTAAAATTCATAATTAAGAAACACGCGATTTATTGAAATCGAACAATAGTTCTGAGCAGAGTTCTGAATAGCCCTCCAAGAGTTCTGTACAGCACTGTTAACAGAACTCCATAACTAACAATAGTTTAATTTAAAATTTGTAATTAAGAAAAACGTGATTTATTGAACTCGAACAATAGTTCTGAGCGGAGTTCTGAATAGCCCTCGCAGAGTTCTGTACAGAACTGTTAACAGAACTCCATAATCAACGATAGTTTAATTGTTGTAAACAATTTAAAATTCGTTATTAAGAAAAACGTGATTTATTGAACTCGAACAATAGTTCTGAGAGTAGTCCTGAATAGCCCTCAAAGAGTTCTGTACAGAACTCCATAACTAACAATAGTTTAATTGTTATAAACAATTTAAAATTCATAATTAAGAAAAACGTGATTTACAGTTGAGTTCTGTACAGAACTCTTTGAGTGCTACTCAGAGCTCTGCTCAGAACTATTGTTCCAGTTCAATAAATTACGTGTTTCATAATTACAAACTTTAAATTGTTTATAACAATTAAAAATATTGTTAATTATGGAGTTCTGTTAACACTTCTCTACAGAACTCTTCGAGGGCTATTCAGAACGCTGCTCAGAACTATCGTCGAGCTGGTCAAATTACTATTCCACCGGTCCAAAGAATCTTTCTGAAGTAGCACCCTTAATTTGTTTATAACAATTGAAAATATTGTTTAATTAGGAATTCTAATAATAGTTCTGTACAGAACTCTTCGGAGGCTACTCAGAACCGTCATTTTTACAAATTTAATTTTATAGTAAATTTTTTAATTGTTTATATATTTTTTAATTAAGCGGAACTATTCAAATTTTTATTAGGAACTCTAGAACTCTTACAGTTAGGCCGAAAAATGGCATCAGAACTCTTTTTTGCGAAAATATGGGTGCCGCATGAAGTTAGCACCCTAAAATTCATCTAGGCTTAAAATACCAGAACTATCGTTAATATTATAAGGAACTCTAGAACTCTAACAATTATGCCGAAAAATGCCATCAGAACTCTTTATTGCAAAAATAAGGGTGCTACGTGAAGTTAGCACCCTAAAATCATTTTTTCGATTTCCGTGCTGAAAATATCAGAACTATTGTTAATATTGTAACGTTCTTTTTCAAATAATAATACAAGTGCTGTTTAAATCGTCTATTCACAAACAAATATTTATTTCTATACACTAATGAATACACTATAAATTAACGCTATGATTATAAACCATTAAAAACTATTATTTACAGACTATGGATTCCTAATACAACATTTATATTCACTATTTATTTTGTAATACACAGTTAATGACTTGCTGTTGACTGCCTCTCTTTTATCCGCAATCCGCTTTTATATCCTCATATAAACGCACCAGAAGTCGCTGGAACCTTCTATGTATTCTAGAAAATGCTAGAATAAACCGCGTCTGATTTACATGCTTGTGCGATGCGTCATTCTCTCGAAGGCGGCAGAACACACCACCTGTCGCTCGAAAAGAGGTTCGTTCCTTTTCTCTCTTGTTACACTGCCCCCCTCTTCAAGTCTGTTCTGTCCCAGAACAGGTTTTATGCTCTGGTTCCTGTAGAACGGGTCATGACGATATCGACAGTCTTCACCTCGACTACACGTTCCATTACGGTAGAAATAACAGTCTACACTCTTCGTTGGCCTTAATGCGGGTTGTGGGTCAAAATTGCAGACGAAGATCTTGACGTCCGTACCTCTAAAGACAACTTCCAGCATGTTTCTAACGATTCTCCAATCCAGCTGGTCCCGCCCACAACCGAGTTTGGGAACTGCCAATTTGTTAATTCCCCTGGTAAGCAACTCGATCCTCAAATTCCATAGTGCCCTCCACAAGTCGGCATAACTCGGTTTCTGGTAGTAAAACTGCTTGGTTACCAAGTAGTAAATGGATCGGTCATGATCAGGCAAGCGTAAGGATTTACCAACAGAGGGATTTTGTTCTCGAAGTTCATTCAGCCGTCCAAATTTATTTCTAAACACTACTGCGATCCCCCTGGACATACGGAGATCCGCGGAGACAGTGGGCAATGGAATAATTACCAGGGACCCGGAAGAGATCTTGTTGCATCTCAGTCATGACTCCGAATCGCGCTTTTCTAGTTCCAGAGAACGCAGCCATAAATTCTCTAAAGGTTGGTTGATCATCTTCAGGCCTTACGGTATTGAGAGTCACCTCAGCCTCATCTTTCCGATCCGGGACTACGTCATTATTTCCCTCATAGTGCGCCAGACGATTGGAGTGTACCACCTTTGGTTTCCCCCTTGGCAACTTCTGGATGCGATAAATCAAGTCATTTATTCGTTTCTTCACCTGGTATGGACCCTCCCAATTTCGCTGTAACTTTGGAGAATAGCCACGACGCCTTTGCTGGTTGTATAACCAGACAAGCTCTCCAGGTTGAAACCCTCCTTCTTGGGCTCTCACATCGTACGTAGCCTTCATCCGGTCACTCGCGATTCGACTATTATTTCGGGTTCGGTCGTGAATATCCTCCAACTTCTTCTTTAAGTTGATGACATAATCATTCCCGGCTACCTCCTGCTCTATAGGTGGAGACCCAAATTCCAGATCACACGGTAACCGTAACTCGCGTCCAAACATTACAGACGCTGGTGACTGACCGGTTGTTTCGTGGACCGATGCACGATAAGCCATCAGGAACAGATGCAGGTATTGGTCCCAGTCTCGTTGATGATCGGAGACGACCTTGGCCAAATATTTGCCCATTGTCCGATTCATGCGTTCTACCATTCCATCGGACTGCGGATGTAACGGTGTGGTCCGAGTCTTGCGAATGCCCAACAATCGACAGACTTCTCCAAAGAGTACAGACTCGAAATTGCGGCCTTGATCCGAATGCAGCTCCATGGGCACTCCGAAGCGACTGAAAAACTCTTTGACTAGTACGTCAGCAACAGTCGCAGCTTCCTGGTTTGGTAGGGCATATGCTTCTGGCCATTTGGTAAAATAGTCCATTGCCACTAATATGTATTTATTCCCATCGTCGGTTTCGGGAAATGGTCCGGCAATATCTATGGCTATTCTTTCCAGAGGACTACCCACATTGTACTGCCTCATAGGTGCTCTTCGTTTCCCCAAGGGTCCATTACCAGTGGCACATAGTTCACATTTCCGGCACCACTCCTTCACGTCTTCTTTACAGTTGACCCAATAAAAACGCTCCCTAACTTTCTCCAAAGTCTTTTTCACACCGAAGTGTCCTCCTGAGGCACCGTCATGGAGATGTCGCAATACTGTAGCCACTCGGCTTCTTGGAACCACGAACTGAGACCTAATGGTGGTGCCATCTTCACTCTCCAGTACTCGCTTCAGGAGATCGTTTCCACCTTCAAGGACTCCCATTGGGCCCAATATGCTTTGAGCGTTCTGTTAAAAGGGCTGACGGCCTCCCAGGCAGGCCTTTCTCCCACGCGCTTCCATTCCAGTGCCATTTTTAGTTCGGGATCAGCCTCCTGCTGTCGTTGCAATTCTTCCGGCAACCAATTGTCGTTGACGATGGTAGTCCTTAATACTTGGCAAACCCTCTCTTCCAAACGAGAGCAATGACGGCAATCCGTTGGACAGGGTCTTCTTGAAAGAGCATCGGCATTTCGATGACTAGTGCCCGCTCGATGTTCGGTGTCAAAGTCGTATCCTTGTAATCGTTCGATCCACCTTGCGACCTGGCCTTCAGGATTACGGAATTGTAGAAGCCATTTCAACGCTGCATGGTCCGTCCTCAATAAAAACTTCCGTCCGTACAAGTATTTGTAGAAGTGCTCAACGGACTTCACGACGGCCAATAGTTCTTTTCTGGTCACACAATAATTCCTTTCGGCTTTCGACAAAACCTTACTAAAATAGCCGATGACCTTTTCTTGTCCATCCTGTATCTGAGAAAGTACACCCCCAATGGCCAGATTACTTGCATCTGTGTCAAGTATGAATTTCCCTTCTGTCCGTGGATAGCTCAATATTGGTGCGGTTGTCAGGGCACGCTTCAGCTGTTGGAAAGCTGTTTCACACTCTCCGCTCCAAACATACTCGCGTCCATCTTCAGTTAGCCTTGTCAGAGGCTTCGCTATATTGGCAAACCCAGGAACGAAACGCCTATAGTAGGTACATAACCCAAGAAAACTACGAACTTGGTGTTTATCTTTCGGTGTTGGCCACTCTTGAACTGCACGAATCTTATCGGGGTCGGCTGCCACTCCATTTTGTGATACGACGTGCCCGAGATATTTCACTTCCCTTCTGAATATGTGGCACTTTTTCGGACTCAGTTTCAGATTGGCTCCACGTAGTCTTCGGAACACTTCCTCTAGGTTTTTCAAATGTTCGTTGAATGATTTTCCGACTACAATCACATCATCTAGATATACCAGGCAGGTCTTCCACGACAGCCCTCTCAGGATGGTCTCCATTAGACGCTCAAAGGTGGCCGGAGCGTTACATAGACCAAAAGGCATAACCGTAAACTGCCATAGTCCGGAACCAATAGTGAACGCGGTCTTCTCCCGGTCTTCAGGTTCCATTTGAACTTGCCAATAACCACTCTTCAAGTCCAAAGTCGAAAACCATCGTGAACCAGACAGGGTATCTAACGTGTCGTCGATGCGTGGTAAGGGATAGCTGTCTTTCTTGGTCGCGTCATTAAGCTGCCGATAGTCCACACAAAATCTCGTTGACCCGTCCTTCTTACTGACCAGGACCACCGGTGATGCCCATGGACTGCTGGATGGCTCGATGACCCCTTGTTCTTCCATATCAGTAATAATCTTTTCGGCTTCTGCTCGCCTTGCTAGAGGTAAACGCCTCGGCTGCTGACGGACAGGCATAGAGTTGCCTGTATTGATTTTATGTTTTACTATATTTGTTCGTCCCTTCTGGCTATCGTCAAGAGCGAAGATATCTTGGTATCGGTGAACCAAACCCTGTACCTCTTTCACTTCTGTTCTGTTAAGGTCTTCGCACGAACTAGTAACCATGCCCACTAATTTTCCACCATGGTCTTTGGGCGCTGGTTTTGGAACATCAGCCATACACCTGGCTACTCGGAATACTGGCACACACTGTCCCACAAGGGTACTCTTCTTCAATGTCACCGGATCCACATTAACATTCATAATTCTCACCGGTACTCTCTTTCCAACCTTGATCAGCGCTTTTCCCACCAGTATGCCACTATGGATCTTCTTATCACAAACAGGCTCCATCATTCGCACACATCCTACCCGAAGATCTCCATCCAAACCCGCCTCGACAACCATCTCGCTTTGACCCGGCAATATCACATCTTCAGTCAGCAAAACCCTTACAACCGGATCTTCTCGTGGGTGCAACGGAAGTTCTTCGTTACCGACCTTCAAAACACCCTCTTTCAAATCCAACATAAAACCAAATTTTCTCAGGAGGTCCATTCCCAAGATGAAGTCATCAGTGATATCGGCTACCAGCGCCTCATGATCACGTTCTTCACTTCCAATGCCAATCTTCATCTTCACCACTCCGCGTGTTGGTATCACTTCACCTGTTGCTGTACGGAGTTGAGTAGTTGTGGGTAACAACTTAATACTTGATCGTAGAACATCAGGGCGTACGATGGATTTTGTCGCCCCCGTATCAATAAGTAGTGGAACAGTTCGGTTAGCAATCTTCCCATCTACGAACAAACTGCTGGTACTGTTCTTCGATGTTACGGCATGGATGGTGATCTCCGGGGCATCTCCACTCAAGGTCAACGTTCGCCCCCTCTCGTCGACCCCCTTTAGTTTTCCGACGGCTGAACTTGTTTGGGTTTAGGGCAGCGGCGTCGTATGTGCCCTTGTTCACCGCAGTTCCAGCAACGGGGTCCTCGAGCTTCTTGAGGATTCTTTTTACGGTTCTCTTCCTTCTGAAGAACTCTCATTAATAATTCTTCTAGGCGATCTTTAGAACCTTCATCTTCTTCCAAAACGGTCCGAACACGTCCGTGACCTCGGGACGCTTGTTTTGCAGCTTCAAATTCTAAGGCGTGAGCAAGCGCATCATCAGTTGTTCTTGGTCGTGCCAGCCTCAATGATTGTTGTGTTTCTCCGTCTCTTAACCCATCAATGAAGGTCTGCACAGCCAGTTGTCCCAGAAATGAATCGGGTGCCGTAGGGTACGCCAATCGGACAAGCCGCGCAACATCGGCTTCGAACTCCTGCAGGCTTTCTCCATTCTTCTGGATACGATTCTTCACTTGCGCGTGATACACTTGTTGAAGATGCGCGTCTCCATATCTCATTTCCAATCTAGACACTAACAATTGGTAATCATTTTCCTGTCCTGCTGGGATTGTTTGCAGGACGTTCAACGCGTCTCCACGCAAAGCCACAGTTAAAGAAACGGCCTTTTCCTTGCCTGTCCATCCGTTGGCCCCAGAAGCCGCCTCAAACTGTTTGTAGTAAGTGGACCAAGGTATCTTTCCATCGAACGTGGGTGGTTTTACTTTTATCCCTACGACAGGACCCTTTTCTTCTTTAAACTGTTTCTTTACTTCATTAAACGGCCTCTCAGAAGTTGAGGGAAACAGTAGTTGCCTCATTCTATCTTCCAGCATTTCGGCCATATCGTCTTTCTTAGTTGTTGGTGGTAATTGCATTTGGGCTATTTTCTCTTCTACCATCTTTATTACCCTATCTTGTTCCGCCAATCTACCTTCCAATAGTCCTAACGCACTGGCATTCTCCAAAAATTCTTCGAAAACTTTATCTTCCAACGCTTTGACATTTTCCAACAATTCTCCTTTAAGCCTTCTAGAACTTTCTTCAGACTTTTCTAGTAATTCTTCTTTAAGCGTTCTAGAGTTTTCCAGTAGATCTTCTTTAAGCATTTTAACATTTTCTTCCAGTGCTTTAGTATTTTCAAGTAATTCTTGTTTAAGCATTCTAACATTCTCTTCGGACTTTTGCAGTAATTCTTCTTTTAAAATTCTAGAATTCTCTTCGGACTTTTCCAGTAATTCCTCTTTTAACATTCTAGAATTTTCTTCCATTTTACTTAACAACAAACTAGTATCAATTGCGGGTCCAGGTATTTCGAAGAGGAAACTTTCAGGATCTTCTTGCTGTTCTAAAAGCCATTCTTTTAGCCGATTTATTAACACGTTTTTAAGGCCAGTTGTTTCCAAATCTCGTTCTTCCAGTTCATGTTTCAAGTCTATTACTTTGAGATCTTTTAACAGTTTCATCACCATTTTCATTGTTTGTTGAAATTATGTTTTAACACCAAAAATTTTATTCTCACAGCACTTTACTTAATTATTACGCGATTTTATTTATTTTAAAACTCCACACCTGACATCACTGTAACGTTCTTTTTCAAATAATAATACAAGTGCTGTTTAAATCGTCTATTCACAAACAAATATTTATTTCTATACACTAATGAATACACTATAAATTAACGCTATGATTATAAACCATTAAAAACTATTATTTACAGACTATGGATTTCTAATACAACATTTATATTCACTATTTATTTTGTAATACACAGTTAATGACTTGCTGTTGACTGCCTCTCTTTTATCCGCAATCCGCTTTTATATCCTCATATAAACGCACCAGAAGTCGCTGGAACCTTCTATGTATTCTAGAAAATGCTAGAATAAACCGCGTCTGATTTACAT
Source organism: Agrypnus murinus (assembly GCA_929113105.1). NCBI lineage: Eukaryota > Metazoa > Arthropoda > Insecta > Coleoptera > Elateridae > Agrypnus > Agrypnus murinus. The sequence goes on from OV816031.1 coordinate 120,612,790, forward strand.
GCTTGTGCGATGCGTCATTCTCTCGAAGGCGGCAGAACACACCACCTGTCGCTCGAAAAGAGGTTCGTTCCTTTTCTCTCTTGTTACAATATTGTAAGAAACTCTAGAACTCTACTTTATTTATTCAGAACTCTAATAAAATTTTTGGTTTCAAGAAATTAAGGGTGCCAAGTTCACACAAGTGCAAGCAGGAGGTTAAAAACTTACATTAAAGTCTTAAAAATTAACTTAGGCTATGGTTCCAGTGTATCTGCTTTCGTAAGAATGTTATTGTGCCCTTTTAAAGACTATAGTTACAGCAGGAGCCACTTTGCGCGATTAAGGGGCCTATTCTGTAACTGGTCATGACTCATGTTAACGATTGGTTAATGACAATTTGCTACGTCTTTTTTTTCTGTAAGGCTATTGTTACACGCAGAATCAATGACATTAAACGATCATTTTGAAAATATTGGCACAATTAATAATTGGAGTTATAAGAATATCTTTAGATTTTACGACAATGAAAAATAACAAACAAAATTGCCGCCATGCCATCAAGAAGGCAATACGAATTGTATTTTACACAGCCTGTGGCGTATTTAGTGGGGGCTATCGGGCTGAAGCTCACCCCCGGATCAAAATCTATTTTTTCTCCTTTTTGCTCATATGCGCTTGTTATTGAAACTGGTCTAACAGACCAACCATCAATTTATCTTTAAACTCTTAAAATTAAATAAAACTTAAGCTACAGTTCATCCACTGATGTCCTATATTTTAGTCTGATCAAAATGTATCAAAATCTATGTTATGTGAAAATCTAAGTATTGTGATTCGGAATTTTTATAGAGTAGCGCCCCCACCCCCGAAAAAAATCTAAATACGCCACTGAACACAGCAATTCAAAAATTCAATTAGTGTGTCCTGGGATAATTTTTATACAAAGTAATCTTTAATTTTTGTGGCTTTAAAAATATATTTAAGTTCTTTTCATGGGATACCACTATTCATCAGGTAAGTTTCTTAATGTATAAACTTGAACCCGTTTTGTAATATTTGAAGAGAAAAAAAATTAAAAACCTGTCTAGGTTTCTCAGTTTTCATAGTATTTTTAAATACAAGTGAAATTGGATCTGGTGCACCTTTAGCATTATTTACACATTGCACAGCCCACAGATTAAATTGGGTTTTGCAGCAGGAGTTTTATTTTCGAGCCTCACCTTTCTAGGAAGTCACGAGCCGCCACTGGTCTAACATTACCCAACCATTGGTGTAATTCTTAGAAATGCATAGAGTAATTTTCACATACTAGTTTTAAAAATTAACCCTCTTCCTACCAGGGCCTATTTTTAACTGAGATGTGCTCTAGGCTCAGCTAGCAAATTTGAGGCCCCGTATTCGAGTGAAAGGAGTACCAAACAGGCGTAAAAAACGAAATACAATAAAATATATATATATTTAAAAACAAAAACTAAACTCAATATATTTTCATTTAATACTAAACAACTTCTCAAATTGCCCTGACGAAGGAACTAAAATCATAACACATTTTAACACAAGAACTTAATTTGCTCCTTTAATTTTTTATTTATTTTATTTTATTTTTTATCGCTAACCGTAAATATTTTTAATTTTCCCAAAAAATATACGGCATATTATATACTCTCGAGGGAAAAAACGCACCAAAACTTCAAACAGTCCTAACTCGGTTTATTTAGAACAAAAATGGATGAACTTTTGCGTGCTGAAAAGTTTAAAGTGTAGTTTAAGGGCGTGTAAGCGAATGTTACTTTTAAGCCTTTCCGTTCCCTGCGACCCCTGTTGAAAAAATGTCAAACTTTTACAGCTTGTACGGTATACCAAAGAAATCGTGGACCCAATCGACTGCCAGGGCAATAAAGTTCAGACCTTTTCTGTAAATTCTTTAAAACTTCGAGTGCCTACGATGATATGGCGAGAAATTATGAATTTTTGAAATTTACCTTGCATTTTGTCGGAAGTTTTTCGTTTTCTGCCCGCGATATTATTACCGGTTGAGTTTGAACATTTTTTGCCAAACTCAAAAAATTTGAAAAATGTTTTTAACTAATAAAAACATTTCTTTTATTAACGTTAACTTTTTTAACATGTAGCAGTCAACATCAGCGTTACGCGATGTGCACCGTGAGGACGTTGTCGGTCGGATTTTGCACATCGTGTGTGTTTCTTCTTTTTGCTGGCCATTACCTCGTAGTCCAATGTCGGTAGTGCATACTGCATTCTCTCGTAATGTTGCTGGTGCGTCAAGTGGGGAACATTAGCTGTAACACGAGAACGAAGTCCACCTTCATGTAGACTATTATTTCGTACCGTCCTATCGGATACTCATAATAGAATCAAGTCCATGTCCGCTGCAATCGTGTGAGCGCTTGTCGCAGGATCCCGTCGAGCTGCATTCACAAGTCTTCGATCCTCGCAACGTTGGTAGAATGAGGGCGATCAGATCCTTGACGACGACGAAAAGTTTCCATCTCTCGATGCCCGGACCACGTACGAGATACAACACTATGGTAAACCCCATATCTCAATGCGACTTGTCGCATACTAACTCCTACCTCCAAAAGAGCAACAATTTGTGCACGTTGAATGTCCGTTAAATACGGCATTGTAACGCTTCGAATAACTTTGTGATAATGATTAATTTCAAAACATTAGTAAAATAAAAATCAAAACGTTGGTGTCGTCGGATACACGTTAAAAAAATAAACGTTAATAAAATAATGTTTTTACAAATTAAAAACCTTTTTCAAAATTTTTTTAATTTGGAAAAGAAAAGGTTCAAACTCAAGCGATAATAATGTCGCTCGCAGAATATGAAAAACACCCTAAAAAATGCAGGGTGAATCTCAAAAGTTCATAACTTCGCGCCAAATCATCGTAGGCACTCGAAGTTTTGAAAACTTTACAAAAAAAGAACTGAACAGGCCAGGAACTTGTCCTGGCAGTCGATTGGATCTACGATTCTGTTGGTACACCGTACAAGCTGTTAAAGTTTGACATTTTCCTAATCAATTTTTTTTCTTCGGGGTGGCGGGAGGCGAAAAGTCTTAAACATAGCATTAGCTCGCACGATCTTAAACTAGACGCTTCAGACCTTTTAGCACGCTAAGGTTCATCCATTTTCGTCCAAAATCCGTCAAGTTATGACGGTTTGGAATTTTGGTATTTTTGGTGCGTTTTCAAGTGGTGCATTTTTTTCCTCGAGAGTACAAATATTATACATAGATAGATAGTATCAATTTTCCCCTATCTTCCGTTTGAAACGAATGTGGTGTCGCAAAAAGTAAACAAACAAATACATAAACGCCAACGAAATCTCAACAGAAGTGCAGGGGAAACACTGAGACTTCGGGATTTCGGAGCCGAAAAATTCTTTTTGTGCATTTTTATGATTTTATATTCCAATTCGGGCCCCTCTTGCCGTTGGGCCCTAGGCACGCGCCTAATGGTAAAATAGGCCCTGCTTCCTACTTTTTCTCATCAAACATACAGAGTGTATTATCGGTTTTGTTTATAGACGAATGGCATGTCCAAAAAACACAATTCCTCAGATATTGGGTCCTCTAATTATTTTAGAGGAAAAGTCACTATAGCAAAGTTGTAGATTTTATTGAGTACTGTACACAACACATGCACCTTAGCATTTTGTGTTAAATAGTTTCCAAGATGACTGTTACACTAATTTTATTATTTTCTAACTAAACGAGTTAATACTTAGCAGTATCTTTTTTTATTATTGCTAAATAACACATTCTGTCTTTGGGCTAGGGGGTTCTGTTAGCTGTAGCATGTCCCAGTTGGACTATGTATTTAAACAACACTGTTGAAAATAATGTAAAAATTAACTATAACAATAAGATACAATAATCGTAAAGTAATCGATACCTGTAATAGAAGTTAAATAAAACAGATACAATGTACAGCTATAATTATAATAGTTGAGAAATATAATGATAATAATTTATAATAATAGAGAGAAATTATAAATCAATAACGATCGGAAATCCACAAAATAGAACACTTAATAATTTCTTTGGAGCTGAGGAATTGAACCACCGACTGTTGGATTGTCCTTGATCGAACAAAAGGCGACAAGTACAAAATAAAAGTTATAATATAATATTATGGTTTGTCATAGTTAATAAGCAAATAGTAGATTTTAAAAACGACTTAAGTCTTGCAATCAAAAGTGTAATTACCATTATTATCATATTATCATTAAGAAAAACTAGTTAGACATAATCTTACTTAAAGTGGCCACCTTAGAGTATCTTTTAAAATATAATACGTATTAACAGAATTTAGTAACAAAAAAAAGTAATATTGTGAAGCCAAGTTTTCAGTTAATTTCTTATTTTCTACGTTTCTAAATTACTGACAATCAAATTAAATTGGGCCTGAGAAGCTAAGGAATTTATTTGCAAAATCTAGTAAGTAGTTACTTTGAAATAATTAAATTCTGCTAAGCTTTAGAATTGTTACTGTTCGTATGTTATTAGATTTGTTGGCCAGTTTGTTGAATCCAAATTAAATTTAGTTGCTAAATTCTTCTAGTCTGAAATAATCAAAACGACAAATCAATGAACGCGTTAGGTATTTATTTGGTGCTTGACCTGGTTGATAGTTATTTGCGTTTAGGTGTATCATTTCAAGTTGCAGATAATATAATTAAATTTAAATTTAATTAAAATTAATTTTTATGTGCAGCAAAATCAGCAGACCACTTTCAGTGACGATTGATTTTATTAGAAACACTATTTTTAATATAAATATGTATTGAATACGATTAGAACCTGTTTTCCTGTAAACTCTTTTTAAACAAGCCGCCAAAACATTCAGGTTTGATGCCACTAATACAATAAGGAAAAAAAGTTCACCAAATTCAAATCGGAATGTAAATCAAAACACCAGGTAGTGTAGTATACTATTTTTTGCTGAACTTTTTATGTTTAGGTATTTATTTATGAATTTTATTCACTTCAATCCTCTGCTCTTTAATTATAACTAACGAAAAGAGAAGAAAACCTTGAATTAAATATCCTTGAATATCAATCGGTTAAAAATTCTTTTAATGTTATTGTAATCCTATTTTTATTTAGTGTATATCAAAAAGATGGATGAGGCTGATCTATTAAAACGTATCTTATTAATAATTTTCTTCATTTCTTTAACTGCAGCACGCAGCGGTAAGTTAAGCTTTTTATTATTGTGGATAACTTTTCATTAATGCATAATTTTTTTTATTTTTAGAACGCTGTGTAACACCAAATGGAGAAGAAGCTGAATGTATATCAATATATTCATGTTTAAAATTAGCTAATGGTAACAACAACATCAAAGAAGATAAAGATGCAAAAGAATATGTTCGACGTTCTTATTGTGGCTTTGATAAAGACCCTTTAATTTGTTGTGGAAATGAAATAAAATCATCAAAATTGCTATCATACTTACAACATTCCAAGTTTCATATCAATTTTAGCGACCAAGATGACGATTGCATTAATTGCAATACTGGTGTAAATTTAAATCTTGCTTCTCGAAGACGTACCTCAAAATCTAATGAATATCTTCCCCCAGAAGGAGAGAATAGTACGAAAGATTGTCAATCTAGTGCTTTTCTGAAACTAATTAGACCTAGGAAGAATAATCTGGGAAATAAGTCGAGGAAAGTTCGATCTCTCGAGAGAAAACGAAAGTCTAAGCATGGAAACGAAAAATATTGTGGAGTGCAACGTAAAAAACGTGGTCATTCAATAAACAAATTTCCATGGTTGGTGTCTCTACGATATTCACATCATAATAAAACGGATGCAGTATTTAGATGTGCAGGTGCTCTTATTTCTGAAAGATATGTTGTGACTGCTGCTCAGTGTATTATTCCTGACCCTGCAGCGGAATTGCAAGTGTGAGTATTTTATGGTAATGAACAGTAGGTATTAATTTATTCATAGGTGATTATGTAAACTATTTGCAATAGGCTTTATATAACTCATGTACAAGTAGCCAGTAATCAAAGTATCTCTTCCTTTGATGCTAATGTATGTTACAATTGATTTATGCTGCGGTGGCGCCGCGACCCCCAAACAAAACAATAATTCTAAATGGCACGATGGTCGAGTGACGGCTCATTTCAAAACCTTTTTTATTTTACCTATGACAAACTTATTTTTTTTTAATATTTAATGGTCTAACCTATTCACTATTCTTTGCGGACTTGCGTGTTGAATAGTGGCCAACATAATGTATTTAATAGCATAACCCCAGAGATACTTCCTCAGAAAGGTTTGCTATGAGTTTCAGAATAGATTCCTCCATTGTCAACAAGTTCAAGGAGAACATTTTAAATGTCGAGTTCGTGCTTATTTGATTTGTATTTTATAAGAAATAACATAAAGCGATGAAACATATAGTTTATCATAAGGAGAATTATAAGGGCCTTCAAATGAGCCGTCAATTAACCAAAAGGTTTTGGTGTCGGTATGGAAAACTGTACCACTCGGATTCGGACAACAATGACTTAAACGGTTAATTTATATGTAACAGAAGCTATTTCTGTAAAAACATTTGCGGACTATCCATAAGCTTTTGAAAAATCCATGTTAAGATTTGTAGTTTTGGAGGTTATGTTAATTGGTATTGAAAATTTTACCACTAGGATCCGAACCACGATGATTGAAACGGTTAATTTCCATCCTTATATCCAAGACCGTTACTTAGAACTTTACGTGCGATCACGGTACCTAACAAGCGAGCGATTAACGAGCTTGTTATCCGTGCAAGCACGTAGAGTTCGTGTAACGTTCGAGAATTGTACAACGTTTTATGGTATATTGACTCGTAAATCTTTAATAAATGATTCTTTCATTTTCTGAAGCAGTACAGTACAATACGTAAGATATATATGAATGTTTTAAATAAATATGTATGTTGCTATGGTATTGATGATAAAGAGCCCGTAATAACTTTTATGTCCGTTCGGGCGATTATGACCTATTTAGTGGCCTGTTTTTAGAGCGTAAGTTGCTAAATTAGAGCTCTACGGCACAAAAACTTTTTAGAGCCCGCTAGAAAAATAGTTACCCTTGATTACGCCGTCTCCATAGTAACAACAGCAATTATATACCATTGCATCTACCTACTTGAAGTTTTGCACTTTTTAAATTATTTTTATTTTAAAATTAAATATTAATTTAAACTTAGTCCGGACATAAACTAACGTATGCATTTCGGGCTTAATTAGTGTTTTAGAGCCCTTTATCGTCTTGACTGACTCTGCGGGCTCTAACACACTCAATTAAGCCCATAATAGATAATATACTATTATGTGCTTCATAACGGGCTATGCCCGTAAAAAGAATCTTTAATCCTAAAGACAGAGCTTAGTAAACAGATATTAACAGATGTTACTATACCATAAAAGCAATTTTTGCAAAAAAATCCGAATTATCCATAAACTTTTGAAAAACTGACTTTAAAGGTTAATTTTCTGGAGGTTAGGGGCCATTCATTAATTACGTAAGGATGATTTTGGCCATTTTTGACCCCCCCTACCCCCGTGTAAGGGCACGTAAGATTTCTCGGACTCCCCCTCCCCCTTCTTACGTAAGATTTTATCTGGTTTTAGAAATGGATCCATTGCACTAAAACTCATAAGTTGAAGTAAATCAAAGATTTTTATTTTTTAGAAGATAATTTTGGTTATACCATATTATTATTAGATTTAGATTACGACTATATCATTATTAGAAATTATCTAGTCTTTGGAGAATCTACTTTATAATTAAAAGTAAGTTTTTAAATAATCGTTAACTAAGGAAACAAATCAGTCAAACAAACTACAAACGAATAATTTTTTGCATAAAATTAGGAACGACTAGATTTGCAATATTGTACATTTAAAAAAATAGTTCTCATATTTGTTTTCCCGAAAGTTTTGCTCTCAAATATTCATCAAACTATGTTAAAAATCGCTTATTTCGACTTATAAAATCTTACGTAAGAATGGCTTTGACCCTCCTCCCCCCGAGATAAGGGCATGTAGAGAATTTGAGAACCCCCCTCCCCCTCGGGACCCTTACGTAATTAATGAATGGCCCCTTATGTTAATCATTTTTCCACTAATATTTTCATCTTTGTCGATGGTTATAGTGTTTAAGTTACCTCAAGCGTGATATACGAGGAGTTTTTTTACTCTTATACGACCGAATTACAATGAAAAGAATGATATAGTAAGAGGCAACAAACAAAAAAACACAATTTGCTATAGTAATAATTAAATTTTTGGCGAAATGTTTAAATTTAAAAAAACTGATAAAATTATGTCTTGGTTTTAAACAAAATATGGAACACAAAGAATGCAAAAGTGTATTTTACTGGCTACAATTTTGTATACAAATTCGTTTTCTTGTACTTTAAACAGAACATTAAAGGTGTTGTAAACCCGTTGCCGCCTGACTCAAGCGCGGCCGTGTGACGTCACTCGTGCAGGCGACTGAAGCACCTGCCATACGTATAGGGTGTACTTCTAGCTTATTTCAGTGTTTGCTGTAATTTGTATCGATACGGTGTATTGATATACAATGGATAAAATTACACCATATTCATTTGAGCCTACGAGGATTGATTCGGAGACTTCGATTAACGATTTATCACAAAGTGAAGACAATATTAGAATTGGAAACGTCGCCTGGTGTGATTGTGAATTTTGTGCTCCTATGAGTACAAATTATGTACAGATTATTCCATACTGTAGTGCTTAGTGCTAAATCTGGACACTTTGCAAGCTTCTCGCTACCAAATGCTATTACGTGCGGATCAAATGAATAGAAAACATCTTACTCAATTAACCAATCGTTTGTGGCGTCATATAGCGTATAAGCAATTTATTTATAGGGTAAATTCTTGGTTGCCTCTGGGAAAAAATAAGAGGAAGGTAATACCCGCTTGTGTCGTTTTAAAAATAAGGAATGAATATCCAGAAGAGAACGATGTGTATACAGAGTTTCGTCCTGCAGAAGGGGAAGATCCTGATTACTTTGATTAAGAAAAAGAATTTTTTTAAATATCTTGTATTAACTAAATATTTATATAAATTATAAAAAAAGTAAAAATAATTTTAAAAATTATAAAATTAGTTTATGACTGTATTGTTTAATTATTAATATTTTTGGGTACTGTCAGCCAATTAAACACTTGTTAGTTTTTAGTATATACCTATATTTCGATTATTTTTACAATCTTCGTCAGGGTATAACTAATTAAAGTACACATAAGTAACACGGAATTTTTAATATAAAACTAGTTCGTGCTCTTGACAAATATACGATTTTATTTATCAGATTCCGATTAAAACGTAAGTAATTGTTCATTTTAAAGTTTGATATAAAATTAATAATATTGTGTCGAACATGGCACTCTTTGGACTCGAAACGTTATAGTTGTAATCGGTGATTGATTTTTGTCGTGCAGCTGTTATAAACAAGGACTATCACCGTCACTAATTGGCTTAAAATTTGCGCGTCACTACTTGAGATATTTACACAATTTACAATTTTCAGCAATTTACTTTACGCTTAGTCGGAACGTGTAGCTTACAATAGGCTTTTCTTCTTTTAACACTGTTTTAAAGATTCACCTGCCTATCTATCTACTCCAACTTAAACAAAAACAAACTATAGTAAGCACTATTTACTCGTCACGTTTATCGCATGGACCGCATAGTCACCACTTCTTTTTCTCAAAGAATTAATTACTACTATTATTAAAAATTTTAAATAATTAATTTAATTTACTCTCTCTCTTGTTTTAGCCACTCAGTCCAGATACCACAATACAACAGAAAGTGTACTGGAGGTAGTTGCCCCAACATAATAGAATTTAGAATAGAAAAGGTAATTCCTCATTTTGAATTCAGCAAACAGGGAAGTAGTATAGGACTACTCAAACTGAATATCACCACAGCGCAAGCAGGTAATAACCACTCTTAAAATTTGATTACATAAAATAACTGTTTTGTATTTTTCAGCTCACCTCCATCCAGTATGCCTAGCACGTCCAAATATGTTTAATAATGGAAAATTGAGAGAATCTTTGATAGTGTTTAAGGATGAAAACAATTTAAAAGAACATCATGCATCATTTAAGAAAATCACCATGAAAAATAGATGTAGGGAATTAAATGATGAAAAGACGTCTAAGATATGTGGATTACCATATGATGTTCATAATATTAATTCTGGTACACCAATGTTTTCTCTTTTTAAAAAACAGTGGTACCTAGAAGGTGTGTTAGCAACAATAGAAGGGAAACTTTCTTTTATAAAAGTTTCCAAATATATAATGTGGATCTTAAAGAATACCGTGTAATACATTTTATATACTTTAATTTTAATCAATTAAATTAAATCAATTTTGTCATATTTATAAGTAATTCAAAATGATGTATCGTGGTGATTAATAAAGCTCCACGTACAATATAGCTTTAAAAGCAAAAATGTGTTCTTTTAAAATTTAATATAAATAAAACTTTGTCATACTATACGTCTTCAAGAATTTATTAAAACTAATATAAGTTTCATTTACCCTTGATAACAATTCTTAAAATAAAAATTTGAAATGTATAGAAATAAAAGAACAAAAGTTTCTGAAGTATTGTTTATTACCGGAAAAAATTGAAAAGCTTGTCTTGTAACGAAAGTGAATTTAAATTCAATTTTGAAATAAATTGAAAACTGATGCCAGGTAATTTAATTTTAATTAATAATTTGGAAATTCTTTAGAAAAATAAAGCGATTAGCCAATAAAATTACTGTACTCATTTTGTACCTTTTTATATTAGGTAAATCCCTTTTGCATTTATCGATCTTTCTAATTCTTTAACAATATTATCAAGTAATCTAAAATTAACTTGTCAAATTAGTCTATTTAATTCTGATGTCAGTTTTCAATATTTCCGAGACTATGAATAATCAGCTGCCTTAATTGATCTATAAATTAGAGAGGCAACTTATTTTATAGGATTTCCCATTTAAGAACCTACAGCTTCTTTATAAAATTAAAGCAGAACTGTTGCTAGAACCTGAGATACTGAGCAATGTAAAATTTATGTGAAAGTTTAAATTCAGTATTTGAAATGCATGCAAGATTTTCGAAGTTAATTTAGGAATTAGCAAATGATTTTCTTTTAGTTCAAAGACTAAAGTAAATGACGTGATCTTCACTGTAGTCAAAATGATATAAAATTGCTTCTTTTAATATATTAAAAGTAAAATTATAAATAAACTAAATTTAAAAAATATATACTGTTACGACACAATCTCATTATTTAAAAGATTACCTAAGTAAAATTTGCGAAAATAAACTTTTTGTTCTTCAACGATTTCTCAAAAATATAGAATTTAGAAATATTTTGAAAAAGCGTAGTTCCTGTAGGCTGCTAGTTTATTGATGATGAATTGTTCATTTCATTTGGTTTGCTAATTCTATATGTTGGCTGAGTCCTAATTTACATATGCAATGCAAATTTATAACTTGATGTAAAACATTATAAAGAATTGTGTATCATTTAGCAATTAAGTAACGTAGCCATACTATTATTTACAGCGGGCATACAGGTTACAACTGTCATACACACAAAAGGTTACATATAACAAGGTAAAAATGAATTAACTGATTATGTAATGTATAAAATACAAGAATATTAGAAAATGTACTAAGTGAAAAGAAGAAATAAGTAAGGAGCGTTCTTTGTAAAATATATCGGACAAAATTTTCCAGACCCGTTAAAAATATTTCTAGCATATAACATTTAAAAATAGTAAAATTGAGATGCAGTTTTTATTTTCCTAAATTATTAATACGGACCTGCTTTGTTTTAAGAATCTAATTTAAAGCCTAACGTGCTCAAGGAAAACAATTAAGTTATAAAGTGATAACAAGATAAGGTCAACTTTTGGGCATTCCAGATGTAGACAAAGTCGTTTAAAAAAGCTTGCACAGTGCACTGTCCTGCAATAAGCCAATAAAGCATTTATACCTCTTCGCTTCTTTAGTATTTTTAATTTAATCTGAGAACAACAGGAGTGTACTTGAAAATTTGAAATGCGATTTTCTCGAAAACTAGCAGGAAGTGACTACATATTGATACGGAAAATATATTCCAAATCATTACAGCTACTCCCTATCCCTACTACTAGATTATTACTTATATATTAGTTACACCCTGTATTTTTACTATCTATCTCTCAAACATATCCTTCATCGTTTCTCTTTAGAATTACTGTTGCCCATTTTTTTTATATCTTTTGCCTTTTTATTCACTTTTATTTTCATCTTCATCTTTGCAATTTTACTAATATGTGTTCTATGTCAACATTAGTGCCTTCTCTTTAGTCTATTTGGCATTCTTAAGTGTTTGTGTGCTTCCTAGCCTTACCCAGGTTATATGGGTTTTATGATTGGGGGTTGTACTATTAATAGCTACATTAAGGGTAGCTGCTAAATTACATTGCCTATTTCTAGTTATGTTTATCACTTTGTCACACACATGGACAGTGTACTTTACAGCTATCTCCTTCACATATTCTTCTCTGCCTACTTGGGCGTTAAAGTATCCTAGAAATACTATATCTCAACATGTAGTTTTTATTTATCTTCATTAGAATCTTTGATCGTTTACGCGTACACATTTATCGGCGATAGATTTATTGAAACGTTTCCTTCCTCGTCCATCGATTTATTGCAGTATATTTCTTGCTATACTGCTGCGCCACCATAAATGAAACGTCACTTCTTACCTGCTACTCTCAGTGTATAACATCACACAGTTTTTTTATTGTTTCTCCATAAATCTTCTAATGTATCTCTTGTAACACAGTTACCTAAATTTTGTATTTCATAAGTTTTAAGTTTTCATAATTTTTATGATTGATTTTTCAGTCTTATTTGCTTCATTTCTTTTTTTAGCCATATTTGACGTCGTTTTCATTATTTGTATTGTATCTTTTTTTTCTTATGGCTTCATTATAAACTTTGTTATTTATTGTTATTTTATAATGCCCTACTAGTCTCTTCGTTTGTCACATATTAAATATATTTTATTCTGTATTTTTCTTTCTTGACCTATTAAATTTTTCTTATCCCTTATTATATTCCTCTTTTGAACCTAATTCTAAATTCTTGAAACCGTAGGTTGTTTTTTAGATATTTGTTGCACTTTATAGGCTTCATTTACTGCGATTTGTTCCCCCATTTTATCTTTTATAAAGTCTTCTTCTTTTAAATTCTCATCATTTCTTTGTATTCCATTTATTATTATATTGGTTTTCTTTGTTGCTCTTGTTTTCTGTGATATCTCCAAGTTTCTCAATTCTTGTACATATTTTTGTTCTTTCCGTTCTTGTTTCTTAGTTTCCATGCCTTACTCTTTTTTTCATTTTCCAGTTTCTTTATCTCTTCCTTTGATTTAAAAAAAAGCCTGAAGAATCAACTTTCCTCCAGTATCCTCAATTTAAGTTTTAACATATTGTTCTATCGCAAAGTTTTTTTATTTGTTTATTGTTTTTATGATTTAATTTTATTTACACATACTAATGTTATTGTACGTACCGAACAATACATTCTTTTCTAATATTACTTCTTCAAATTTTATATTCTCTAATAGCTTTAGTTGTATGGGTTTACTGATGTAAAGCGGTTACCTCGACACTAAATTGTAGGAAACTGTTTGCATGGTAAAACCGATTTCTGGTTTATCACCCAAATGGATCGCTTTTAGTGCAATTTAAGTGTCATTTCGGTCTTATTGTTTGTATAATTCATTAGAATTTTTAAGATTTTTAAATTTTTTTTTAAATCTTATCCTAAAATCGGCATCCTTTTACATTGGTGTATGAAATATCAGAAAAAAATGATAATGTAATATCATAAACAAATTATAAAATAAATACCCTTTTTTATTTTTATTAAATTTTAAATATGCAATACACGATATTATAAGATTCCCCAATTTACTGTTTGAATTGTACTTTTTATAACATGGCATATATTGGACAAACACTTCGAAATATTGATATAAGTGATATAACAAAACATAAGACACAAAGAACGTATACAGTGTTTAAATATCTATAATCACTTCATCAACACCTAAAAATTCTAATTGCGCCAAACGCATTTTAGAACAGAACCAAATTTTTTTACAAGCTTGCCACGACAAACACAATGTATGTAGTTTAAGTGAACGAACAAAATCTTCGCTGTTTTCCGATACTGGAAATGTTACGTATTTAACTTTTTCTAGTTTATCTACTTCTTATATAATTATAATGACGGTTGGTTATCCGCCAATTTTTTACGAGGTTGTTTCAAAATATTTCTTGAAATTAGCGTTTAAGAATTGAATTTAAAAAATATCTTTTTGGGATTGTGGGTTGAGTTTTTAAAAATATTTCTTCCATTTTTTTAGATTAGGAATAGGAAGTATTTGCTTGGGATTGGTGATTAAGAATTGACTTAAACCTTAAACCTAATCACGGTATGGTGATTACTAACCCAGAGATTACCCAACTCTGATTATAATGGATATAATTGCATATGATTATATTGTACCAATAATAATCATAGTGAATTTATTTACACTTTTTTAACATTTGAGGTATTTCAGCCGCTGAAGCAGGTAACCAAAATATGTTTGAAATTCAAATCTAAATTAAAAAAATCATCGACAGGCAAAGTGAAAGTACTAAAGAAAAAGATCTTTTTAATGTTTCCTCTAGATACTTTAATAGTTGTAACTCTGAATATACTATCCTTGCCCGGATGATAAGAACCCTTCTAATTTTCCAGTGCTTGGGTTGTTTTCTTTAATCAAAACCAAAGTGTTATTTAATTGGCGCTGAGTAGCTTTCCATTTTGTACATTGTTCCAATTCTGAAATATATTTTTGATGAGTGTTTTCAAAAAATGCCATTTTATGTTTTCTATATACTGAAAACAAAAAACGTTTTTAAGAAATCACAGTAACGTCACAGCCGGGAATTGATGTAAGCGTTGTTTATCAAAAAGTGAGTGGGCGTCAAGGGTACCAAATCCTGAGGGCCTGAAGAAAGAAGCGACAAAGGTCTAAAATTGACTATAGCTTTAACATCCTATACGAGAAGTGTGTAGAAAATTAGAGATATTTGAAAGTTATGGCAGTTTCACCTGCTACTCGTTTAAGATAATGTTTGGTGCTTTATACGCCAACTTCCGATAGGCCGCAGTAGGTATGGCGTGACTTGAGTCCACCCCCACCCTTCCTACTCTTAGCCACGCTCCTTTCCCCTTCATCCTTCTGTTAGCTCCTCCCCTTCGCTTTCATTGGCAAACGAAATCCTGCCTACTGTGCTCTCATTGGTCAATTAAGTCACCCCTACTAATCTCTGATTGGTCAATTAAATCACCCCTATAGCTCTCTGATTGGTCAATTAAAAATAAGAGCGTTGTCCGGATTATTATTGAGTTGATCGGCCTCGCCCCTATAGCTCTCTGATTGGTCAATTAAAAATAAGTGCGTTGTCCTGATTATTGATTGAGTTGATCGCCCAATAGAAACCGCTAGCAGATATTGATTAAAAATAATAATAATTGAATAGGAAGCACTGAGGGGTCCACAATATTGATTTTCGCCTACTGCTTTGTGATTGGACGGTCGTCATTTTTCCCTAACTGCTGTCACGTCCCTACGATTATGGAAATCTGTATTACCGATAACGTACTTACTGCTGATAGATTGCGTCCTTTGTAAAAGGAATCTGTATTACCGATTACGTACTATATTGTTAACAGAAGGCGTATTTGTGCCAATTGTAAAAGGAATCAGTAGTAGCAGTAGTAATGAATATTATTGATTCAATGAAAGCAAGCAATTTATATTCATAGGGGTAGAAAAACCTCGATTTACATATCAACAACAATAGCAATACTAAATAGAGGCGTAAGACAATATAATACTTATCTGAATTATTTCTTCTTCTCCTCACATGTTTTATGAGCTAATAATAATAATAATAATAATAATAAAACTCGATAAATAATTTTTATTGGTTTTATTTCATACTTTTACTTAATATAAATTACATATGCATGAGATTATATGAGTATATCATTTTATAAACTAACTTAAATCAACTTATATGCTAACAGTTTTTTCTTTTACTTAAAATAAACTACACACACAGAGACACATACACATTAAACTATATGAGTATACCATTGTCTAAATTACTTAGATTAACTTTAACTTGGTAATATAGAAGTATAATCCTTTTACTAAATATAACTTACATATGCATAAAACTATATGAGAGTATATCATTTATAAATGAACTTAGATGTTATGTGAGAACATCTTCCGCCTTTATCCAGGACTTTTCGTTTAAGCCGAGCCATTTTACGTAAATGTCACCATTGCTACGGCGTTTAAGTATTTTCTCAACTAAGTAAACGTCAGGCTGTTTGCTTTTCTGCAACTTGAACTCGTAGAAGCCGCCTCGGACAGCAACACCGTGAAGATCTTCCAGCAGATATGTGACAGGTTTTGTAAATTGAACTTTGACTATTTTAAATAATTCCGTTGACCAGTTGGGCGTGAATCCTTTGGAAAAGACCCCTTTGAACTTACTAATGCGTACGATGTCATTCAACTCTAGTTTACGTTTACTTCTTGACGCTGTAGCATTACCAACTTTTACACTACTAGTGTCATAAACTGATAGTCGAGTCGTAGGTGTAACAGTAGCAGGATCCTGGCCTATTGTTCTATGTTTCATATTGTTATAGCTTTCAACTACGCGTTGTAATATATCTATCCATTTAAACTCTCCTCGGTAGCTAAACTCCTTATACAGTTTTTGCTTAATTGTACAGATAACACGTCCAACCATTGACGCCTTAATTACGGAATATGTAGAGTAATGATTTATACCGTGTTCATTCATTACTCGTTTAACATGTTTATTGTAAAACTCTTTCCCGAGATCTGTCTGTAGATTTCTAGGTATGACTGCATTCGCACTATTTAATATCTTTAATATCTTTAATAATTATACAATGTGCTGGACAAAGAAGCTAAAATAAGCTTGTGCTTGCTTTGTAACACGATTTCCTATAAATAAGTCCAATAAATAGTTAGTATCTCAAAATAATTTCACACATCACACTGTCACAAATGTATAATTTGACATCTGGAATTCACTTAACTAAAATTTTTCATTACATGGTAATCTCTGCTCTGAATAGTATTTTTCAAACATAAACTGTCCCCTACTACTGTCCAAATTAAATTCTTCTTTAATTTTTGCTAATTCTGTAATTTTCTTACTATAAAAACTCACTCTATAATTTTGACATATATTATCGACCAAACATATGATTCAAAACTGTAAAACTCTTAAAGATACTACGGACCTGTTTCGCCACCTCGTCTCCGGATTTAGTTTTCAACGGACGTGCATACAAGTATTTCGAATAACAGTTTATCATCAGCAGTATGTATCGATACCCCTTATTTACTTTAGCATAAGGTATAAACTCAGCCAGGTCCGCCTGGAACAAGTCTTCGAAATCTTTTATTACAGCACGCCTTCGTTGAAAGTTTTTTCTAGCTTCCTTATGGAATTCATCAACAACTGTTTGTCTTGCACTCATTTCCATTAATAGTAATAGTTTATTATTATCTACACGACGACGACTTTGATGACTGACAACTCAAATGATTAATAGCAGTAACATCAGCAACGTTTGATAAATACTCAATTCCATGTAAAGCAATACATCATTTATATATACTAGAGTACGAAATCTTTTATTCTATGATCCGCTCCTTCTTAAGTTCACTTAGAATTGATATTATTTCGTTTTCATTCTGCGTACTACTGTTGCCGGCACTCTTTACGGCATGCAATAAACGAAGTCTGTCGACTAGCTCATAGACCTTATTCCAGTAAACGTATTCGACTTTGCTATCATTTAATTTTCTAAAATTTGACGATGATGATAGTCTAATACCTAAACCTTTTATTCTAGATAAGTTTGGTTTAATTATATGATCGTACTTCCAATGTTTAACCTCGGTTAGTTTACCTCGAGGTGTATACCACTTCTTATAAGCGTTAGTAAGAGCTATTATCTGCATGTAATTATTGATATCGTCTTGCGTAGGCGTAGACTCTAATTCTCTAAACGTGAGTAAGTTAAACAGACCAGTCGTTCCTTCGAAACCGTTGTTTTTAATCACGATGTTTTTATCACGCATAGCCACAGGGACAAATGCAAATGTCCACGCGTCTCGTTCTATTTTATATCTATTACCGAATCTAGTTCTATCTATATTCTTGTTTCCGCTAGCGTTAGCTATTAGCGTACCGTAATGTATAGGGAGATCGGGGGTTAACTGAGTTTCTTCTTCTTCTTCTTCTTCTGTATCCGATATTGCAGACGTATAAGACGCCGAAGATGACTCTGCTGCTGATTGTTTTTTACTAACTTTCAATAAGGGCATAGTAGTAGTAGTAGTAGTAGTAGTAGTAGTAGTAGTAGCCGTAGCAACTGCTGGTTGTGTTTTAACTTTTAATAGGGGTCTGCTAGCTGTAGTAAGTGATTTAGCAATGGTCTCCAACGATGATATAATCGGGTTATGCGTGTCGCGATAAATACGTTCTGCTTCTGCTCTATAACGACGAAAGTATGCAAATTTCTTGCGTATAGCATTGTTCGACATGCTGACGAAGCAGAGACTATTAAACGAATCGACTCTAACTAACTACAAACTTATATATAAATCAAAACCCTTCCGATATCTACCCTTGTCTAGAGAACAATCTTTATTAATCAGTTTTTGACCTTGCATACGGTTTCAAGTACAATACTGCACCGTTTACTCTATATGGTTTCAGGTAAAGGGCGTTTCCATTCTTTCCACCTAACGCAATAGCTTCTATGTTTTTATTATGCCGTCTAGTTTCTTCTAGGTGTCTCTTGCTACTATTAGCGTTGTTAACGGCTTTTGCTATGCCCGAAACTCCTATAATTGCCCCGAGAGCCGAGAGTCCAGCAAATATTGGTATGAGCGGTAGAACACCTCCTGTAGCTGTAGGGACCGGAATAATTCAAGGTACTTTAACGTTTTTCCGTCCTCCCGCAGCTTTAATAATTCTTCTGGCAGCACTCAGTGCATGATGTATTAAATCTTTACCCGTGAGTCTCTTACTTGCACGATTCACTATACCAACAAGTTTCTTTA
Source organism: Agrypnus murinus (assembly GCA_929113105.1). Taxonomy (NCBI): domain Eukaryota; kingdom Metazoa; phylum Arthropoda; class Insecta; order Coleoptera; family Elateridae; genus Agrypnus; species Agrypnus murinus. The sequence goes on from OV816031.1 coordinate 120,632,087, forward strand.
AAACGCCCTCTTTGAAAGTAACAATTTTCTTCATCGTCTTTGTAACGCTACTCTTTTTCGCAGACATCTTCCTGGTCTTTGCACCCATTCCTAACTTTATTTTAGCCTTCATTATACCGGTTACAAACAGAGATGATGATTTTCCCCCTAATTTAGAGTCTTTAGCCTTAACACGTTTCCAAGCAGCTTCTTCTAATACACGGTCTGCCTGATGTCTACTGTCCAAGTCGGAGCTTTGAACGTACGAGATGTCGTGCTGCATACACGCTCTATCCAAAGGGTTTATACCTTTATCACCGCGTTGTAATCGTGCCTGGTCGGCAATATTGATAGGAAGGAAGGTGCAGTTCAATTGGCAACTTGTCAATGAGCTTGTTAACGACACCGTTACCCCGGTGAGTCAACATCTGGTACTGAGAGAAGAAACTGCATACACCCGTATTTATACTAGGTTACTCATCTAAATTTTCAAATCTCTGCATATAGATATAGGATCTATGATCATTTAATAGAATTTTAGATAATAACTTAACACCTTGTACTTGTCTTTGAAAACGATATCTGTCCAGTGCTATTGTTTGCCAGTCCCCCTTTCTCGCCTGTCTGTATGCATACTCCCATACTATCAAGTGAAGTACCTTGTTCATGTCTTCGCCTGCGAAACTTACTTCATTTACCATACTGATGCTTTGCTGATGATGCTGTTTCTACAAGTACCTGTACGTATTGCTATAGTGATGGTATTTATACTAGTGAAACTAAAACATTGTTTAAATACATTTTTATTTTTAGTTTTCAACAATACATTTAGTTTGAGGGGAAAAAATAACTGATTAGCTCAGATATGAACAAGAACATAGTACTTATAGTATCTGTGCAGCACTCCTGTAAGGCCCACCGCATTTCCTATCTGTGCTAATCAGGTACTTGATATAATACACTTAAAACTAGAATAAAAATAGTGTTCATATCAATATGATTATGTATTCGTCCTTTACTTCTTTTTCTTCTTCTGGTCAGCTGATAGTAAATTCCATTATTCGCCTGCATTATAAACTCTCTTTATGTTGTAAGAGTTCGTACGCGTTGCAGCTTCTACCGCTAACGCATCAAGCGTTTTCTGCATAAGTTTCTGAATGTTCACGAGCAACTGTATTTTATTTAATAAATCTTATATATACGCCGGTTCTCAACATCAAAATTACCCTCAGGCGTTAACTTGAAGCCGTAACCTCGTGGACCTCTAAAACGTTCTGCATCATCTGCCGATGATGATGTCATGCTAGTCATAGCTCTACCAAAGAGATCTATTGTGTTCATGATGACTTGTAATGGATAACTGACTCGTACAATCAGAATATGACCTATATATGTAGTTATAAATCATCACGAACAAATTAATTAACGTACGTAACCCTTTTGTATAACCTTACAAGGCATTTAATTGGCCGACCGAAGAACAATTTGACACTGAAAGAACGGTCAAGTTTCATGAAAATGTGTTACGGGTATGCTACCGTGTGGTTTGAAACCGTATCTGAGAATAGATTTTACCCTAATAATTGTTATGCATTTAATTATTGTGTAGATAGTTAGTTGTTATAAATTGTTCAATCATTCTTTTGAGAACGATGTCATAAAATAAAAGATTAATGTTCTATATATGTGTCTTATTATTCATGATCATCCTATTTGTTGAGGTAAATTGTCAAAGAGAGTGTGTCCTGACGTTTTCATAAAAGTGTTTGAGACAAGAAGTTATTCATACTATATTTATACACTAAGAAGTGTACAAGAAATAAAGCACCAATAATTATAATTAACACATCACTTATTCACACATAACTTATTGACATAATTTATTCCACTTTAGAAATAATTACAGTATCTGGCCATATTATTAGGGACATCCAATAATTTTAATGTTAAAAGTTATGTATTGTTAAAACCAGGAATAAAAGAATTTGGGAAATGTTTCACGTATGTTTATTAGCACTTGTTGTATTAACAAACAATACAATAAAATAATTATAAGTAATAAACTTGTATAAATGGCGAATTTGCTAAACATGCCAGTAAGTGAAAGAAGTAATGTCTTAGAGGATATTGGACAAAATAATGAAGAAAATATTTTACTATTTCTGTAAGAGAGTTTCTTGGAAACGTTTCTACGATTATTTTCTACAGAAATAGCAAAATATCTTCTTCATTATTTTGTTCAGTACCCTCTAAGACGTTACCTCCTTCAGTTATTGGCATGTTCAGCAAATTCACCGTTAAAACCAGTTCATTATTTATAATTATTTTATTCAATTGTTTATTAATACAACAGGCGTTAATAAACATACGTCAACCATTTCCCAAAATCTTTTATTCTTGTTATTAACAATACATAACTTTTAACATCAAAATTATTGCATGTCCCTAATAATATGGCCAGATACTGTACTACTACTACATTTAGGTGGTAATAAAGTACATATATATTTTTACAGCACGTTGTTTGACGATGAAGCCTACCAGAGCTGCGGATGCGAGGATGGATGGTAGTGTGGACCTTTTACTGCTGTTCTCTATTTACGATCTGGGGCTCCAAGGGCTGTAAAGAGAGAGAAAAACAAACACGTATTAAACAGGGGTTTATCGATTATTGTTGTTGCTGTTTAGTTCATACCTTATTAGTTTCAACGAACATGCAAACATCATACGCCGGATAGTTGCCAGTCTTTATCTTTCCCAAGTAAATCAATCCTAGAGAAAGTGTTTTATCGGCTAACTGCTGGTTGAGCACTTTCACTTTTTCATCAGTCATACGGTCAGTGATCCGCTTAGGCAGAAACGTAATATGTTTATCAGTTACGATTAAGACACTTCGGCGCTTATCATGGCAAACGACGTTTTTGAACTCTCTTATCTCGACTACTTCCTTCAGATTAAAATCGCCTAATTCTCTGGTTGGTTTTTGAATAGCTGTTGCTGCAGATGCCTTGTTGAGTTCATATAAAAATTCCATTTTCTGCGAAAAACAAACAAACACACACACATATATATTAGGTTAAACTATATTAAAATCAATTCTAATATTTACCTAATTGTTGATGTTGTTATTGTTGCAAACGAGAACAAACTCACTAAATAATTATACAACTACTACAATGCTTTTTACAGTCGCTTAATAGCTTGAAGAGACTATGAGATGATTATGGTGATGATGCTTGTTATAACTGAAGTCGAAATTGTTCAGTTTTCGCCTTTATACGTTACATACAGGACCACGGCCTCTACATGGAGCGTCTTCAAACTATTTCTACGCATCTGCGTGTTTTATTTCCAATCTGATTATAGTTTTGAAGGGTTGCTAATCAAATTTGCTGGTGGTGACTCATACAGTACAAACCTGCAAGAGAAATACGATTTACTAATCGCATTTCCCCGTGATGACTCATTTTTGATTAGCAACCCCTCAAAACTATAATCAAATTAATAATAAACGTGTTGATGTATGATATGAACGATTCCTACGACCCTTTTATGTAATGTATCCTTGCTAGGAACAAAGTGTAAACACATCTACGTGTATTTGTGTATAATAATTTCAAGCGGTTTCATCCGAATTTCATACAGAATAATGTATACATTCGCTTTAAGGGTACACTTATTGTCGCACTGTATCTTGTCGTAGTTTAGTAGCTGTAAGGGGGAAGGGTGACATGGTTCACTTAAATACTATTGCTGTAATTTAATATACATTCTCTGTATATGTACGCAGATCTTTGGAATTTATATCGTGATTCGATTTTATGAGTTTTTACATACGAATTCATAAACCATTAAATGTATAAAGACTTAATTTAGCTTAAAGTAACTGATTATATTCAATATAGCTTCTGGAGTCTGGTTTCCAGGTTATGCGTTGTAGCAATTATTATTATTCTTTTAGTACGTTATAGGGAACATTCATACACGCTAAATAAGACTTGTAATAATTTTTCTTATCCCTCTATTTGGTATTGCTATTGTTGTTGATATGTAATCGAGGTTTTTCTACCCCCTATGAATATTAATTGCTTGCTTTTCATCACACATCATAAACTTAATACGTTATAACATAATTCGTTTTATACGTTTTACACCCTAGTCTATGAATCTAAACGACATAGTATTCAAATGTATAGAGTTAATTAACTTAAATATTTATTGTATTAAATATACATTATAGGGAATTACTTGTTACTTTATGCATGTTTGCAACTATTATAATATAGATGATAAAATATATTTTCATTTTAGCTCGAATATTTTGATCTAACTACGTTAATAAGTTAAAATAGATTTTATCTTTCAATGAGTGTATGACGTTATTCGATAGAGGGTCGTTCCCCTCTTTTTTAAGTATATCGTTATAAATTTCTAATTGTTGTTCATTCTTTTAACACGTGCTCTATGTATATATTTGTTGAGAGTTACGAATGAAAGAAAATCAATATTGACACTAACGTGATATTTATAGGCACTTTCAAAATATATTAAAATATATCTCTTACCCTCCCTCATCATCGTTAGTACTAATGAGCTTTCAATTTATGTTAACCATTTCAGGTGGTATTTCGGTAATTTAAAACAAGAATATTTCATGCTTTGAATATACGCTTATTATTATTATAATAGTTGCAAACATGCATAAAATAATAAGTAACTACCATTATAATATAGATGATAAAATATATTTTCATTTTAGTTCGAATATTTTGATCTAACTACGTAAATAAGTTAACATAGATTTTATCTTTCAATGAGTGTATGACCACGTTATTCGATAGAGGGTCGGTCCCCTCTTTTTTAAGTATATCGTTATAAATTTCTAATTGTTGTTAACCTTAATTATTATTATTTTTACTTTGACCACTCAATATCTGTTAGAGAGAAAGAGAACAGTACAGTACGTTGTCGGTAATACAGATTTCCGTAATAGTAGGGACGTGACAGCAGTTAGGGAAAAATGACGACCGTCCAATCACAAAGCAGTAGGCGAAAATCAATATTGTGGACCCCTCAGTGCTTCCTATTCAATTATTATTATTTTTAATCAATATCTGCTAGCGGTTTCTATTGGGCGATCAACTCAATCAATAATCAGGACAACGCCCTTATTTTTAATTGACCAATCAGAGAGCTATAGGGGTGATTTAATTGACCAATCAGAGAGCAGTAGAGGTGACTTAATTGACCAATGACAGCACAGTGGGCGGGATTTCGTTGACCAATGAGAGCGAAGGGGTGGGGCTTCGTCGACCAATGAGATAGAAGGGGAGGAGCTAACAGAAGGGAGAAGGGGAAAGGGGCGTGGTCAAAAGTAGGAAGCGTGGGGGTGTACTCAAGTCACGCCATACCTACTGGCCGCCGAAAACTGGGAGCCAGGAAGAAGACAACTTCAATCTACGCTTTCACCTGTAAATGACTATCAATTCGTTTTCTTTAATAAAGCTACTCAATTTTTTAAATGTGAAGAGGTTCCTAAAAAGTTAGTTCCATTATCTGAGAATATGATGGAAGGTTTACCATAGTGGCCAGTAAATTTCTGGATAGTTTTAGTTCATAAATAACGAAGATAGTCATTTAATATGATAAAAGAGCCTTTAAACTATTAAACATTAAGAACTGTTGGAATAGTTCGTTCAGTAATATTCCAAATATATCCCAGAATTCTTCTAAGGTTTGATAATTTCCTGTAAGTTTAGAACTTTAGAATGTCATAAAGTAACACAACTAACTGAAACAATTTAGTTACAAACCCGAGAACCCGACAAGCCATGCAGGTGAGTGAAGGTTTATTACTTCTGAGTGACACCATACTTACCTACCTATCTATTTCCGCATTCGCAATAAACGACAACAAATAATAACTGTATATTACAAAACTTGGCATTAAGCCAATTTATCACAATATTTGCTAAATCTAAATACTAAAAACAACTTTCAACACAGCTAGGAAATGAAATATTTCAAAATTTGCTCATAGTTGCATTTTATTTATTTTATGAACTTACAAGTTTAGTAAAACTTTTCAGAAGATGTTGCTTTATTGCCGCTTTAAAGTTAACCATATCGTCAAATAAGTTTCAGTTTTACATTAAACTTTATAATTGTGTTATTTGAATAGAAAAAGTATAACTTTAGGCAATTTTTGGTAAGAACGAACTTAGCTAATAAACAGCAATAGAAATAATTTAAATTTCCCGACCCTGAGCTTTATTATTAATTTTACCAGGGTGAATAATTGAAATCCTTAGAGAGAAGGAAGTTTCGTAAATCCTTCGTGTATTGCGGTGTGATTTAATTATAAGTTTCTGTCTCAGTGTTCACGGTTCAAGCGTATCGTTTTTAAATTAGTTGTTAAAATTGTATATTAAAAGCCACCTGATCTTATTTTGAATATATGTGCCATTAGAGGGGTATAACCATACTAAATTTAAATAACCCCAGTAAAAATAATACTGCAGTGAACTGATACGAAATTTCTGCGTTTTATCCGAACGAACGATCAAGAGAATTAGAATAGTTTGAAACAGCTCTTCCGGAATATCAAACGTGTTCGAAATTTATCACAGACATATTAATTACACACGAGTTGTAATTATGTGCTGTATAACAAACAGTATGGAGTTCCAGGTTTTTTTAGTCGAATACTAGCTTTGAAGTTATTCTTACTGCAGTTTCTGTTTGGTTTTGTTGTTATAATGAGCTCCTATTATGTCAAAGCCAAGACGTAACATTTCACGGAATTTGATTTTCACACCTTGAACGGTACTTAAAAGAAAAGTGTTAGTCGGAACACCTTGTTAGAGAATTTTGATGATTCTGGAAGCATTTACCTATGTAATATGCACCTACCTTTTTAGATTTAATCCAAAACACCCTTAGAAATATGTCAAATCGATTTGTTGGAAGATTACATTTAAATTAGTTTTAATGTAAATGAAACTACCATGTGTAGTAAAACTTTCATTGTCTTATTGTTTTCTAGTTACCTGTGTTCTCGCGCTTAATTAATCGTCACTAACTCATTCTGCACGAATACCTGAGAAGTTGTTCAACTGTATCCCGTCATATAACTATGAACAAATTCTGAACAAACTCAGTATTTTACATATTAATATTTCATTACATAATCGCATTTCCTACTTCAACTTGCAGCAAACATTAAAAAAAGGAATAAGTAGCTAATGCATACGAACAAATACACAAGGCCGTAGATTTATGAGAAAGAATGAAATGTTCTTTTCCAAACTCCAAAGGACCTGAAAGCCTTGGATTCATAGTTACTTACAAAAAAAGTAAATCGAGAAAACTACTAATTATTGAGTTTTAGAAAAGGGAAAAAAATTAATCGCGAAAGAATAAGGATATAAAACATTTAAGTTTGTAGAAGTTAATTATTAAGATAAGAAGTCAATATAATGAAGTAAAAATCGATTAGATACTAGTAACATGATATTGCAAAAACGTGTGAACGTATTGTAACGAATAGTAAACCCACATATGACGTCATCAAACATTCTAGATGTATGAGTCATCAACTGTATTACTCATCAATAACACCTGCGAGTATGACTCATCGACACACCTCATCGACGTGACTTAACAACAGCTGCAAGTATGACTCATCAACATGTCATCGAACATTCTGGATGTATGAGTCATCGTATGAAAGATATAAATTGAGATCGCGAGTAGAAGGGGGCAGTTAATGTTTAACCGGCGTCGTGTTGAAATGTACTCTGAATAATTAGTTAATAATTATTGTAATACATAAATAGTTTTATATAAATAGTCCTCATATAAATTTGTAAATACCTGGCATTTATTTAAATGCTTTAGTTTGTTAAATAGTTTATAATTATAGTGTTTTTAATTAAGTGCATTGTAAATAAGCTTTTCTTTATTAATAGACGATTTTAAACAGCATCTTTGATTATTATTTTAAAAAGAACGTTACAGTATGAATGTATAAATTACAAAAGCAAACAATAAAATAATCTTATAACGGAGTGTTTTAAGAATTTCAAAAATTTTGTTGTGTTTGAAAACAACAGAGAAGGAATTCCCGACGGATTTTTCAATAAATGTGAAGCCCATTTAACAGTTTTTTAAAATAGTTCTTAACCTTTGAATAAAATTTTTAATAGAATTATAGATTGTGGAGCAGTAGCCCAGTGGTGAAGTCACTAAAGACAAAAGACGTTTACAATTTCAATCATATTAAAATAATTATCATTTGGATCAGTTTGAGTGTGTAATGTCATTGCTTTTAATTCCTTTTTATTATTTTAGATTTATTCATTTTATCTTACTTTTTGCACAAAATAAATAAATCTTTAATTGAAATTACCATTTTTAATTACATGCTCGGCCAGGATTGATAAATACGATGCTTGCCCTTTACTAAAGTAAAATCTGTTTATTTTAGTATTTTAGCTTTTTACTGTTTATTTGATTATTTAGTACTGAACTTTTATTTTCAATGCAGAATTTTGTGGGTTTAAATTTCCGACTAAGGGTTGGTGGGTAAATCGGGGGAGTTTTTTAAATAGCGCGTCCAGGAGTTCGTCTGACTATGCTAGGCTTAACATTTTTAACTGTGTTTGTTTGGTTGCGTTTATTTAATCACCCATAGAAACTCAAATGAGTGTAATCAAACAACGAACGTTGTACGAGTGAAGATCAATATTTACGGTCCCTGATATAGAAAGAGAAAGAATTTTTAAAACATTATTTATTTATTTCTCAACATAATCTCCCTGGACTTCAATGCACTTGGTGCACCGATGTTCCAATGCTTCAATGCCTTTCAGGAAGAAGTTTTCCGGTTGCTCCTCAAACCAGCCATTTACTGCGGTCATAACTTCATTATCGTCTCCATATTTTTTTCCACGCAGGTTTTCCTTTAATTTTGGAAATAGATGGTAATCACTGGGTGCCAGGTCTGGTGAATATGGAGGGTGTTCTAGGATTTCAAAGCCAGCGTTCTGTATGGCAGCCATGACAATGCAGCTCTTGTGGACTGGAGCGTTGTCCTGATGGAACAAAATTTTGTGTGCCAACTTTCCTGGTCTTTTTCGGTCGATGCTTTCGCGCAATTTTGGAATTAACCCTGCATAATAAGAACCCGTTATTGTGTGTCCACGCTGCAAATAATCGATCATCAAAATTCCTTCTGCATCCCAGAACACTGTGGCCATAATCTTTCCAGCCGCCCGTTGAACTCGAAATTTGCGTGGAGGTGGAGAACCTCTGTGAAGCCACTCCATACTTTGTCTTTTCGTCTCAGGATCAAAATGGTGCACCCATGTTTCATCCACAGTCACAAAGCGAGTGAGAAATTGCTTCCGATTGGCCTTCAGGTACTCCAAATTGGCTTCCGAATGCAGCACTCTAGAACGTTTCTGATCGACGGTCAGCTTCTTTGGAACCCAACGCGCCGAAATTTTTCTGAGATCAAGAACATTTCTTAAAATATTTTCAACTGACTCATAAGAGATGTCCGTTATTTCCGCGACATGGCGAATAGTCAGTGTTCTATCTGCCATTACCATATCATGGATCAAATTGATGTTTTTGTCAACGGTGACACAGACTGGACGTCCCGCACCTTTCGCATGTTCGCAAGTTGTTCTGCCTAATCTAAACTCACGAGACATATTTTTCACCACTTGGTAAGAAGGGACAGAGTCCCCTAAAACGTCTGTCATATCCTTGTGAATTTCAGTAGGTGTTAATCCTTTTTTTTTGCAAATACTTTATCACCGCTCTGACTTCACTTTTTTCCATTTTTAAAAATTGTCTGTTATCGACCAGCTTAATTATTAATAACTTTCAAAGAACAACACGCACCTACGCAAAACTTGACACAACAAATAATTAGTAATGACAGTTCTCATAGAAAAATGAGTGACGATATCATGCAAAGCCTACTATGTCAGGGACCGTAAATACTGATTTACCCTCGTACATAGAGAAGTTCTTCAATAAATTAGCTTTTTGGCCGTTATACTTTGACGGGGTTTCTCTAGTATATTGTAAATGACTACATTGACAAGAAATATTTAGACACTTTTTGGTTTCTATCCATTCTTGATAATTTTTATAATAAACCAGGAAATAGTTATAAAGAATAGTTAGTAATAATCTATTTGAAAAACACTTTCAAAGGTACGCATAACAGGCATTTATTACTCTCTTGTTACTAAGAAATATTTAATGATCAGCTCCCAGAATGAATATGATATTGTATACTAGTTATTACGTTTTACACATAAATTTAATTTTATTGTTTCGATATTTGAATAATTGATATTTTACCAATACTACATTTGTTACATTGTATTGTAATTAATATTTGTTAATTGACGATACGTACAGACGTACACAAGATGATCTCTTGGATAATAAAAATTAAACCGGAAAATGCATAAATTTCTTTTTTCTATATCATACATCATTATACATAATCAATATGATCATATATGATAATTATCATTGTGCAATTTTAAAATAAATCTCAGCGTCATTGAGATTCTCGTTATATTTTTTGTAGTCAGTAAAATGTTCGATTTCTCCAGGTGTACCACAACTGCATTATTATCAGTTACTACCGTATTAACAAAAAATGTATGGAACCATAAATTAAATCCTGAGTGTGATGATAATAGTAGGTTCCTGAAAAAGGTACGTACTTAGTAACAGGTAACCAACAAAACATTCATTGTTTGTATAAGTTTCAGCAAAGCGATTACGGTCTTCAGTTTGAAAGAATAGAATTGATATGTTTTAACGAAAAATATCTAAAACACCTACAAATTGTTACTTTTAAATACAACAGATCTACTGCCGCGGTTAATGTATTTTTTATTTGTATCTTTTATTTTTTAATGTTGATATATAATAATGGAACAAATGTATGTTTTGCCTTTTTTGCATAAAAAGTCACACTATTAATTAGAAGACTATTTTACAGTTTTTTATTCAAGCTTACAAATATGTGAGTAATGAATATCCCCATTGTTCCCTATGCGTTTTCAAGTAAACCTCTGTGATGCTCTTGCAGAAAACGCTTTCTGTCTCGTTTGGAGAAAATCGAAGGGAAGCCAAAATTATGGTATAACCGATCATTTTCCTTGCATCACACACCTCACACTCAGCAACCTCAACCTAAACATCTTAACCACAATGACCAATTTCTTTTAAAACGTTTTTATGTGCTTGATAAAACCACAATCTTCAAGTTCCTCTGTTACTTTACGGTATCACGCGAGTTCACGCGATATAGATTATTTCAACCGATCCTTTGATCACGCGAATGCATATCCAATAAAAAAATGAATAGGTATCTATCATTGAAAACCTAGCTACAATTATAGTTTGAACAGAACTGTATAAATTAGTATTCGCAAGAAAATCATTAATGGGATTAGCGAAATTGTGTGTGCTAAATGCATGAAGTATCATCTTCGGGTGCACAATCCACCAAATGCTGTCAAGAAGGGAAAAGGCGAAAAATGAGTAAGTGGAGGAGTGCCTATATTTTAAGTGAATAAAAAGAAATTAAAGTGTGGTGCAGTTTGTGTGTTTAATGGATTGTATAATCTACCAACTAACAAGGATTAGCTGATACACAGTACCTTTTAAGTAAATTTTGTAAATAAAATTTATAGATACCTTTTCACTGAAAACCTATTGCTAGGAAAGCAATTATTCATTTATAACAAGGGATCCCTAAGAGAATATTAACAAGATTGATTTAATTTTTCTTTTCAAAGACAAGATTTTTATCGACGAATAAATGAGAGTTAATATTGAACCAATCATTTGTTGAAGTTAGTAATTCATATTAACCTGTTTTAACCTCAACCTACCTAATTACGATTAGTCTACTTAATTCAATTTATCTAATTAGAATCTCTTCTCATTTGTGGATTCTAATTCAGCGATTCTAATTTCTTCGAATGAGTAAAGCCCATATTTTCTATTATTCCAATAACCCTTATTTTCTCCTTTACAATTTATGAGCTTAAGAAACCAGTACCTACCCTGACATACAATTCGTCAAAAAGAAATCTTAGTCGGAGTACAAGTACAGTAACTATCGTTTGAAGTTGAGCAAAATCATGGCATCAAAGTAAAGTAAGTACGGACCTGTTCAGTATTTATTTTGTAAAAATAGATATTGTTATAATTGGCGCCCATGCGTGGGACGTTTGTTTTCAGTACATATTAGAGTGTTACAACCATCATATTTCTGAATTTTGCAAAACAAACACAAATCTGACAAACAAATTAGAAACATTGATGTAGTGACATTACAATTTCGTGTAGTCGAATATATACGTATAAAGTTACGGCGATTCCAGGTTTTTAAAATGTAATGAAAGCTAAAAAGTAAAATAAACTGTTCAACAATTCTTTATCCTAGAATAAATTTCGCAAAAAGTCAATTCTCTATTGAAAAATTTATGAGATTCAAATGCACGGATTTTGTTACAATTTATAAAATATCAATTCGAATTCTTCAAACCAGTTACTTTGTTATGCATACTTACAATTATATGTAAATTGAATTACGGAATGCTTATTCTACAGCAATATTCAGAAAAATATAAATTATTTATTGGATTAATTTGTAAAAATCACTGAACTAAACGTATCCGGTATGCCTTTCGCATGTGTAAATAATACGTCCCAGACCGGCTAATAATTCAACTTATTCTTTGTTCTACATCAGGCTGGGCCACCGGAGGGCCCCCTTACGCGTGTTTAACTTCCACTACTGCATCATATTGAGTCATTTGGGTTGTCCTTAACCCTCACTATTCCCCCTACGCGGCTCCCACCTCTAGTTAAATTCCTTGTAGTAGCACGTTTAAATAAATATTTAGATAAATGATAAATATTAACTGAAAATTAATGTTTGGTTTGGGATTATGAAAATACATATTTTAAAAAATTATAACAATATAACTGAAGGATTAACTAATAAATCCTACATTTAATATAAGCAGATAAAAAAGTAATTTATAAAAATTGCAAGATATAAAATAAAATTATAAATTCATCATTCTTTTAAGATTAGACTAATTTAGACCGGCATGATTGCTCTGAGTAGGGGTACGAGTGGAACGTTGCACGGCCACGGGCACGGGCGTGATCGTCGCAGTATTAGCAGAGTAGGGGAATGTCTCGAGCTCGCGGGCTTGAGCTTGGCCCACTCTGTTCTACATTGTTTTACATTAGTCGACGAGACGACGACGACAATTTCCGTATTTTAAATTATTGTATCTTTGTTACAACAAAACGAAGCGACCTATTTTTTAACTAACCTTTTTAATTCCGTAGACAGAAATGTTTATTCTCGAAAATTGATTTAAATTTTGAAATTTATACATCATAAAGCATTCCTGCACTTGTGCGCACAAAGAACTGAGGTAGAAAAATTATAATTTAAATTATAGATGGAAAATAGTAAACCTTAAGCGTTAATTCTTTGCGTAATTTATTCTATGATAAATAATTTTTGAACAGTTAGTTTAGTTTTTATCTTTCATTATAGTTTAAAAACCTGGAATCGTAATTTTATACGTATACATTCGACTACACGAAATTGTGCACTTAACTACCCATTTAGCAAGGTCGTGGTTGGCCGTGGATTGATATGCAACCACAAACACAAGGTAGATTTAATAAACAAACAAACTGAGTTAAGTAATTTTCCATTAATGGAAATGTTAGATAATCAGCATTCTTGAAACTATTGTATCAAGTTACCTACTTCTTGTTATGATATTGGTAACGTGTTGATCTTATCATATCTTTGATAATGATACATGTTGTATCAAAACATTTGTCAGTTATTGTTATTTTCCTACTTTTGATTTTTTCTTTTCTTTCCTTCTCTTGACTGTGAGGTTTCAGGAAGTCAATCTTGAGAAAGTCATAGAACAAGTTGTTTTGTTCGCCGACTTAAAAAACCTCAACGTTTGCATCCGTTCGCTTTACAAATAAACTACCAAAAACTATGGTTTGAATTTGATGTAGGTATTGCATAATAAGTAAACTTACTTAAGATATTTTATATGTTTGTACTTTACATTTTACTGTATTCATGTTTGTTAATTAATGATATCTATACAAAATCGCCTCTTGGATAATAAACATTACTATTATTATTAAAATGCGAAATGGAAAAAGATTTTTTTTTATTATTATTATTGTACAATTTCAAAATGGAACACTGCACCATTGAGGTTATCAATGTTAGAATTTTAAAAACATAACAGCAGATATATCTTTCTCAGTTTGTGATAATGTTTTTATGTTGGTCTACGTATGAACCGTAATGATATTTCCACAGGTTGCTTTATTCATGCGTAGCCACTATGAAATCCGAAGCTAGTTAGCCGATTTGCTAGTTAATTTAATCGGGTTCATTCTTAAAAGGAGAATTAGAAAATTAATTTAATTGTTAACTTTTATCATGTTCATATGTAGTTTTTTTCCTTATTAACAAAAATCTTTTATTATATTTTGCCACATCCATGTCAGAAATTGTAAATTTGTGTTGCGTTGTTCATACATATTTTGACATAAAGTCAATTATCTTTAAATATAGAGTTACGAATAAGCTTGGCTATCATGGAGATTTAATATTATGCCAATAATGTCTAATAATAATGAACACCTAATACAGATAAGAAAAATCTTTCAAGACGATTGATTGATTTTAAGGTGTGGTCTTGATAGGTAACTTGGACATTAAACGTCTCCCTGAGAGAGTTAAAAGACAAAATAAGTTGTAAAAGAAAGAAAACATGTATAATTGTTTAATGATAAAAACTTCATAAAATCTTTAATTTATTTTATTATAAAGTGCAGAACATTATATTGGGTCATGTAAATAAAATGTAGCAAATTGTTTTACTACTATTAATAAAAGTTATCAGATATGGCTGTTAATTAATAAGAATAAGATAAGTGTATAGTAAATGCTTTTACTGAGTTTTAGTATCACATGACCAAATATTCTAAGCCACTGTAAATGTGAAGAAGAAGGTATACAAGTTTATTCTTGGGATTGAACTGAAAATTAAAAAAAAACTAGATTTGAATCTTATATTTCTTATATAAGGTTTGCAGATACCAGTTGGAAAAGGAATCTCAGGCTGCATTAGTGCTTGTTGCTATCTCGGTAACAAAGGTCTTATCAGCTGGTTTCAAAGAGAGGGAAGGAGTAGAAATTTTCTTCAATCATTATCCTATTGGAAAATCTGTTTAGTGCTGAAATAAAGTGCTAAAGTTTAATATTGGAAATTAGTATAAAAAAAGGAAAGCTTGTTTTACTTACCTGCAACTCACTACAAGTTATTTTTATAATTAATTAATATTAGGTCAATTGTAAAGTAAGTTACTAATTTGATTGAAGTTATTATCTTAAATTAAATTAAATCTCATTTAATCAAAAAATCAATAATAAAATTTCAAGAGTTACCTGATAAAGTGAGATTACGCTTCTGTTGACAGCTTTATAATTTTATTATGATTAACTAAATAGAGGATGCTCTCTTTGATGGAGAAAATCATTTAAAATCTTATTTAAAACTGATTAGAAAAACTGAATTTTTAAAAAGGGAAAGAAGTAAAGAAAATAGAATTTAACAACAAACAAAGAAAAAACATTTAAATAATAAACATATATTATTAAGTCATACAAGGCCTTTTTTATAGAACAATAGATTAGAATCTCTATACAAAACTGCGTGCTATAGTTTATTTTTCTCTTACAAAGAAAATAGATTGCAGAGAATTTTATTCGTCTATTTGAGACAAGACGCTTAACGGGTTAATTTACGAACGAGTTAGATGTATACACAAAAAAAATTAAACGTGCATTGTGACACCTTATTTATAACAAACATATTTGACTTCTTCCCAACGTAAGGGAATTGATTACAGTGCATATAGTAGTACATACTATAACAACAGTAGCAATTATAGTATGTACTACTATATGCACTGTAATCAATTCCCTTACGTAGTAGCAGTTAGGACAAATGGTGGTATTATGCATTCAACAGAATATTTATTTGTTGTAACGAAAAATATTAAAAACTCACAAAAAGCTCCCCCTCATCATCATCAAACAATCAAACACGACTGCCCTAAAAACAACAAAAGTTGGGGAAGATAACTCAAAAACAAAAGACGATCAAGGGCTGTTATTAACACCTAAAGATTTCTTGAAAAAAACTGCCCTAATAATGTAAGTGTATACCTTACCAATCAACGGTTTCCGAGTTTTCTTTCAAATATCACAAAAACTAAACAATTTACGTTAAATTGTAAATGACATTTGAAATCAGTATGTAATTGTGTAAAAAGCTTTCCTAATTTAACCTTCTCTCCATCTCGAATAATAAAGAAATTACCAATGTTGATGCTATTAATTTAGGGACACACTGTATGTCATACTAAATATATATTTAATTAACTTTACCTCAGACGATAGTAATTATACGTACCTACAGACTCAATTTTAGTTTACGATGGAAACCAAATATGCGGAACTGCTGTTGACATGATGATCTTTCTAATAATGCAACCTTCAAACCAGCTAATCATTCATGAAAATTTATTTTCCAGGAATATAATTATATATTAGAAAAAATAAAGCTTGTATCATATCTCACGTCCTATTAAAATTAAAACCAAATTCAAATTTATCGATTTTGAAAGTTATGCTTGAATAACAATCATGTTGCTAATGGAAAAAGAGTAAAGACAACCCGGGATAGGGTTTCAATGGCTTTTAATAGGTTTTTAACCTTTAGCTCAAAATAAGAGCCTCTTTGACAAGATTCATATCGATAGCGTAGGTTTCAATCAAGTTTATATTTTCTTACTTAGATATGCTATAAGTGTTTGTATTTCCTACATGGCGTTATGATTTTGAATCTTGATGTATTTTTTATATTTCATTAGTTTCATGTTTTTGTATTCTTTATTTTTAAGGAATATATTTAATAAGAAGACATTGGAGCTTCTGCAACGTCGAAGGTATCTTAGAAAAATATTCTATGTAATATTCAAGCCTCTCCAATCTAATAATACCAATTGAGCATAATTATTGATTATTTAACATTATTAATTACGAATATTAATAAATTACCGTTATTTAAGTATTAGTAACTACTTATGTTAATGTAATAATAAGTATAATTAATTTTAAGCTTATGTTTAAAGGTACAATATTAGAGTTTATACTACGAGGCATTGTAATATCATTGGCTAATTTCATGCCAAATCGACTAGAGCCGTATTTCAATGTCTTAGATTTGGTTCAAATTTTGTCCTGGCATAGATACATATGAAATGTCATTAAATTATTTTTTCCAGATTTTTTGGATTAAAAATGGCCGAAGTAGAAGTTTTTGAAAATTTCGATTTTTAACTGAGATTTATTTTTAACGAATTTTAATGAATTCTTCATCATCTAACTGAAATTGTCATAACTCCCTTATTTTTTAAGTTATCTGGCTCATCCAGGTGTCAGATTATAGCTAGTTCTTGGATCTTTCAGAGTATATATCAAGAAACTGTAATGATATTCATCATAAAATCAGTCATTACATCCATATTACTTCAAGAAGGCATTGCATGCTAAGTGATTGCCATGACAACAGTAATCAACAACAAGTATAAATAAATATCTCATAGAAGTTACATGTCTTATTGTCTTCTATAAGAGATACTCATAAGATAGTGTACAAGACCACACAAGCAACCTGTATCACTACAATGGTCCTCTAAACACTACATTGGTGACCTCCGACGCTACGAAAGAAGTACTTAGATAATCAACACCATATATTCAATATTCCATTGCTCTGGTTTTCTGTCTCTGCCGACAAACGCAACCTGCAACCTGGAGTTCCTTGAAATGGTTATTTGATTATCTCCCGCAACCAGTCGACTTTCAGAAGTTTATAAATATCCTTTTTTATCATTTAAATAAGATAAGTAAACTATATTATATTGGTTACGTTTCAATATGGCGCAGTTAAAAGCAAATTTAGTTAAATTTCCTATTTTTGACAGTTCACATGTACACATGTCAATAGTCTTAATCGATAGATACTTTGACTTCCTACATATTGAGAACGAGATTCAGAGATATAATATCCTCATTCATAACTTGCCATATAACATTTTGCAACTCCATTCGAATCTAATCATGTTTATTGATAACAATAAACTTTCATTCGTACCATACACCACGTTCATCAACGAACTATTAAGATATTACTTGGGTACTTCTATGGAGAAACCCACTCCATTCAACCCAAAACCAAAATCAAATACCATCTCTTCTCCCAAAGAGATTACAGATTTCTGGTTACAGCAAAATGATTTACCTGAATTTTTTGGTCTAGTTAACCTATTTAAAAACGAAATCATTTATCCTTGTAATTTCATAAACACAAACTGTAATCAAATATCGCAAGATCCGTCACAAATTCAGGATCCTAACCCCCAATTAAGTGACGATACTCAAAAGTTATTTATCAATGCAATGCTTTTCCCAATGCACCTGCATCCACTGATACTTCCTGTATTAATAAATCTGAGCATTCAATTATTGAAAAGCACGTTTCACAGGTTAATACTTACATTACAAAAACTATTACAAATTATTCAATTTCAAAAGTGCTTTTATTCAACAACCAAACAGAATCAAAATCTCCTACAAACATTCAAAAAACATCACAGTCAGTTAGGGTACAGCTAAAATTGAATCCTAACCAATGTGTTTTAAATCAGAAAATGCAAGAGCTTCAGAAGGCCGATGGTTTGGGGATATCAACCGCCGTATCTTCTACGAAGACTTCCTTGGATCCAGAAAATAATTCCTGGAATCTACAAGCTACAACATGGAAATCACATCAATAACGTTCCTCAAGAACCAAAAGCTACGACACCCGTAGTAACAGCTCCTAAAAAATGTCTTCAGCAATTCTCGGACACAACGATGCCGACATCTCTCGTTTCGCCATTGGAACGATGCCATAAGAAGAGATTGTTCTTGGATATAACAGGATTAATTTTTTTTTCTTTATTTAATTTTGATGTTTAGTTTGTTTTCTCGGATAACCATCAACGAACTTCGCAACAACCTTGACCAACCAAATTTTGTTATGTCAAAACGCGAAATTTTATACAAAGTTCACGCGATTAAACGGCCTCATTACCCCGTAATTAGAACAATGCGAACATTCGACTTTTTGCTAACCGAGAAAATTACAACTGTGCAACTGCTATTGATCAAAACTCAAATTATCTTATCATAATAGCAAATTCCATTTCGCTAATAAACTTTGGCATTATGTGCAGTGTACCAACTTTCAAGTTATACACCGTAAACACAAGTGCAAAAATAACAGTAGTGACTTATATTTTGCCACGTGAGCCTTGTCAACTCGACATTACATGATATCATGCATTGATAACATTCAACTAGTCAATCCTGAATAGCATTTGGTCCTCCCAAATATATGTGCTACCGGATTAAGCTTCAAGTGTTCATTCTCCTCAAATATCATAGGATTCAAGAAGATTTACTCATACTCTCCAACGGGCAATTTCACCTAGTAATTCCTACAACCTTAGGACAATGCTATGAATGCTGCCTCCTTTTTATGAGATCATACCCACTTCTTCTAATCCTACGGACAAAATGAATACAACTACATTTATCAATGTTAACCACAAACTTACTACTTAGGCTAACGCTTTTAGATTCAATTAGCATAGTTATTTTTAATTTTAAAAGTTACAACAAATAAATCGTAACGCAAGCATCACTTGTTCACGAAGCACTTATTATGTTGTTCCTTGGTTTTGTTCACGTTCCTAAAATTTATTTCTTTCTTTTTAGCATCATCAAGTTTATTTTAATTAGGTTAAGTTTGCGGCAACACCTTGCAATAAGCAACTCATGTTTTTGCCTTAAGCTATTGATGCCTCCTATTAGCTACCAGCAGCAAAGGCTTTCAATTCTTTGATTATTAGCACCTAATACTTAGCATAAGTTTTATTGTCATAGCATATAAAGAATTTATTGAAAAGATACAAACGACCTCATTTTTTTTATAGCTAGTATACAGTAAACATGCCAATACATACAAGTACGACGTTAATGTATGCTATTTCTTTTGTTGAGGAATGCATTAAATGCCCTTTTGACTCACGGCTCATTTCTTTTGGTACATGTTCAGCCTTTTTTTACCCGGGGTGTAATGTAATGATATTCATTATAAAATCAGTCATTTCATCCATATTACCTCAAGAAGGCATTGCATGCTAAGTGATTGCCATGACAACAGTAATCAACAACAAGTATAAATAAATATCTCATAGAAGTTACATGTCTTTTATTGTCTTCTATAAGAGATACTCATAAGATAGTGTACAAGACCACACAAGCAACCTGTATCACTACAATGGTCCTCTAAACACTACAAAACAAGTAAAAAAGTAGCAGGCTCCGAAGGCAAATTTTAGTGTTTTTATAAATTTTGACATTGCTCCTGTGTTACAATCACTAGCACTATTTTGAAACTTTTTTTATAGAATCATCTTAGTATATGCTTCGTATAGTTAAAAATTAAATTTAACATGAGTTTGGGGCACTTCTCGAGACTTTATGCCATAACTCAACATGATGTTATATATTCTCATGTTTTATATGAATTTTAATTTTATAGGTTAATAAACTCTACTTCAGATGTGTTATATGCCTGTTCTTTACATTATACTGTAATTAATATTTCTTAATTGACTACAGCTACACCTATACAAACTGACTCCTTGGATAATAAAAATTATTATTATCATTAAAATGGAAAATGGATAAAAAATTATTATTATGTTTATTATTATTATGTTTTCTATTACTAGTATTATTGTACAATATCACAATATATCACGTTGTCATCGAGATTCGCGTTACAATATTTTTAAAAATATATCACTACTTGTATTTTTTCAGTCAGTAACAATGCCGTTAGATTTGTGCAGGTATATCACTGTATTATCAGTTACTACCGTATTAACACACAATATACGGGACCATGCAATTCGTTCTCAAGATCGTAATAGCGGATTTCTGAAAAAGGTAGTTAGTACTATGCAATCAAAAGAATATGTATATTTATATCTTTTTATTTAAGTTTCAGCAAAGCGACTACAGTCATCAGTTTGAAAGAATAGAATTGATACGTTTTAACGAAAACTATCTAAAATATGCAGATTGTTACTTTTAAATACAACAGAACTACTGCCGCAGTTAAAATGTCTTTTATGTTTAATGTTGATCTCAATTATGGAACAAATGTACGTTTAGCCTTGTTTGTATATAAAAAGTCACGCAATTAATTAGAAGACTATTTTACAGTTAGTCCTTCAAGCTTACAAATTTGCTAGCAATGAATATCGCTTGTTTCCAATGCGTTTTCAAATAAACGTCTGTAATGCTCTTGCAGAAAATACTGCAGGTTTAAAAAGTACTTTGAAGTGCGGCAATTTTGCTGGATTTCCTTTTAAGAAAGTAAGTATTGTAACGTTCTTTTTAAATAATACTAAAGGTGCTGTTTTGATTGTCTATTATCAAGAGAAAATATTTACACTAACGCTAATTACAAACGACTATAAACTAATAACAAGCTTAGACGAATTTAGTTACCACAAATATTTTTTCAATAAGATTTATATTACACTATTTTATATACAGGGTGGAAGCAGTTACAACACATTAATTTTAAGGGGTGACCAAAGACATCAAAAGAAACAAAAATGTCTCAATAAATTTTTTTCTATGTTAATTAGCTTTCGAGTAATTTAGAAAAAACCATTGCCATATCTGGCAACCTTGCTTAAGTATAATCGCATTTTACAGGTAGGCCTTGACCTTGTTTTAGAAAATCAAACAAACAAACTGATGACGACAGCCGTTGTTTAACAATAATAAACATCCGAAGCAGATTCGTCCGGTGACTAATTCTACGAAAATTGTAACTGTTGTTCCATAAACAAAATTTGCTTAAATGCTTAAAACACGCTGATTCATAACAAACCAACTGTAAAAAAGACAATAATTGACCTACATTTTATATTTATTGACGAACAAAAAGTTCGTCTCTGAATTCGTGAAGTCTGTCTGTCTGTCGGTCTGTCTGTCGCCTTTTTCCCTGTTGACTTTTTTGAATTTTCCTTTTTGGAATCTTATAGTACTTATAGAATCTTATTTTGGAATTGGAATTGGAATCTTATAGTAGGAATCTTGTAGTAGTCTTATCAAATTCTAAGAAACTTTTGGTGGAAACATTTTTTTGTATCTCTTCGGGAAAGTGGTCAAAATGACCACCGAAAATTTCAGTAAATTTAAAAAAAATGAAAAATTTACGAAAAAATAAACATTTTTGGCAACAAAAAAATTCGGAAAATTTTAGGACTTAGAATTTTAGCTTTTATGACAACTAATGTGTTACGTTAACATTAGTTTTTAAAAATAAATTAGTTTATTAAGTATACAATTGTTTTTGTTCATCATGGCAATACTAGCTCTGCGCATTCTCAACTGGTTAATTTCCGGAATAGTTTCAAAATTTCTTGACGTATTTGTTGTTTTATTAACGATACTATCTTTTGTAAACAAAATTTGATCAAGGCACCTAATTACCATAAAATTAAAGATTTTATTAATGTAGTCAATTTAAAGCGTCATCAAAATCCCTTAACCTAATTACCTAATTTAAATTAGATAAATCCTTTCTTTAAAAGATCTTCTCTTATAAAATCATTAAAAGCTGTTGTTAGATAAACAATCTCGTGCTTATAATATAAATAATAACAAATTATTTTAAGTTCAACAAACTACCTTTACAAACTCTGCATTACTCACTCTAAAAGGATATTATTTACACAGCTGTGATCAGGCATTGACCCAAATATTCTCCATAAGTTGTCAGGTTGTAAACAAAACGTGCTTTATTCCAACTTTAACAAACTACATCCTACATCTCAGCATTTTGGTCGGGCAGATTTTATTATTAATTTTACAAGATTGTCACGTTTCTTAATCGAGTAAAATAAATTTTTAATTGTAAAAAGAATTCAATTTTACGCGGAAACGACATACGATACAATAAAATGTTATTAAAGTTCGTTGTTGTGATAGATGAGATGCATCTGCCGGCAAAGCACCATAAATAAAGTACTATTATTAACGCGGTAAAAAAATGTTAAAGTTTCCAACTTTATTATTTTTTTCTAAAAAAGTACAGTATCTGGCCATATTATTAGGAACATCCAATAATTTGGATGTTAAAAGTTTTATATTCTTAACACCAGGAAAAAAATTTGAGAAATGTTTCACGTATGTTTTATTAACCCTTCTTGTATTAACAAGCAATTCAATAAAATAATTTTAAGTAATAAACTGGTATAAATGGCGAATTTGCTGAACATGCCAATAGCTGAAGAGGTTAATGTCTTAGAGGATACTGACCAAAATTATAAGTAGATATTTTACTATTCCTGTGGAAAAGAGTTTCTTGGAAACGTTTCTATGATTATTTTTTACAGAAATAGTAAAATACCTTCTTTATTAATTTCTTCAGTACCCACTAAGAATTGCATCCTTTAGTTATCAGCATATTCAGCAAATTCGCCATTTATACCAGTTTATTATTTAGAATTATTTTATTGAATTATTTGTTAATACAACAAGCGTTAATAATCACACGTTAAACATTTCCCAAAATCTGTTATTCTTGGTATTAACAATACATAACTTTTAACATTAACATTATTTGATGTTGTTTATTGTTTCCAGCCTTATTTTGTGGAACTCCATAATCATGAAATAAATAAAGATTAGTAAAAGTTTCACAGCTATAAATATAATAGCTGTGAAACTTTTACTAATCTTTATTTATTTCATGATTATTTGATGTCCCTATTAATATGGCCAGATACTGTAGTAAGTTCTAGAACAAAGTTGTATATGACTTTTTTGTTCCTTTTAATGCCTTTTATCACCCCTTAAAATTAACGCGTCGTATCTGCTGCCACCTTGTATACACATTCATATTCTACTACCACACGATGAGCGTGTTTAATTAACTCGTTGTTGACTGATGACTAATCCCCTCCCTGCGCGGCGGTACTTTATATACCGTGTACAAGACTGTTGGAAACGCGCTGGAATCTTCTTTGAACATTCAAATAACTGTCGATGCGTCATACATTCCGCCGCCAATCTCGATTGTTCACCGGCATTGCATAGGGGTTTCACCCGTTCTTTACAGTATAAATTATTTTCTGTGTTTCTCGGCAGGCCATGTCATCTGAACTTAGAAATCTTAAATGAAATGATTACTGTTTTAACATTTTTGTAAATATCATTGAATGTGCTTTTCAAAAGTTGTATATTTGTTGTTTCTTTCAAACGGTTTTTAAAGTATTTCAGATTTGAGAAAGAAAAATATTTACTTTTACTGTTACCTCATAAAATGCACCGACATTCTTGATGAGTTTTAGCGATGTGGAGAATTCTATACGCCACTTTGGTGTATGAGTACATAGCCAACTAGAAATAGATAATTGACTTTGAAGCCTGCCTACAAACCTGGTTGGACGGAACTGTATAAATTCGCATTTGCAAGAATATTATTAAGGGGATTAGCGAAACTGTGCTGATTGAATGAAATATCAAATATTTCACTAGCTTGAAGCAATCTCTGCTTAATGAATGAATCCAAAACAAGAAAAAAGAGTCGGTCGACGAATCAGCGAAGCATATCGAATTTTTTATCTTTCTTTAAAAGTTTACTCTATGGTCCCGCAATTTTAGCATATTCTGGAACAAATTAGTAAAATGTTCCAGTAGGTCGTAAATAACTGTGAACATCTTTCATCGATGTTGATCTTGAAAAATTCTTGATCGCCTTGAGCTGTATTCTCTACTAAATATTCCATATCCTAGATAATCGATTTCGTTCACCATGAAGTAGAGCTTATTACAGTTGCACTCTAGACTATATTCTGACCCTTTAAGGAATAATCTTGATTCTAACTAAGGTTTCTTCATTTCTCACTGATACTATCATATCATCTATGTAGATTACTACTATAGCTTGGTTTACCAAGTCGTAGATATCTTGTTGACATATCGTTGGAATACTGCAGACACAGCAGAAATTGGAACTGCCCTCTAGGCATAATAAAGAACGTATATTTCAGAAATCCTTGCGCAGTTGCACAAGGTAGCATTCATAGCAGTAAATAGTTTTGGTAATTTATATTTTCCAGCTTGTTGTAAATGATTGAAAGTAGGTATCGATATTTCACGATTTTCTGCTTCAACCGTCGACAATTCGCACGTACTCGTAACAATCTGTTCTTCTTCACTGGAAATATGGAGCTAGCATAGTTTTTAATATTCTAATCTAGATATTATAGAATTCTATAAAATGAAACTGAACAGGCCTCACTATACACTTACACTTATAAAATAAATTAAAACAAGGAAATTATTTATAATTTTGTTAAGGGTATGAAGTACAAAGTTCAAATTTTGAAGTTTTGGTGTGAACATATGAATTCATATATTTAATTACCTCCATACTGTAATTTTTTTTTAAATTACGGCCACATTTCTAAGTATTGATAGATTAACAGAAAGAAAATTTTGATGTCATTCATATATTTTTGAAATATTCCAGAAAAGGTACTAGTCCAAGAGCCAGCAACGGGTTTGCTTACAGTATTTTTAACAAGCGTATAACTGTTATGGAAGGTCCCTTTGAATATACTGAGAAGGGAACCCGACGTTTGGCAACCCTGCGGTGGTGGTTTTAGCGCCTTTGCGTTTCTGAAAGGTGGAAAGAAGTACTGAAAAAAATAGTATAACAACAAGTGTGACGCTTTGCTATTTTAAAGTTAATCATCTGTTATATAAATTTAAAAAAAATGACAGACGTGTTTGCGGTTGGTAAGTTTACGCCAGATTTGCATAAAGTTGCATAATGAAGTTTACCATTTAAAGTAAAATAACAGAGCTGGTGTTCAAATATTATTATCATAACACCTTCAGTATAGTATATTTAAAAAGCCAGATCAAAATTGTGGTGGAAACAAAGAGACAGACTATAAAACAGGTTCGACATAAGTGGGAGAGAGATAGCCTTATGCAGACGTGTGAGTGCAAGCCAGACAGCCTTATGCGGGCACCCAGCCACAAGAGCGTGTATGGGCATGATCGTCGATACGCATTTATTCATTTTGGCAACTTTTTCCTAACTTTTAATATTTATTGAATATTTATTTTAATTTTGTGACATTGAAGTTTTTAAATATACTGTCTATGTAAAATGATTTACACTGTTTAATACTCGCTGGAAATAATTTGTTACAATACTAAAAGCTGTTTAAATATTTCCAATTACTGAAGATGAACCTTGAAGGAAATGAGGAAAAGATTAGCCTGATTTCTCGAGAACTCCAAGGGCTACAGAGATTTAACAGATTCGACGTTCTATCTACATTCAGTACTGGTTTACTACTAGATTTACTGTAGACGCTCCCGTGAACGACATTTTGTTAATTCAAAGGCTGAAAGCCTATGATGACCCCGAAGTATTCAGAGTAGGCCTCCTGATGATGGAAAGTCATTTCTGGTACTGGAGCCCCGAACTAGCAGCACTTGCTCCCCGTCCGTGACAACAGGACGAGGTTCTCACCTTGTGCAATCCTTACCTAAGAAGGTAACTGATTTGAACGTCTCTCGTTCTTTCTTCGAGATTTCTGGAACCAACACCAGCTTCCTCAACTCGCAAGTTGAAACCTGGCCAGACCTAAATTCCTACAAAAATGGAGAAACCTTATTGCGAACCCTTACCTGCGTGAACAACCTAGCAGAGCGTGGTGTGAGTTTAATAGCTGCAGCAAGGATGAAGACCAATATCTGTTGCAAATAGTTGCAAATATTGTAGGCTAACTACAGTTTACAACAGTTAAGAACTAAGTGTAGCCTAGTCAAAATATGTTGATCAATGATTTCAGGGTTGTATAGATGAATGTTTTTAATAAAGGTAAATAATTTTAGCGTTTTATTGTCGAAGTACGTAACCTTAATATAGTCTTATATGGATAGAGAAATCAATATTTTTACAGAGCTTGGGAAAAGGGAACTTCTATTCCATCAAGACTAAATTTTATATACGTTATTATACAGACCAGAACTTAAAAAAAAGATTTTTGGGATACACTAATAGATATAGTAACATTAAAAACTTAAATGTCGCAAAATTAAATATTCAATAATCATTAAAAATTATAAAAATAGTCGCTAAAATCATTTCTTACTCTTGAAGTACATGCATTGTGTTTTCATTCATTCATTCATGTGTCTCGGTACATTTTTTCTGTGGAGACAGCCAGCGCTACTTAGCGCTGGATGACCCAAACCCTATTAAACTACGCGATGTAAGAGAGAGAGGTTAGGATCCGAACTTGAATTATTTTTTCATTTGAATTTGTCATTTCGTTAGTTACTAAAGCTTACCCATTAGGGTAAGCAGTTGGCACCTAGTGAATAAATAATGCGTGTCGACGATCATTCCCCATACGCGGTCTTGTATCCGGGTGCCCGCATGAGGCTGTCTCGCTCGTACTCGGGCGTCTGTATAAGGCTATCTCTCCTGCACTTACGTCAAACCTGTTTTATGGTCTGTCGCTTTGTCTCCACCACAATTTCGATCTAGTTTTTTAATTACTATACCACATTTAAGGTGTTATAATAACAATATATAAACCCCAACTTTGTTATTTTACTTTAATTAGTTAACTTTATTATGCAATTTTATGCGAATCTGGCGTAAACTTACCACCCGCGAAGGTCTGTCATTTTTTAAATTTATATAACAGATGATTAACTTTAGCATAGCAAAGTGTCAGACTTGTTATTATAATATTTTTTAGTACTTCTTTCCACCCTTCGGGAGTGCAAGGGCGCTAAAACCACCACCACAGGGTTGCCAGACGTCGGGTTACACTTACAGTATATTCAAAGGGATCTTCCATAACAATTATACGCTTGTTAGAAATACTGTAAGGAATCCGTTGCTGGCTCTTGGATTACACTGGGAATAAAAGGCAGCTATGCTCATCTTTAGGTGCATGCGTTCTGATCATCTATATATTAAATTGAATGTTTTTTCTGAAGTCGTGATTTTTTGAAACTTAATTGTGCGAACAGTTAAATTTTAGGGTGCGTTTTACATAATTAATATAGCGTGCATGAACCCCGTAGTGCTACATATTTCGGCCAAAACGAGCAAAATGACCCATCCCGAGCTAGGTCGGTCGAGAGCGACTTAAGGGCTCTTTCGAATGCTCGCGAAGCGGTTCTTTCTACATACATACGAGTTTACCTCTAATACAAATTCAAGTTTAGTTAGTTATTATTATTAATATTATCATAATACTTTAAAAGCAGATGCTCGGCATAACAGATTTTCAAAAATCTGAATTAGCAGATTTTTTAGACAACTTACTCTGTACCGGCATTGTTACTAAGCACTGTGCAAAATCTGAGGATAATCCTACACGCCACTTTTTTGTTAGAAGTATAATCGCAAAAATTAATTAATCATTGAGCGGTGGCACCCTCGCTATGGCAACTCAGTTCCCCTCATTGTCAACGCACAAAATCTCAGATTTTAAAACATATTTACATGCGTAAATAAATTAATATTAAGTGTTGATTAATTAACATTAATCAATTAATAAGGGAATGTACGGTAATTAGTAATTGTAAAAAATCATCAAAAAGTAATAATAAATAAAGTAATACTAAGAAAGAAACAAACAAAAAAGGATGATAAATGACATTCATTAAATAAGCAGACAACGTCAACAGAGCAAGGCTCCGTGGATAAATGGCTGGATCTCAGTCTAGCAACCACGATTCAAATCCCATGCAGTTTGTACAATTTTTTTAATAAAATATTTAATATATTTCATGAACAATTTTTTTAAATTATCATAGTTATAAAAAAGAATAATTGCATACAATTATCCCTTAATTTTATAGTCATTGTTTAAACTACATAATATATGTATAATATTTATGTTAATTAAAAAAAACTAATTGATTATACATTATTACCATATTAGTATTTAATTGTAAGTTATTCTGTTTTATAAATATATAATTAAAAAAAAGGTTTATTTATGAAATATACTAAATATTTTATTAAAAATATTGTACGAATTGCATGGAATATGAACCGTGGTTGCTAGTCTGAGATCCGGCCATTTATCCACAGAGCCATGCTCTTTTGATTGTTTCTTTCTTAGTATTAATTTATTTATTATTACTTTTTGATGATTTTTACAATTACTAATTACTGTACATTCACTTATTAATTGGTTAATATTAATTAACCAACAATTAATATTAATTCATTTACGCACGCTGTTAGTGGTATCAAAAAGCTCAAGTATGTTTCTCTAAATATATCCCTCTACAAAAATAATGTGTGGTGGGCCTTGTTCGAGAAGTTCACCTGTCGTTGTCCCCTTACCGCTGCCCCCCAAGCAGATGGTTCGGGACTGTTTAAATATAGCCTTAAACAAGTAACTTGGGTTCTGGCAGGGTGTACAAAAATATGTTAACACAATTTGCTAATTATAAATACTATATGCTTTATTTATATTTATTGTATATAATTTGAATTTTAGAAAAAATAATAAGTATATTATTGTATATGGATGCAGTTTGCAGGGGCGCCTCCAGACACTAGGCTGGGACAATTTCATGATAATTTGTAACAAATATTACAACAAAAATACGTTTATTAGAAAATGTTCGTATATAGTATATTAATTGTAACTTCATTTGGCTTCCCTAGAATCTGGCTGCCCGTGTGCCGTGCACACCGTTGGGGACGCCCCTGGCACTTTGTTTACTCTTTTCCTACTTTGCATTGCAAGATTGCAGCTAATATTTTTAACTTAATAACTTGATTGAATTGCAGGACATAGATGTATCTGTATGTAATTGGTCACCCGATGAAGCACGCCTTCCACCGTTTGTCCCAAGTGGTCAATACATGGCAGAACTACAAGCACTATATAAGAATAGCGAGTTATATTAACATTGCAACGAAAATCTTAAAGAAGACCAAAAAATATAACGTCGATATTCATCTGGCCTTTATCGATTTTCAAAAAGCCTTCGACACGGTTGGAACAAGGTAGATTTCTTGAAGCTCTTGATAACTGTAGTGTGTGTCTTCGAAAGAACGACAATTTGAATTAAATTTGACGAAGACCTCACTACTAATAAAATTCCAAAAGGTCGAGGAATACAGCAAGGTGATACTCTATCATCAAAAAAATCCACGTCGCACTGTGGTGTAAAAGTCGAAAAGTCGGCCCATCGCGTTTATTTCAACTAACACTGCTCGCCAACATACCGTTCTTTACCAATGTTTGAACTGTTTTGTAGGAATAACAACAATTAAAATTGAATTTCCACTTGTGCAAGAAAAAACCTGGATACCATTTAGTTTTTGTTTAATTATATTATCTAAAGAATATTACGTTGCAGTTTTTATGTTAAATTTTAAATTAATTATAAATTGCAGTAGTAACTTTAAAAAGTACGGTCGAGGGGAGTCTGAAATTTTCAGGAAATCTTCACCAAATATGATTCTCTTGGATGTATACATTAGAATGCAGGAATCGACGGTAATCGAAACTTATGACAGATTATTGTAAAAATTCCAAAAAAAAACTCATAATCTTCGTACCTATATTTAATACATTGTAATAAATACAAGCGGAATAACTGTAACATAATCTAAAATCTAAATCCATATTTTCAACTGGCAAATTAACTCTTCTGTTTAACAGGGGTTACATTTAATCAACGCGCAAGTGTACTCACTTTAAGCGCTACAATGAAATGACCTAGTACGGGGGTGTTATTTCAGTACGTGGCTATTTATCAGTTACAAGGTCGTGCATAAAACACCTGACATATAATTTAAGAACTCCAAGAACTTGATTTTCTACCCTTATTTGTAAGTTTTACACCAGTGTGCGTAGTGCTTTTTAGAAATAATATCGAAGAGCTAAAAACAATGATCATCGAACTACAACATGCTTACAGTAAGATTGGATTAAAAATAAACACCGCCAAAACCAAGATTATGAGCCCAATTAACAGTAATCTAGAAATAAATAATGAAACAATAGAAAATGTAGACCATTAAGTTTATCTTGGACATGCCCTAAGACTAGGAAAGGAAAATCAAACGACGGAGAGCACAAGAAGAATCAGCCGAGCTTGGGCAGCCTTGGCAGACTAAATCGTTTCTTCAGATATCATATACCTTTATGTTTAAAGAAAAAGTATATGAATCATGTGTGCTGCTCGTTGCTGTACATGGTACAAAAACGGTGACTTTAACGAAGAACAGCAAATAACACAAAGAGTCATGGAACGTAGAATTTTAGGAATAAATCTAACAGGTAGGATAAGAAAGAATTATAAGATAGAACATTATGGAAAGAATGGCGAGATTAAAGTGGAAATGTGTGCCAAATTTAAAATATTTACGAAAAACGCATTCTTGCATTATCAAGTTGTTTACATAATGGCCTGTTCTGACCAAACACATTTGACCGATTATATAAAATTAATAAATTATGTTTATGCACTGATACATAATAATGAGACTAACTATTATTGCTAGACTCATCTAAACACAAACATCTCTTGATGGCCGGCGAGCCTCTTTATGGCCTGACGGACATAAAAAACGTCAATTAAACGTCAAAGCTATTTCTTGTAAAATTTGATTGAAATGAAAGTAAGCTGAAACTAAATATTTTGGAATACTTGTATTTCAAGTATAAGCACAACAGCTTGATGTAGCTACGTACTCATTTAATTATATTTTTTATACAATAATAGATTTGAGATAAAAACATAATCTGTGCATAAAATAGTGTATGTATAGCGGGCGTAACTTGCTTTTCTGACCTTACAGCCTTTTCCTAGCCACCCTCGGCTAACGTCTTGAGCAAGACATAACGCTTCCGGACCTAAACGACTCTTTACGTCCTTAATACACAAATAACTATTGTAAGTAGTTATGTAATTATGTATTCCTAAGTGTTCCTAAACGATAAAACGATGAGTTAATTACTATCGCAACAAGGCGCAACAATAAATAGAAATCACAATCAGGAACAGCTGTAACTTCGAAAAGTAAAAAAGACCAGCATGTAATACTGTGTTATTGTGTTGAAAATAATTCCAGACAAATAAGAATTAAAAATTTCGGTTATAACTTTAAATTTTATTTAACCACTCCATTATTCAACTAATTCAACATTACGAAATTCAACGTAATCGTTAGTCATTACCTTCCCTGAGTTTATAAAATCTTTAAACATATTTTTGTTATTGGATCAACATCCGGCTTTTTGATGACAATGCAAAGCGAATTCAGTAATGGTACAGGCTACACGGGATAATTTATTTTTATTATCACTGACCTGGTTCATTTGAAACTAAACATTGGTTCAAATTTCTAAGTAAAGGTTTTATGAATTACCCCAAATCAACTAAAAGCATACAAGATTTTATTCTTCACGAAAAAACGTTCGAGTATTAAATTAATTGTTATTTATAATTGCTGATGTTGCCAGAGACGTTGTTTACATTTATTTTGAACGTAATGTCTGCGTCTAAGAACAAGCCCAACGCTAATCGGGGGTTGCAAATGATAATGCCCTTTTATAACGCCCTGGTTGTTACTGACTTGGTTATATGGTTTGTACCACAGTTATAAACAACAAGCAATATGCAAATAAAAAATAGATAACTTTATTTGTGCCTTCTATGTACCTTCTATGTAAATGACATTTTATAGGCATTTATGGTAACTAAATGAACATCATCTACATCCAGAGCCCTGTAAATTTTTACAGACTTTTAAATGAGACCTGTAAAGCCTTACAATGTTCATCATCAAAACGCTAATGGAAATTAATTTCTTGTTTAACCACAACACCGCGACAACGTCTACCTATAAATTGTCCTGCCGCCTTCGATTACAAAATGTCTTTTTATGAAAAATATACAATAAATTGATCAAAAATGCTGTGTCAGGGTGAACATAAAACTGTACGCAACACGTACGTGCTTTGCAATTAATCTTTACTGGGCTCACTGGATTATGGGGGCTAGCTCTTTTGTCGCTCGCCCACAAACTTTCCAGCTCGCCTGTAAAGATTAATTTACAAAGCATTACTATCGCAACGACCGACCTTATACCGAATTTAAATCATAAATTAAATATTCAGTATCTAATCAATCAGTATACCATAATAGGTAGTGTATGATTAAAATAGCAATTATAATAATTATAATAAAGTGGCCTAGACCTAAAGTTTTTTCCTGGTCTGGTCTGATAATTCAGCACGCCCCTGAGTGGAATAATAATGTGGCCAAGCGATTTAAAGAAAGTGAACTACGGTGGTTAGGGACATTTTTCTGAGAAAAATAATCCCTAGACAAATGAAAAGTGTTTATTTTTATAGCATATAGCAAAAAATCTTGATGCTATCTCTATTAGTAAACAAGAAAACATAAGTTCACTATTGTTTGATTTAAATCTTAAATAAAACGTTTTTGTCTGAAAATTAATAGCATATGAACCGCAAGGTTTCTTTTGAATACTGATTAACTCCCAGCTAGTCAGATTTCCTTAGCATGATTGATAATCCCATGCCTCTTTGAAACACAAAAGTTTTCTGATTGATATGATGGAATCATAAAATTCTAATCCTAAAATTGATATAAACATAAATAATTTCTTTTTGTTGCAGCTTATTTTCCAGTGTTTACCGCTTAATAACACATGAAATTAAAAACTAATATTATAAAGTATTAAGCAACATTTAAGTTAGTATTCATTAACAATTAACTGTACTAATCTTTACAAAGGGGTAAAACTTTAAAGGTTAGGTACGTAGTATCGTGGCCAAACAAGTAACTACATCAGAATTGCCATTGTTCACAAAGAATTTTTAAATCATGCTCAAGTTTTTATATTAGTTTTGATTTGACAAAGATGATGACAAAGTACAAAAGAAAACGACTACTATTAAAATATATTCCTTTTGCACTAAAAACTAAATGTAATATTTCTTGATAATTTCATTGATGTTTCTTACTTCAAACCCAACAACCCGATACCGGAAGTATACAATAAATCACATATTGAAATATTCCAATCGGGTATATCCATGAAAAATTGTCTTATGGGATTTAAGGTATGTTAGTCTTCTCGTACTTTAGTAACCGAATTCTCTGGAAATATATATCATTTACAATCAAAGAGAAATCCCTTTCGCCTTCCGGAAGATTGTTCACATTTCATTAAACATTCTCACTGGAGTTATAAATTTTATTTTAGGGTGTTTTTAAAAGGAGTCGACTTTTCAGATTTAACTTAATAAAACTCAAATTAAAAAGTTAAATCTTCTGCTGGCTTTATTATACATAAGCAATGTGGTTTTATTTACAAAATCATTGATGCTTATAACGGAGGTTCATTTAAATAATAACGAAAGCCATTAAAACCAGCGAGGAAATTAGCAGAAATAATCAACTTAATCAGAACATCTGCGTCAACCACAAAATAGATGATAAAACATGATTAAGAATAAACTCAATTAACATTTATAAAAGGGGAAACTTTAGCAATATCTTCAGAAAATATGGAACACTCGACGTAGTACCTTTTTGTACGCCTAATCTTGCCAACTATTCAGGTGAAATTTTAGCAAGTCATTAATTATCTTTTGAGGAGCTTTTGCTTAAAAGTTCAAGGTTCTACTTTCATAGTGAATATTATAACCTCGTTACCATTCTTTAAATTTAATTTTCTAATAATAAGAAAATAATTAAATTTTCCTTATTTTTTTTTCACATAAAGCTTGGAAATTTACGTTAATTCTAGACAAATTGAAAAAATAATTCCTACAGCCTGAA
The DNA here is from genome assembly GCA_929113105.1 of Agrypnus murinus. Lineage (NCBI taxonomy): Eukaryota > Metazoa > Arthropoda > Insecta > Coleoptera > Elateridae > Agrypnus > Agrypnus murinus. Next base: position 120,667,269 of record OV816031.1, read on the forward strand.
AACATCGAGAGTGTTGGCCATTTGTAATTTCCGCTACATTAACTTTACAACTTTACACGTCGTGCGAATTCGTATCAAGTCGTAAACCTAACCTCCGTGAAGCTTTCAGGATATCAAATGTAAAGCTGCTTTTTCTAAGTAAAATTGTTATGGTAATTTCAGGAACCTATTTGTGGATCGCATTTTCAGTTTAGTGTTAACCACAAAGATTAATAGGAATAACGCATAAAATTTTCGCACTTACTATTTGCTCTTACATTTATTAACAAAATAGTTCTACTATGCCTAGGAAATTTGTAATTAAGAAGAACCAAATATTCAATGTTACATACATATTGTAGAAATTGTAACGGTAGTATATCTGCAAATTGCTGTCTGAAAATGATGTGAATATATCAGTTTGCGAAAGTTTGTAAAGTATAAAGACCGTAACAAAGACCTCAACCTTTCTGTCTCTTCTTCTTTGTCGGTATTGTACCTTTGTTCTTCTATTTCGAATTTTATTGCATTTTTATGTATCACAGCTACTGCAAGCAATTTATATCTTTCCATTTAATCTGAACTTTCAATTTTTATTTTCACATGTACGTTTATTTTCTTCGTTTACTAATTAAACACTTTTAAAAAAATTAATTTTGAAAAAGTTTGTTAAGATACATATCAGAAAGCTTTAGAGTTTTATTATTTCCTATCCTTGAATATTTTCTTTTAAAAATAGACTTATTTAGAATAAGAATGATTAAATAAAAAAAATGCAATTCCAAAGAAATATCAAAAATTAACACAAAATTATATTCTGGAAAAACATTTTCATCGAGAAAATTTAATAAAAACGTGGACGATATAAAAATGCATAACTACTGTACTATTAAAAATGCTCCCTATCAAATTATTACACTAAAGTAATTTCTCAGACATAATAATTAAGGCCAATAAGTATTAATACATAAGATGGACATTTTTATATTTCTTACTGTTTAGCTACTTTAGTTAGAATGGAACAACGAGGACACAAATTAAATTCTCAATCCAAACAACCAATGAACTACGAAACAAAATAAATCAATTAACAAGTAAACTACTTACCTAGAAACTTTTAAATTTTTGGGTATTTTGGAAGTTTTCCCAGCAGACACTTCACATTGAGAAACAGCAGACGCCATGAACCTGCAAAACATTAAAAGTAAGATCTTAAAGTGAATAGTTCAAGATAAATTTTATATAATTGAAATCAGGTTTGGAACTAATGTATAACTAGTACATAATATTGAAACGTTCTTTTTAAAATAATAACAAAATGCTGTTTAAATCGTCTATTAATAAAGAAAATATTTACACTTAACACACACTAATTTAATCTTAACTAACTACAAAACACAATTATAAACTAACTATTAACGAACTATTTATCTTTAATCACAATATTTATTTCGTGCTATTTACACACGCACACTTATATTCTATTTAGATATTTATCTATTACAACTTGCGTCTACTAACACGTCTAATTGCTCGCAGTTGACTAATTCCTCTTCCGTATAAGACCGCGTTTATATACAGCATACAATCTTCTAGAAAATGCACTAGATTCTTGCACTAGACTCATGCACTCTCGAACATTCGACGGCGGCTCTCAGAGGGCTGATTACGTTCATTACAATATGTACTATATTATGTTGTTACATAACAGATTTTTTGGTAACATTTAAATTGTATTTATTTTAATGGAAATTGAAACTCAATTTTATTTTTAATAAAAGGTGTAATCCTATTGCCACCTATTGGGAAAATCGTTTATTTACAAAATAAATAAAATCAAGAAATCTTTATACATGCTTGAAAATTGATAAACTAGTTTTCTTCTAATAATTTTTTCCTCTCTCACTCACTTCCTTTTTGAAATTTGGAAAAGATAAAACGTTTTTGTGTGCATGGCTGATGAAGAGGGTAAAGGAATAATTTTAAATTTCCATCCATCGTGTTGGGGATCAAGAAACCCCTAATATCATCATTATAAGTGGACGCCAGTTTAGTCCACCAATCTTTTGAAGTGTGTATTTTTATGGGGCCAACATTTGTACTTGAAAAGGGATTATTGCCATCACATTGTTTTATTATCATTTTTTTTAAAGAAACCCTTTTGGATTAGAAGGTAGGCTTTTAAACTAATTCTCTAGTTAAAAGTATCTTGATAGATTTGTTTCTGCATTTTAGGGTTCTTCTTTTTGTCCCCTATTTCTCCCTTTTTTTATGAAGAGGTTGTTTACACGATTGGAGAAAAATTGCTACGGTTTTATGCCGTGAATTTTGCTGTAAGAAGGCTGTAGGGTTATGCTCTGAATTTTCCTGTCGGGAAGCTTGGTTATACCATATATTTACCCGAACTGGCGGTTCCATACTGGATATAAGGAAATCTCTTATCGCAGGATTGGAGCATCTCAACTTGATTATCGGAAGACTGTACAGGTCAGTCCGTTTCATATTTAATTATGTAAAGCCTACAAGGGGCAACCTGAAAAATCAAGAAGAAAAAAGATCAACAAGAATTTGTAATTTGTCTTGTATTTTGATGTTCAGTTAATTATTCAGACTGTAACTTGGAATTTAGAATTTGTAGGTGTAAAACGAGAACTTTGTACCGAAAGTGTTGGTATTGGTCAAGTGTTATTCAGAGCTTATTAGACAACGCTAGCCTTAGTAAACATTTCGACGGGTCACACCTATAGTGGAATGAAAATTGCCACCGGTCATAAATACATTTTCAGTATAACTCAGACAGTCCTCAATGGATCGAAAGCAATGCGTCTAATTATAGACACTGAAATTTTTCAAGAACTGTGTATTCTGATGTTTTAGGCGTGATTGAAGATACTCTACTAAATTTTCTAATTGCAGTTTTGCAATCCGAATTGCATAAAGTAACCTATACTCTCAGCTCTCTTAACAAATGAGTTTTAATACATTCTTATCTAATAAAAAAAATGTAGAGATGCTATACAAGTGGCATCATCTCTACAAAGTGATTGTGTCAATCCGCGGTAAAGGAAGGAATCCCATAAAAGGTGCTAGTAAAAAATCAGTTAAACTAAGAAAAACTAGCAACTTCCTTAGGCACTGTAATAGTCTGCGTTCAGATTTCAGTCAAAATATTACTGGCGTTCCGAAACAAACAATTTAGGAATTTCCAGTACCACGCACAGTGGAACGAAATCGGACTTTTGTGATCAAATGCTTAAATTTTTTGTATTACTCGATCAAATTAAGTCAAATTTTGCACATACCGGCTAGAGAGCCTTGTTTATGACTTCACTAAAAATTAGGGTGTTTGTGGCTATTAAGGTCTTGCTTTTATTCGTTTATTTCTAAATAAAAAAAGAAATGTAAACGCAAAAAGGACTTAAATGAAAAGTCGCCGTTATATTTTTTGTGAACAAACAATCTACTTTTTAACTAATTAACTTTAAATTATCTTTACAGTCAAAACGTGCTTTGCGGTTAGTTGTCGAGGCCGATGGAATGAACGAAATGAAAATGTGCCCAAAGTAAATTTTACTTTTATACGTAATTATAATTTATACACATGGGCTAAGTAGTTAGTCGTAGATGAGTTAGAAAAAATAAAACCGTTCATAGTTGTCCAGTAGAACAGAACGCTTGGATTTAATAAAAATATAAAACGCAATTTATATACTACACTTAAACTTTAAACTTTAAATGTTACTCATTTATACATCGGGCAGATTTTTTGTTTGAAATCACTTTATCTGCATGTTATTGACTTATACAACAACATATCCTTAAATTTGTAGCGACATCGTTCAGTTTCAAATGTAATTATTTTAAGGCAATTGATCTTTTCGATAAATTCTGAATATTTACATTATTTTTTATAAGTCTGTAACATTTACCAAAAAAGATTATTTTAATTCCTATCATTTGATCAGTTTTTATATTAAAAGACGTTCCACAATGCGACGTGATCCCGGACAGTATTTTATGATAATAAGCAAACAGTTCTTAAATACTAAAATCAAACAGTATCAATCAAGTTTAAATTATCCAAAAATAACTCTGATAGGTATACGTGCAATTTCTGCAGAAAAGGTACCTTTAAATTAAACCTTGAAACTCTGCAAAGACAACAAATATTAGCAAGTCAAATAAATTAACAAAATGTTTGCATATTTAATTCATTACCCAAAAATAGAAAGAAAGAATTTTTAGACAGTCTAAAAATGAGCAAACATTTGTGTATGGAAGGATGTTGTGTATTTTGTCTTTTTGATGTACCTATACTGGACCCGATAATGCACTTGATGTTTTAGAGATGCTGCTCTAAGGATAGTATGAGTAGATAAGCAAAACCCAACGTTCTAGAACAAAATACGTAGCGTAAAGAAAGAAGCTTAAAAGAGAATCCTGCATTAATTAACAGGTTATCACCATAAACTACAGCATGGCGAAAGTGGTGGTATGATCAGCTTCAACAAAAAGGGATGGAATTGCTTCTTGTAATTAGGAAGGTCTTCTTATAAAACAAGTTTTATTACAAATAACTCTACCCTTGTTACTATAACCCCTTCTTGTGTATCGGAAACTTCACCCACTTGAAACCCAAACGAGATCCACAGGAAATAATTAACCAATTTAAAATCCTCAAAGAGGAAAATTATAATCAATACAAGTGAGTAAAGCGCAACATTACTTCTTTCTAAAGAATTTACAACTAAACTGATAAAAGGTTATAATTATCCTTGGCAAATTAAAAAAAAACAGTGATCAGAAAAATTTACCAATAAAGAGTCCCAAACTGAAATATAACCATATATGGAATAACCAATAAAAATGTCTGCTCAAAAGCATGATCGAATTAAGGAGGAGCAAGATTAATTATAACACAATAGAAAAACGCCTTTTAAGAAAAAAATTTACGTTAAACAGTGAAGTGAAATCGAACTGGGGAAAAGCCAGAAAATACGGTAATAACGTATTCTCGCTTGATGTTTGCCCTAGGGAAGCAAAGCACTTCTTCGCCAGGAATTGAAAGATTCTATTTTGGGAATTGGAAAAAGTGTTTTTGTGGGTTTTCAATCATTAAATGTAACATTTTAGTGAAACTTCACTTTATCGTAATGATTATTTATTGTCTTGAGTTTGGTTTATTGTATTGCCTTAGAAAGTTCCTTAATAAAAATGATACTTTTTTTGTTTGCCTTTGTACTCAAGTAAATGGCACATTAACAAAAAACTTTCATATAATTTGTTCAAAGTATTTCGGTGAAGGTATTGCTCTCTTCTTTCTTTTAAGAAAGCTGTGAGTCAATCTTGGTTTTTGTAACAATTTAATGTAAACTCGTTTAAAGAAGGTTTTTGCCCTAGGCTTTGTTCTACCTCGAATTCCGTTGTTTTTGAGACCACTCCCTTGGATAAATTATAATTGCATAGTCAATACGAATGAATGAATTTTGGATTAACTTGGTTTTCAACAATTGGACGGCTTAGAGAATTATAGGGCTTCAAAAATAAATTTGAAGATTTGAACCGAACCTTTCAATGGCTTGTACGACGAATTGTTTCAGTAATTATTAATATGGTTATTTTTGTTATTAACTAAAAAAACGTATCTGATAGTCTTTAAGTTATTTTAATTTATCGCACAAAAAATATTAAGATTATTTAACACTAACTAAAAAGTGAAAATTTATAAAAAAGGAAAATTAAGGGAAAATCATAATATTCAAGGTTAATGATTTTAATTGCAAAGTAAACTTTAAGTGTAATTCTATTTTAAGTAAATAAATATTTTAAACAATTTAGATTAACCTTTGTAATACTTCTAATGGAGTAAAGTAAATATGTTTATATTTTATTTACTTTTGATATAAGAATTTGATCGTTGAATACTTCTTCTAAAAGCCTTTGAAATATTTTTTATTGATATTTTTATGAAATGTAGTTACTTGGCAAATCATAGTTGGTTATTAAATCTATATCACTAGCAGTATTTAAACCAAATCCTGATTGATAGTTTTTTATTGATTGTGTGTTTATTTCGCTGTTACTAAAGGTTTGTTCGTTTAACTGTGTGTAATTGTGTTTCCATGGTCGGGGATCTTAACGATAAAACGCAGAATTTTTAATACTATTTCTAAACAAGTTGGCGCTCATATGTAACTCTTGTTCTATTCGAATCAAATAACCTTTCAATTTTCCCTTGCCTAAAAGTAATTGTAATGAAAACATGTCTTAGCCGGAATTTGGCTAACTTAGTCGTAGTGTTTATTAAACTTTTAAAATCAGTTGACTTTATTTAGATTTTTTGACGGATTGTATAGATTATACATTCTGGCTTTCAATCGTGAGACATTAACTTCACGGGTACATTTTGATTGTTGCAAATAGTAGAAGAAAAGTTTAGTCAAGACCGGAACATCTGCATCTATAAAAACATACAAAATAATTTTGCATTATAAAAATAAAAATTAAGTGGGATAAATACTACAATACATAAAATGACGCTATAAAAACCCACAATCATAATGAGATGTGTGTAATTCAGGTGCTGTTTGTGAATTACATCTACATCTTACATCTCATTATAATTGTGGGTTTTTATAGCGTCATTTTATGTATATGCATGTATCCTCAAGATTAGAAGAGAATGTCGATTGAGAGGATGATGACTTTTTTGAAAATTTTCAAGGTTATTATTGCTTGGTTGCTATGAATGTTGAAGATGTAGCTACCCTAACATTTACTACTTATTACAGTGTTTAAAACTTCTAAACTAGCAAGTTATATTTCATAATTCTTATCGATATCATGTAATGACTGTTTCTATTCCGTTATTTAAACTGTGAACCAGGACTCAACTAATCGCAGTTTTAATTTATTTAAGCAATTGCCAGGATTCGTATTTTATCAATTTTTATTTAACTACATATAATTATTTATCTAATTCGCTACATATGCACGTTACTTTTTAAAAGTGATAGACTAAATGGTATATATTATGAGTTAACTAATTAAATTGAATTGGCAAAAGTATCATAAAATAACTCCATAATTTGTGCAACATTTACGTTTATATTAATGCACAAAAAGCATCATGCATCATATTAGAAAAGCTTTTTTAACTTTTCAAAAAATTTTCATTTAAATCACGCATAACAGGGAATTACCTATCGTAAGTACATTAAAAGAACAAAAACAACAAAACAAGGAAATGACTTTTTATTGATATTCCTTATTAAGATTCGTTGAGCTTTAAGATCGCTTGCATGGGAAACAAATTAATCACTAAAAATGGTATTCAATTCGCCTTTTGAAGCTATTACAGCTCGAAGTGACAAATTGCAGCATTTGATTAAAAATTGCACTTGTCATGAGCAATCTGCAGTTTCCCACTTATGTTTTCTACGTGGAATATTTATCGGTTCTGATTCATTGCGTTTAATGTGCAATTTTAAAATAAAATAACAGATATTGCAGCAGATGTGGTAGTAACCAGGAATTTCGGCGTCATACTAGAAAAGTAATGCAATTTAATTTTCCCATCTAATGTTCAGTGTGTTTCAATAAAGGATAGGTAAATATTTAAGAAGGTTTTGACCCTTCACACCTTTTGGAGAGTTGATCAAATAAAGTTCCTTCTCGTTTATCGTATCGACATTTTCTATTAAACTGCGTTTGTATTGCTTTCTTAACGAGTTTCTAATTTTCTATGCTTTCCGGAATTTTTTTTCAGTGATATACTCACTGGAGTTCAATACTCAAAGCACTTGATAAAATTGATGGAATCTCATTTAGAGCCGAGTTATTTCACTTAGGACTAGACAATATAAATCAAAGTCAAAGAATTTATCTTCATCTTAGTGCAGACCTAACGCATGCAGATTGCCTTTCAGCCGAGATTAATTGTTTGATCCCTTATACATGGGTATTCGATTAGGTGAAAATTCAACAAACAGATTATCTTGTCTGAGTGAAAATGTTTTGTTTTGCGACATATTCCCATTCAACAGTTTCATTTACACTTTGTTTTGTCAGGATGGTTAAGAGTAGTATTATTATTCATTTGTTGGTATTTGTTATTGTCAACGGTTTTAAGGGTTTCCACTGAAGCTTAATGGCGGTTTTGCAACAATCCAAAACCTGCATCTGACAGCATGTTAGCCAGAATAACTCCATTAAACTACCTTTACACTAAATTGCAACTTCATTTAAATTTAATGGAAAACACATTGAGTTTTTGCACGAAAAATGTACGGAATTATGTTGTCCATTACAGATCATTATTGGCACTTTTAATAATGATTGATTTATAATCAGACTTTGGAAAAAAGCTTTATTAAAAAAGTTTTCGGTTCTGGCTTTGTCATCATTTGAGCTCAGAATGAACTTGATTAAAACTTTCATAAAAAATCTTTTATGTATAACAAACAGTAAATGTCTTAAAAATTTCCTCTTATTTCTTACCTATCTTTCAGGCTTAATTCTAAGCTTCCTAATAAATACAGCAAGAACCAGCTAATTGTCACATTAATTCTAGATGGTAAATGAAAAGTAAACAATTTCAAACCTTTTACAGAAAGAAGTTAAAAATTCTCAAAGAAGAACTGAGGAAAACTAATTTTCTTTTCTAAACGTTTACTCTGTGAAAACTTTCGTTCATTTAAATTTCTTATTCTAGAAATGTATTAACACCTGCAGAGAACAGAACTTGGTTTTGAAAAGAAAATAAATTTTCGTACTCTGGATGTTGTTCTTGGTTAAATTACATTTTTTAATATTTCAGATTTAGGAAACAAGGGAAAAAAATGTTGAAAATTTAAATATTTATTATTCCTTCATCAAAAATAACTATAAAATAAATTAGTAGGTATTGTTAACTTATTTAGTCAGTAAACTGACATTTATTAATAAATAACAAATCTAACAGCATTTATGACACGGTCGGCATTTATTTTTTAAGAAAGTTTTTAAAGTTTGCTGTTGATACAAGTAAGTAGCCACAAACCGTAACATACATACTTCTCATAAACTAGGCCATAATTTCCGGGTTGGAGGTCTTGACATTCTTGCATTGAAACTACGAAGTTTAAGTCAACTATAACACAGTCCGAAACCGGAAGTTGTCCTGCAGAAGATCTCTGGAAACCTAACTGCTTGTTTAGTTCTTCTTAACAATGTTTGTTCTGTTATTGCTGTAATCTGTTTCTTATTGAAATCATACTTTAGTGAAATTAATCTGAAGAACTGTTCATAATTATGGTCAGTGAATGAATTGCATTAGAATATTAGACCTCGGATAAATTTTATTTTAAATTTTAAAACAAAACATTTTTTAACCTAGGCGACAGACAGACAGTTTAGTGCCTTTATTCACACGCAATTAATTATCGTCTTACTATCGTTTGAATAGTAAAAATATTCATTTCAGATATCGTTAGAAAGGGCTAAAAATACAAAAATTTAAGATTTTTACAACACCAGAATTTGAGAGCTCAGAGCACTAGATTATGCTAGAAAACGCTTTAGGCGGTTTATCTCGTAATTTTGCAACGTGTCAAATCGATTTTGGGGGGGGGGTATAGCAGTAGTTTTTTTGAAGGTTTTGAACGACGTATTTACACCCCGTAAGGTTTGTTAAACGATTGCATTTACCACGTTTTAAGTTGCTTTCATGCTTATTCTATGCAGGGTTTATTGATAAGGATAGGGCAGGATTTTTGTAATCTTTAAGCATAACGTGTGAAAATTTCAAATCTATTTAAATACATTTAAAAATGTATTTATTAAAATAATCTTAGTACGGTCCTGTATATTTAAATATATTGTCAGTTTAAAAATTGAAGATTTTATTCAGATCATGATAATGTTTTACGTTAGTTTAGAAAAAGGTTTTCAAGCCATTATTATACAGATAAATGTGTTTTTAGTATCAAAATATCAAGATAAGAATTATTTTCTAGATAACATGACGCGTATAAATGCATTTTAACCAAATTTATGTTTCCGCTATGTGCTTATTTCATGTTTGATAAATAGATTATTCAAAAATTTACAGGTAAAAGCAAGTCTGGTCTGTTTTTTATCAGACCTCCCGTGAGAAAGTATTCTTTCGTCTCAATAAAATAAAATTAAGAATATTATAGAAGGATTTTTTCTTATTGGCACAATTTGCGTCACTTTGGATTTTGATAGGGTAGTTATTTCTCCTTTTTTACAAATATTAGCAAGAAAATACAAAACTACAGCTACAAAATTAAAAGTAGAATATGGTACGGTCTGAGAAGTGCAAATAAATTGTATCCGATATCGTTTACTATTATTATCGTTCCGTTTACAGTACCAGAAAGCTTATGTGCTTTATATTACCATTAGTCTTTCCTGTTAATAAAATTAACAAATAATCTAGCGTTAGTTAAAAATTAGTGGAGGAAATTCAATTTTGAATTGAAATTGAAAGTTTAGCTCTTTGGTTAACGAATTTATAATTAAAACAGTTTATCGTTAGTTAACTCTAAGTTAGTTAAACCTCTACCCTACCCCTGACTGATAATTTGTCAACAGAAAGAGATCTCCGTCGGTGCATAAATAAGTACAGTAAGTATCGTTCTTGGTTTTCAGTAAGTAATGTTTAAATACTTAGAATGTTACAATTGACACTCCATCGTAGGTCTTCATTTTTTTAAACGTTACATAAGCAAATAATCATACTATTTGGGATTTTCTCTTGGAATTCTTTCATGGCTGGCATTAGTAAGTATTCTGCTCGATTCGTGCCTCCGATACTTGTTGAACCTGCATCTTAGAGTAGCAGTCTAACACATTTAGAATACAACAATTGTGAGTTACATTAGGAACATTCCTGTATATGAATCTTGTTTAGGTTTTAATTAATAATTAGTACAGCATTTTATTACTCATATTATTATGCAGTAAATACTGTATCATATGTTATATATTAAATAACTAATTTAATGTTTAGCTCACATTTCCTTTTTTGATGTTCTTCTTTTCATTATGGCATTTTTTATTAGAACACCATATTTTTTATTTTATAAAATTAAAAATGCCAAAACGCATGAAAAATAATCTTTACAGTTGGCAAGATGTTCACTACACTTGTTGACGTCTTCCGCTTCGATCCTTTGATCTATCACCTGCGTAACACACGTTGTCGATTAGTTGCTATTAGGTTTTTCTGGTAAATTGAATACATATAAACAAATGCTTTGTGCATAATTATGCAACCTCACATTAATTCAGTAGTTCAAGTAAATCATAATTATGCTGATTGTGGTATAATTACTTAATTAAGTTAGCCAATGATTGCTAGTTTTGATTATATTCTGTGGCCGAAGCTTTTTTAAAACTTTATTTATTGAATATAATAAAACACATTTATATATTTCGTTTGCAGTCGTAGAATATATTTTATTAATTTTAATTAGGAGAAAACTCTCTTGTTAACATTAATGATACAAATGTATTAATATTACTTTGTCTGTAATTATTTAACGAAGTTTAAGACGAGCTTAAATAATTAAATTTGAATTAACACACTTAACAGAACAATTTTAAAATTCACATTTAAATGACATTAAGCAAAATAATTAATTAAAACTCGAATGAGCCTTTATGTTTTACTAGCAGGACAATTTTAAAATCCACACCTAGTTTAATACTCACACAGGATAAACACTTGTTGAATACTTAATAACGACTTGTGAGTTGGATGAAGATTTATAAAGACTAAAGACTTAATATTAAAACAGAGGTATTTATACCTTATCTGCCTACACATTTCTCATAGTCATAAGAGAATTAATGCTACAGAAGTTCTCATAGAGATAACGTCCACTTATTAGAAAGCTGGTAATTTGATATCGTGAGTTTTATTATCTTAAGCAATTCTCATGTAACATGATCTTATCTATAGTGCGATTCTACGTACGTTACTTGCTATCGTTGAATAATTTAGTTGATATTATATTTTTGGGCTTTGAAATCAGGATATTATAATAATTTTGCTTTTATTCAACTTATTGCTTATTTTTTAGCAAATCATTTTATAACTTCTTTTTGGTCTATTATTTACATGTATTTATAGACGTTTTGTTTTTGCTCACGAAGATTTTAGGTTTAAATAAGTCTTATTGGATATTCTCATGTGCTTGATGTGTTTTGAACTTTACACTTACTGCTGGCGTTAGATTGAAATCGACTCTTGGTACCTATCGATAAGAACATCTGATCTTAGTACTAGTTGGCCCGAAACCAACAGAATTAACTGTGTTGAATAGTTGTTTATTGATTTTAAATAAAACTTTGATAATATATACTTTACTTCATTTAAAAATATTACCTATGTTGGGACTAACCCAATCTATAACCGATAATCATCAGCGCTTGTCATAACTTTTAACTTTGCTTTTACTCTAACCACACCTCTAACCGTAGCACTTATCTAACCTGTAACCCTAGTTCTTAGGTAACCTGTGTCCTACCTGCAGACCTATCGTCTAATTTAAACTTATACTTCTAACCTTACCCCTAACGTAAGTTCTAACCTAACCTCTAACCTTAGGTTTTATTTAACCTAATTTCAAACCTATCTTCTAACCTAATCTTTAATCTAACATCTAACCTAACGTAATTTCTAATCTAACCTCAAACTCAACTTCTAACATTAGGTCTTATCTAACCTTTTACCTAAACTTTAACCTAATTTACAATCTAATCTTTAACGTAAGTTCTAACCTAACCTCAAACCTAATCTCTAACTTAAACTCTACCCTAACCTCTAACTCAAAGATTATAGAGGGTTAAAATAGGAAACTATCACAAGGGTTATATGAAAAAAATCGACCAACTTTTTAGCATTTGTCTGTTGATATTTGATAAATCTGTTCTATTTGAACTAATTGTTTAAGATGTAAATACTAAAATATTTACTGCTGCGTTTATCCTGAATTGGAATTTTGAACGATTGATTGTATTTTTGTAGCTCCGATTAAACCGTTCCCTACACCTATTTTACGCTCGATATTTTTTCTTTGTTATAGGAGCAGATTGTAACAAAAACGAGTTGTCGTTTTTTTTGCAAAATTCCATAATTGCTCTTATGCTAATTATTTAGTTTATCGGGTCGCGTAAAATTGAATGAAAATTACTTACCGTGTTTCCATTGTCTGAACTAGGTAAAATTCTGTTATATGTAGGTAGATACATGTTACATACTCATTATCTGCTAAATATAATGACAAATGCAAAAGTAATAAACAATTCCATGTGTATACTCTTTCAATTTTAACGTTTCATTTTGATAATAATTACTTTTTATATGTACAAGGATAAAACTCTTTATAAAAAATATGCAACCCCTGCAGGGAAAGTCGCCTCTGTCTAGACAAGAACGGATAATTTCAAAATCATATACGACTTTCCCAGTAAACTCACGCACTTTCACAATTTCAAATTCAAAGCATGTGAAACCCATTTATACGACGTTCAGCCTTTTGGTCAAGTAACCCTGTCTGTTGTAGAAAACCACAACACTAATAATGTTTGTATGCATTTGTGATTACAGGTTCAACGTACTCTTGTATGCCGAAACAAAATAAAATAATCATTAGAATTCGCTTTCAAATCCCAACAGAATTTAATATCGAATTATTATATTTACATAAAGTTTCGATAGAGAAAAACCTCGAATGGCATCAGCATTTCGCACGTAAAATATGCACTCCGTTTTGTAATAAACACCAAAATGGAATACAGAACACAGGAGCAATAAAGTGAACTGTAATGCTGCTTTCAACAAATGCTAGAAGCATATGTACGTATGTATATGTATGATGTAACGTACAGACCGAAAGTGTTTTGGCCTTTTCTTGTTAGTGCAAGATTGCTTCTAAGATGCTGCTGTAAATTCATTTACAAAATATCTATGCATCGTTTTAACCGTGAATAACGAATGAAAACAAGTTTTAGCCATCTTTTAAGAGCACGCGTTCTTCAATGGTACCCCTATTTGTCTTTGGTATTCGTATTATCACGACTTATCTGCAATTAGTCACTTCTAAGGTGAAAAGCTTAACAGCCTTGGCAGTGTAATGTCTAGTGTGCTGGACTTTCACTCAAGCGGCCCAGGTTCGACTCCTGTTACCGTCAAATCTGGTTAAGGTTTTCTGCAGTTTTCCTCAGCTACGACACAAATGTGGGATTTGCACTGTTCCATCTGCATTGAGTTCGCGGAGCAGACTACACGGCGCTCACCCTTAAAACTGGCTGGTCTCTACCCAATCCCAGGATCCCTGGGCAACGGGCGATATAGCCAGAATAAAATGTGTGGTAGAGTGTCACGCAAGTGCTCTCGACGGGGACTCATGAGCGTTGAGAAGGAAGCTCTTCTAACATGAGTACCGGTGTGGGTGGATTGGATACTCGCCTGAAGGGGAAGCCATATATGGTGCACCGCTGGTCACCCGCTGTTTGGACAATCCTGATGGAATGGGAATGGGAGACGAAAGTATGAGGATCACGCCATGACTGTCAGTTCCAGTTTCGTGATCCGAAGAAATTGTCTCGAGCAGCTGGACTTAAGGGGTATTGAAGCGAATACATAGCCTCTCAATGCTCAAGACAACTTCACCTCCAAAAGGTACACACCCGGGTCCTACATAGTTAGTTTGCTAGTAGAACTAAACAAAGCTCTGACGAGGGCACACCAGGCCTATAACTTGGTAGACTGGGGTGGCATAACAGTTCCAAGCCCGCCACATTGATGTTGGTTTCGGTCGGGCAGTGATCCCACATTGTGGGGAAAGTCCGAAGTTGGACTAGAGGCCGTCTCCTATGCCGGGAGAAGGGGTCTCGACGAGTGAGTACGTTTATAACTCCGGTACTACCCTGGAGAGCGTTTTCTTAATAGCTTCAAACCGACTAAGAATACTTTTCGTGTACTTCAATGGATGTAGATGCGGACTCCAATCCTGTTGAGTCTACTATCATCCCTTCATGGAATAGAGATGGAGAAGGAGCGAAAAGACCGATTGCAATCTTGGACACAGGAATGGACGACGGTTGCGGTTCTGTTTTTCATGAAAGCAAGATTCCCGATCATAAGCGGCAGGCTGGAGATTTTTACAAACTATCTAAGCCACAGATCCCTGCTACTTCATTTAAGTACTTAAAAAAATGTTTTCATTTTGAGTGAAACCGGTAAATATTTGGAAGAGAAAGTCCATTATTAATAAATTTTAACCTGAAGATATAGAAAAGCGAAAGAGGGAAAAATCACATCAGATACGTTTTGATGGAGAACAAAACACTGAAAACCATTAGACTTGCTAAGTATATAGGAATAGAAAGTAACAAGTCCCTAAACTTAGTTATACTCGATTTCCGATTAAACTTCTTCATTTAGTTGAAAACAAATGCTATAGAAGGGAAAGCTCAGTTTTACCTTGAAGTTTTCAGCCAGTTTAAAACTTATACATTATATAAGGGCGACAAATTCCCGTCTGCACTCGATCTTTTATAGGTGGTTAAACGTCAACATAAAGTAGGTATTTACGAAATATAAAGCGCCGTAATTGAATGTGTGGTATGAAAAGTGAGAAACTTTTAACAGAAAATGTTTAGAGAAAAATGCTTTACTTGCTAAACTCGGGTTTGTGTAACTAACTAAATTAATCAAACAACATTTTAAACGAATAATTTTGTTTTGCGTGATTCTATGAAATAACCAATCAAACTAAATTACTGATAAATTAATTATTTTGAGATTGTGTTTAAAAGAAATATTTGCGTAATGTGTGTTTGAGCAATCTATAATCAAAGCTTGTTGTGAAGCAACCAATGGTAGGGAGAATTAGAATTACATTAGATGGGAGGTGAAATTATACGAATGTACAAACTTTGAAAGTAAAAAAAAATTTTTACAAACCTCCTACTAGGCGGTTATTCGTATCTCCACTAACAAGTAAATTGCAACTCTTCAAATATGAAGAGCGTGAGATAAATGCATTATTTTACCATAACGAAGTTTAACGATAGAATTAGAATTGAGATTGATACGAATCTACTATTTTACAGAAGATTTCAAGAATTATAATTTAATTTAATTTCTTAATTAACCAAGCATTAATTTAATAATTCATGCTTAAGGTATATGCTTAAACGATAATCATTTTTTACCCATACATTGATGAATAATTTGTACGTAAATAATTTAACTTTTAGAGTTCAAATGTTATTGAGTCAATTCAAGTGTTATAGAGAATTATAATTTAATTTAATTTCTTAATTAACCAAGCATTAATTTAATAATTTCTTGCTTAAGGTATATGCTTAAACGATAATCATTTTTTACCCATACATTGATGAATAATTTGTACGTAAATAATTTAACTTTTAGAGTTCAAATGTTATTGAGTCAATTCAAGTGTTATAGAGTCAAAATTATCTTATTTCTGTCCTATAATACAGGTTTAAACAATACCAATGTGTATCGTAGTATTCGTAATGCTGTAGTGAAAATGGCATTAATTATTTCAGTAGCAATATCGAATCTGTTAGTAACTTGTAATACTATTGGAATCTGGGGATTCAATGATGCCGAAGTCCGAGTAATGCATCACCGAATTACAGTTGGTAATGGACATATATTCGATGTGGATGTACACGTAGATATAGTTTTTTGCCAGTAGATCATTATATCCGACAGTTGTAATTATTTTGGAAGAATAAAATCTAATTTAATGCAGATAGGTGTACCTATCTTGTTGTAAACCTTATTATGTATAATAAGGTTTACAATCCTAATTTTTGAAACAATGGCACCTTGATAACTTAAAATGTGGAATGTACTTGTACTATCAGTTATAAGATAGTACAAATACATTCCACATTTTAAGTTATCAAAGTTTTTTTATAATTTGGTCGATGGAGTTAATATTTTGGTAATAATTTAGTTTGATTTAAAAAAATGAAAAATGACGTTTATTACTCCTTTATGAGAGTTGGAGATTATTAAAAATTAAACTTTCATTATAAGTTCTTCAAGCAGGGCTTCTACAAGCTACACCCAGATTCATCGAATATTAACAGGAGAGATAATCCCCTACAAAATGGATTTAAGAACCTTTCACAATTTCAAGAGCCAGATTTCACCGTAATTTGAAATTACTTGCCGCATCAGCATTAAACTAATCAATATTATCGACGTGCAACTTCCAGACTGAATATAGAAATGTTTAATTTCTTCTATAAGCACAAGTTACGATAAGGTTACAGAACTAAAGCATTACGATGGGATAAGGTTTCATAACTAACAGAACATCAAAATTGAAATCTTCTTCAAATCTTCCCTTTCTAAAATCACACTTTTTTCCTGGGCGATTACATTCGAAAAACGCAGTTGGGCGCAGAATACGTAGGAAAGGCTGAGTTTATCCAACTGAAACCCAATACTTAGTGTAATTATGCTTTATAAAATATTAAATATAAGGCAATAAGTAGAAGCCAATATATTCGTTTACGAACATTTAATATTTAAAAGGTCATCAGAATAAACACACAAGTTGTTTCTAGGGAGGGGAGGGGTTATAAATGATTGTATATTCCTGATACGAAAAATTTATTTATGTACTACCAGGGAATAATCTATGTCTAGATTATTCTGTTAACTATTACAGAAACAAAGTGATCAGAATCAGAAATTTCAAATCATGTAATTTTTACCATAGTCGGTCAGAATCAATCAACTACATTAACACAAACCGCCATGCGGTAGATAATTCAGAAACTCGAGCCCTTCGGAACAGAACGCCATCGTCAGTGAGGCACGCTTCATTGTCGATTCACTTTAATTTACTTCAAGATGAAGGAAGGTAGTAAATATTTAAAAGGTTCGACTCAGAATAAACACATAATTTGCTTCTAGAGAGGACTATAAATAACTGTATATTCCTAATACGAAAAATGTATTAATGTACTACAAGGGAATAATCCACGTCTAGATTACTCTGTTGACTATTTCAGAAACAAAGTGATCTCGATACGCGACCAAAGAAGCAATCTATAACACATACGAAAAGAATTCCCTTTGCTGAAAACAATAAAGAAACCTCGTTTAAAAGTGTAATTGCAGTTAAGATAAACATTTTATTGGGCTATTTATGGATCGTAGATAGACTAAGATTATCTATAATTTAAACTTTGCTACACGTACCAACGGGGAAATCTTTTCTATTTTATTGTACAATAACGCAATTTAACATTAAACAGAGCTAGTTAATTGCTCGTATTAATGAGCCCGTTACATTATTAATGTCCAACAACAGACCTTTGAACAGTCTACAGATCAGAAATTTCTAATCATGTAATTTTTACCATAGTCGGTCAGAATCAATCAACTACACTAACACGAACCGCTATGCGGTGGATAATTCAAAAACTCGAGCCCTTCACTTTAATTTACTTCAAGATGAAGGAAGGTAGTAATATTTAAAAGGTTTGACTCAGAATAAACACATAATTTGCTTCTAGGGAGAGCTATAAATGAGTGTACATTCCTGATACGAAAAATGTATTAATGTACTACAAGGGAATAATCCACGTCTAGATTATTCTGTTGACTATTTCGGAAACAAAGTGATCTCGATACGCGACCAAAGAAGCAATCCATAACACATACGAAAAGAATTCCCTTTGCTGAAAACAATAAATAAACCCCGTTTAAAAGTTTAATTGCAGTTAAGATAAACATTTTATTGGGCTATTTATGGATCGTAGATAGACTAAAATTATCTATAATTTAAACTTTGCTACACGTACCAATGGGGAAATCTTTTTTATTTTATTATTCAATAACACAATTTAACATTAAACAGAGCTAATTAACAACAACGGACAACAGAAAAGTGACTACTTTTTACACTGATTTTTGTGTAAAAAGTTAACGTTTATTGAGTTAGTGTTATAAAATTTGTATTGAATATTGTATTAATGTATTGAAATATTTTACAAACTGGTTCTAAATAACTTAGCACATACAAAATCAAAGTACGCTGATATACATGACATAAGTAACAAATTTAAAAGAAAAATAAATAAAATGAATATTCCAGTAAAGCGTTATGATCCTAGATAAAACGTTGTAAGATACACGTGTAGAAAGTCATTTTTATTGCACTCACGTCTTTTATAGATATATGTAGATATTTAAGATACAAGTGTAAAGAGTTGCGCGAACGGTTTAAAACATGAGCGAGGTACGAGCGAGTGTTTAAAAAACCGTGAGTACAATGAAGAGACTTTTTACACGTGTATCTTACAACGTTTTATCTACAATCATAACGCTTTACTTGATTTTGTACGCTAAGTTGTTTAGCAGCCAGTTTGTAAAATATTCATAAATCATTTGTCATACATCTCTTGCTGACATTAGTGTGCAATAAAATTTTTATAACACTAGTTAAATTAACCTTAACTTTTTACACGAAAAACAGTGTAAAAAGTAGTCACTTTTTGTATGATCGTAGATATAAATATCTATCTGATAACAGTAATTTCAATTGAAAACAATAAAATCTGACATTTCTAGTTATTTATTTTTCTTATGTTATTATTTATTCACTTGCATAATTTTTGTTGCATATACCTGTAAAACAAATTATATAAACAAGTTCATAACAACTAGAGTATTATAAGCGGACATTACAATTTATAACGCCCGCTTAGCGTTAACTTTGCAATCGGTGCGGTGTCGGCGTTACGTTCAAAATTAGTTATTAACATCATTAGGCCGATATAGAGCAAATAACGGGTTAAATTTTGTAAATCGAGGTGATAGCCGAGATTTATAATCAACAGCGTCCGTTATTTGCGTATCGGCCGTGGGTCGTTCAAGATCTTTCGTAATAAGTATAAAAATTAATATATTTTAAATTAAGAATCTATTAAACGATTATTTATATCAATACAGTTATACAATAATTGCTCAAAACGAGTCAAACGTCTGTCTATTAATGCTCTCCGTGATGTTGTGATTCTTATTACAAACTTATAAATTTTTCAATTAAGTATATCATCAAATGATAAAACCCAAAGTCGGAAAGTATACATAAAAGTTTTCAAATTTCCGATTTTTTTCGAATTTTTCTTAACTCTCTGCAAAAAGAAATAGTGAATTATATACAGGTTGTATCAAAAGTTTTCGCCACTTTTTGAAGATGTATTATTTATTATGAAGGCGTCATATCAATAAACTCGACAAAAAAATAAATGCTTGACACCACAGACTAATACGTTTAATACTTTTTTATTTTTTATCACCATGATATTGTTTATTTTCGTCATAGATACAAAATATGAAAAGCAACTCATATCTCCCTAAGAATTTTTCAAATTTTTAGTAGACTACAAATAGAACGTACAATTTTCAAACTTTACGTTAAAATTGAAAATTGAAATTCCCTTTTGGCTTTTTCATTCATATTTCGAGAAATATTTTCGAGAATAATAACTTTACTGCTGCCTTCGGCCATTTTTTTCTAATATTAAATTTGTTCAATTGTTTAAAACAAACTCATGGTAACCACGCAACTATAGCAACCACACACTTGCGCAATCCTTGATGTTATTGTTATTCCTTTGTAAAATGTTCTTAAGAAAGTTTTAAATTTTATAAATATGTTAAAAAATAAAATATTGTATGCGCCACAGGAGATATCCATGTTTTTTACCTTCGGTTGACTTAACAAACCTCGGGCCAAAGGCTCTCGGTTTGTAACCATGTCAACCTCACGAAGAAAAACATATTCATACCTCTCTTAACACAAAAATATCCATTTTAAAATAATACATGACATGTGACACTATCATTTGTTTAAAACATATGTGTTCATCAAGGATATGCGATCGATATGAACAAAAAGTGGCGGGAACTTTTGATACGACCAGTATTTTGTAATAGAACATTTAGCACGCCTTCGAATAATATATCAATTAGGGTCACAATTATGGTTTTCGAGATAAACTCAAGAACTGAATTTTCTAGCGAAGAGATGGCATCATAATATTAGGCCTAGATTCTAGTTTTATAGTTAGTAGTGTTTAGCATGGGTCACATCTCAGACCATCTACACTATCGTTACTGAATAAACTATTTGTTATTTTAATCTTTTAAATTTAAGCTTTCTGATAAGTTTGAAAATTGTACTAACTTTTTTCCATCTCTTAATCCCCAAAAACATTTCCATGTAATTAAACGAAATGGATTTAAATAGAAGTAATCACAAAAAATTGATATTCTTCTTTTTGGTTTTCAAACACAAATTATACAGATATTTCAGAAAATATCCCGGTTATTTGAAAAATGGTAAATGGGTCTATTGTAACGTGATCCGGACCTAAGAAACGACTGCTTTCTTTAAATGAGTACTTCATCCTAATATTCATTCTTTATCGTAAAAACTCTATTTGATGAATTCTAATGGTAATTAGCAGTAGCACTTAGAAGATATTTAGCAAAGTTTTCTTTAGAAACAGTAGAGCTTCATATACTATTTGTTTGCAGAATGTCTGGAAATAAATGCTCATACATAAATTGTACCAATTCTGCGAGAAATACCCCGGGACTAAGAAAATCCTTCTTTCCGGTAAAAGAGGAAGAAAGGTGCAGGAAATGGATAGAACTTAGTGGAAATACATCTTTAGCATTTCTTGACGACCATCAATTGAAGCGAAGATTTATTTGTGATGTTCATTTTTCAGCCGAACTGCTGCTTTCTGGCAAGTTACCAAGAGGTTCATTGCCCAAAGATTCTAGAATTTTAGA
The DNA here is from genome assembly GCA_929113105.1 of Agrypnus murinus. Lineage (NCBI taxonomy): Eukaryota > Metazoa > Arthropoda > Insecta > Coleoptera > Elateridae > Agrypnus > Agrypnus murinus. The sequence goes on from OV816031.1 coordinate 120,689,122, forward strand.
AAACTTGAATTTTTCAAATTTAAGAACATATTCCGACAGCAATCAAGCGTCTACAAGTGGTGAATTACTTCAACCAGAAAAAGGCGTTAAAAGAAAATTATTCACTGATGCTGGAACACCCAAAAAGCGAAAGGAAGAAGTGGTCATTCTAACACCTCAAAAAGACCAGGACGGAGAAAAGAAAGTAATTGAAAAGTCAAAAAATGTAGAAGAAGCATTTATTCAAAAACTCTTAGAGGTGCCCACACCAACAAAAGAAACACAGAATTTACAGCAACAGAAAGATGAATCAAAAAACGTTAGAAACATAGAAGACTTACCATTTCTACCAAAACTGATTGTGGAGATTCAATTGAAACATGCAGAAAGAACTCCCTGGACATTAGAGGAAAAACATGCAGCGTTAAGTATGTTCTGCAAATCACCTAGTAAGTACAAATTTTTAAGAAAACAGGGATTTATTTTACCAGCAGTAAGTACCCTGAAATCTTATGTGAACAATCTTAAAACTAAGCCAGGTTATAATAGAAAATTATTCGAACGAATAAAGCAAAAAGTGACTACCATGGAAGAAAAAGAAAAGAAGTGCATTTTATTATTTGATGAAATGGAAATTAAAAAAAATGTAGAATTGTGTAAAGGATCTGGAAAAATTTTAGGATTTGAGGACTTGGGGGAATTTGGTTTCAGAGCAGTTCCTGCTAAACATGTTTTAGTACTTATGGTGAGAGGAATTTATGCAGACTGGAAACTACCAATTGCGTATTATTTTTCAGAAAATGGTGTAAAAGTTGATGTTCTAGAAAGTATTATTAAGAAGAATTTAGATTATCTGACAGAAGCTGGTTTAAAACCATTAGCAACTGTTTGTGACCAGTCATCTACTAATCAGAAATGTTATAGGTCTCTTGGTATTACTTCAGAAATGCCATATTTCATTTATAAGGACTTGAAGTATTATGCTCTTTTTGATGTCCCCACTTGCTGAAGAGCATTCGTAACAATCTACTTACTGCTGATTTTGTTATGAATGATGAATTGATTTCTTGGACCTTCATAAAACAATTATATTTATTAGATAAGCAGAGCAAAACTGCTAGAGCATTAATCAAAATAACTGATCGTCACATCAACCCAAATAGTTTCAAAAACATGAGTGTTCGTGTTGCTGCTCAAATCTTTAGTCATAGTGTTGCAGCAGCAATGAAAACTGCTATAAAAACAAAACAAATATCGGCAGGAGCAGCTGGTACAGCTAAGTTAGTTGAATTTATAGATATGCTGTTTGATGCCTTGAACAGTAGATTTCCTTTTAGTCAGAAAGCTTCTAATCGCCCATTATGTGACAGAAATAAAGAAGTATTAGATATACTAAACCAAGGCATTATTATCATGTCTGTATTAAAAAAAGTCTGTATTAAAATTGAAAAATAGTCAAATAAAATACTCAGTTCCACCTAGCTTTCTGGGGATGGTTCAAACTATAAAGGGTATTAAATTGTTATTTGATGAAAATAAAACCGAAAAACTTCCATATATTCTTACAGGTAGACTAAATCCTCTGGAGAATCTTTTTTCTACATATAGGCAACGTGGTGGATACAACAAAAACCCCACAACGAGAACATTTAATTCGTTGTTCAAAACTAATTCTGTAACCGGCTTGATAAAACCGCCTGCAGAATCAAATTGCGAACCAGACGAAGACTCCAATATCTTCGAAAAACAAGAGCAAAGGCTTGTTGTACAACTTGTGGAAACAAGTGACAGTGAATCGCTATCAATATCATCATCAGCATCGGAGGAGACAGCACATCAACCCGATACGGAGAAAATGAGTTTGGAAGATTGTTCTGTAACCTATTTTGGAGGATATTTGGTAAAGAGACTTTTAGAGAAACACCAATGCCAATTTTGTAAGAAAAATCTCATGGGCGATAAAGACTTAAAAAATAAGAAACGGTTCTTATTATTATATAAAAATTATGACATAGAAGATAAACTACATCTGAAAATACCCTCTAATAGCTCATAAAGATTACCAAATTTTCTATGAAAGTAATAGATAAATATTGGATAAAATATAGTAAAAAGAATTTAGTATGTATGTTCCAAAATTATATTGAAAAATATATAGACAAAAAGTTTCCAAAATTTATCGAAAAAAGGGGTTGTAAAGATCATCTGAAATTTTTAATTAATCTTTTAATACGAACAACACTCCACAAAAAATGTAAATATTATAGTTCATCGATTAAACAAGAGCAGCCAAAACATAAAGCTAGTAGGTAAAGCGCCACTTCAGGCAGACAGTTCTAGGGACCATAGATTTTCTGTCTCTCTCTCTAATCTGGTGACTTTTTGTTTTTTTCTAGGTGGTTAAGTACGGAATCTGTATTACCGACATTCTGTATTATCGGCATTTGGTTCGTCACTTGGCTAAATGGTAGCGTCGTTGCTAGGTGAAAACAGATGGCGCCAGTGTCGTTTTACGTCAAATCTGGGGTCTTTTTATGTCGATTTTAAATCTGTCAATTATGCATCTGTCATTTATGCATATGTCATTTTTGCATCTGTCATTTTAAAGCTGTCATTTTAAATCTGTCAATTTTGCATCTGTCATTTTTTTTGCATCTGTCATTTTTGCATCTGTCATTTTAAATCTGTCAATTCTGCATCTGTCATTTTAAATCTGTCAATTATACATCTGTCATTTTGCATCTGTCATTTTGCATCTGTCATTTTTTGCATCTGTCATTTTTGCATCTCTCATTTTGAATCTGTCATTCTTAAAGCAGTCATCTTGGATATCCCCAGATTTGAATTCTTTTCTCCTACTCGCCACGACCTACGAGTTCTGCTACCTTTCTTTCTCTCACGCACACACTGTACTCTTTCCACCACCACCACCTTTTCTAGAAGAAATAATAAAGCCAGATAGGAATTAAAATTATGTTTATTATTATTAATATATTGTTATGACTACATTTAATTTATAATAATATGTTGATAGATAGATTGCTGGTGATGATAGCTTGAGGACTGACCTCTGTTTTCTATTTGTGGTTCCAGGGGCTGTAACAACAACAATAGAACATTAAAAAGGGGTTTATTGTAAACTTGATGTTTCCCCATCACATACCTTATCTGTTTCCACAAACATGCAGTACACCAAGTACACCAGGCCCAGAGAAATCGTTTTAGCTGCAATCTGCTCATTAACTTCCTTAACCCTTTCATCTGTTAACTTGTCGCTGATTCGCTTAGGTAGAAATGTAACGTAGTTTTCACCAACAACAATCACGCTTTGACGTTTATCACGGCAAACGACTCTTTTGAATTGTAGTATTTCGACACCCTCCTTGACCCCGGAGTCGCACAATTTCTTGATAGGTTTCAGACCACCGCTGTTGCCTGAAGGTTTGTTCAATTGTTTTAACAAATCCATTTTTCTACGTAAAAACAAAGATACACACACATGTTAGAATTTAAATAGTAGCAAAATTTTAACATGCACAAGAATAATAATAATAATTAGTTTTAACATACCTGTTTAGTTGAAGCAAACAATAATAATAATAATTATCACTATCACCGTAACGTAGCCGGCGAGAACAAAACTAAAACTAAAAAACGGAAGGGTTCGGCGCTTTTATAACCTTCTAATCTGCAGGAAGGAACATGCGTGCAGATGCAGCTGTTCGTAAGATAAAAATCTAAATTTACTACACACCGAGCAAAAGGGTTCAACCTCGTTAACGGTCAAAAGGGGTCGACGGTACACCTACGCTGTCAATTAACGCTTATCTAAGACACCAATCTAACCGACTATGTATTGCCGAGCGGTGAAAATTATGCAAGGACATGCTCGAGGTTGCCAAAATATGAGAATGCGTATAAAAAACAGAAGGCCATATCTTAATGTGTTATATATTGAAATTAAAAAACGAATTGTTTGCTTATAACAGATTTAATTTTAATTCATGCATCAGAGTTCGTAAATGAGATAGAAAAAAACAAAGGTGCAAATGTGGGCCATTCTGACCAGTTCATAATATTAAAAAATAACATCCATTTATTAGAATAAAAATGTATTACATTTAAGGATGCATGCGTGATTAGTAATTTAAATTAGATATAATGGCCTGCTATAGAATCAACTTAATTATTATTTTCTTTGTTAAAATGCGTCCTGTGTAAAGCTTTATAGCTAGCGGTCAGGTAAACCCTTTTGTTTTATGACTTTTCTTGAAACGTTATCTGATCGTCCCATCTGCCGCAAGAAGAAAGAATTTTTTTTTGAAGATTTAGAGATATTACGTACGAAAATGTTATATGTACAAAATACTTATGACTAAATCTGTAAATTAAAATCTTGCGAAATGCAAGTATCTCTAAAAGAAATGTAAAAAAAAGGTTACACAATATTGCGTAATTATATATAATCTTGATTGTACGAGTTCTAACAAGATAAATACATTGCAAAGCGTAACAGAAAAAAATCAGAATAATAAACATGTTTTTATTTTACCGTACTGGCATAACATACCTTCTTCCGTAAGTTACTTGTAAAATAATTCCTAGCTAAATAAATATTCTATTTAAACATTGATGTTTCATTTACATTTTTTAGCTTAATCGCGATTTCGGTTTTTACACCATCGTCAGAAGACTGAAAATTTAAAAGAAATTACAAGAATATATAAAGACTAGGGTAACCAAGTGTTTTTATTTATTTATTATTAGAATGTTTCACCTAGCGCCTACAAGGGATTCAATTAATCATATTTCTTTTGATTTCTTTAAAATAATTTATATTAAATTTGTCTAAAACATCGTGTATAATACACAGTAACCTTAATGGAACATCTATAATTGATTTACCAGTTACCATTAATGATAATACAAAATTCTTAGGATTAACTGTTGATAGGCGCCTAACCTGGAGCAACCATATCGAATTATTTCGTAAGAAGCTATGTAATGCCTACTATGCTTTGTTACAAATTAAATCTGAAGCTGTAGAATGGACCTTCTATAAATCCATGTTCTTGTACTGAGACATCTTTTGAGGATTTTTTCGAGTACTAAAAAAGATTCTATAAATATATTTTAACGAAAATATTTGTCTTACTCGCACACACACATATTATGGTTGGAATAATGAGATTAATTTTCCGCATATGTACAAACGTAATTTTGTTATACGCTTCAAATACCCATTAAACATCAGAATTAAAAACACACACTTAAGAAGGCTAAAACAGGTTAGAACTCGAATATATTGCGTGATTCATTTAATTATTATGCAATCGTATTTACGAAAGCCTGTATCGACAGGCTGGAACATGCAAAAAAGTTCCTGCTTTAACTATTCACGCAGCTATAAAAAGGGCTGTAATCGTTTCAGATACAATCAGTCGTACACGAACGATCGTGCGTGTGTGAGTGCAATAAGTATACTAAACACTAGTGCTCTTTAATTTGTTTATAATAATAACATATAGTAAATTTGAATTGTTTTTAAAAAAAGTGAACCACGCTTCAGCAACAACAAGGTAGGAATATTCTATTTATTTTTAAATTCTGAATCTTAATATCAACTTTCGAGTTTCCACGCATATAACAATATTTATAATTTATTTATATTAATCATAATCTGAGGTTACGGGATATAATTTGTTTATAATAACGTCTTTGTAGTTTTGCAAAACGAGGTTCTGTTGGGGAATAAGAACGAACATTTTCTCCGTGGCAAGAATAATTATTTATAATATTTAATATACATTTGAATTGCTTAAAAAGCGTACAACGTTATACAAACAGTTTTCAGGCAAAATTTATTTTGAGTTTATTATTATTATTATTATCTAGGGCTGTAACATAATTATTCAAATAATAATTTGAGGTTATGGGATCTTTGTAGTTTTGCAAGTCGAGTTTTAATTAGCCATACTCGTACACCGTAATTAGAGCTCTTGCAACGCGAATAATAATAATTGTTTATAACAATATATAACGTAAATAATTATTTATAATTTTTGTTTATAATAATAATGTTAAATTTGAATTCCAGCAATGTAGGAATAGTTTTATATTTTTCAATTTTTCCCTAGTCTTAATGTCGATTAAAGTTCATAGTTTCGAAGATTGTTTTATAATATACTCTGATACACCTTACTAACTAAACAGAGCTTTAATGTTTAAAATTTTATTGTTACATACGATTGTAACTTTTCTATAGTCTAATGTAATAATTTGTTTTGGTTTTAGCTCTGACCAAACTGAGGTATTAGACAGCTTTTTAAACAAACAGAAATGGCATTCCAGGTAGTAGATGAAATCACAAAAAGTAGCAAAAAATATAATTTCCAACGGCGTAATGTCTGCTTCAAATTAAACGAAATTCCTCAAGACGTTATCGATCCAGAAGCGTGAGTGAAGAATGGGCTAAAAGATATCGTAGCGCATATATGCCAAGACGTCGAATCTGAAGATAAGATTGGTTTCACGTTTGGCTCAGAATGTTTCGCCAAGGGAGACGCATACATATCCTTCAACAAAGGTCACTATGGGACTTACTGGGAAAAATATATCAGAGCAATTCTGAAGGCTTTCATTCAGATAGCTTTCGAATGACAATGACCCAAATCCTGAATCCTACAGAGGCTCTGAACGAGCTAGGACATACAACAGCTACGAAGAAGAATGTGCTAAGCGACGAGGTATAGTAGTCATTAACAATAAAGACAACCTATTCCTTTCCCAAGCTCTCGTTGTGGCCAGAGCTTACGCTACCAATAACCCCGACATCGAAAAAATTAGAAGAAACCATGCCAAAATGCAGGACATCGAGACAAATAAGCTGATGCAAGAAGTTGGTATTCAGATTCCTGAGGAAGGCGCTGGTGTTGAAGAACTGAAGCGGTTCCAGAGTCATATGAATGGTTTTAAAATAACCGTTTATGCATATGGGTCTAGAGGGCGAACCGTTCTATTTGAAGGTCCTGATGCTCCAGCGAAAATCAACCTGCTTCACCACAACAATCACTACAACGTGATTAGCAACTTGAAAGCAGCGTTTGTGTGTAGATATTACTGTGAATCTTGTCACATTCCGTATGATCATATGAACGATCACAGATGTGATGGATCATGCCCATGTTGCCAGCAGACACCGCCATGCGAGAAAAGCAGGCAGGAAATAACGTGCGAAGATTGCCATCGCAAATTTAGAGGCCCAGACTGCTATAACAAGCATAAAACTAGCGGTTCATATAACAAGAAAACCTTATGCCAACATGTTAAGCGATGCCCCGAGTGTCTGAAGACAATAACCGCTGAAAGAGCTCATACTTGTGATGAAATATACTGCAAGATGTGCGGAAAACATCAATCTGCAGGGCATTACTGTCATATAAAACCCGATAGCAGAGAACCATATTCAGAAGGCTACCTGTTTATATTTTATGACCTGGAGTCGAGGCAGGATAAACGAGGTCCTGATGGTGAGAAGATACACGTACCCAACCTGTGTGTCTTCCAACAACGCTGTGACAACTGTATTAATGAGGCTAATACAGTTGCTATATGCGAAAAATGCTGCACAACAGGTGATAAAATTAAATCCAATACAGGTCTTCCTAAACTATATACTAGGGGTTAAGAAGGCCTTTAAGAGGATTGTTGTGTTGGCCCATAATGGAAAGGCGTATGATCACCAATTTCTTCTTAAGCAGGTACTTGCTTAAGCTTGGTTGTAAAACACCGATCTTAAGGTTGAATTAATTATGAGAGGCAGCAGCATTATCATGATGGGAATCGATAACGTTAAGTTTATCGATAGTATCAACTACTTCCCGATGGCATTATCCGCACTTCCAAAAGCCTTCGATTTAGGCGCCGAACTGAAGAAGGGTTATTTTCCGCATCTTTTACACTCAAGCCAATGCTAATTATGACGGACCTCTGCCAGACCTTAAATACTACGATCACGACTACATGAACGAAGACACGCGCCTAAAACTGATGGCCTGGCATAAGGAACACCGAAATGACAATTTTAGAATGCAACGTGACCCAGTGGAGTATTGCATCAGTGATGTTGACAGTTTGACCAAGGCGTGTCTTAAATTTAGGAAGCTCTTTTAAAAGAGTGCAATGTATGTCCGTTCACTAAAGCAGTAACCATAGCCTCGGCCTGTAACTTGGTTTATCGCCGGAACTTCCTGCAGCCCCAAACAATCGATATTATGCCTCGTAATGGTTACAGAAATGTTGACAATCAGTCAAAAATAGCCACTCTCTGGTTAATCTATGAAGAGACTCAAAGAGGTATCAACATTAAACATTCAGCCAAGCAGCGAGAGACTATCGTAGATGGCGTCAAGGTTGATGGTTACTGTGAAGAAACACGACAAATATTTGAATTTCACGGCTGTTACTATCACGGGGACACCTGTCTATCCGTAGGGCGAGATGAACCTGTGCATGAAGATCCCTCGGATACATTGAACAATCGTTTACAAAGAACAGCAACAAAATCGAAAGACTGAGACAGCGAGGCTATGACGTCATCGAAATGTGGGAATGTGAATTTAGGGAAATGCTGCAACGAAACAAAGAACTAAAACAAGAACTTGAAAACAGCCCTCTAATGGTATCGACACCTCTGAACCCTCGTGATGCCTTCTTTGGTGGTCGAACTGGTAATTGTAAACCATATTATCAAGTCGGGCCTGGAGAAAAAATAAAGTATGTTGATGTTTGTTAGCTATATCCTTGGGTGTGTAAGTATGGCAAGTTTCTTATTGGGCATCCTAAGGTTTACGTGGGCGATGCTTGCAAAAAGCTTCATTTAGAACATACAGACGGCCTCATCAAATGTAAGGTGTTGCCGCCGCAACAGCTGTACCACCCGGTACTACCACTCAGAATGAACAACAAGTTAATGTTTGTGTTATGTAGAACCTGCGGTTCAGAGCTTAACCAGAACGACTGTAATCATACGGAAGGTGAACGATCATTAACGGGTACTTGGGTAATAGACGAAGTACAAAAAGCCTTGGAGATGGGGTATGTCATGCTGGAAGTTTACGAAGTTTGGCAATACAACATAGAACAGTATACTACTATAAAGAAGACTGGCGGGTTATTTACGGAAATGATGAACAAGTTTATCAAAATGAAGCAGCAGGCATCAGGTGGCCCGGGGATTGCTTGTCAGATTCAGAGAAGAAGAATGCATATATCGAAGAATTTTTCGAGAAGAATTCTCGGAAATACTGAAGAACCCCGGATTAAGAGCTTTGGCTAAACTAATGTTAAATTCGTTTTGGGGTAAGTTTATCACAACTAATTCATTAATTTATATTAATTATTGAATGCATGTTTTCAGGCAAATTTGGCCAGCGTGAGAATCAGCCTAAAACAACTATAATTCGTCAACCTTATGAGTTAGAGGAGCTTCTATCAAACCCGGCTATAGAAGTCAACCACATCGAAGGTGTTAATGAAGACACTCTGATAGTTGGTTGGCAATACAAAGAGGACTCTGCAGACCTTTCGTCGATAGTCAATGTAGCAATTGCGGCATATACGACAACTCAGGCCCGTCTTAAATTATACAGCTATCTGGAACGTCTTGGAGATAGGGTGTTATATTACGATACGGATTCCATCATTTACAATAGCAGAAAAGGGGAATGGGATGTACCAACGGGTTCAGGCTTGGGAGAAATGACTGATGAGCTAGAAGGCTACGGGCCTGGCAGCTATATAGTAGCATTTACCTCTGGAGGTCCTAAGAACTACAGTTACATTATATTCAGTCCCAAGTATAACACTTACTTCACTGTGTGTAAAGAAAAAGGTATTAGACTGAACTATGATGTAGTGAAGCTCATCAACTTCTACAGTATGAGGCAGATGGTTACATCCAAAGAGCCTGTTGAACCTCTATACATTGCCTCTTTGAATATACGCCGTACAAAACACCACCAGGTTATTACCAAGAATGGAACAAAGATCTACAAGCCTAGGTCCGAAAAACGTACGTTTGACGACAGTTTCGACTCTGTTCCCGACATAAGAAGCCCTGTGTTAGTCAATGACATTCTAAGAAGCTTGTAGTATAATTGTATTTTTTAAGTTTTGTAAAAATTTGTATATCTTTACTCAAGTAAAAAATATTTGTATAGTAACATATTTTTAACTCTTAAGTATTAGTAAAATAATTTTATAGTAATGTAGTAGCTTTAATAAGTACATTATCTAAAGGACGATGTTTTAAAGATTATTATTATTATTATTATTATGATTGTATATAATTGAAAAGTTCAATTACTTATGTATGAGTAGCAACATACTCTGTAAAAGTAACTATTGTTCATTTTCTCATAAATATGTTAGGACAACGAAAGTCCTACTGCATCACTATGGGATGGTCACCCTGTTGGACTCTCATTGGAGCTACTGATGTTGTTGTTGGTGGTGATTTTTGTTGTCGTCGTTATAAAACACATAATACGGGTATGTTAATCGACTTCAGCATAGTGTAGTTATAATAATAAGTGAAACTGACGAGAGTTATACTTTATGTACTGGAATTGTAATTAATTATTAAAAAAGATGGTGAAACTTGGGAGTGATTGAATGTAAATCACAGCCATCACGGGGATACTCGGGAACATGCTCATGAAATAGATCTCTTACCTGATAAACGCGATTTTCTTCTTTTCAATTGTGTCTGTTAAGTAGTAGTGTAGTAGTAGATCAAGACATTGTTGAAAAGAATATTTAGAATAACAAATCGTACAAGGCATTCAATTGCTCCGGGATAAACAACAACAATTTGACAATGAAAGAAAGGTCAAGTTTCAAACGTGTTACGAGTATGCCTTCATGGTTATACGAGAACAGATTTCAACCCTAATAATAATTGTTTCGTTATTTAATTATTGTTTAATTGTTTAATAATTTTTGAGAAAGATTGTCATAGAATAAAAGATTAATGTTCTATCATGGTTATCCGAGAACAGATAATTGTTTAGTTATTTAATTATTGTTTTGTTGTTGTTCAATAAAATTTTTGAGAAAGATTGTCGTAGAATAAAAGATTAATGTTCTATATGTCTATTATTACTATTCTTCCCTCTGTACCATGGCATGAAAGTGATAGCTATAACTAGTATGAGAGAGAAGCAAGAATGAGGTAATTACCTACACACCTGGCGATAATGATGACGTGTCATTAAACAAGATGAGACTTGTCTGCCAGCGATGACAGGTTGTTTACCGTATGCATGTTACTGAGCATGCGTTGGATCTAGGTAAGTATAAGCGACTATATAAAGTCGACAGTTGTTAGCGTGTACTAGTAGCAGACAGCACGTGTACAGCAGCATAAGCAATTACGATGAGGGCTAGTATAAGCAGTCCTAATTATTGTTATGATAACGAGACCTGTGAGAGCGAACCCCTGGAAATAGGTAAGTTGTTGTTTATAAAACTTCAAGTTTGTGTTTGTATGCTAATTGTGTCTATTTTGCTGCTGCTTGTTTAGATGAAGGCCCGGATGTTGCAGATCATGCATCATCAACAGCAAGTACAGCGAGAACGGTCAAGCCTAGAACAATGAAGAAACAGGTAAGTTGTTTAAAACTTTTGTATGTTTATGCTTATATTAATCGATTATTGTATTATTATTGTTTTAGCGTTCCATGATCTGTCGCAGCAGCCTCTATACTACGCTGATGACGCTGTAGCAGCATCAGCAAACTTTACCATCGTAGATACACTAGCAGCACTAGCTAAAGGTGAAGTACGTGTACAACTGCTCGGGGCTGTCCAGTATCCGTTGTATGTTACGAGACCTCCAGGTGAAGAAGAAAACTACAACCATATACACAACATCCAAGTAGGACTTATTCCACCTGACGACGACGACGACGCTTTGGGGTCTAAAGAATTTGACGTGGTAGTGAAACTCGAATGCGTGAATAACGTATGTCAGCATGGTGAAATAGTGTTGTCGGAAAGTGACTGGTTCGAGCTGTATGATATACGAGTCGAGGCAATGTTTAAAAATTTCTTTTATGATTGCTGCTGCCGCAAGGACGACAGTGTACTACATCATGATAAACATTTGAAAGTCCATCTATGTGAGAATTTATACATCGAGATTATTCACAACGAGTTTTTTCGGCAACAGGGTGGCGATTCATCAGAATGATAAACAGCGGACTATAACCTTAAAAGATTACGAGTTTCAGTCTATATTGCATCTAGCACCGCTGATCAATCATCAGGCTCGAACGTTACATCACCTGGATTTTTCGCATTTCTACCACGCAAACATAGAGAATGTAGCAGAAGGTCAACTGAGACGCCCTGAAAATGTCTTTAAAACACTTCCACCTACAGACTCCATCTTATTCACGACCGAACTGTTATGCGACTACTACTCAGCTACCATTTTAATAGACAACGCAGCAGCAACAACACCTGGTGGATTGAACTCGTTCATTTTATTAGAAATAATAAAACATTATCCGCAAAAGTTTATCGATGCCGTACGTACACGACTGCAATCATATCAGCAGCAGCCGAAAACGTCAACGACGACAACGTTTGCACCGTCGTATTAAGAACACCATGGCGGAAATAAACTATCTTAGAAATAGGTTACAAAAATATTTGAACAATTTGCAAGTGTTACGCGATAATCTCAACTCATACTGTGTAATGAATAATTTGTCAAATAATATGTTACAATTGTCCATTAAATGTATAGCAAAATAAGTAATATGTATATTTAAACATTGATGTTTCATTTACTAGCACGACTAAGGGTGAAGGAGGGTGAAGAGACTAGCATGACTAAGGGTGAAGGGTGAAGAGACTAGCAGGACTAAGGGTGAAGGGTGAAGAGACTAGCATGACTAAGGATGAAGGGTGAAGGGCAACTATATATAAAAGGTAGATCGTTATCCACCAGAGAGTACACGAATAAAGCCGAAGATTCCCGACGGAGAACATCCTAAGCTACAAAGCAGAGCCGGTAAGTAGTTATACTATGAGAAGGAGAGAGAGAAAAAGAGTTTCCGCTTAGTGAAATGGATAAAAGGATCCAATCCCAGAGTTAGCGCTAAAATTCAAATCTAGGGCACGGGAAATCCAAGATGGCTCCTTCAAATAACAAATTCAAAAATGACAGAAATGACAGGATTAAAATGACAGATGCAAAAAATGACAGATGCATAATTGACAGCTTTAAAATGACAGATGCAAAAATGACATAAGCATAAATGACAGATGCATAATTGACAGATTTAAAATGACAGATGCAAAAATGACAGCTGCAAAAATCACAGCTGCAAAAATGACAGCTGCAAAAATGACAGATGCAAAATGACAGATGCACAATTGACAGATTTAAAATGACAGCTTTAAAATGACATGCAAAAATGACAAATTTAAAATTGACAGATTCACAGTACAGATTCAAATTTAGCGCGCCACATGCTGTGATATAAAATGGCTGCCTCTACATACCGGCGGTAATACAGATTTCTTCATGACGCCCTCTAGTCGTAGTACACAGTCTACCGGTAATACAGATCCCTTCATGACGCCCTCTATTAACAACTAGCAGAACGACCGTAATCGGTGTGAAAAATAATTAAACACTAGCGCCCTCTGTTTTTTCTCTAGCAACACTAACACCATTTAGCCGAGCGCCGAACCAAATGCCGGTAATATACAAGGCCGAATACAGATTCCGTACTTCGAGATAAAAATCCCTAGATTAGAGAGAGATCGACATAAAAAGATCCCAGATTCGACGTAAAACGACACTGGCGCCATCTGTTTTCCCCTAGCAACACTAACACCATTTAGCCAAGTGACGAACCAAATTCCGGTAATACAGATTGTCGGTAATACAGATTCCGTACTTAACCACCTAGAGAGAGAGAGAGAGAGAGACAGACAAAAAGTCACCAGATTAGAGAGAGACAGAAAATCTAGGGTGCCTAGAACTGTCTGCCTGAAGTGGCGCTTTACCTACTAAAGCTTCTCACAAACTATCTATAATAAAAAATTTATAAATTAAGTAGTGTATAATATAATAGTAGTATTTAGTGTAAAAATGATTTTTTATTAGCTTTAACTATTATAATAACCTTATTATTATGTGAATGAATTTTGAAATATATGTTATATTTTGTAAAGAATAATTTATTTTTTGTAACTTGTGTGTCAGGGTTGATTAACTAAAATTTTTTTATTTTATTTTTCCTGAATTGAGGAGAGCTATAGAGCTATATCACGAATGAAAACAAGGAGTCCTAAATTGAGCCTATCTTGTCAATGTTTCTATTAGTCCCTAATGGGTTATTAGATCCTGTTAAATATTTTTCTAATTAGTATATTTAAGTGGTTTTAATAATAAATATGTGTGAAATCGATACGCATTAGTTTGTATTTAATAACTTTAAATGAATAACTTGCTATATAGAATATTGCAAAGCATTGGCTATGAAATAAATTAGATTTAGAAGTATTTAGTACTTTGTATTCCAATTATAGTTCAAAATTCATGAACAACAAATGCCATTAAAATTGTATTAATTATTGAAAATATAATTTAACGTAACTAATATCAGATTTTATGAAAAACAAATTTTATGAAAATGTTGAGTTGAATGTGTATTTTATGTCCTTTTATTTTGATATGCCACTGTTAAATGCGTAATTTTACACAGCGACTTGTATTGGTCCTACGCCATCTATTGATATTAGTCCACAACTAATCTGGTTGACTGTCTATAAATGTTTAGTCAATGCTTATACGTCAAAAACAATTTACAATGTCAAGTAGTGTATGTGGATGACTCTATCGAACAGCTGTGGGTCAAATTAATTTGTTTAAATCAAACATTTATAGTAGGAGTTGTCTATAATCCGCATAGGAAATTATTTCCGGACTTTTTAAACAACCTGAATAACTCTTAGCGTTTAATGTCTCCAGCCTTACTTTGTGGAACTCCATTATTAAAATATAAATAAAATTATGAAATATAATATAAATACAAAGATTAGTTAAAGTTTCACAAGTTTTATTAATATCTTAACCTGACAATATTGTTTCGACACTTTGTGTCATTATCAAAGGTAGATAAGATTGATAAACAAACACGTTGCTAAGGATAAATACATACAGAAAATAGGTAACTAGATACAATACATAACAAAAACTAAATATCTAACACTTCTAATAAAGGAGAATTACTAAGCTCAGTTTGTTCATTCATTAAAGGGACTGTGCGTTTATGTCTGTATATTTCAAAAGCTTTAAAATGTCTAATTTGTGTTTGTTGTTGCAAAAATGTAAGAATTTAATGTTGTTTTGAGGTGTCATTGGGTGGTTCTGTTCCAAAATGTGTTTGGCATAATTCGATTTTTCTGGATGTTTAAGTCTATAAGAGCGTACGTGTTCTTTGTATCTTATGTCGAAATTTCTAAGTGTTTGCCCAATATAAACCGAGTTACAAAAAGAACAATTCAAACGGTAAATGCCGGATTTCATGATATCTTGTGTTTTGTCTTTAGCATTGAATAAAAATGAAAAGGTGTTGGTGTTAGTTTTATATGTTATTTTGTAACTGGTGGTTTTTCTTAGTATAGTTGCAATTTGTTCTGATATCTTGCCAAAGTATGGTATTGATATGTAGTTTGTGTCTTGTATTTGAGTGCCAATTGGAAATATTCTTTTGATAGCTAACCTATAATCGTTTTGTTGAATTAAAGTGTCAATCATGTTATGGTTATAATGGTTTGCATATGCTAATTGTTTGATGATTGAAATTTCTTTATCAAAATGTGATCGTTTCATTGGAGTAGTTAAAGCTCGGTGTACTAAAGATCTATAAGCCGCTAGTTTATGCATTTTATGATGACATGAATCGTTAGGTATAGTGATGTCTGTGCTTGTAGGTTTTCTGTATATGGAAAATTCAAATTCATTGTTTGTATTAATTGTAATAGTTAAATCTAAAAAATTAATAGTTCTATTTTGTTCTGTTTCTAGTGTAAACGTGATGTTTGTGTAAAGACTGCTAATAAGAATTAAAAACTCATTGATAACCTCAAAAGAATTGTCAAAACAAGCTAAAATGTCATCAACTTAACGAAACCAAAAAATAATGTGTTTAGAAAGATCTAATTCAAATATTCGATCTTCCAAATTATCCATAAATATGTTAGCTAATAGAGGACTTAGAGAATTACCCATAGGTAAACCATCTTTCTGTAAATAAATTATATTATTAAAAGTGAAATAATTTTGACTGATACAAAGATCAAATAATTGAATTAACTCTAATCTTTTTACTAATTCTACATTACTATTAACTAGGAAATTATCTAACAAAGGAATATAGTCTTGTGGTGGAATCTTTGAAAACATGTTACAAATGTCAAAGCTTACAAGTTTTGAATGTGTTGGAAGATGTATGTTCTGTAGTTTTTCTACTAATTCTAATGAATATTTGACAGAGTATTTTGATTTGTATCCTACGATGTTAATAATATGGTTAAGTTTCTTGGACAAGGTGTAATTAGGTGCGTTGATATATGATACTACTGGTATGTTGTGTTGATTTGATTTTGAGTAAATAAAGACAATTATTATTATTATTATTATTATTATTATTATTATTATCACAATAACTCTTTTGGATCATTGAGAAAGCTGTTATGCTGTCAAAGCCCTGTTTCTTGAAGATCTTTTGCACAACAAATTAATTATAAAAAATAAAGTTTATCCAAAATCGAATAGGGACAAAAGAAAAAGTAGATCATCATCCACTTTCAAAACTACAAATTCTTAAATGCTTCCCCAACCAAAGGATAAGATGCCATGATGACAAGATAAACTCGTGATCATAATCACATAATCACTAAATCTTCGATTTAGAACACCCCTAAGTTAATGATACCAACCTATACAGTTGTATACAGTTGTAAAGGTAGTTACCTTTATTGGAGGTGGAAGAAATTTTAATAAAATAAGCATTTCTTAAGTTTGTAATTGTAATTTGAATTAAGAACTATTTTCTTTCTCTAACAGCGACCGCGAATATTAATACTCTCGTTATCACCCTTCTGAATTCGTAAAACCTCACCTACCTTATTTATGAATTTATCCAATTTACCATAATATACTAAAAGTATCATACTTTGATACCAAAGAAATTTAGAAATTAAAGCGACTTTTAGCATACTATACTAAAACAATCGGTTTATCACCTCAATCCACCAAGCAGAATGAGCGAGAACATTTCTTGCAAAACCTAAAATCCTACAGTAGGAAGAAACGTTAAAAATGTAATTAATAGCTTTGATTGAAGGTTTCGCGATATGTCAAAGAAAACAAACATAAAGGAGCAGTATTTAATTAGTCATCATATATAGTTTATGCACATTAATTCCAACTTATGTAGAAGGACTGTCATTTCCGTAGGTAATCATCTTTGATAGCTCTGCGGTTAAAGCATCTGCTCGGAAAGCAAGCAGTCCTGGGTTCGATTCCCAGTCGGGGTGATAATTTTTCTACATATTTATAACATCTTAACACTTAAGCTAAAATCCTTAGTTTAATCTAAATCTATAAGTTACGTATTTTGGGTATGCCGTAACGTAGCCAAGATATATCCTTTACTTGGGCTTGACATATATAGTAATTCCACGAAGCGCAATTATTGTGAGTTGTTATCGTGTGCAGCAGTGCAGCAATATAGGTGTTCCAGTGCGACCAAAGATATCATTTTTCAACATTATCGATTTTCAATTTCTCAACTCAAGTCAGCGCAGTTTGGTAATGTTAGATCTTATTAAAAAACGACAGTAACCATTACGATAACAGTATTAAGCTTTTTCTACTCATATATTTTTAGAACGTCGACATTCTATGCAAAAGTCTGTTTAATGCATCACCGGTGCTGGGATTACTAATGTTACTAATGGATTTGACATTCGTCCATTGAATGTTGAAGTGTAGGCAATGTTTTGTGAATAAAGACAATTATTATAAAACACTATGTGTGACATTTTTCAATCGATAGCTGAAATTATTGTTTCGATACAATTTGAAGTTATAGAAACACAATCACATGCACAGATTTTGTTTTTAGCACGTTTTGCTACAATAAGCAATCAAATCAAAAAGCGGTTTTCAATAGTATTCAATTCATTTTCCCCTTTCTAATTCCATTAGGTTCAGCTTTTTCCAACGGATGAATATTATCGTCAAGAACGTAATGAACGCAGTTTGAAAAAAATTAAATTTGCATTTTTAAACGATATTTATTTTCAAATGCGTATATTGTTCGCATAAAAAGCTGAAACTCTAAAGATGTTTTATAATTCTTAGAATAAAATAATGGAACTACGCTGTGATAGTTCGTTCACAAAAGTTTTAAAAAGTATTATCATCACTGGGGTACACAATAATAAATAGGGCATACTAATAGCTGCTCCGGCTCGTTAGAAGGAAGAGTTGGATTGGGACTCAACTTGGTTAAGCTTACAACCTGAGCTATTTTAAACAACAATCCTCAATACTAATCTGCATAAATTAATAATCTTCATTATTAATTCTCTAAAAGAGATAAATATTATTGGCAAGTATCCATCTTAATTACCCCAACACCAACTGCCAAGCTGGTACCAGGTCTTTGCAATTTCCCCGATACAGAATTTTGTCTAGTTTTACGAGCATTTTTAAAAGTGAGAGTTTGGCGCTCAACACTGACATTGTTTATGGCTAATATAAATCACTTCGTTTATTTCTTTTCTTTAACAAATGCGTTTTCAATCATTTTTATTATACGTACAGGTATATATTAAAACAAAACACGTTGTAAATAGTGCAGAACTGCAATAAAATCCAAGAGCTTTTCTGCTTTCCCTTATCTCTGTTTACTTTTTTTAATCTTATACATAGATGGAATAATCGAATTTTCAAAATATTAGAACAAGACTTGTTATTAATTACGTCATAGAAATCGAACGCAAGGGAAACTGGAGCAATAAAATATATTTTCCAATAATTCTTTTTGGATGTCAAACAGATTGGAAATGTTAACTAAAGCAGTTTAAAAAAGTTTAGTTAGTTTTTTACATTTAATTGTGTGCTGCTAGTTTTCAAGGTGCACTCGACTATAGATAGAATGAAGAAATATTTATTATTGTTATGGATTTTACTAGTAAGATATTTAAATATTGAAAAATTCAGTTTTATTATATTTATTTATCTTTATAGGAATTAATCCACAAGTCAAAAGCAAGATTACTTCCTACAACAAAAATAGATAATAATTTGCAATTCTTCAACAATGAGTCGTGCAATAGCAATCATTTACATATGGCGGAAAGCAGGCACGTCTTCATCTTCAGAAATTTAAGCAATGTGTTGCTTTCACATCTAATTGGATTCAAAAAGTCTTCAATAAAGAAGTATGCAGAACTGCTTAGAAGAATTCCCGCTTTATCAATTAACATCATTTGCAGTAATAAATCTTGTAGTTGCGCGGACTTAACACCAACTGAAGTAATTAGGTATGATGAGAATTATAACAATAAACAACTAACAATAAAAGAACTATTAACTAAGCCTGTTCTTATTACAACAAACGATCTTTATCAAATCAGGATATTTCCAAGTAAACAAACCAATAAAAACAACAATTTCTTGTCTTT
The DNA here is from genome assembly GCA_929113105.1 of Agrypnus murinus. NCBI lineage: Eukaryota > Metazoa > Arthropoda > Insecta > Coleoptera > Elateridae > Agrypnus > Agrypnus murinus. The sequence goes on from OV816031.1 coordinate 120,708,883, forward strand.
ATTAACATTTAATACATCTTTATATATTTTTAATATTAAGAAAGCTACAGTAAAACCTGTTTGTGCGGTAACAAACTTGTATAAATCAACAGCGACAATGTCAGTTTTTAGAAATCTGATGCCAGCGTCTAAAGAGCACACATTCCTAAGAAGAAAACGCTTTATATCGAAAAAGTTACGTCCATCCGCTACACATGCAACCAAACCAACCAAACAGATTGTTTCAAGTAAGATGAGTTCATCAAGAATTAAAGCAACACAGTTCACCCATAGCGCAGTCACTCCAAACCATACAACTACTTCGGTTACTATTGGGGCAAAGGTAACCACACAGAAAGTACTCGGTATAATGCGTAAAAGCTTAACTGCTACTACCAAAAAAATTATTGCTAAAGCAAATACATCGACAGAGAAGATCACTTCTGCAAAAATAACAAGAAAGACTAGTGCTGTATATATAAAAGATACATTAACAAGAAATAATCTGGCGGTAGTTACTACTGAAACAATAATACCCACCAAGAATGCCCCTACTGCAAAAAATACAGATTCATGGAATAGTAACAGTAAGTTAAAGAGTTCAACTCTGCTGACGACCATTGTCGCTGAAGTCCAACGTCCAACAAGTCCAACGTCAATATCAAGCGTAGACTCATTCTCGACTACCAACTCAGTTCCAAGAAACGAATTCATATCAGCTACTACTATGGCAACAAATTTCACCGAAAATAAATCCACTAACGAAAGTACATCTCCGCTTACAACCTTCACTACGAGAGAGGGATCTAAAGGAAACACAAGTAAAGCAGTAATCACCACCAGTAGCAGAACCCTTATAAACAATTATATTCCGCCAAATCTCACTAGAACAACAAAGGACATGAACAGCTTATGTCTATTATTGGGTATGCTATGTCTCACAGACGCAATGCCGATTACTAGTCAAACTACAACATCCAGTGAGAATGTAAATACGCCAAAGAACTCATCTCAGTTGACGAACATTAACACCAAAACTACAACCACACCAACAAAATCTACCATAGCTATAGTAACTGATAACATTACAACTCCAATTTCTATTTCTTTGGCAATGAAGGGACTCGTACATATTACAACTCAATCAACAGCTTACAGTCTCAACAGGGCCTTTGAAAAGAAGAATAGTACAGAAATCGCAAATATAGCTAAGGCAACACCAATACTAACCAACAAGAAGACAACAGCATTTAAGAATAATAGCACAACTCCTGGAAAGTATTTCATATTAGCTATCAGTAAGGCAACAAAATTCACGAAAAGTAAATCCTCCACCAAAAGAAGAACTCATCCGACTACTCTTTGTACAACGCATGGATCTGTACGAGTCACAAATGAGATTCTGACAAATAATTTGATTCTACAAACCTCCACTAAGGCAATGAAAGACATGAATACAGCATGTTTATTATTAGGTATGAGCTGTTCCACAGACTCGATATCGGCTACTACTAATACTACAGCATTCAGTGACAAAGTAAATACTGTAAAGAGCAGAATTCTGCTGACGACCAAAAGTGCAAGACAGTGGTCAATATTATCTACAGTTCCGTCAACAGAAGCTACCAATGATACAGCCACTACCAAAAGCAGAACCCGGATTGCTAATTCCTCTACGAAGATGGGAGTCGTAGAGATCACAACTAAAGCAACAATATACAGCAGCACCCTTACAAACATGAAGGGTACAAAGAAGGCAAATTTGACTAAAACATCGCACACAGGCAATCTAATTAATATGAACTCGATAGTAACAACAGAAACAGACTTAATACTAACTACCAGTAATACAACACGGACTAAGAATGATAACACAATAAACGGAACAACCCTTCAAATGACCACTAAAGTCAATACCGTAAGGACTACAAATCCAGCAATAATTTACAGTCGAAGCATGACCACTATAAAAGATTCAACTATCATGAACCCTACTGAGGCAATGGTGGACATAATGCTTACTAGAAGCTCAAATACAACTAAAGCAGCAACTCCCACCAACAATCCAACGACAGTAACCTCAAATGTAAACTCAATACCGATTACCATTAAGCTCATACCGGCTATAAATAATAACACAGCAAGAGAAACAAATTTCCAAATGAACAGTATTAACACAACTCCAAGAAAGGCGTTCATATTACCTACCTCGAAGGCAACACATTTTACCAAAATTAAATCCACCCTCCAACATACGGTCCTGTCAATTACTCCTACAAGGGTGGGATCTGTAGGAATCACAAATAAGACAAAGTCTTCCGGCAGCAGCAGAAGCATTATAGACTCGATGCTACCAACTCCAACTAAGTCGATGATAGACCTGAACAAACCGCTCACTAGCAAGTATACAACTCTCACCGATGGCAACACAAGAAAACAATCCGTATCGACCACGAAGAACATAACATTGCTCTCTACAAAGATAACTACCAAAAGAAGCACAGTTAACACTACAAAGAAGGTGAATATTACTAAAGCTATGTCGCCCACCAACAATCTGATGACTACTGTAGATAAAAGTCAAACTACAATAACAAAGAAGACTAAAATAACTAAAGTGACATCACCCAGCAATAATCTGACGACAACTGCAAGTACAAGTCCAACGCGATTTACGAACGTAGACGCAATACTAACTATCAGTAATACAGCACGAACGAAAAATGGCAACACTCTTCAAGTGGTCAGTAAAGTCAATTCCCTAAAAATCACAGCTCAAGCAATCTTCAGCAAGAACCGCACTATTATAAAAGATTTGACTATGCTTAAGCCTACTGGGGCAATGGTGAAAGCAATGACTACTAAAAGTCATATAGCTCCTCATGTTACCCCTGCCACTAAAAAGCCAGCATCACCGACGACAAAAGCAACCAGTACACCTAAGGCGCAAATAATTAGCAATACTAAAGCGAAGCCGAATACAACTGGAGCAGCATCGCCTACCGACAATCCAACAATCACCGAAAATCAAAAACCAACAACTGTATCAAGCGTAGACTCAGTACAGATTACAATGCCACCCATATCGTCTAGAAATTATAACACAACAAGCAGAACAACTTTTCAGACGATCAGTATCACCACAACTCCAAAAAAAGAATACAGATTAGCTACCACGAAGACAACAGATGGTATCAAAATTGAATCCACCAGCCAACGTACAGTTCCGTCGACTGCTTCGCCTACAAAGGTGGGATATATAGGAATCAACCCAATGACTACAAAAGATAAAAACCCAAATATAGTAACAAGATTTAACCCAATATCAAATACAACTAAAGCCACACCAACTAAGAATGATTACACAAGAAAAGGTACAACTCTCCAAATGACCATTATCAATACCACTTCAAAAAAGGCATTCATATTAGCTACCACCAATGTAACGAGTTCTACTACAACTGAATTTATCAATCAGTCAGCATTGGAGGCGAAGAAGACAACATCGCCTACTACGGAGACAATAACCACAAAAGATACAATCCAGGTGCAAATATTGACTAATGCTACAAAGCAGGCGGATGTAACTAAGTTAACATCGCCCGCCAACAATCCAACGACTATTGCAAGTCCGAATACAGTAACAAGCGTAGACTTAGTACTGACTACGACTCTACCAACTACTCTACCACTAACGAATTCTACCAAAATTAAATCAACCAACCAACGTACAGTTGCGCCTACTACTCTTACAAACGTGGAATCTGTAGGAACCACAAATGAGGCAAAAGCCACAATGACTAAGAATGATAACATAACAAAAGGAACAACTTTTAAAATAGTCAACACTACTACCTCAAAAAAAGGATCTTTAGGAATAACAAATGAGGCAACAACCTCTGCCAGTAGCAGAACTCTTATAAACACTTCGAATCTACCAACTCTCACTAAGGCAATGCTGAACGTAACAAAAATGTCCAATTACCAGCATACAATTTTGACTGCTGTTATTACAAGAAAACAATCAGTATTGACGACAAAAAAGACAGCATCGCCCACTATGAAGGCAACAACCAAACGAGGCACAATTAAGGTGCAAATATTGGCTAACGCTACAAAGAAGGCAAATATAACTGCAAGTACAAGTTCAACGACAGTAACAAGCAAAGACTCAATACTGACTACGAGTAACACAATACGGTCTAAGAATAATAACACAACTAACGGAACTACCCTTCAACTGACCAGTAAAGCTAATGCCGTAAAGATGACAACCGAAACAACAATCAACCTCCGCACTAGGACCAGTATACAATATTCCATTATCTTAATGCCTACTCAGGCAAATATGGACATAATACCTACTAAAAGTCATACGGCCCTTCCCGTTACAGCTAACACGAACCCGAACACAGCTAAAGCAACATCACCCGCCGACAATCCGAGGCTTACAGGAAGTACAAGACCAAAAGTATCATTAACGAATTCTACTAAAATTGAATCAACCAACCAACGTAGTACTCATACCAGGGATGAATCTGTAGACATAGGAATTACAAATGAGGTAAAATGCACCACGACTAAGAATGATAACACAACAAAAGGAACAACTTTTAAAATGGTCAAAACTACTCCTTCATCAAAGGAAGGATCTTTAGAAATCACAAGTGAGTCACCAATCTATGCTGATAGCAGTACTCTTATAAACAATTCGAATCTACTAGCTCTTACTAAGACAATCATGGACGTGAAGAAAATGCCCAACAACCAGTATACAATTCCGACTACTGCGATTACAAAAAAGCAATCAGTATCGACGACACAAAAGGCAACATCGCCCAATACGAAGGCAACAATCAAAAGAGATACAATCCAGATGCAAATATTGATTAATGCTACAAAGCAGGCGAATATAACTAAACTAACATCGTCGACCATCAATCTAACGACTACTGCAGACACAAGTTCAACGACAGTTACAAGTTTAGACTCAATACATACCAGTAACAAGGCCACAACTACTAACAATGATAACACAATAAAAGAAACAACTCTTCTATTAGTAAGTACAAACACATCTCCTGTAAAAGAGTTCATATTAGATACCACTAATGGAACAAGTTCCACCAAAACTAAATTTGCCACCCAAAATACAATAACACCGATTACTTCCTCTTTAAAGGACAGATCTGAAAGAATGATAAATGCTGCAAGAACCGCCGCTAATACTGGAACCTTTATAAGTAACTCGATCCCACCAACTCCCACTAAGATAATGACAGACATGAAGAATGTGTCTATTCTTAAGCATACAACTCTGACTACTGCCACGAAGAAGGCAACCACTAGAAGAGGCACAATTAATTTGCAAATATTGACTAATACTGCAAAGAAAGCGAATATAACTAATGCAGCATCACCCACCGACAAACCAACGACTACTATAAGTACAAGTCCAAGAAAAGTAACAGGTGTAGACTCAATACTAACAAGTAGTAAGATAACATGGACTAAGAACTATAACACAACAAACGGAACAACTCTTCAACTGGCAAGTATAGCCAACGCCGTAAAGTTCACCACTCCAACAACAATTTACAGCCGCAGCACGACCATTACAAGAGATGTAACTGCCCTGACGCATACTGAGACAATGGTAAACGTAAAGCTCACTAAAAACAGTATAATTCTTCCTGTTACCACTGTTGCTACCAAAATTACGTTAGCACTAATGAAGACAAAAGGAATCACCAAAGGAAGTACACGTAAGGCGCAAATCTTCAGTGACACTAATATGAAGTCAAATGCCACTAAAACAACATCACCTATCAATAATCTAACAACTACTGGAAGTACAAGATCTACACTATCATTAACGAATTTTACCAAAGTTAAATCCAGTTTTCAGGGTACAGTTGCGTCTGCTACTCCCACAAGCGCGGAATCTGTAGGAATCACAAATCAGGCAAAAACCACAATGACTAAGAATGATAACATAACAAAAGAAACAACTTTTAAAATGGTCAACACTACTCCTTCGTCAAATGAAGAATCTTTAGGAATCACAAACGAGACACCACCCTCTGCCGGTAGCCGAACCCTTATAAACAATTCATATATGCCAACTCTTACTACGACAATTAAAGATATGATAAAAATGCCCAATAACCAGCATACAATCCTGACTGCTGTGATTACAAGAAAGCAATCAGTATTGACGGCAAAAATGGCAGTATCGTCCACTATGAAGGCAACAACCAAAAAAGACAGAATTAAGGTTCAACTATTAACTAATGCTACAAATGAGGCGAATACAACTAAACTAACACCGCCCACCAATAAACCAACGTCTACTGCAGTTACAAGTCCAACGACACTATCAAGCAAAGACTCAATACTGACTACGAGTAACATAACACGGACCAAGAATAATAACACAACTAACAGAACAACTCTTCAGCTTGCCAGTAAAGCCAATGCCGTAAATGTCACAACTCTAGCAACAATATACACCAGCAACAGAACTATTACAAGATATTTAACTATCCTGACGCCTGCTGAAGCAATGTTGGAAGTAAAATCCACTAAAAACCATACAATTGCTCCTTTTGCTGCTGCCAAAGATGCGCTAGCACCAACGACGACAAAAGCAACCACCAAAAGAAGTACATATAAATTGCAAATACTTAGTAATACTAACATGAATCCGAATACAACTAAAGCAATATCACCCACCGACAATCCAACGATTACTGGAAGTACAAGATCAACACTACCACTAACGAATTCTACCAAAATCGAATCAACCACCCAAAGTACAGTTGCTTTCACTACTCCTACAAGGGTGAACTCTGTAGGAATTACAAATGAGGCTAAGGCCACGACAACTAAAAATGATAACACAACAAAAGGAACTACTTTTAAATTGTTCAATACCGCTCCTGGGCCAAAGAAAGGATCTGTAGAAATCACAAATGAGACAAGGACCTCTACCGGTAACAGAACTCTTATGAACAATTCGATGCCACCAACTCTCACTACGACAATGCTTATCGTTGAGAAAATGCCCAATAACCACCATACAATTGTGACTGCTGCGATTTCAAGAAAACAATTAGTATCAATGACTAAAAAGGCAACATCGACCACTACGCAGACAACAACCAATAGAGGTGCAGTTAAGGAGCAAATATTAACTAATGGTACAAGTAAGGCAAAAGTAACGAAACCAGCATTATCCACTGACAATCCAACGACTACTACAGGTGCACGTCCAACGACACTAACAAGAATAGACTCAATACATACTATCAAGGCCACAACAACTAAGAATGATAACATAACAAAAAGAACTACTCTTCAAATGGCCAGTACCAACACATCTCCTGGAAAGGAGTTCATACTAGCTACCACTAGTTCAAGAAATTCCACTAAAAGTGAATCCGCTACCCAAAGTACAATACTACCGACGGCTTCTTCAAAAACGGGATCTGTAAGAACTGAGGCCACAGATGAGGTAACTGCTACCGATAATAGTACAGCCCATATAAATAACTCGATTCTACCTTCTGTCACTAAAAAAGTAATAGACGTTAAGAACGCGGCTACGAGAAACCATACCACTGTCACTAATAAGGCAACCATTAAAGGAGGCACACTTACAGAGCAAATATTGACTAATACTACAAAGAAGACTAATACACCTAAGCTAACATCACCCACCGACAATTTAACGATTACTGGAGGTACGAGGCCCAGAACATTACCCAACATAGGCTTAATACCGACTACCACTACATCCACATCGACTAAAAATGACAACACAACAAAAGAAACAACTTCTCAAATGTCCACTACCAACATAACACCTAGAAAGGCTTTCATATTAGCTACCACAGAAACAACAAATTCTACCAAACCAAAATCCATCACCCAAAATACATTTCCATTGATTACTTCTCCCACAAACTTGGGATCTGTGCCTACAGTAATCTCAAATGAGGCAACATTTCCCGTAAGTAGCAAAACCATGCTACCAACTCTCGTTGCTACCAAAAATACGTTAGCACCCAGAAATCTAACCAAAAAAGAAATTACGCTTAAGGTGCAAATATTCAGCAATACTAAAATGCAGTCGAAGACAACTAAAGCAGCATCATCCGCCGACAATAGAGCGATTGCTGGAGCTGTGCGACCAACAACAGTATCTACAATAGATTCAGTGCAGACTACCATTACATCCACATCGGCTAAAACTGGCAACAAAACAAAAGAAATAACTTCCGAAATGGCCAGTAGCAATACAACTCCAAGAAATGCGTTCCTATTAGCTACCACGAATGTAAAAAGTTCTAACAAAACTAAATACACCACCCAAAGTATATCTCCTTCAAGTACACTTCCTACAATAGTGGGATCTGTAGTAATCACAAATGAGGTCACACCTTCGGGCAGTAGCAAAGCCATTATAGACAGTTCCATACTACCAACTATCGCTACGACAATGATAGACGTTAAAAAAGTTCTAGCTAACAAGCATAAAAGTTTGACCACTACCAATGCGAAGGCAACCACTAAAAGCGGAACGATTAAGGTGCAAATATTAACTAGTATTACAAACAAGGTTAATATTACTAAACCAACATCGCATACCGGCAATCCAACGACTACTACAGGCAGAAATCGAACGATAGTAACAAGCATAGAATCTATACATACCAACAATAAGGCCACACCGGCTAAAAATGATAACATAACAACAGGAACAACTCTTCAAATGGACAGTGCCAACACATCTCCTCGAAAGGAGTCCATACTGGCTACCACTAGTGCAATAAGTACCACTAATGGTCAATCCGCCACCCAAAGTACAATACTGCCGACTACCCATTCTTCAAAAGAGGGATCTGTAAGGAATGAAGCAACAAATGAGGTAACAGGCACCGCTAACAGCAGAACCTTTGTAAATAACTTCATTCTACCAACTGTCACTAAAACAATAATGGACGTTAAAAACGCGGCTACCAGCAAGCATAAAACTCTGACCACTAGCACTACGAAGGTAACCATTAAAGGAGGCACAATCACAGTGAAAACATTGACTAATACTACAAAGAAGGCTCATATAACTAAAATAACACCATCCACCGATAATTCAACGATTGCTGGAGGTACAAGACCAACAACAGTATCCAACGTAGACTCAGTATCAACTACTATTACATCCACATCGACTAAGAATGATAACACAACAAAGGAAGCAATTTCCCAAACAGCCAGCATCAACACCACCCCAACAATGGTGTCCATATTAGCTACCACTAAAACAACAAATTCTACCAAAATTAAATCCATTACACAAAATGCATCTCCATTTAGTACTCTTCCTACAAAAGCGAGATCTGAAGTAATCACAAATAAGGCAACAATTTCCGGAAATAGTAAAACCATTATAGACAATTCGATGGTATCAACTCTGGCTAAGCCAATGATAGATGTTAAAAAAGTGTCCACTAACAATAATAAAACTTTGACTATATCCATTACGAAGGCAACCACCAAAGGAGGCAAAATTAAGGTGGAAATATTGACTAGTATGAAAAAGAAGACGAATATTACTAAATCAATATCGTCCACCAGCAATCCAACAACTACTACAGGTTCAAGTCCAACGACAGTAACAAGCATAGACTCTAGACATGTAGGCTATAAGGCCACAACGGCTAAGAATGACAACATAACAGGAACAACTCTTCTAATGGTCAGCACCAACACATCTTCAAGAAAGGAGTTCATAGTAGCGACTACTCCCCCTTCAAAAGAGGGATCTGTAAAAAGCACAAGTGGGACAACCGCCACCGCTAATAACAGAACCCTGATATATAACACGATTCTACCAACTCTCACTAAAACAATAATGGACGTGAACAACGCGGCTACTAGCAAGTTTACAACTCTGACCACTGCCACTACGAAAACAACAATCAAAGTAGACACAATTGCAGTGCAAATATTGACCAATACAACAAAGAAGGCGAATATCACTAAACCAATATTACTCACCGACAACCCAACGATTACTGGAGGTATCACACCAACAACAGTATCCAGTGTAGATTCACTACCGACTACCATTAAATCCACACCGGATAAAAATGACAAAAACACAACAAAAGAAGCAACTTCTCAAATGGCCAGTGACAACACAACTCCAAGAAAGGCGTTTATATTAGCTATCACAAAAGTAACAAATTCTACCAAAACTAAATCCACCACCGAAACCATTATCGACAATTCGATGCTACCAACTCTGGCTAAGACAAAAATAGATGTTAAAAAAGTGCCTACTAAGAAGCATAAAACTTTGACCTCTGCCACTACGAAGGCAACCACCAAAAGAGGCACAATTAAGGTGCAAATATTGACTAGTAACACCAAAAACAGGAATATTACTAAACCAACATCGCCTAACGACAATCCAACGACTACTACAGGCAAAAATCGAAGGACAGTAACAAGCATAGAATCTATATATACCAGCAATAAGGCCACAACGGCTAATAATGGTAACATAACAGGAACAACTCTTCTAATGGCCAGTGTCAACACATCTCCTAGAAGGGAGTTCGTCCTAGCTACCATTAGTTCAATAAATTCCACTAAAAGTCATTCCACCACCCAAAGTGGAATACTACCGATTACACCTTTTTCAAATGAGGAATCTGTAAGAATCACAAATGAGGCAATAGCCACCACTAACAATAGTATCCTTATAAATAACTCGATTCCACCAGCTTTCACTAAAACGATAATGAACGTAAAAAACGCTTCTACCACCAAGCATCCAACTCTGACTACTGCCATTACCAAAGAAACCACCAAAGCAGGCACAATTACAGTGCAAATATTGACTAATACTACAAAAGAGATGAATATAACTAAACCTACATCGCCTACCGACAATCCTACAACAACTGTAAGTACAATTCCAACGACAGTAGCAAGCTTAGACTCAATACTAACTGCGACTGAGGCAATATGGACTAAGAAGGATAACATAATAAACAAACCAACACTGCAATTGTCCAGTGGAGCAACTGCAGTAAAGATAACAGCTGAAACAATCTACAGCCGCAACAGGACCATCGTGACACCTACTGAGCAAATGGTGGACGATGAGGCCACTAGAAACCATACAACTCTTCCTGTCACTGCTACCAAAAATACATTAGCTTCAACGACGACAAAAACAACCGGAAACGAAAGTACGCCTAAGGTGCAAATATCAAATAATACTATGATGCGGTCGAATACAACTGCAACATCATCAACAGACATTTCAACAATTACTAGATATTAGACCAACCACAATATCTAGAGTAGACTCAATACTAACTACCATTACATTTACATCGGCTAAAAATGACAACACAACAAAACAAACAACTTCTCACATGGTCAGTACCAACATAACTCCAAGAAAGGCGTTCATATATGCTACCACGAAAGCAACCAATTCTAGCAAAACTAAATTCACCACGCAAAGAACATTTTCTTCAAGTACTCCTCCTACAATAGTGGGATCTATAGTAATCACAAATGAGGCAACATCTTACGACAGTAGCAAAAACGGTATAGACATTTCGATGCTACAAACTCTCGCTAAAACAATGATAGATGTTAAAAAAGTATCCAACAAGCATAAACCTTTGACAACTTCCACTACAAAGGCAACCATCGAAAAAGACACAGTTAAAGTGCAAATGTTGACTAATACTACAAAATTCGTAAATATAACTAAAGCAACATCGCCCACCAACAATCCAACGAAAAGTGTACTTACAAGTCCAACTACAACAACAAGTACAGATTCAGTGCTGACTACGAGTAAGAAAACACAAACCAAGAATAGAAACACAACAAACGAAACTACTCTTTCATTGGCCAGTAAAACCAACGCAGTAAAGATCGCTGCTCAAACAACAATATACAGCTGCAACAGGACTATCATAGAAAATTCTACTACCCTGACACCTACTGAGGCAAAGTTGGACGTAATTACCACTACAAGCCATACAACTCCTCCTGTTACTGCTACCAAAAATACGTTAGCACCAACGACGACAAAAGCAGCCCGAAAAGAAACTTCGCTTAAGGTACAAATATTCACTAATACTAAGACGCAGTCGAATATAACTAAAACAACAGCACCCATTGTCATTTCAACCATTATTGGAAGTATAAGACCAATAACAGTATCCAGCGTGAACTCAATACCGACTACCATTACATCCAAATCGGCTAAAAATGATAACACAACAAAAACAACTTCTCAAATGGCGATTGCCAATGCAACTCCAAGAAAGACGTCCATATTAACTACTATGAAAGCAACAAGTTCTATCAAAACTAAATCTACCACCCAACGTACATTTCCGTTGATCACTCCTATTACAAAGATGGGATCTGTAGGAATCACAAATGAGGAAACATCTTCCGACAGTATCAAAACCATTATACACACTGCCACTATGAAGGCAACCACCAAAAGAGGCACGATTAAGGAGAAGATATTTACTAGTACTACAAAGAAGGCGAATATAACTAAACCAACATCGCTCACCGACAATCCTACGACACCTGTAGGTATAAGTTCAACAACAGTAACAAGCATAGACACTATATATGACAGCAATAAGACTACGACGGTTAAGAATAATAACATAACCGGAACAACTGTTCAAATAGTCAGTACCTACACATCTCCTAAAAAGGAGTCCATATTAGCTCCCACTAATGCAATAAGTCTCTCCAATAGTATATCCACAACGCAAAATACAATACCTCCGACTACTCCTACTTCAAAGGAAGGATCTGAAAAAATCACAAAAAAGGCAGCAACCACTGCTAGCATTAGTCTCCTTGTCAATAACTCGCTTCTACCAACTGTCACTGAGGCAATGACGGATATGACGAAAATGCCTATTAGCAAGCTTACAACCCTGATCGTTGCCACTGCGAAGGCAACCACCAAAAGAGGCACAATTAAGGTGCAAATATTGACAAGTATTACAAAGAAGACAAATACAACTAAACCAACATCGCCCACAACTAAGGCATCAACAACTAGGAATAATAACATAACTAAACGAACAACTCTTCAAACAGTCAGTACCAACTCATATCCTAAAAAGGAGTTCATAGCAGCAACAAGTTTCTCCAATAGTATATCTGTCGCCCAAAATACAATACCACCGACTACTTCTTTAAACAAGGGATCTGAAGGACTCACAAATGCGGCAACAACCACCGCTAGTGATAGAATCCTTATAAATAACTCGATCCCAAAAACTCTCACTACGACTATCATGGATATTAAGAAATTGCCTATTAATAAGCATACAACTTTGATTACTGCCACTAGAAATGCAACCACCAAAAGAGGATCAATTAAAGTGCAAACATTGGCTAATACTACAAAAGATGCGAATACAACTAAAGTAATATCACCCACTAACAATCTAAAAACAACTATAGGTACAATTTCAACAACAGTAACAACCGCAAATTCAACACTGACTACGAGTAAGGCAACTCAGGCCAAGAATGATAACACAACAAACGAAATAACTCTTCAAATGTCCAGTAAAACCAACGCCGTAGAGATCGCTAATCATACAACAACCTACAGCCGCAACAGGACCATCATCATAAGAGATTCAATTTTACTGACGCCTACTGAGAAAATGGTGGACATAAAGTCCACTCTAAGCTATAGAACCCCCCCTGTTACTGCTACCAAAAATATGTTAGAACCAACGGCGACGAAAGCAACCAAAAAAGAAAGTACGCTTAAGGTGCAAATCTTCAATAATACTAAGATGAAGACGAATATAACTGTAGTAACATCACCCACCGACAGTCTAGCAACTACTGAAGGTGTGAGACCAACAACAGTATCCAGCGTAGATTCAATACCTACTACCATTATATCCACATCGGCTAAAAATGGCACAAGAACAGAAACAAATTCTCAAATGGCTAGTACTATCACAACTCCAAAAAAAACGTTTACATTAGCTACCACAAAAGAAACAAATTCTACCAAAACTAAATCCACCCAAAGTACATCGTCAAGGAGTACTGCTCCTACGCAAGTGGGATTTGTACCTATAGTAATCACAAATGAGGCAACATCCTCCGACAGTAGCAAAACCATTATAGGCAATTCATTGCTACCAACTCTTGTTTCGGCAATGACAGACTTTAAAAAAGTGCAAACTAGCAAGTATAAAACTTTGACCACTACCAGTACGAAAGCAACCACCAAAAGTGGCACAATTAAGGTGCAAACATTTACTAGTGTTACAAAAAAGGAGAATATAACTAAACCAATATCGTCAACTGACAATCCAACGACTACTACAGGCACTAGTCCAATGATAGTAACAAACATGAACTCTAGACATGCCAGTTATAATGCCACAACGGCTAAGAATGATAACGTAACAACAGAAACAATTCTTCAAATGATCACTGCCACTATAAATGCAATCACCAAAAAAGGCATAGTTAAAGTGCAAATATTGACTAATACTACAAAAATGGCGAATATAACTGAAGCAACATCGCCCACGAACAATCTAACAATTACTGTAGTTATAAGTCCAACGACAGTAACGACAGTAGATTCAATACTGACTATGAGTAAGACAACACAGACAAAGAATAGAAACACAATAAACGGAGCAACTATTCAACTCGTCAGCAAAGACAACGCCGTAAAGATCACAACTCAGACAACAATCTACAGCGGCAACAGGTCCATTATAGAGAATTCTATTATCATGACACCTACTAAAGCAATAGTGGACATAAAGACCACTAGAAGCCTTACAATTTCTCCAGTTACTGCTACAAAAAATACGTTAGCACCAAAGACGCCAACGCATCAAACATACAGTAATATTAAGAAGCAGTCGAATACAAATAAAGCAACCTCACCCACTGACAATCCAACGATTACCCTTACATCCACAACGGCTAAAAATGACAGCACAAAAAAAGAAATAACTTCTCATATGGCCAGTACTAACACAACTACAAGAAAGGCGTTCATATTAGCTACCACGAAAGCAACAAATACATCTCCATCGAGTTCTCCTCCTACAAAACTGGGATCTGTACCTATAGTAATGATAAATGAGGCAGCGTTTTCTGGCAGTAGCAAAACCATTATAGATAATTCCACGCTACCAGTCCTCGCTACGGCAATGACAGACGTTAAAAAAGTGTTAACTGACAAACATAATACTTTGACTACTGCCAGTAGGACAGCAACCACTAAAAGTTTTACAAAGAAGGCGAATGTAACTAAACCAAGATTGCCCACCAACAGTCCAACGACTACTACAGGCAAAAGTCTAACGATAGTAACAGGAATAGACTCAATACATACCAGCAATAAGGAGATAACGGCCAAGAATGATAGCACAACAAACGCAACAACTCTTCAATTGGTCAGTAAAGCCAACGTCGTCAAGATCACTGCTCAAACAACAATATATAGCTATAGAAGCAGCATTATAAGAGATTCAACTATCTTGACGCCTACTGGGGCAATGGTAAAGCCCACTAAAAGCCATACATCTTCTACCGTTACTGCTACCAAAAATGCGCCAGCCCCAACGACGACAAAAGCAATTAACAAAGGAAGTACACTTAAATTACAGATACTCAGCAATACTAACCCGAATCCGAAAACAACTAAAGCAACTGTACTCACCGACGATCCAAAAATTACTGGAACAAGACCAACACTACCACTAACAAATTCAACCAAAATCGAAGCAAGCACCAAACGTACAGTTGCATCCCCTACTCCTGCAATGGTGGAAACTGTAGGAATAACAATTGCGATAAAAGCGACAACCACTAAGAATGATAACACGACAAAAGGAACAAGCTTTAAAATAGTGAACACTACGCCTTCATCAAAGGAAGGATCTTTAGGAATCAAAAATGAGGCAACAACCTCCGCTGGTAACAGAACTCTTATAAACCATTCAAGTCTACCAACTGTCACTAAGGCAATGATGGACGTGAAAAAAATGCCCAGCAAACAGCACACAATTCTGATTGCGGCGACTAGAAATCAATCAGTATCGACGATAAGAAAGACATCAACTACTATGAAGGCAACAACCATAAGAGGCACACTTAAAGTACAAATGTTGACTAGTACTACAAAGAAGGCGAATATAACTACAGCAACATCGCCCATCGACAATTCTACAATAACTGCAGGCACCAGCGAGGTAAGTCCAACGAAAGAAACAGGTGTAGGCTCAATACTGACTACGAGTAAGACAACACGAACTCAGGATGGTAACACAACAAACGGAACCACTCTTAAACAAACTCTCACTAAGACAAAGATGGACGTGAAGAAATCGCCTAATAACCACCATACAATTATGACAGCTGCGATTACAAGAAAGCAACAAGTATTAACGACGAAAAAGGTAACATCGCCCACTACAAAGGCACCAACCAAAAGAGGCACAGTTAAGGTGCAAATATTGACTAAAGCTACAAAGAAGGCGAATATATCCATACCAACATCGCCCACCAACAACCCAACTACAACTGCAGGTACAATTCCAACGACAATATCCAGCGTAGTCTCAATACCGGCTACCACTTCGCCTAAAAATGACAACACAACAAAAGAAACAACCTCTCAAATGGCCAGTACCAACACAACTTCAATATTTGCTATCACAAAAGCAACAGATTCTACCAATTCTAAATCCATCACCCAAAATACATCTTCGAATACTCCTCCTACAAAGGTTGTATCTGTACCTATAGTAATCACAAATGAGGCAACATCTTCCGGCAGTAGCAAAACCATTATAGACAATTTCATGCTATCAACTCTCGCTACGGCAATGACCAACGTTAGAAAAGTGCCAACCAACAAGCATAAAACTTTGACCACGACCTGTACGCAAGCAACCAGGAAAAGTTGCACAATTAAGGTGCAGATATTGAATAACATTACAAAAAAGAACATAACTAAGTCAACATCACCCATCGACAGTTCCTCGGTTACGAAAACGACAGTAACAATGAACGTATATTCAATATCAGCTATTACTAAGGCACCTCCTACTAAGAACGCTAACACAACAAACGGGAAAACTCTTCAAACGGACGGTACTGTCACAACTCCAAAAAAAGATTCATTATTACTTACTAATAAGGCAACAACTTTCACCAATGTTAAATCAACCAATCAAACTACAACAGCATCAAATACTTACATTGCAAAGGTAACCACAAAAAGAGGCCCAATTAAATTGCAAATATTGAGTAATACTACAAAGATGGCAAATATAATTAAGGCAACATCGCCCACCGATAATTCTAGCACTGCGAAAGCGACGACATTAACAATGAACTTAGATTTAATACTGACTACCACTGAGATAACATCGACTATGAATTACAGTACACCAAAAAAGGCAATCTTTCAAGTGGTCAGTGCCAACTCAAGTACAAGAAAGGAGCTCGTAACGCAAAGTAAAACTCCACGAGCTACTTCTACTGCAGAGGAATCTGCGATGACCACAAGTCAAGCAGAAATCTCCTCTACCAGTAGCAAAGGCACTATGAACAATTCAATTCTACCAACTCACACTAAAACGAAAATTCCCATAAACTATGACACGACTCTGATGGGTAGCTCGACAAGAAACAAAGCAGCATTGACTACGAAGAAGCTCACATTAGCCGCTACGACGGCAACCACCAAAAAAGGCGCAACTAACATAAATAAGACGAATATAACTAAGGCAATTTCCAGCACAACTCCAAGGAAGGTGTTATTACTATCTTCTATGGTGACAAGATTCACTAATGGTAAATTAATCAACCAAGGTACAATTACATCGACTGCTTCTACTACAGTGGAGAAATCTGCAGGGAACGCAAATCTGGCAACAACCACGAACACAAGCATGACCCTTATAAACACTTTGATTCTACCAACTTCTACTAAGACAATCAAGGACGTGATGAAAACGCCTACAAACAAGTATACAACTCTGACAACTATCACTACAAGGAAGAAATCAGTATCAATCACGAAGAACCTAACATCGCCCATGACAGAAACTACCAAAAGAGGCACAATTAATGTGCACATACTGCGTAATACTACAAATAAGACGGCAACATCGCCTACCAAAAGTACAACCATTACGAGAACTACACGGTCACCTATAGTAACAATTAACATAAACTCGGTACAGACTATCATGAAGACTAAAAATATTGACACCACAAATAAGACAACTCCAAGAAATATGTTGACATTGCTATCTACCATGGCAACATGGTCCACTAAAGTTCAAGCAACCCACAAAAGTATAACTCCATCGACTATTTTTACTACAAAGAAGAGATCTGCATGGACTACAGAAAAAGCAACAACCACGAATAGTAGCAGAACCCTTATAAATAATTCGATTCTAGCAACTACTGCTAAGACAATAAAGGACACGATGAAAGTGTCAATAAACAAGCATACAACTCTGACTGCTATCACTACAAGACAGAAATCAGTATCGACCACGAGGAACCTAACATCGCCCACCACACCAACCACTAAAAGAAACACAATTAATCTGCAAATACTAAGTAATACTACAAATAAGACGGTAACATCGTCTACCAACAGTACAACCATTACAAGAACTACACCATCACCGATAGCAACAACAAGTCCAATAAAAAACACTAGTCAACATTCTATTGTTGTAAGAAAAACGCTGGAAACTTCTACTAATGGAAAGAGTCTACGAACCACTACTAAAAGAAGACCAATTATTAAATTAACTACCAAAACTACAAATAAGAGTTTATATTGGCAAACCCCAATAGAAACTACAAGTCAGCATTATACTGCTATAAACGAGACACTAAAAACTTCTGCTAGTGAGAAGAGACCAACTACCAAGGTTGCAATCACAGCGAAATGTACAAGCCCAGGAACCACTACCAGAAAGAGACAGATAAAGGTTGTTATTAAATCAACTACGTTACCTCAACGACGGCAAACCCCAAAAAAAGGAATAAGTCAACATCCTACTGCTATAAGAAAGTCAGTGAAAACTACTACTAACAGGAAGGGACCAACTACCAAGGTTGCATCCACAGCGAAAGGTACAAACCGACGAACCACCACTAGAAAAGGACCGATAAAGACTAAATCAACTACTCTAACCGCAACTCAGAGTTCAAGTAGGGGAAAGATTACTACGACAACAATACCTAAGTGTAAACCGATGAAAAACAGAACAAAGAAGTTTCTACCTAAAACCAAATCTACAAATCTACGAGTTACTACTGCAAAGACCAGCAGGCACAGGAACACTCTTATATTTTTTCTAGGTGCTCCTGAACAGAAAAACGCTAATGGAGAATTGGTGACTCCCACAAGCTACAAACCAGTCTCTATTATTGTATATTACAGCAAGAAACCAAAAGGTCGAATAAAATCAAAATTATCAAGAAGGCAACGGAAGTATCCTAGAATGGATTTATGATATTTTTTTCTTATAAGCTCGATGATGTGGTTTTTTACTTATGTGAATGTACTTTTTTTAAAGTTTATATAATGTAAAAGTAATAACACTTATAAATACGTAAATCATGTTTATAAAGCGTTTTCTCGACTTGAGGCCATACCCAGATTCTTCACTTATTATACAAGAAATCTATTTGCTGAAAAGACTAGTATTATGTATCTTTGAATATTCAACAGGTATTGTCTTCTTAAATGAATTTCATTTCGGAGAGGTCGTAATGGAATTCGTTTAGGATATAGAACCGTAGGCTACACTTTGTTCTTTAATATTTTGCATTTTTTGTCGACTCTATTACGTACGTAGTTAAACAAAATTCACCCCCAAGTTAATGCCAATGATAAAGTGTTTCAAAGTAAGGAAATTTGAAACATCAAATAAGGAATATATTATAGTATGATTCCTCTTTCAGTTCGTGTCTAATTAACTTTCCTTGTCTTTCGCTTTTGAAATTTAATTGGGCTTTAAAAGGAAGTTAATTTCTAGAAAATCGAAATAACCGCCAATGGTGTTACAAAATATTTATTACCATAAAATTATTTGATATATTTCACGGAACAAGAGGATGGATGCATCATGCATAATTGTACCAGTTTTTTACAAAACTATTCAATAATTTAATAAGAAATACTTTTTTTTATTTCACACCTACACTACGGGGGAACCAATAGTTAAAGTCATCTGTCCCCCATCTAACATGCAACACGAATACACATACCCATAGTTAAGGTGGCGGAATTTTCCAATTAGAAAAATCCCGTCGCCCCAAGTGGGTTTCGAACCCACGACCCTTGGAACACGCGTGATGCACTGACACCATTCGTCCACCGGCGGCCCAATAAGAAATACTTGAAACAAAGCTTTTTTCTGTCAGGCTAAATGACAATAAACTAACTAAATTACTCACCAACAAAACTAGGCCCCGCGATTGGGCGCCAGTGAAACAAAGGTTTTTCAGCCGTTATAAAACAACAAAAAAAGAACTATAAAAGCTATAAAAAGCTATAAAAATACATCATACTTACTGTAACTGAAAACTCAAAAAATATCTGCCACAGCTTGAGATTTAAACTCTCTCTTTACAAATTAATTATTCAAGTCGTAGGTATTGGTTCCACAGCTGTATAAATTGTGAAAAGGAATAGATAAGGGTTCAACACAAATAAAAACATAAAAGGGCGCCATCTGGTTCTGAGCTTAGTTAATGATTTATTAACCATTCAAAGATGTTGATTGAAAAAGCATTAAAATTTATTAAATTCATTAACCAGAAAATGAATAGAATATTTAATTAAAACAAAATTTTGTTTACTTAAAATTTTGAAGAAATGAACTTAAGCATTCTACATCTTTCTTCGATCCTGCTGGAGGAGGAGACCCTATTTTATATCAACACTTATTCTGATTCTTTGGTCATCCAGAAGTATATATTCTAATTCTTCCATGATTTGGAATAATCTCTCATATTGTAAGACAAGAAAGAGGTAAAAAAGAAACATTCGGTTGCATTGGAATAATTTATGCTATAATAGCAATTGGATTCTTAGGATTTGTAGTATGAGCTCACCACATATTCACTGTCGGAATAGATGTTGATACACGAGCATATTTCACTTCAGCAACAATAATCATTGCTGTTCCAACAGGTATTAAAATTTTCAGTTGGCTAGCTACCCTTCATGGTACACAAATCAATTATTCTCCACAAATATTGTGAGCTTTAGGATTCATTTTCCTATTCACTGTTGGTGGACTAACAGGAGTAGTTCTAGCTAACTCATCAATCGACATCATTTTACATGACACCTATTACGTAGTAGCCCATTTCCATTATGTACTTTCAATAGGTGCTGTATTTGCAATCATAGCAGGATTAATTCATTGATTCCCATTATTCACAGGATTCTCTTTAAATAATAAATTGCTCAAGATCCAATTTCTAACAATATTTATTGGAGTTAATATAACCTTTTTCCCTCAACACTTCCTAGGACTAAGAGGTATACCTCGTCGATACTCTGATTATCCAGATGCTTATTTAACTTGAAATGTTGTTTCATCCATAGGATCCTTAATTTCAACTGTAAGAATTTTGTTCTTTATTTTCATTATATGAGAAAGAATAACCTCTCTACGAAAGAATATCTTCTCCAATCAAATATCAACATCAATCGAGTGACTGCAAAAATTCCCGGCAAGCGGCAACATCCGATATAATCAACCTCATTTAGGGATATATAATTAACAATAAGTACCAAATGTATATGAGAAAGAGAAGCTTTTTTTTTTTCTAGTAAAGATAGTACTTTATATATAAATGTTTAATGAATATATAATCATCAAGCATTTAATAATCAAAATCTGACATAGTCATTAAGGAAATATTAAATATTTATTTATAGTTATACTAAATTAATATAATATTAGCATATTAAATATTTATATATATATATAGAAATTGTATACTGGGTTTATTACAAATAAACCAGTATTAAACTAATATAACAGAGGTGTTTAATGTATATCTTAATAACAATATAGCATATGCCTGTTATATATATTACAAATTAACTTTATTTTTTTATTTTGTTAATATTAGTATATGTATATAACATTATTATTTATATCTTATTAATGATTTATTCTTTAGTTTTACATTTCATCTAAATGTAGGTATTACTAAATTATTTGTGTATTAATATATATATATATATATATATATATATATATATAATAAGTATAATAATGTTTATAGATACAACTATAGATAGATAGCCTTGCTATATCTATTAAAGTATATACCGATATACTTGGTAAACATTTATAGAAGAAAAAACCCCCAAAAATAGCAAAATTTCCGGAAAATTTCCGGAAATTTTATGATTTTGAAAATATTTGAATTTTATGTTTTCTATTTTTAATTAAAATTTTTAGTTTAAGTTTTCTCGCTTATATAAATTTATACCGAGTTTATGAGTAATTTATTTACCAACAAGATATTGTTTCCTTTTTGTAGTTTTTTCCCAATATGGTTCCGTTTTGTAGATCCATCAGTTTGAATTAATAACATTTATTAACAAAAGAATGGGTAAAATACACATACAAAGATAAACAAATAAAACACACCTTGTATATTTATTACTAATCCAATCTAATTTTATTGGATTATAATTATGTTCAACAGTTAATCAATAAAAATTCACCAAAAACGTTTTGTTTAATAAAGAAAACAAACAGGAAAACTTATAGGATTGACCGCAAAATTGTTCAAAACACATACTATCAATATTAGAAATTTACCTTGACTGATCATGATCGCAAAATATTTCAAATGAATCGATTAGATCACCCAAAAAAATTGTTCAAAACACATTAATTTAAATATTAACCTTTTTATTTACTGAGCTTTTCCTGGACAAAATTTATAAACGAATCTCTGAAGGAGATTAGGCCAATTATATCAGTTCAACAGTATCAGAACAAATGAATTGCAATTAAGTTAAAGCTTAAAGATTTTTAACTATCAAGGAGAGCTCTCCCTAAAGAAAATTCATAACCATGACATTCTTAATACTTAAATTACAACAAATACCACTTAGTATTACAGTACCTTGCATTTTCCTTAATTAAACTCATAGAATACCATACATCAAGTCCAGTAGAAATTGGAAATTCGCTTTTCATTTGAGGAAATTGTGATAAATCTCGGTGTGCGTCGAAAGATAGATTCTGCATACCAAAACGTGATCCAAATTTAATTGATAATAACAGCTCATATGTTTCCATAAACCAATAAAGTCAAGCACGAAAAATAACCAAGATTTTTAATTGGTGCTTATTTAATAACGTCATTAATTTTCACCCAAAAAAAACTAATGGAACTGTTCTGAAGCTTCCAGTTATTTTTAATTCACTGATTGCATTAACTACACTCAAATTCTTTAAGAGGAATTTTAATGTTACAAAAGCACAGGAATCGGTCACTACATTTAGGATTTCTTTAAATAATTCTTCCTATAACGTGAAACGTATTTAACTTTAAAACTTTCACAAGTCACAAAAGATCGGTAAAACTATACGGAACGGTAAATAGAATTTCTCGCAATTCTATAGGATTAAAGAACTGTAATCCATTGGCACTAATTTAAAAGCAATCAATCATTATTGATCGATAATATAACCGCGCACCCAGGTCGAATCATAATATCGACCGTTCGCTTGCAGGGTGCTGATCACAAACTCCCCGTCTCAAAAATCTGTCTGTTTGTGTCTGGTCAAAACCGAGCGAAGCCTTTTTATAAACTTCGATTCAGGCTACTCCGCGTCTCAACATCTGTTTTTAGACGGCAAGGGTGCTTGTTACTTGCCTTACTATAAGATTTTAGACCTTACGTGTAAAAAATAGTACCCAATCTTTCCCGCTAAAATTGTGGAATGCTGCTACTGTCGAGACGAATTTCTACGCCGCATTGACTTAAAATTTTTAAAACGCAAATAACAGACAAAGGAAAGTGTATTTACGAATCGTATACACTCAAAATGTTTACCGGAATATTTCAATGAGTTGACTAAGCGTTTCTCATGGTTTCTTTTTAAGGTTTCTTTTTGAAGAAATTGATATTATTTTTAAAATACCAGGTCGCAAGATACGAAAAACGACATCAATATGACGCTACATTATTTCATTATAGCAAATATTAAACATTCCCTTCCTATAAATGCTTTCTGTAGGAAATGTTTGCCTGATGAACTGCATATTTAAATAAAGCGATATCTACAGGACCGAACTTAGGATTTTTATCCAGAATTAATACAAAATTCTATATACTAAGTGCTGGTGGAAAATGTACCCGTTACATACTTAAGTTCAAAAATAATTTTCTAAGAAAAACAGGAAGAAGAAAATTTAACCGTAACACTACTGAAACGTTTTTCTCGTATATTTTAGCAAGCACGAGCCATATCCATAAACTCAGTTCCAATTAGTCATAAAAACCAAAGAATTTAGTTTTCATTCAATATTTAACCACTGCTTTTACTTCATCATCGGTGTTGCATCGCTCGCCCGCTAAAAAATTCTTAACACGAAGAAAAGGATAAAAAACACTAGGTGCAAGATCGGGGCTATGGGGTGGATGATATAAAATTTCCAATTTAAATTTTTCAAGGGTTGTCGTGTAAGGGCGTCTGTGTGTGGTCGTGAGTTGTCATGTAAGAGAAAAATCCAAAACTGAGAAGACTTGGCCTTTTATTTTTTATGATTGTTCGCAGTCTTTGTAGTGTGGCATATTTTACAAATTCCACAAAAAATTTCTATGCCCAACAGTTTTTTTGCATTTAAAAATCTAATCATGAACCGTGTTCCACAATTGGACGGATTTGTATAACTTTGTTCATTTTCACATAACGTGGCAAGTTTGCTCTTAACGATGTAGGAATCATTTGTTGTCCAGGGCCTGACAAGGTTGAATTAACAAATTACATAGTTTTTCAATTATGTTGTATTTTATACACATGGTGTCTCAGTATGGAATGATCCATAATAATCAAGAACAATCATTAAATAAAGCAAATTCCCACATATTATTTTTGTTGTACTTCTATACTTTAGGAGAAAAACAGCATCGAAGTTCATCCCAATGTTTTCAAATTGAATAGTAAGATATACATTGACACATATTTTCAAGTTGAAGGAGATTAAACAATACTGTTTGGATTCTAAAATGTGTATGGTAGTTCGTAATAAAGTAATAAACCTGTCTTTATTTTGCTTTTATTTTGTAGTTTTTGTCAAGTGATTTCGTAGAATTAACAGATGAACAGATTGTTTTTGGGTCATCTCAATTTTAACTACTTACTTACACACTTATTTCGTCTGCTGAACTAGTGACACTCATTTTAATATTAAGTTACGTACCGATTATCTTTTATTTATGTCAGATACAAGAAGAATTATGTTTTGTGCTGACTAAGTAACAACAGTATAAATTTCAATTGGAATTCAATCACTTTTCTTTTTCATCTGAAGAGTTGGCGTTTATCATTGACCTAGTACCATACATACTTTTCCAAAAACGTTGTACTAGATTTTCCAGATTTTCAAGTGCATTTAATCAAAAAATGTTGCTAAAGTTTTATTTTTAAATATAAGCTTTTATAAGCTTTTCCTATGTCTGGTCATTCCGTACTGAGACACCGTGTATATATATATACATAAATGTTGTGAAGGAAACTACAAACTACGTGTGTAGTATTCAAAATACATTATTTTCAAGGCGATCAAGGTGGATGTGATGCCTTACCGTACGGGATATAATTTCCTATAAGTTTTTAAATGATTTGTAATGTATATGTAATTCCTTGTTCACAAATGTATGTCATGGTATGTATTTATAATAAATCTATATTTATTATAAATTTGTAAGGTGTTCAATAAATACTCTTAATTGATTAATGATTGATTATTTTGATTTACACTAAAATAAAAATAAGTCGTTAATCTACCTGCTAATTAATGGGGGACACTACTGGGAGAACTAGTTCAAAATGTACGGTGCAAAAGTAAAACAAAATCTTCTCTCTTGTCTATCTCAACAATTATTACTCCAAACGAAGCATTGTTAAATGTCATTCGAAGCGGCTTGACGAGAGCTACACCATGGACTACAAAGGCATTATGGTTTTTAGGTTTTGCCATAATATATTGTAGTGACCTGACATAGGGCCAGTACGGTCATTCGGTTGAACATACCAACACAAATAAAATTTGTTTATAAATAAAAATATTCATCAAATGAAAATAAATTTTATATAAAAGAAATTTAGTTGTTTTATTTACTTCAATTTAAATAAATTCTCAAAAGAACTTAATGAACTAAACCAAATAGTTTTATATTTGAGGATGAACTTTACCAGTTAATTATAATTCATGAAAGTAACAAGAATCGTTTATTATAACCAACCTTGTATATTACGATATATTTTCCCATTTTAAAAATTAATCCTTATTGGTAACACTGCGACGAAACCAAACAGATGACTTTTTGTTTATAAAATATCGATACGTAGATCGATGCCAAAAAAAAATAAATTCACTTGAATTTATTAAAACAATCACTTTCAGATTCAATAATTGTTACACAATAATTAAATCTTCTTTTAATCCTTGAAAATTGTTCAGGTAACACTTTTAGTTTAATTTTAAACTTTATTTATACTATGACATTTGTGTCAAAAACATATGATTAAAGTATAACCTCAAATTAATTACAGATATTATCCGGAGCCGGGCATAGATTCTGCCTTGTACGTTTTATCGACTGATTTTGTTACAATTTGCCCCAGCTTATATAGTTTATGCCAGAACAAAAGAAAACTATGACATTTTTTCAAAACAATGAAACATCGAGTAAGCTCGTGACGCCACTAATCCCGCACAGCTGTTATTTTTTATCACTAATCCTAATTCTGTTATTATAGAATTGTAGCCCTTGAAACGAAGATCAAAAAAGTTAAATATTAAAAGTAATACATTCATTGTCCCAAAATGTATCGTAACGAAGATATTCAAGAAAAACGATTGACAATGTACATATCTCGTTACGATCTAATTACATATAAAGTTCAACAAATCAAGGTTCATCCTTTACAAACTACTCGTAGTTACATGAATACATGACACAGGTAATACAAATAATTTCTCCATAGAAACATCTTTACAATTTACTATAAACATAATTTTTTTTAGAGTACGAACACCAATTAATGCATATACAAGTGCCAGCTTAAATATTAAGTCAATGTTTATCAATTTATGCTCAAAATGTCCAGCATACAATGCTCCAAGAACTTACATCAAAACAATGGTGAGAAAAAACAGGATAAGAGTCTATAAGAGTCATATCAACACGAACGACAGGATTTAATACCTTCATTAATTGATGTGATTAGAAATCTTATAAACAAATTCAAAAATTAATTGTATTATATGAGTCATAATAAGATCGACCTAAATGATCTATTTTCAGCTAATTAGCAACATAAACTTGAGCTGGCCTCCTGGAAAATAGAAAAATTTATCTAACGCTAAACATCGTAATCAGTAAATTTAAATATGAAAATTACTTCCTCCTAACAAGTGGGAAACCGTCCCAAAGTGTAACTTGGGTTGCATAAACGTATTTATGATCAAGCAATCTAACTAATTGATATCCTTTTTCTAAAATGAAACCTATTTATTTATGCATAAGAAAGCTAGGTTATGTTTGCATGAAATTTTTATTCTTAGTTTTTAATTTAAGTATTAATGAACCTAACTGTGGTCCTATGTATAGCCTTTATATTAATTATGCCCATGACATAGCATGTCCTTCTTTTAATTTAAATCAGACTTAAAAATGAAATAAATAAAGATTATTAAAAGTTTCACAGTTTTATTAAAATACAACCTGACAATATTGTTTCGACAGCTATGCTGTCATTATCAAAGGTAATAATGACAGCATAGCTGTCGAAACAATATTGTCAGGTTGTATTTTAATAAAACTGTGAAACTTTTAATAATCTTTATTTATTTCATGATTATGGAGTTCCACAAAATAAGGCTGGAAACAATAAACATGACTTAAAAATATTTGTGTTAACGTTTCCGTTCCGTTGTTGATAAAATTTTCAATACGGTGATTTGACAACACCGCAATATGGTAACTAGTGATGTAAAATGTTTTTTGATAAATGACTGGCAACTATGTCTTAATCCTAAGGGTAAGCATGACATATTATACATTTTCAGAATCCGCTCGTTTAGATAAATAACTTTTTCTTTGTACCATCTTGATTGAAACATTTCCTGAAAAGTTCAATGGCATTTGTAGAGACTTGATTTAGAGACATGCTCGGAGAGGGTAATAAAGGTAACAGGCGAAATTATAAATATGTACAACAATAGAGAAAATATTTATACAATTAAACGACAGATTTCTCAGCAATGTTTAATTTATAAAACACAGAAATATTTGTGTTAGGTCGTTAAGAAAAATCTGAAAATAAGGAATATTAGTACATACTATATTAGTAAATAAGTAAGGAACATTATTAGTAAGAATCGCCCAGATGTCTAAAATGCTGCAGGTCGCAACCTCGACAGCAAAATTAGTGATAAAATTATATTAATTACTAATAAACAGCACAACAAAAACAGAAAACTCAACAAAAATACTAACAAGACGCTTCGAATGACATATAACAATGTTTAGTTTGGAGTAATATTTGTTGAAGATAGACAAGACAGAAGATTTGGTTGTACCGTGATATCAAAAATTATCTTGGTCAAGGGTGGTTATGGAATATAAAACGGTTGTCTTAGTTTGAGTTTTTGCATCTTTATTAGTCAATTATCATTATTATTAAGTCAAACTAAGACAACCGTTTTATATTCCATAACCACCCTTGACCAAGATAATTTTTGATATAATGGTACTTTAGTACCGTACATTTTGAACTAGTTCTCCCAGGCGACCGAGACTCAGTGCATAAATGTAAGTGTACCTGGAGTAGTGTTGGAAAATGCTTGAGCATTTATTTTTGGAGAATATTCCCGGAGCACAAACGAGAAAAAACGAGAATAACCCTCAAAAGTGAGTAGGACTGGAGAATATATCTTCAACTTGCAAAGATATACTCAAAATAAAGATAATTTCAAAAGTTCTTGAAATTTCTCAAAATGCTGAAAATGCTCGAATGTTCTCCAATTTTCCTCTTCTTATTTATAATGCTAGTAGTTGTAGTTAGTTTGACTGTTGTAAGGTAATGTGTTGAAAAGTAATGCAATAATAGGAAATTGGAAAATATTAAACTCGTGGGTCATATTTAAATCTCACTATGAAACGAAGATTTTTTCTGCACGAAAGAACAACAATAAAAGGCGACAATTGAAACGAAGGTTTTTTGCCGGACTAAATAAACAATAAAAATTAACTTACGTTAAAAGATGCTCAAGATTACCACGGCTTGAGTTTTAGCTCTATCTTACAAATTATAATTTCAGGTCGTAGGTATTGGTTCTGCAGTTGTCTAATTTATAAAGAGATGGATAAAGGTTTCAAAAACACAAAAATATACTCAAGAAGGGCGCCATCTGATTATGAAGCTTAATAACGATAATTAAATATATCAAATAGATCAAATGAATCTAACAAATCTGTCTGAAATCACTAATCAGAAAATGAAATCAGACCGATATAAATTTAGTGCAAAATATTAGTTAATTTCAACAAAGTCAGAAATTTAGTTTAATGAAGGTATGAATAAAAACTTTCATAATTATATGGTTCTGTCTTAATGGTTTTAATTAACTTTAAAATCATACTTATTTGAGAGAACACAAAAAAATATAAAAAGGTTACAAATTTTAAACTCAAAAAAATCCAAATAATAATTTCCTACCTAAGAGCTCTTGACTAATGAAATTTTAATGAATAAAAGTTGTATACTAAATTACATATAAATGAAAAATGAACTGTAGAAATATTACAAAGATCCAAAGAGAATTTACATAAAAATTTAACATTCAAAAATACATTATTCACTGTACCTGTAGTTGTCAATATTCGCAAACCAAAATTAACGCTAAGTTACACAAAAATGACTCCTGCCACACCAAACAGTCACTGCAGACGGAAACTGGAATGTTCGTAGATTTTTCTTTCCATTATTCAAGGATGCAATGAATTAACCCTCGTAATGTCTGTATGTAATGAACCATTATTTACGAATTCACCCAAAATAAAATAACTGAATGCAACCATAAACTGTCATAAGATTTGGTTATTAAATTAATTTTGATAACCATCGGCAAAGGTTCGTTGTTATCATTAAAACCACCCACTTATTATTTAAATCTGAACTGGATTTATAAGGCACATAACTTGAATTTCATTATTAATCGAGATTTTGATCACTGAAGATAAAGTCTGTATTTATTAATTTTTTTATCGGTATTTCGGTACGAGAACTGTTTAAACGATAAACGATACGGTAATCATCCCAATCGGTAAACTGTATTAAAGCCGTTACACTTCTAATAGGAAAAACTAGATTTCCCTTCCTTCAAAAAGACAAACATCCGGAGAGGTATTTAACTATATAACGGTACTTTTATTAACCGCAAATTCTAGATTAATATCCGGAAACTTAATTACACAACGGCATGATTATTAACTGTAAATTGTCTTAAATAACAATGCACGGCACCCGATACCGGCCATCGTACTATATCAAAACTTAAAACTGGAGTGTCTCGGACCAGCAACTGAAGGCAAGTGTGTCTCGGACCAGCAACTCAAGGCAAGTGTTCTTTTTTTAAGACTAAAAATTATATTATTGTGATTTGGGGGTTTACAAATCTTCGTGCTCCAATCAAAAGGACGCCTAGTCTGCTCTTATCAAATCAAAGCAGAGCAATCCACGTGGACTAAAAAATGCTACGTAGTTTGTTACTCCCACAGACGGAAAGTGCAATACAGATGTTGATCTGTGAAACTGCAAACGCTTCAAGTTAAATCTGTTTTTTAAACACGTAGCAAACATGAAATTTGATAAAGGTGACTTCACTAAATTTATTATGAACCATATTTAATAGTTTCCAAGATTTTTAACAAAGAAGCTACGTCAACCAAATCACACGTGTGTAAATAGAATACAGAAAGAAATAAAGTATTACCCAAATGCTTATTATAATTCTAAGAAAGTTCGAGCCACAGCCTTTTTTAAAATAAGTTTTATGGGGTTGTTTATATCGAATGCTAACGCAAGTTAACATAATGAAAAAAATTCAAATTTGCAGAACCGGACTTAAGATTTTTGTAAACATGTGAGCAAAACCACAATTGTTCAGAGCCGATAAAAATATACCGTTACAACTATTAAGTTAATAATGTGATTAATTGCCTTGTGACCAATTCTTATCTTTTTCCGCCTATTAGAATGAGATAAAGCTATCTTTTTTTGTTGATTTTAATTAGAACTTTAGTTAGAGACACCTTTAATCATGGTATGTGAATACGTCCATTTATATTTAGATTAGAAGCACAGGTATGCATCTTTACGTCTACCAGACACAACGCTGATCGCGGACAGTGCGCCAACCTTTAAAATAAATTTTGATAATACGCTGACCGCGCAAGTGTCCATTGCTTGCGGTCGGCGTAGTGCTCACGGTCGGCAAAGTGTCCAAAACCGCCAGCCGACGTAGCGTCCAAGCCCGGTGACCACTACCCAACCACCGCATGCCCAACCACAAGTAATACATGTTAAACACTTTACAAACATTTGTCACTATTTGTATAAACAAAATATAACAAATTTAAATAAAAAGTTCATATACAACTAGAACAAAAAACAAAACAGGTGTTTCCGGGCGGTAACCCAAATTTCTTGTCAATGATGCTTTCAAAGGCATAAATTGTGCAAACTAAGCATGCTTATAAAACTGCCTGTCTTTTGAACACCCGATACCGACAGCATCTGCGAGAAACACGTGTACATTCTGCGTGGGCATGCGGTTTAAGATGGTTTAATTTCGGTTTTATTCTCAATTTTTTTATGTTTTTGTTTATGCTCGTTTGTGACGTTTGTGCTGTATTATTCTGAAAGTTTTCGAGAATTATTATGAGAACATTCGCGAACGTGCTTGATTATGCTCCTAGCTGCTGCGTGTAACACGTGTACATTTTGCGTGGGCATGCGGTTTAAGATCGTTTAATTTCGGTTTTATTCTAAACTTTTAATGTTCTTGTTTATGCTCGTTTGTGCTCTATCATTCTGAAAGTTCTCGAGAATTATTATGAGAACGTTCGCGAACGTGCTTGATTATGCTCTCCAAGAGAACGTTCTTTTGATGTGTTTATATCATGCGCGAACGTTCGCGGATGTTCTCATCAGCATTTTCAGAACGTTCTTTCATTTACAACACTAATCTGGATCGAAATTTATCGTAGATTCTGAAGATATGCAGCTAATAGTGGTAAAGCTTCTGAATCCATTCAAAAATAGTTAAAACCACCACGATGTACCATTTTTCAGTAGTTTCCTTGGCATAACTTTGTGCACAGTAGGAATTTCCAAATTCACCAAAAGACAAAAGTTGTTCTACTCGCCGAGCCCGTCGTATGTGAATATACGATGCTTCTACGCAAAGTTAACATTTTGACCTTTACCGCCCTACTAAACCCAATATCAATATAACGCGACGCCTTCTTCAGTCAGTACGGCCTTTATGGGTTAGAGAATCATCCTTAAAAGTTTGAAGCAAATTGGAGAACCTAAAATTATTTCTGTTTCCATTCAATGCAAATTTATTTCACTTTCCCGGAGACAGCCTCTTAAAACTTTTCTTCGTCCATTTACGCTTGACATTTAAAGCTGATCGTTTGTTTGAACTTGCGCTCTCATTTTTTAATGGCACGGAATTCGAAAAAGTCGCAGAGCAGCCACCGTACAGATGTTTTCTAATGCAATTTATTCCTGAAAGTACGCTGTTCACCAAACGACAGTCTTGGTTACTAACTGCTACACTATGCCAGATAAATTATACCAAACAGTTCAAAGTTACGAAACAACAGCATACACTTACAGAATACACAATCCTGTATTACTTGTTTTTTATAGCTTTGTCTGTAATAGTAACACAATCACTGTTATATGCGAGCTCGTATAGCTTCGATATAATCGATTCGGCTTAATTGAAATCATTTATTGCTATTTAACGATATTTAATGATTTGACGGTAATATTGTATTGTAATTATTTTAGATAAGCTTCTTTATTCATTAATATGTATATGCTAATTCTACAGTAATCAACATTCAGAATTACAGCTTTTTACTTTTTAAAAAGGTACAGATTTATAAACTCGCATCATACTCTTTTAAAGTCATAAGAAGATTATGTTAAAATCTAAAACCTCTCGATGTTAAGTTATTTGTGTTGTTTCAAACTGTCACTAAACTCTCTTAATTTATCATCCTGAAACATATATTACCACAGGCTATATTACGGTAGCTGTAAAGAATTTACACTTTGTAAACTTTTAACAGTGTTAGACAAAAAAGTAATATAACGATACTCTACGAAATTATTTTACCAAACGATGTATAAAGCGCAGACAAACAATGCACTCTGAATAATTAATCGCACAAGAATTTAAAAATAAGATATCAGATGTATGACCAGCAAAAATGTGCTAGACGATTTCTGTGTACAAATTTCTACCAGATTCAAACAAGAATCTTTTGAACAAGCAAGATTTAATTTTAATTACTTATAGAAGTTCATTATAACAAAATTTCAGCGACGCCTTTTAAAAGGAACATCACTGTATGAACACTTAATAATTACAGTAATTAGACTTGCGTTCAACACAAAACCAAAGACTAACTTTAGTCAGAGCAATCTAATTTATTTGATTAAATCTCCCTTTACAGATAGAGGATTAAAGAACGAGATTAGCGCTGTTCCGTCCGTGGCCATTTGTGTTCACTATCGAAGCTGTAATTAAACCAATAAGCGGAACATTATGGATAACACAAGATGGTTTTGGGTTATAATATGATGCAGCGATCACGAACGTTCCATATCAAAGCACATAATCCAATTTGTATTTAATGTCCACTAATTAAATCCTATTAACTTTACATTGAACATCTATCGGGTTATGTATTTGCGAGTAGGCAAAATTAAATTGGAAATTCACTTTAAATATTTATTCCAATTTAACAGTTAACGGTAGGCAATATTCATAAAAGTTATACACTGAACGCTTTTAAAATAATATTATTGTTTAGACGGCGATGCCGACGTGACAATCGAGCTCGTGCTGATACTGAAAAGCTATTTTCTTAAGGTTGTCTTCGATCCACAAATTGTTCCCGGGATTTTCCCAAACCGAAAAGAGCTTACACGAAATCCACTGTATCGAAGATAAAAGTACTTTTTCTATTAAACACTGCACAAGTCTGACGTTTAACTAAATATTTTACTAGAAACATGAAAGGAACTTTATTTGTGAGGCATGAAGGCGTAACTTGAAGACAAACTGAGAATTTGTTGCATCTTACAGGAGATGCATTATTGAATTAGTATTACTGAAAAGCTTCAAGGAGTATTTGTTTTATAGTAATTCCTCAGCTCCTAGAAAGGCGGCTTTGATGTACAAAGTTCAATAGTGAAGTACTACACCTAATTATTGTAAGAACAAAAATAATGACTTTTCAAAGAATTATGTGATCTTTATTTTTGCTGCCAACAGTTTATTTGTTCCTTACTGAATTCTATATCTCTGAAATAATCATTTACTCTAATATTTAAATTTAAGTAAAGTGGTAGCCACTAAGTATTTGGACCCTTAAAGTGTATCATGCCTTAAGAATATGGAGCTCCAATACTAGACACAAGATCGGATTAATATTTTCATTTTTCCATGCTTTTTTGTCTGACTTCTTCCGAAAAGCTTGTGTGTTGTCTGAAATGCTTTTTTGACATTCAGCAGCATTCACGTTCGGTATTCTTAGGGTCCTTGTGATAATGCGTTATCAACCGCATCAGCGTCTCATATAAGTATTCAGTTTGAATTATCATCTCTTTAAATATTTCAGTTTGAGACCTTAAGGGATAAGTAATAATATTTAATCCTTTGTATATCTTAAAAGGTATGTTCGCGCCCGTTGGTTTAATTGTAAATATTTTAATTTATTAAATTTCATTTTTTTGGTGGAATTGTTAAAGCCCAGACTAATTTTCAAAAAAATGTATTCTTTCCGGTCTATTTAACGTGAATCTGAACAAACCTATGTAGTTTTTTTGATTTGAAAAATTCTCCGTTGTTATATCGTGATTATTATGGTTCGTTAAAAAAAAGGTCTGCGAGACAAAATATTTTATGTTTATGTTTTATGTTTATATTAGTTCTTTGCTTTATTATTTTATAAAATTATTAAAAAAAAGTATTTGAAGATCCGTAACAAGCACGTGGAAATTCTCTATTATCTCAGGACTTTTTTCTCTTCTTTTGTAAATCTGCCCCTTTTTGACTGGGTGATTCTCGGGAGGCGATCAACACTTTAGGACAAGTAGATCCATAAAAAAATCCGCGGTGGTACACGAAGCCTTTAGGTCTGGCTGGCTTTTACTGGCACATTATTCTTATTTTAATAAATTAGTCGCGAATAGATGTAATTTTCGAATTATATTTACAAACTAAACTTAAGATCGTAACTATAGGCTGCAACAACTACGTATTAATCAAGGTTTTGCATACCATAAGATTGGTTGTACTTAATAATTTTATTTATGTCCGATTGCATTATAAAGTACTGTTTATTGTATTGTTTTGCGGCAGTGAACTGGCTTATTATTGTACTCGTAAAATAAAGTGGTAGTAGTAAAATAAAGTATATTATAGTAAAATAGGGTATGGCAACTGTATGTACATGTCAAATTTTCTTCTGTCAAGATAGATGTCAAATTTATAAACTGATTTTATTTTTTGATAATTAGCCAATTTTAGGAATCGAACATAAAGCTTTGTATGCAACTCTTACATAATCGGACCTTATAAACTCGCCCTTTTTATAGGCCTTGCTCGCTTCGCTTGCTCGGCCATAAACTGGGCTTGTCTATAAAGTCCTACATTATGTACTTGTTACATAAATAGCTATTATATGTAACGTATTGTAAATCGTAGATATCTACGGCTCATAAACAACACGTTCTTTTTGCCGTTGAACGAAATATTGCATCATTAATAAGCAGAAATCAAATAGTAATCAATCTTGACAAGCTAATAATCTAATCGAAATTATTTTTTTACTACTAGCAATAATAAATGTTTTTCTTCACTAATAAATAATAAAACAATTAAAAAAAGATATTAATTTGTTTTCAAAAATGACAGTTTTGAAGGTTATCTGTTTTTCGCGGATAATTTAAAACAAAGCTATATACAGTGTGTAATCACAGTAGTAAACTAAAAAATTGACGTCCATAAAATCCGCAGGAAAACAATAAAATTGACGTGTACGAGCTTTTTTCCAAACAGTGATAATACAAAAAATATGAATATTATTCCTTACTTTATTTACACACTGTATTAAACTTTAGACTTTATTATCAGCATAATAGTATATTAAAGAACAAGTTTTATAAGGGTTGATTTGGCGCTCGAATCCCAAGTTAGATAGGATGAGTACACCAATGCCCTTATAAAACGAGTATTTTATGCTATTTTTTCTAATTTGCGCCCCCTTTTTTCTTATTTTAATACAAAAAAATATTTTGGTCGTCTAGAGAATTTTGTGTTAGTTGGTAACAGTTGGTAACACTCGGCGCCCACTTGAGTTTTTGAATCATTTGTCATCATCCGTCACTTCAAATAAATTAGTTATTACTTTTGTTACTTTATTAGTGTTACAAATAAATAAAATATGAGCGAAGACAACTTAATTTGCACTCCGCCCGAAATTCGCGAAAAAAAGCGAAGATGATTAAATCGATAATACGTGTCTTGTTTATAGTACCATAAAATTACAAACATGAATTGGACTTACTGATTTGTCCAAGCAGATGTGATGTAGGTACGACTTGTTTATGTTACTAATTAAGAATATCCAAAACCTAACCTTCTTTCCAAGTAAAAATAGACCATAACATCAAGTGAAATTTCATGTAAGTAACAATCAACAAACAGCGAACCAATTCAACGATATTAATTAAAAATTTATCGGAGGTTGACAATTTTGACAGATACTTGCAGTTTGAAGTTGTCACATTCCACGCATTACCCATCTAACCCTTAAAAACTAAATAACCCTATAATTCATTAAAGTACAGTGTACTTTTATAGATAGCCATAAACGACTCCTACTGATAGACGTTAAGAAACGTATTACAAACGCATATTAGAAAAAATAGTTAAATAATAATATCAATGTGCTAGTAGTGAAGAAAATTGTATAAAGCACGGTTGGGAATACTATTATAGCCTTGCACTTTCGGCTAAAAGAATATTTCTCAATCATGGTATATAAACTGATAAATAACAGAACAGACTGCCCCAATTTGCTGCCACTGGTTCAACTGTATGTACCAGCCTACAGATCGC